>CM060919.1:235806891-237020641 GCA_030737875.1 Allium sativum
TTATTTTGAATCATGTACATTCATTTGAATTTTGAAATCAAAATATCGAACTACCGCGCCATTTTCAATTCCTTTTATAATTTAAAATAATTATTTATATTCTAACGACGATCTATATAAATATATACGTTCTAATCTATTCAAAATAAATTTCTCATCGTTTTTATTTAGAATAATTCATTTTAAATAATCAAAATTCGCTAAAATTGCCAAAGTAAAAATTTTAAATTGGCTCAGATTTCCGGGTTATTACAGAAGGATAATATGGAGCGGATTCGCCAGATTTGAGGGGAGAAGTTCAAGATAAAAAATCGCCATCGACTTCAGTGGGTATCGGATTTTTGAGATAGTGACGGGGAATTTTAATTGGTCCATGAATATATATTAATTTTTTTATTTCTTTAATTCGGGAAATACACTTTAATCCATACGAACTCCAATTCAAACCCAACGACTGTCGCCCCTAGCTAAATACCCACATTACGAACACAACGGGATATGTTTCGTAACCAAATTCAGTTGTTACAATCAGTTTTCCTTTAAATTAAAATATAAATCCATATATATTTAATGTAAACGTGCATTTCAAATTACCGGGGCCACATACGGACTCTAAAAATTACAAAAAAAATATTTCTAGCTTTGTATTGATGATACAGTCCTAATCTAACTAATTTTGTCAAATTTGAAGACCGTTTGAAAAACGGCCATTTTCTGGTCGATCCAAATTGACCGAAACTGTCAAAACACATTTTCGTTTGCCACGCTCACAGATTAATTCCAAAAATTATGAATTTTGGAATCTAGCATTAATTAGACATATTGAACCCAACAAAAGTGGTTTCGTTGAAAACGGAGGTCGTTTGCAAAATGACTATTTTTAAGGGTTTTATTTCCATAGCGACTATTCTGAATTTTCAATTGGGCATAACTTTTATTCCCGCTATGAAATTTCAAATTTTCGGATTCGTTGGAAAGATATTTTCAAACAGATTCAAATATTTTTGGTTTCACCAAAATCCGGTTTATTTTGAATCTTGTACATTCATTTGAAAATAGAAATCGAATTTTCAAACTACCGCGCCATTTCCAATTTCTTTTATAATTAAAATAAATATTTATATTCTAACTTCGATTCAAATAAATATATATGTTCTAATTCTATTAAAAATAAATTTCTTATTGTTATTATTTAAAATAATTCAGTTTAAATATCCAAAATTCATTAAAATTACAAAATAAAATTTTAAATTGGTTCTGATTTTCCGGTTTGTTACAGTATGACTATGTTTATATCATTTGATCGGGTAAATTGCACTATTTTATGAACTATGAAAATAATTTGAAAATACCCTTATTTGAGGAGATAAGTAATGAATTTGAATTTGGGAAAAAGAGAACAGAGGTTCATATGAATTGGATATTAGAAATTAAATGAGTGCGGTAATCTTTAATAAATTTGATTTAAAGTTAATAAAACCGTTGGGATTCTATTATAAGAATTTGTCGGATGATCATATTATGGCTGTAAAGGATTTGATAATAAAATATAGTATTGGGGAATATTTATAGAGATTTTTCAAGATAAAAAGGAAAGAAGGAAATGGAAAGTTGATTTTAAAACTATAGCGATATTTTAAATATAAAGAATTCGAAAAGATTATGGAATGTAATAAAGTTTCCCATATTAGGAAAAATAAAAGATGTGTTTGTGAAATATAGAAATATTTCCTGACAAAGGAAATGGAAAGGGAAGTTTGGTCAATACGTGACTGTCGAGTTATACTTCCGAATAACGAAAGGGTTTTTGTAAGATTTGAATCTAGAATCGATTTATAAAAATCGATGAAATGATTTAATGATATGCTTTAATATAAATGACCTGAGCTGCCAACATACTTAACAACAATGTTATGATTTGATAGTTAAACCACCGACTATCAAATGAATTATTCTAATGGACCTTTTGACGTGTTGTTTCGAAGAGACCGGGATGGGAACTAGACCCAAAACCACTTCGAATCAGCGTTGCGATCGAAACTAACTTGCAGAGAATAAAGATGGAGCGTTGAAGACTGTGGATATTCATAAACGGAAGAACTACTTATAATTTCTGGTCTGCAGCCAGAGATATACTATGGTTCTGTCGTGATTGAAATCTATGGATTGCAAGGACTACTCGCTACTATTCATTAGGGTGATTCCTTGGATGCAGTAGGGGGGTGCCTTCGGTTTATCCTGTTCTTGGATGACTTGTATAGACAAATGTATGAAAGAGTATTTCCTTAAGAATCATATACGTTGATTTTTACAAATATACCAAGTTTGGTGGTGGAGAATAAATTCTCTTGCTTAACACCTAGAGTGTATTTGTGGACGTCAATTATTGATTTGACAGATCTGACGGTGTGACATTCAAAGTGAATGGAGATGTACTAAATGTGACCTCAAGCCTCGTCAACCGGGAATGGCACAAAACTGTGTAGGTAGCATGGCTATGTGGGTCGCACCCATTAAAAGGGTATATCATTACCTGATCTGGAGAAATCAAATGCCTTCGGTTGTTCCTTTATTTTATACGTATGTTATCGGTTCAGTTGGTTGGCCCCCAACCGTGGTAATGATGTATTCAGTACTCTCAAGAAAAATGAGGTGCCAGTCATGTGTAGCCGGGTTGTAAGACATTCTTGTTGAACCCCAATGTATTCATCTCCGGAGGTACATTATCGGAAGTTGGTCACATACCTTGCCAGGAAATCCATTCCCCAATAATAGCCCGCGGTTTTGTTTGTATACTATATATGTAGAGCGTGATATGTAAGCGTTCTGCTAGATTGATATTTATTTGTGACTTGATAGACACTATTATAATATCAGAAAAGATATTGATTTCAAAAATGTTTTGGGTTATAGTAAGGTAAAAACCGTCTGTGTTTATGTGTGGTTTGCTCTAACTATTATCCTTTTTCTTTCAAGAGGATTTTTCAAAGTTAAACAAGTGTTTGTGCTGTGAATTTATCACTAAAAGTATTCTAGACTGATCCGGTTGAATTTTGCTTTGCTTCAAATGTGCTCGGATAAGACCGAGTATATTCACAAATTAGGTTTCGCTTGGAGTTTCAGGAGCTGGAAGAAGGAGGCTTCACAATTAGTTATATACAGTTATTTTCCGCTGTGATTGATGCATGCTGTACTCTGATAAATGGTATGTGTGTGTGTATATATACAGTTTCTTTTATAAAGAGGTTTGATATATTATATTTATTCGTTCCGCTGTGAGATTCTGATGTATTCTTCGTGTTCTTCTATTCTAATATTTCTTTCTTTCTATCCCACCCTCTAATTTCTTTCTTTTAACAATCTGGTATTGTTCGATACTTGAGCTTTGGCATGTAATATGAGTTTTATATATTATTGTCGAAATTCGAGTATCGAATTTCTTTGTCGGGTCGTTACAATAGCCGTAAGAGGCTCCTCAGTCAGGTTATCCTGCTGTGTAGGGTCTGGTCTATTCCGACACTTTCGTGCCATATAACCTGGTTTTCCACAGTTGTAACATAGAAAAAACTATCCAGAATCATTCTTTTGTCTTGGTCACTACTGTCCTTTATGGTTTCCTTGCGGATTCCCATTATGTTTTGTACTGACCAGCTGTAGAGGCTTACTATTTTTTAAGATGTTAATATGTTTGAAAATTTATATTTTTCTTACAGAAAAATATACGTAAACTCAGAGACTACCATAAGTTAATCATAGAAAATATAACTTCCTGCATTTTTACTTATCAGCCTTAATAGTTACGTAGAAGTTAGAACTCAATCCCATGTCGACCTAAGTCAGAAAATCAAAGTCATTCTTTACGTTAGGTTCTGCCTTTCCGTCAACACTGGAAGAAACGGAATACAATGAGGATATATTTTCACACCACCATGGTTTTTCCGTTAAAATTGCAAGTAGTACTAGAACTAATCTCCAGTTAAATTAAATCGTCTCTATCTCCAGTTAAACAATTTGATGAAAAATCACGTATTCAAATATTTCAAAACGTCTTCAAATTATTGGGAAACAATGGTTGAGTCGCGGACGTCGCTCTCTTGATGACGTTTCAGCGATCTAGTCGGAGGTGCAAACCAGTCATTCTCAATCACAAACGCCTCTAGGATAAAGCAACCTCGAAAAAATAGTCGATTTGCTTGCACAACAATCAATTCATATTTACACTTTCTAACAAAAAGTAACTTCTCGTTCTAATTTTTGTTTTAGAGAAAAATGGCGGAGGAAGAAGAATAGATAGAGATTAAAAAATGTCATTTTTTCTAAGTAGTCGAAAAAAAATTAAACATGTTAATATGGTTGTGGAGGAAGTCGGTTCAGATCTGAAAAAATGGATCTCAATTTTTCCAAGTCAAATAAATTTAGTTCAAAAAATGCAATGTATTTTCGTCTAAAAATATAAATGTCTACACCACCAAGCCAAAGCCCAAGGTCTAAGGCCTAAAGCCCGAACCGAACTAAGCTGGGTCGAGTCGAGTCGGTCAGTCTTGCACGCGTGTGTGGTGGTCATGATCATGCATGATCTCCCTCCTCACAACAAAGCATGTATTGGGAGCCCTAAGGCCCCAACATAGCTTCTAAGAAACAAATATAAATACTTTGCTTCTTTCATATAGTCTTATGATATGGTACTATTCACATATAGGAACCATCTAGCACTTATTCAATTTTTGACAATTCACCTTATAAAATAACCATTTTTCCAACACTATCATTTTATATTTACATTTTTTATGTTTTACATTATACTATCGTAACCACTCAATGACAACATTAAAACTAGAGTGGGTAGATGTAGTCCTTGCTGAATTTTAATGTTTATAGGTTACTCTATGATATGTGTTATGTGATACCATTTTACCAAATGATTGGTAGATAATTTTAAATGTAATCTGAGTATGTCAAAATTGTGTACAACTTGCATTGTGATCTGGTGATAAATTGCCTCTACTGATTATGTTTAATAAATTATCTACCACCAGACTGAGTAAATAATAAATTTCATCTATTGATTGGGTGATTGTGCCGAACTAATGCACTAACTGATAGAAGTCTGGTTTAAACATGAAATGATGCACTGGATTAAAGCATATCAGTGAAGCTCACGATGATAGACCAAACCTCAGAATTGACCAGAGATATCAATGAAGAATACACTATCTTTAGTTAATGTTATCAGAGAATGACTTGTTGATGTCTTGGAAGATTCTCTTACCATTGAGTTATGTATTTAAAAGTCCACGCGAAACAATTTTAAAATTTCCACGTTTATCATACACAATATGCTTATTGTTACAAATTTACCTATTTGTGTTATTCTGTTATAGACAGGTAACTGGAAAATCTAAAAAGATAGTAGTGTTGCAATGGAACAGGGTAAGACTCAGAATTAAGGAGATTGCTAGAACTGTCTGTCTATTCTGCGAACCTACGATTTATTATATTTACTTATTCCGCTTAGTACGCACTAACTAAAAAAATGTTCTGCAAAAAAAATCTAACACATGGTATATGTTGGAAGTATGCTATGATTATTAGAGTAACTCCAATAATTCGGGGTGCGGATTTTGGATTTTCCGCATCCCAAATTGTTGGAATCGAGAATTTCCCGATTGTTTTTGAAAACAGACATTTTTTCAACAAACGCCCATGTTTCTAAAAGTTTGGGCGTTTGTTCAATAAATGTCTGGACCCTCTTGCCATTTTCGAAACTCAAAATTATCGAAAATGAAGTTTAGGTATTAGGCGGATGAAAGGAGTGCGGTTGTTGATCGTTCTTCGATGATGAGCGATCATTATTTTCATCTTCCTTCATCATGTACTCTGCTCAACGAAGTTACCGAGGTATCAAAAATATGTTGTTTGAATGTCCCTGGGTTTTACTTGCAATAGATCTTATCAAACGTAGCTTTTTTCTCATATTTGATAGTATAAAATTGCAAACACTTCATTTTAGAAGTGGGTTAGATCTCATTTAACCTGATTCCTGCCATTGTAAGGATTTGCAACCTTTTTTTACATCAGTTATCAACATTTAATTTGAAAATCAAAGTTAACTAGATCTCTTTTAACCGTGTCAGCTTGACCCCTATGAACTAATCCCTCGTTTTGATTTAAGATGCATCACGATGTTTGTTTGAGAAAATAATATAAATGCAACCGATGTGTGTGGAGATGGCTCCTTATATAATTAGATTATTTCATGATCCAAAGGACATATGATTACAAAAATGATTCGATACAATGGAACAACTAAAACATCAAAGCATACATAGGAAATAGGTACTAAAACTTGGGATACAATAGATATTAACTAGAAAAATAATTAAGCAAGCAAATTACATGTTACGTTCAATCTGGAGGGGATCTAAAGCAGTTTTAAGACGCCTTATCTCTTGTTCTAACGTGTTGGCATAAGAAATATCCCTTGAACATAAACAGTTGTCAATACATTCAGAGTAACTACAATCGTTCGGCCATAATGAGCATGTAACGGCCGGAAAAAATTCGACGCTCGAATTTTCAACAGTAATACGAAATCATGTATTACATGTCAAAACACAAGTATTGAACTTTGACTATTAATAGAAAGAATTTAGAGGATGAGAAAGGCAAGGTAGAACTAATAGAATAGAAGAGTAAGAAGAACATCACATCAGAATCTCACAGCGGAATTTTAACAAAATATAATATCACATTACACATCAGAGTCTGTTACATCATATTACAACATCTTACATGGTTACTGGCCCAACATGACTTGCAACTTGGTTCTTAGATGTAGATATACTAATAAGCTGACTCCGAATCTTCTAGCCCAAGATACTTCAAAGGATTCCAGAAGTTGCCTGAATCACTTGTCTACCCATAACAAGTGTTATGAGTACCCAAGAGTTTAGGAAAACACAGAAAATAAACTCTGGGCCAGTCAGGGGACTGGTGTGAGTAAACATAGTTAAAAGATGTAAACAGGAAAATAAGGGATGAGGTTTCCCATATTGACAGATTTATTTACTTTAGACATCTTCAGACCAATCCATAACTAATATATGGATAATGACCCAAGTATTTTATATTAAAACGTTTGATATTATGATAGTTTATATCAAATAAATAATCATCTAGTGAAATGCTTGCATCTCACGTTCATGTATATAGTATAAAATCAAAACCGCAGAGTGCTTATTGGAGATTGGATTCCAACAGACAAGGTATGGGAGCACCTACCGATCAGTGTACTCTAGAGGGTATACACTGCAGGTTCAACAAGAACGTCTTGCAACCCGGCCACACATGACCGTCCACTCATTTAGCTTGAGTGTGACGAATATATTATCACCCCCACGGTTGGGAGCGACCCACCGTTTTCGAAAGCTGCAGCAGCGAAATATAGATTAAGAAACAAATAGGAATTTCTCTAGATGGTGATAATACACCCTGCTTAGGAATGACCCAACTAGCCATGCTGCCTAGCCCAACTTTTGTTACTTCCTGGTTGTGAGGTTTGAGGTCACGCTCATCTTCTAGAACATCTGGTCACCATTCATTTTGAATGCCACATCGTTAGATCCGTCAATTCACTAATTGACGTCCACAAAAACACCCTAGCAGTTAAGCTAGAGAAGCGTCCCCCTCTGCTACCAACTATGGTACGTTTGTAAAAATCAACGTTCGTGAGTTTTTCAGGAAATACTCTGTCAGACATTCGTTCATGCAAGTTGTCCTGGGACTGGACAAACCGAAGGCACTATAAAAATAGCCCTTGCATATCTCCGTCTTCAATAATCTTCAATAAATCTCTGACCCACGACATATAAATCAAATCGAAGTGGAATATTAATTCCGGTCTCTTTGAACTGATTAACGTAAAGTCTTTTACGAGTAGTCAATACTTAAAGAACTGATTTCAATATTTATCTCAACCCATTTCTTGTTTCAAAGGAAATAGCTATCAACTCCAATTGATTGAATTAAATACACTTCACGGTTTAACAGAAATGAATGACTCTGGTAATTGATAATAAACGTCAATAATAGTTTAATTAATTCATTCCATATATTCTCTTAAATTATAAGTTTCGATCAAATATAATTTCAGTTTAAAACCCAGATATTTGATCGTTTGATATAATTGAACAATTACAGCACGTGCTCCGCACACGGTAATTTATACAGTAATGTTAGTCCGTTTATTTTGCGATTAACACCCTTCTAAATTATCGTTTTAGCTCTAAACAAACATTTATACTTCAAAGATATATAAATCCTCTACTTTATAATTTATATTTTTTCTTTTTGTTTGATTTGCAGACTTGTTAAACCCTTTAAGGCCCACTACTACGTCCAACTTCCTTCTGATGTTTTTTTCTTCGACTGACCCGAAATACTTGGATTTCTTTTTATTTATCCTTATTCTTCTTCCTTTGTTTATATTTATTCCCTTGTATTTTTTTCTCCTTTACTTATTTACTTTTCTTACTTCTCTCTTATTTTAATTTACAATTCTATTCTTCTTTTCTTTAAACCTAAAGCCCACTCTCTTCTAGCCCGTTCTCTCCTGGCCCGTACTCTTCTTATTAGATCCTTCTTCTTCTCTTCCCCCTTTTTTTTCTTTCTTCTTCTTTTTATTCTCTTATGATTTTCTTTCTTATTTAATTTTTCTAATTTTATTTAAAACTTATTCTATTCACAAAATCCGG
The DNA here is from genome assembly GCA_030737875.1 of Allium sativum. NCBI lineage: Eukaryota > Viridiplantae > Streptophyta > Magnoliopsida > Asparagales > Amaryllidaceae > Allium > Allium sativum. The sequence goes on from CM060919.1 coordinate 235,815,645, forward strand.
CCCAAAACACTAAAGCCTATTTTTCCTTCTTCGTTTGCCAAGTACTAGTACCAGGTTCCAGATCCTGATGCCGCACTTTTAGTCCACGTGATTTCCTTGCCAAGTGCCAAACCCCATCGTGCCAAAACTTGAGTGTGGCAAGCAAAATTGCGTGATCGACGTGGGGGATCACCCTAAAATTCTTGACCGATCAACCTTTGCTTCGCTTTCTTCTTTGTTTCTTCTTCTTACTGTATATTCATGTGCACAAAGGCACTGGTGCACATGTACAAATGCTCTGACCATCCATTGACTGCCCCGCTACCTCCAGCACGTCACTTTGCGTCTCATGATCATCAACAATCACTACCAGCGTCCACAAGTGTCTCCTTCTCCAAATCCCTTTCCAGCTCCATCAAAACAAAAGAACACTTCAGGCGGCCATCACCAATCCCCCTCACCAGACCAACTCCGACCTTCTTATGGCCTGCCACCCCCTTCGATCAACTCCGCGACCTCCAGATACCCTCTACATCGAACCCCAGTCCACTCGATCCAGACATGCCCCCACATGAGCCCATTAAAACAACCATACCCAAATTTAACCAAAACCCTATTTTCGCTTTGACCTCACAAATCCCACAATAGAAAATTTATTTAATATTTTTCCCGTAATCACCAACCCCTCCTACTCCTCCTGTCATCACGCCGTCGGTCTTAGTTCACCATTTCGCCAGAAATTGATCAAAACCCAATTTCTGTTCATCCTATATTTTCTCACTACCTACTTGCTTAAAAATCGTGAAACTTGGATTAAAAATCACCATAAATTCCTAAGTTCCTACCTATATAATTCAAACATGATTCTGGAAGGGTCAAAAAATCATGTTGTGAACTGGTGCTTGGAAACTGATTGTATTTCAGTGTATATACTTGTTTATACAATTTGAAATTGATTTAACTTACTCTATGAACCTATATAAATGATTTTCATGTATAAGTGATATGTTAAATCTTGTCTAAATTTACACGATAAGCTGTGTTTCACAGAGGATGTTTATATGTTATATATACTGTGTGTTTATCAGTTTCCTTGTCATCATAATGCCAGTGTTATAAATGACATATAAACATATATACAATCCAGAAGCTAGTAATCATTTAATGTCAGTTAAAACAAGGTTTTGACTGAGGTTTAGAAAGTGAGTTTACTCCCATCTCATTCCTACTGTTTCATTATTTCCAACTATCAACATACCAGAGTTATAAGTGATGTGCTAAATACATTCATATGTATACAGTTAAACAACTCACAATTACATCACTGTTGCTTATAAATTTGTTCACTGGTTTTAATTCTGTTTCCAGTTTTGTCGTGAAGGTTTAATTTAAAACATTCAATACAACATTCATAAACATATTTGTATCATACAAACATAATTACTAAAAACTGAGTTTACTCACTACTGTTTCCAACTATTCATCATTTCCAGGTTTCCATTCAAATAATTAGTGGTCTGTCTACTTAGTACTAGCAATCAAAATATGTATACATACATATCTAAGTTAACTTATGAATCAAAGAAGGTTTACTCACTACTGTTTCCAACTATTCATCATTTCCAGGTTTCCATTCAAATAATTAGTGGTCTGTCTACTTAATACTAGCAATCAAAATATGTATACATACATATCTAAGTTAACTTATGAATCAAAGAAGATTTACTCACTACTATTTCCAACTATTCATCATTTCCAGGTTTCCATTCAAATAATTAGTGGTCTGTCTACTTAATACTAGCAATCAAAATATGTATACATACATATCTAAGTTAACTTATGAATCCAAGAAGGTTTACTCACTACTGTTTCCAACTATTCATCATTTCTAGGTTTCCATTCAAATAATTAGTGGTCTGTCTACTTAATACTAGCAATCAAAATATGTATACATTCATATCTAAGTTAACTTATGAATCAAAGAAGGTTTACTCACTGATGTTTAGCTCCCCTGATCTTCTAGTTATGCTCTGCTGTGTCTCGGCCATTCCTTCTTGAACTCAATAGTTTGTGTGGGGGAAAGATATGGGTTTTCAGGTGCTATTTATAACTATGTTTTCATATTAAACAATTCATTCTTTTATATTTTAAGGTTGTATTCACTATACATGCTAGTTATTAGCCTTACCCTTCCTCTAACCCTATACCATTTTTCCAGGAACTTAAGCATGAAGAAACCAATTGTTTAATTAGATATTTTTACTATTCTTGTCTCCTTCTTATCTTCTAGAACATGATATCATCCAAGGCCATACCTTATTAAATGTTGCAGATTCTTTTGATTTGGTTTGCAATTATAAAAGAGTATTGTTTTCAAGATATTTTGCCAAAAATGATTAAATACTTGCAAGTTGGTTTGCTAGTTCCTAGGTGATGGTTTTGCCTACCTTTGGCTATACTATTTTGGGGTTAAATCATATTAATGTTATTGACTTTGGCTTCTTACATTTATATTTTATTGTATGCATTTCCTTTGTTAGTTTATGTTTGTGGCATTCTATCAAACACGCTGTGTTCAAAGTTCAAGTGTATTTGTTTTTCCTGTATAAACTTGTTGCAAGAGTTCTTCTTAGTGTCCATACTAGTTTAGGAATATTTGATGTTTTTCCTAAGTAATACATGCTATACTACATACACAATATATATATATATATATATATAAATATTATGTTCTACATTTGTATGTGTATGTTCTAATAGCAAGACTTATTTATTTTGTACTCATGTTGGAACATAACTCTAATTACATACATACATTTCTATATCTTATATATATATATATATATATCTTTACATATATATATATATATATATTATGCTTATAATTTTAGTTGCAAGATTTTTAATATGAATTTATGTTAAAACATAACTCAACCATATGCATACGTATATACATTCCTATTATATAGTTATATATATATATATATATATATATCATACTTGTTAAATGTTGATTTGATTCCACTTTAAATCGATATTCATTATTAAACAAAGTCGTCTAAAAATCGGGACATTACAATCCACCCCCTTAAAAGAATTTCTTCCCTGAAATTAAAGAGTAACGCGTAGATTTCTGTTTTAACTAAGTCAAACATATCCACAACAATCTATTTCTCCTTCTGGATAGAGTCCTTAAAAAAATAGCTATCCTTATTTCTGAAATACAAAATTCTGATTTTATTACAAAAATCAGTTTACTTACTCACATGGGTCTATATCCAACTAATAACTCAAGTCCGGTCTTTATTACCGGGATATACCAATTCTTTTTACTGGATATTACTCTAAATCTTATTCAACTTTATTTCCTATATAAATTTTACCCGATACTCTTCTACCCAATTAAACTACATTTAACTTACCCTGAGGACTACCATGATTTATTTAACTCCTTCCCTCGGTTGTTGTGGTGGTCTTGCTCAATTTCAACTATCTGATTATAACAGCTTGTTAATCAAACTTAATCGGAAGATTTATTTAATGGTGACCTCAGTCGATAACTCTAGTTATCCTATACTAAGTATACAATTTACTTTATAGTTTAAATTTCAAAACACGCTCTCTCAATACTTACCCAAACTAAATCTAGGGTGTTACTAACCCTATCTCTACTGAGTTACGCCATAGAGCCAAGGTTACTACTCAACCAATAGCTCTGATACAAACTGTAACGACCGGAAAAAATTCGACGCTCGAATTTTCAACAGTAATATGAAATCCTGTATTACATGTCAAAACACAAGTATCGAACTTTGATTGTTAATAGAAAGAATTTAGAGGATGAGAAAGGTAAGGTAGAACTAATAGAATAGAAGAATAAGAAGAACATCACATCAGAATCTCACAGCGGAATTTTAACAAAATATAATATCACATTACACATCAGAGTCTGTTACATCATATTACAACATCTTACATGGTTACTGGCCCAACATGACTTGCAACTTGATTCTTAGATATAGATATACTAATAAGATGACTCCGGATCTTCTAGCCCAAGATACTTCAAAGGATTCCAGTAGTTACCTGAATCACTTGTCTACCCATAACAAGTGTTATGAGTACCCAAGAGTTTAGGAAAACACAGAAAACAAACTCTGGGTCAGTCAGGGGACTGGTGTGAGTAAACATAGTTAAAAGATGTAAACAGGAAAATAAGGAATGAGGTTTCCCATATTGACAGATTCATTTACTTTAGACATCTTCAGACCAATCCATAACTAATATATGGATAATGACCCAAGTATTTTATATTAAAACGTTTGATATTATGATAGTTTATATCAAATAAATAATCATCTAGTGAAACGCTTGCATCTCACGTTCACGTATATAGTATAAAATCAAAACCGCAGAGTGCTTATTGGAGATTGGATTCCAAAAGACAAGGTATGGGAGCACCTACCGATCAGTGTACTCTAGAGGGTATACATTGCAGGTTCAACAAGAACGTCTTGCAACCCGGCCACACATGATCGTCCACTCATTTAGCTTGAGTGTGACGAATATATTATCACCCCCACGGTTGGGAGCGACCCACCGTTTTCGAAAGCTGCAGCAGCGAAATATAGATTAAGAAACAAATAGGAATTTCTCTAGATGGTGATAATACACCCTGCTTAGGAATGACCCAACTAGCCATGCTGCCTAGCCCAACTTTTGTTACTTCCTGGTTGTGAGGTTTGAGGTCACGCTCATCTTCTAGAACATCTGGTCACCATTCACTTTGAATGCCACATCGTCAGATCCGTCAATTCACTAATTGACGTCCACAAAAATACCCTAGCAGTTAAGCTAGAGAAGCGTCCCCCTCTGCTACCAACTATGGTACGTTTGTAAAAATCAACATTCGTGAGTTTTTCAGGAAATACTCTGTCAGACATTCTTTCATGCAAGTTGTCCTGGGACTGGACAAACCGAAGGCACTATAAAAATAGCCCTTGCATATCTCAATCTTCAATTATCTTCAATAAATCTCTGACCCGTGACGTATAAATCAAATCGAAGTGGAATATTGATTCCGGTCTCTTTGAAATGATTAACGTAAAGTCTTTTACGAGTAGTCAATACTTAAAGAACTGATTTCAATATTTATCTCAACACATTTCTTGTTTCAAAGGAAATAGCTGTCAACTCCAATTGATTGAATTAAATACACTTCACGGTTTAACAGAAATGAACGACTCTGGTAATTGATAATAAACGTCAATTATAGTTTAATTAATTCATTCCATATATTCTCTTAAATTATAAGTTTCGATCAAATATAATTTCAGTTTAAAACCCAGATATTTGACCGTTTGATATAATTGAACAATTACAGCACGTGCTCCGCACACGGTAATTTATACAGAAATGTTAGTCCGTTTATTTTGCGATTAACACCCTTCTAAATTATCGTTTTAGCTCTAAACAAACATTTATACTTCGAAGATATATAAATCCTCTACTTTATAATTTATATTTTTTCTTTTTGTTTGATTTGCAGACTTGTTAAACCCTTTAAGGCCCACTACTACGTCCAACTTCCTTCTGATGTTTTTTCTTCGACTGACCCGAAATACTTGGATTTCTTTTTATTTATCCTTATTCTTCTTCCTTTATTTATATTTATTCCCTTGTATTTTTTTTTCTCCTTTACTTATTTACTTTTCTTAATTCTCTCTTATTTTAATTTACAATTCTATTCTTCTTTTCTTTAAACCTAAAGCCCACTCTCTTCTAGCCCGTTCTCTCCTGGCCCGTACTCTTCTTATTAGATCCTTCTTCTTCTCTTCCCCCTTTTTTTTCTTTCTTCTTCTTTTTATTCTCTTATGATTTTCTTTCTTATTTAATTTTTCTAATTTTATTTAAAACTTATTCTATTCACAAAATCCGGCCCAAAACACTAAAGCCTATTTTTCCTTCCTTCTTCGTTTGCCAAGTACCAGTATCAGGTTCCAGATCCTGATGCCGCACTCTTGGTCCACGTGATTTCCTTGCCAAGTGCCAAACCCCATAGTGCCAAAACTTAAGTGTGGCAAGCAAAATTGCGTGATCGATGTGGGGGATCACCCTAAAATTCTTGCCCGATCAACCTTTGCTTCGCTTTCTTCTTTGTTTCTTCTTTGTTTCTTCTTCTTGCTGTATATTCATGTGCACAAAGGCAATGGTGCACATGTACAGATGCTCTGACCATCCATTGACTGCCCCGCTACCTCCAGCATGTCACTTTGCGTCTCATGATCATCAACAATCACTACCAGCGTCCACAAGTGTCTCCTTCTGCAAATCCCTTTCCAGCTCCATCAAAACAAAAGAACACTTCAGGCAGCCATCACCAATCCCCCTCGCCAGACCAACTCCGACCTTCTTATGGCTTGCCACCCCCTTCGATCAACTCCGCGACCTCCAGATACCCTCTACATCGAACCCCAGTCCACTCGATCCAGTCATGCCCCCACACGAGCCCATTAAAACAACCATACCCAAATTTAACCAAAACCCTATTTTCGCTTTGACCTCACAAATCCCACAATAGAAAATTTATTTAATATTTTTCCCGTAATCACTAACCCCTCCTACTCCTCCTGTCATCACGCTGTCGGTCTTAGTTCACCAGTTCGCCAGAAATTGATCAAAACCCAATTTCTGTTCATCCTATATTTTCTCACTACCTACTTGCTTAAAAATCGTGAAACTTGGATTAAAAATCACCATAAATTCCTATGTTTCTACCTATATAATTCAAACATGATTCTAGAAGGGTCGAAAAATCATGTTGTGAACTGGTGCCTGGAAACTGATTGTATTTCAGTGTATATACTTGTTTATACAATTTAAAATTGTTTTAACTTACTCTATGAACCTATATAAATGATTTTCATGTATAAGTGATATGTTAAATCTTGTCTAAATTTACACGATAAGTTGTGTTTCACAGAGGATGTTTATATGTTATATATACTGTGTGTTTATCAGTTTCCTTGTCATCATAATGCTAGTGTTATAAATGACATATAAACATATATACAATCCAGAAGCTAGTAATCATTTATTGTCAGTTAAAATAAGGTTTTGACTGAGGTTTAGAAAGTGAGTTTACTCCCATCTCATTCCTACTGTTTCATTATTTCCAACTATCAACATACCAGAGTTATAAGTGATGTGCTAAATACATTCATATGTATACAGTTAAACAACTTGAGATCATTTCATATTAACTCAGAAAAAGACTTTTAAACAAAAGTAAAAGTGAGTTACTCACAATTACATCACTGTTGCTTATAAATTTGTTCACTGGTTTTAATTTTGTTTCCAGTTTTGTCGTGAAGGTTTAATTTAAAACATTCAATACAACATTCATAAACATATATGTATCATACAAACATAATTACTAAAAACTGAGTTTACTCACTACTGTTTCCAACTATTCATCATTTCCAGGTTTCCATTCAAATAATTAGTGGTCTGTCTACTTAATACTAGCAATCAAAATATGTATACATACATATCTAATTTAACTTATGAATCAAAGAAGGTTTACTCACTACTGTTTCCTACTATTCATCATTTCCAGGTCTCCATCAAATAATTAGTGGTCTGTCTACTTAATACTAGCAATCAAAATATGTATACATACATATCTAAGTTAACTTATGAATCAAATAAGGTTTACTCACTACTGTTTCCAACTATTCATCATTTCCAGGTTTCCATTCAAATAATTAGTGGTCTGTCTACTTAATACTAGCAATCAAAATATGTATACATACATATCTAAGTTAACTTATGAATCAAAGAAGGTTTACTCACTGATGTTTAGCTCCCCTGATCTTCTAGTTATGCTCTGTTATGTCTCGGCCATTCCTTCTTGAACTCAATAGTTTGTGTGGGGGAAAGATATGGGTTTTCAGGTGCTATTTATAACTATGTTTTCCTATTAAACAATTCATTCTTTTATATTTTAAGGTTGTAGTCACTATACATGCTAGTTATTAGCCTTACCTTTCCTCTAACCCTATACCATTTTTCCAGGAACTTAAGCATGAAGAAACCAATTGTTTAATTAGATATTTTTACTATTCTTGTCTCCTTCTTATCTTCTAAAACATGAAATCATCCAAGGCCATACCTTATTAAATGCTGCAGATTCTTTTGATTTGGTTTGCAATTATAAAAGAGTATTGTTTTCAAGATATTTTGCCAAAAATGATTAAATACTTGCAAGTTGGTTTGCTAGTTCCTAGGTGATGGTTTTGCCTACCTTTAGCTATACTATTTTGGGGTTAAATCATATTAATGTTATTGACTTCGGCTTCTTACTTTTATATTTTATTGTATGAATTTCCTTTGTTAGTTTATGTTTGTGGCATTCTATCAAACACGCTGTGTTCAAAGTTCAAGTGTATTTGTTTTTCCTGTATAAACTTGTTGCAAGAGTTCTTCTTAGTGTCCATACTAGTTTAGGAATATTTGATGTTTTTCCTAAGTAATACATGCTATACTACATACACAATATATATATATAAATATTATGTTCTACATTTGTATGTGTATGTTCTAATAGCAAGACTTATTTATTTTGTACTCATGTTGGAACATAACTCTAATTACATACATACATTTGTATATCTTATATATATATATATATCTTTACATATATATATATATATATATATATTATGCTTATAATTTTAATTGCAAGATTTTTAATATGAATTTATGTTAAAACATAACTCAACCATATGCATGCGTATATACATTCCTATTATATAGTTATATATATATATATATATCATACTTGTTAAATGTTGATTTGATTCCACTTTAAATCAATATTCATTATTAAAAAAGTCGTCTAAAAACCGAGACATTACAGAGCATTATAGTATCCTACGACCAATTTTTTCTCCATCCACCCTTGCCACTACCTCCACCGTGTACCCACAGTAGCAACAAACGGGATATGGGTCAACCTCTTGATTGTTTGGAAGTTGAGCAACTGAAATCGCTCGTACCTCTTGTTCATACAGAGGTTGAATAACTGAGAATTATTCTCTCACTTTTTAAGCTGGAGTTTGAGCATCTAAAAGCTGATGACTATAATGTACGAAAGGAGTATCAATAGGTTCCTGAAGTCTAAGTAGGTACAGATCTAGGTACTCACGTCGCACATCCTCGTAGTATTGCTCTTGGTAATTGATAAGCCAATCAACATCGGTTCTTGGACTATATGGTGGATCAGTTGGCTATCAGTCATAATCTACATATGAGGGCCATGAAGGTATAACTTTGGTTACGCTAAGTCATGGGGAACAAAGAGCTTTTTTGAGTGAAGAATTATGAGCATAACCCTTGGATATATGTAGCCGCATTGTATCGACTGAATAAAACAAATTATGATGTTGGCAACACCTTAAGATAATTTACATCTACAACCACGATGCTCTGACATAGATATGACCGGTCACTGTTCCCACTTTATACTGTAGCCACTTTGACATACATTTACTACGACGTTATATTAAAAGCCACTTTGACAGACATTTACTAGGACATTATACTGAAAGCCACTTTGCTTTACGTATCGGCTTGCACTATTAGACCTGACATTATACTATAGCTGGATTGCTCTATTTAAGCTACGATCTCCACAGCCTATGAATGATTAACTAAACCGAGGAAGACCTGAATCATTTAACTATATATGTATTGTTAACGACATGCTGCGGCCTTCTTGTTTAACTCATTAATTAACATGATTGGGTATAGTTAATGTAATACAACAAGTAGTGTATCCCGAATTTATAACTGAATAAAGAATGACACTAATCTTTTAACTCCATATATATCCTTAATGACATAGGCCTGAAGAAGTTAAAAATGTCGGGCAATGGTTAAACAAACGCTTGCATCTATATGAGGACGTGCATTTGTTCAACAAATGCCTGAAGCCCAAGCGTTTGTTGAACAAACAGCTGGGCTTGAAACCTATATAAACCACATTCTGCCATTTATTCTATACGTTTATAAACTTCTCGTTTTACGCACAAAGGAGAGTGTCAAACAGTAAATGGTCTTTAGCTGAGTTATTTACATTTGTGGAAGATTATATCGAGTTTGGTAAAAAAAAGACACAAAATTATGCTATAAAATGGTGGAGGAGTAAGCCATGAAATGTTTTGGAACTTGATCCAAGAAACTTACAATAACCATCCCGCATCCCCCTCGAGAAGGTCTACAAAAAATCATAAAATGCATAGTTCTTTTTGGCAAGCTTGTCTTCGTTACGGCGAGATTATCGAGTTGGTTGAAGATAAGGATGTATTTAAAGCAAATCGTTCCACTTTCAATTCACGTTACCTATTGCTACATAGAACAAAATTCATTGGTCATGAAGCTTATGAAGTTCATTAGAGCTGGCTAACATGCTTTGGATCTGATTAAGCTTTAATTGTTTCAGTGAAATGCATTTATGTTGGCTTTAACTAGAATTCCAATTACTTTTGTATGATATTTATCCTAAAGAAGGATTGAGATTTAATTGTATCTGGTGAAGACTAATTAAGCTTTAATTGTTTATGCGATATGAATTTATGTGATTACACTTTAATTATTATTCATTGACTCCGAAATAATTCTAATTAAAGGAGGATTCAAAAACATAAAGAAAAAGGTATAAAGGATTTATACAACCTGGGTCATCCCCTCATTATTGTTGTGAATGTGACTACAGTGTACAGTGGAGATTCTCTATCACTGATGTTTTTAACAGTGGTTGAGGATTCATTTTAAATAAATTAGCAGTGGTCGTCCCTTTTATATTTATTTTAAATAAATAAACATTATGCATTATAAACTGAATAAGCTAGTGTATCCAACTGTAAATGGGAGTGTATGTAATATATAGACAGTGCAAAGTGGTCTTCTTTATATGCGTGCGAATGTGGTATTCAAGAAGCATGCAAGTGTGATATCCAAGAAAGACAAGGTAACATGGCTACAATGGCCTTGATTTTGACACTGCACTACAGCCAATTGGCCTCCTTTATAGGCATGCGAGTGTGACATCCAAGAAAGACAAGGCAAGATGGCTATAGTGGCCTTGATATTGACATTATACTACAGCCACTGGGCCTCCTTTGTAAGCATGCTAGTGTGGTATCCAAGAAAAACAGGGCAACGTGGCTAAGTGGCCTTGATATTGACACTACACTGCAACTACTTGGCCTTCTTTGTGGCCGCATTGTAGCCACATGGCCTCCTTTGTTGCAACAAAAACTGTACATAATAGTGCGAAGACTTTCAAAGTTCATTACTCAAACTTATTTCATCATATTCAATATATTATCAACTCCAAACTTTTAAAATGTCAATTAAAGAGTGTATGTTGTTCAATGATGACGAAGAATTTGAAATTATGACAGAGGATAATTTTCGTCGATAGAGGGAGCTAATAGTTGCACTTCATGTTGAAGGAGAACCTAACAGGAAATCTGGTGGTTCTGTTAAGCGCCATCGATATAAAAATAGACGCCATTCGTGGCACAACGAAGACTTATGGAAAACTATTTTGTTCCAATCCAACGTACACAAATGAAGATTTAAGGAGGAGATCCATCATGATACGACCTTTATTTCTTTGAATCCAACAATGTATCTTACAGCATGATTCATACTTTATCTACAAAAGCAATGCATCTCATACGATGGGCCTCGTAGGAATTCAAAAGATGAGAGTTGCACTACGTATTCTGGCATATGGAGGTCTGGTTGACGCTCAAGATGAAAACTTAAAAGTGATGAAAAACATAGTGTTAGAATGCTTGGACCATTTTTTCCAAGCTATCGTATACATTTACGGCGATTAGCACTTACGTAGACCAAATGAGGCCGATATAACAATGTTAATGAATATGCATGGTAGTAGAGTATGGCCTGGAATGTTAGATAGTTTAGATTGCATGCATTGGGAGTGGAAGAATTGTCCAAACGCATATGCCGGAGCTTATCAGGGCAAGTCCCGCACGACAACTAATATCCTTAAAGTTATGGCGTCATATGGCTTATGGATACGACATGCATTTTTCGAAATGCCGGGTTTGAACAATGATTTAAAAGCAGTTGAACGTTCAACGTTGTTTAATGATTTGGAAAACGGTAGATCAGCTCTCTATAGTTTTAGTTTAGAGGGTAATGCATACGACCATGGACAGTATCTAGACGACGATATATACCCGAAATGGAGTACCATTGTCAAGACAATTCCAAACCCACAAAATAATAAATAAGCAAGGTTTGCAGTAATGTAAGACGGACAAAAAAAGGAGGTCGAAAGAGCATTTGGCGTTCTTCAATCCAGATTTTCCATAGTCAGTAATCCATGCAGACTTTGGTCACCAGTTAAAATAACTGGATAATGTACACTTGTGCTATTTTACATAACATGATTATAGAGGACGAAAGAGACATGGGAGATGATTTCAATTACGAGAGAGCTACATCACTGCCTGTTGTTTGGCGCGAAAATATGATTGAAAGCGATATAGAGCTTGAGTTTCACATGGAAAGCCAAATGTCCTACCGTAATGCTCACATACATCGAAGACTCCAAGTTGATCTAACAGACCATCTCTGGAACTTTGTTGGAAGTCAATGAAACTATCTATCCTTCCCTGTTGTTGCTTTCGTTGTTTAATTATTTCTAATCTTGTAATGTAACTATTAAATGTTTTTTTATAATTAGAGTTTTGTTTCTCAACGGCTTCGTCAATACAGATAACACAATAACTCCTTAGATTCATAATAACATACAACTAATAATTTCTTAATGATAACACCAAGTAAACAAAATGCGTACTAGGTATACATTTTTGTTTAGAAATACTACAATTCAGTTATAAATAATAGCATGAACTAAATCAATAATAAGGAAAAATTGGTAGGATGGAAGATGGCATGGAATCCAGCGTCTGTTGAACAAACGCCTCGAATAATATTTATGTTTGAACCCAGGTGTTAGTTCAACAAAAGCCTAGATACAAGCGCCTATTCAACAGACACTTTACTTCAGGCGTTTGTTGAACATACACTTTGTTTCAGGCATTTGTTTAACAAGCGCTTAAAGGGTTTGCAGATACCGGAAAGTATGCACCCAAAATCCACACATTGGGGTGTTTGCACACTCTGTTGCAAGCACTTTGGGTGTACATTTCAGAATATGTGAAATCCACTACTTTGTTGGAGTTGCTCTTAGTTAAACTTCTATAGAAGTTGTAGCACCTCATGTCCATTAATGTCATTCTTTAACAGAATGCATTAAGTTTCGTGAAGCGTTTTAGGTAAATAGAAACATCACAAGACAGATATAAAATAACAGCGGAATTTAAACTTTATTCTTTAAACATAAAACATTGTGGTCCAAAATCCATTTACATCATAAGTCTGAAATAGAGAAAACCCACTACATCAAATTAAAATATCTGCCTTGTACTAAAATCATTAGATTACAGTAATATAAAATCATGATCCCTAAAAATAACCATAGCAAGATAGAAAGGAAATCAAAGCGGTACATATAAGCAGCTCCAGGCAGAGACAGAAGGGAGAATCCTAATCAAGCCTGAATATTCCCACCCTGGGAACCTAGGGGGAAAGGAAGAGAGAGAAAAGGAAACAAAACGGGTCAGACATAAAGTCTGACGAGTCCAGTTACTTTTAGCATGTAAATAAGTAAAAGCATCATGACAGGATTATAAACTGGATGAGAGAGATAACAATATCATAAGACATGTATAGCATTATGAGCAGGATAAGCAGAACAGAAAATGTTACGCTTCTCAAATACTTTTCTCTGCACCAATACTAGTGTAACAGAAACAGAATGATCCCAACAGAAACATAATGGTATACTTAGGTGTACTTCTAGTGACAGGTTTTACCCCCAACTATAATAACAGGCAGCCCAACAGAATTGACAGGTGCTACCCCAACGATAATAACGGGCTCCTAAACAAGCAGAGCTAGATGTATCCTAATTACTACCCCAATCGATCGACTCTCTATCCTGTAGATACCCTGTGCTGGCCCCATAGTAGGATGTATCACTTCCTAGAGTGGCAACCCCTTTTTTTCGAGAGGCACAGCCATATCTACTGGTGCTATAGCATCTTATTTTCCCAAGCAAGAGGATCCATGCACGCACATGACTCTGTTGTAACACGCCATCAGACACCTCCACACAGATGAACCACTTATAATCAGCTCAGTAAGCTTTCCCCGACCCCTACCTAGTTCGGGGTCCTCCTTTGGATACCAGTATGGGTTACTAATTGATACGAGTCCCACACAATATATGATACAAGCCATCCCCTAGGCTTGCATCCCCACTACTAGTATTTCGATAGGTTATGCCTAACAAATTAACAAGCTCGCATAACCCCACCGTATAAAATAGGTTAAGTTTGTCGAGTTTGTATAACCCCCCACATATTTAATAGATTTACTTAATGCCCCATCGATTCAAACAAACTTACTTAACCCTTACACAATTTGATAGGTTCGTATAACCCTTACAAATTTAAATAGTTTAAGTATTACAGGTTAACATGTTATTATCTTTTCCCGTTCAGGCATGTTAATGCACCAGACCTCTCACTTTAAGTTGACCACTTGTGGATGCTGGATATGCCGGGTTGTTCCAGGCAGACTTCTACCATAAGCTGGACTTAACCTTGTGACTTAGCACCATTACGTGTACATTTACGCACTAGACCCCTCACATTAGATTAACCACTTGTGAATGCTAGATTTGTCGGGCGGCTCCGGGCAGACTTCTACCACAAGTATAATCTACCCTCGTGTCTAAGTGCGGTTATAGTTTCTATTTACTGTAAATTTAGGAATATTTATTCTTAAACAAATGTTCATGTTCATGTAGGTTTTTCATACCCCTTCCCCAAGTCATAAATTATCAAGTACAATATCCCGAAATTAAAGTCTTAGATCACAGTATAGCTTATTCCCCTAAATCCCAGTCATGTTTTACAGTACAACTTATGCCCCAATTTATCATTCCCAACCATTCCCAATTTCATTCGTTTGCATATTTCGGCGATAGGCCTAGGCTCGAAGGTAGCCTGGCTATAAAAATAAAAAGGAAAGGAGGGAGAGAAGAGAATAGAAATAGGCATAATAACAAAACAAGCATATGATAATAGAATTAGCATACCAACAGAATAGGCATATGGTGACAGAAATAGGCATATGGTAACAGAAACGGGCATAATAGAGATAGGCACGTAAGAACTAAACAGCAGATCAGGTATACAAGTAATGACAAATCTTTTTAGTTATGATTCAGGTAATTAACAGGCATAGGTTTAGATCCAAACTTATAAACATGTCAGGATTACTTATTAAATGTTTATATCTAAAAGCAACATAAACTCACAGGGACTGGATCTAAAGAAAAGAGAAAAGCTTGTTGATGTTGTAGAAGAGATTCCTGAATACGTATAAGTCATTGCGGCAGAAGAATAGGCTAATTCAATCTGAGTTGGGGCAGCATCTCGTTGTCGCCATAGTTTTGGGTGAATAAAAAAAATAGAAATGAGGTCCTATTTATAGCCTCAATTCAACGAATTCGGTCAAGAAATGCGTCCAGGTTCAAAAAATGCATCTACCCCAGATCTGGGTGGGGTCAACCCCGGGGTCGACCCTAGGGTCGACACCCCCTTGCGTGGGTCGACCCTAGGGTCGACCCCCATGGGGGAATGGAGTCGACCCTAAATGGGTCGATTTCCCGGATCTTCCCGCCTTCTGATTTTGTTTTTTTTGGGTTGGTTTGTATATATATAATTCTCTTATACGTATATAAACTTTAAACCTTAATATGTTCTTCATACGATATCCGTTTTACACAAACTCATAGTCTATCTTAAGCAGAATTCCGAGATGAACGCAATGGCGCAGTCCGTTTTACTTAATTACCAGTATTTAATTAAGTATTCTTTAGTTTATTATAATAGTGTTCTTCATACGAAACCTTTAAGTTAAGAAGAATGTATATCCTAACATCCATCTACTCATCCACCAATCACAGGCATCCATTATCCTTAAAATATTTCTAGTGCTTATATGAACATATGAAATAGTGTGTGTATTTGTCCTTACACTAATGCAAAAAAAATCAGACGGCCTACTGATTCAGTCAACCTCCTTAATGTAATGTATGTCAGTGTCATGTATCTAACATGTATGCAAATAGTCCTAGTATATCATGGAAATGCTATATGCGTGCGCGATCATTCATCCAAATGCTACATCCATATGACGATACATCCATTTTCATCCATAAAAATTAAAATATGCACACGCATCATGGGAGTGATTGAGCCGATCTAGTGCCTAGTGTGTGTGTATATGCATCCGCGAGCAACCACTAACAAACATTTGCATCCATCAAATATAACATGTCCCAAACACATGTTTACATCCATTGGTCTCCTACCTAAAGGTCGAAGATTAGATCAATAGGATACACTTAATGAAAGAAAAAAGTACAAATAAAAGGTTTGGAAAAAGAAGTTAAGAGCATACCCTTGAAAAGAAAAGGGTATGAAGCGCAAATCTTGTCTTCAGTCTCCCAAGTTGCATCCTCGGGGTCTTCTCCCAATTGAACTTTCATCAACTTGACCTCTCGGTTGTGTGGCTTCTTAACCTCTGATCCAAGAATACAGGTAGGAACTCATCTAACTGTCGCCTCCCATTCCACCTCTACTTCCTCAAGCATACTTGGCTCAACTACTTTTGTTGTATCATGCAGGTACTTCCATAAATGAGAAACGCGGAAAACATCATGAACACCTGCTAATCTCTCTGGTAAATTCACCCTATAAGCTATTTGGCCAGTCCTTTCTGTTATGGGAAATGGCCCTACTAACCTTGGTGCCAATTTCCCTATAGATCTAAAGCGAACCACATTCCTTAAAGATGATACCTTGATGAAAACCATGTCTCCCACTTCAAACTCAATATCAGTCCTTCTCTTGTCTGCATAGGACTTCTGCCTGTGCTGAGCTATCTTCATGTGTCTGCGGATAAGATCAATCTTCTCTGAAGTTTCTCTAACCATCTCAGGTCCACGTAGAAGCCTATCTGTAGACTCCCAACAACAAGTCGGTGATCTACAAGGTCGACCGTACAATGCCTCAAAGGGTTCCATGCCAATACTAACTT
Organism: Allium sativum; assembly: GCA_030737875.1. Lineage (NCBI taxonomy): Eukaryota > Viridiplantae > Streptophyta > Magnoliopsida > Asparagales > Amaryllidaceae > Allium > Allium sativum. The sequence goes on from CM060919.1 coordinate 235,832,904, forward strand.
GATAATTGTTGTTGTAGGCGAACTCTACTAATGGAAGATGCTCTTCCCGAGTCCCTCTGAAGTCTAGGATACACAATCTTAAAAGATCCTCAAGAACTCTATTCACCCTTTCCTTCCGCCCATCGGTTTGAGGGTGATAAGCGGTGCTCAAACACAACCGTGTACCTAATGCCTCCTGCAAACTCCTCTAAAACTCACTAGTGAATATGAGGTCACGATCACTCACTATACTGGAAGGTACTCCATGTAGACGAACTATCTCACAAAGATAAACTGCTACCAACCATGACTGAAATGAACACTGTTAGTAAGCATGTCAACTATAACCCAAATATTGGTGTTGCCTTCCCTCGATCTAGGCAAACCATCAATGAAATCCATAGAGATGCTCTCCCACTTCCATTGTGGGACGTCCAAAGGATGAAGTAAACCACCAAGCTTTCTTTGCTCAGCCTTGACTTGCTGGAAATCAAACACCAAGAAACAAACTCCGCTATGTCTTTCTTTATTCCACCCTAAAAGAAAACCCTCTTCGTATCTCTATACACCTTATCACCGCCTGGATGGATAGTCATCCTAGAATGATGGGCTTCCTCAAGGACTGTCTTTAACAGACTCCCAACTCGGGAAACACAAAGCCTTCCATCTCGTCGCAACCACCCTCTATCATCCGTGGAATATCTACTGAGGTGACTAGAAGTCTCCCCTCTACTGAGCCTATCTAAGATGCCTGCTATCTGTGGGTCCTCTCGCTGTGAAGTTCCTATATGATCCATAAGAGTAGGTCTCACCTCTAAGGATGCCAACAAACCAGGTATAGGATCCGTAAATGGCCTAAAATCAAAGGTCGATATATACTCCAAGCTCCGCCTCTCTATGAATAGTGGAATCAAAGTCACCCTCTACCCACTCAATACGTCCGCTACCACATTACCCTTGCCAAGGGTATAAGCAATCTCAAAGTCATAGGACGCTAGGAACTCCATCCATCTCTATTGCCTCAAATTGGGATCCTTCTTTGGGAACAAATACTTGAGAGATTTATGATAGGTATACAGCTCGAACTTCTCTCCAAGTAGATAATGACGCCAAGTCTTGAGCGCGAATACAATGGCAACAAATTCTGAGTCATGGGTAGGGTAGTTCTTCTCATAAACTCTCAACTATCTACCACCGTAATATACTACCCTTCCCTCTTGCATTAAAACAACACCAAGCCCTATACCACATGCATCAATGTATACTGTGAACACTTTGTTCCCATCAGGCAAAGTCAAGACTGGGGTTATTGTCAGATCCCTCTTCAATCGTTGAAAAGAATTATCACAATCAATATCCCAAGAAAAGGTCAAATTCTTCTTTGTCATCCTGGTGAGTGGGGCTGATATCTTCGTGAAGTCCTTAATGAACTTCTTATAATAGCCCGCTAAACTAAGCAAATCCCTCATCTCCATTGCATTCTTTGGAATCTTCCAATCTTGAACTGCAACTACTTACGCGGGATCCACTGCTATCCCATCCTTAGAGATCACATGCCTTAGAAATCTCAATTCCTTTTTCCAAAAATGACATTTGGAGAATTTTTCCTTAAGCTGATGTGCTCGGAGAGTCTTCAAAACCTCCCTTAAATTTAGGGCATGCTCTTCCTCGCTCTTCGAGAAAATCAAGATGTCATCAACAAAGACCACAATGAACTTATTTAGAAACTCCCGAAACACCCTACTCATCAGATCCACAAAATAGGCGGATGCATTCGTCAACCCAAAAGGCATGACGAGCCACTCGAAGAAACTATTTGGAGTTCTAAAAGCGATCTTGTCAATACTGTCCTCGGCCACCCTCAAATGATGAAACCTCGTGGCCAAGTCTAACTAGGAGAAACCAAATGCACCAACAAGCTGGTCAAACAGATCATCTATCCTCGAATGTGGGTGCCTATTTTTCTTAGTGAGCTTATTCAACTCCCTGTGATCCACATAAGCGAAGCGAACCATCTGCCTTAGTTACGAATACTACTGGAGCACCCCATTCGAATATGCTTCACCTAATAAATCCTTTCTAAAGTAGCTCCCCTACTTGCGTGCTGAGCTCCCTTTTTTCTCTTGAAGCCATATAGCGCACATGCAATGCAACTGGCTTTTTATTGTCCACCAAATATATTCGGAAATCAATCTCGCGCCTTGGATGTAAGCCTTTAACCTCCTCAAAAACAAAAGGATACTCACATATTACTGGTACAGATCGTAAGTCACTGATAGATGCATCAAGCGATTCTAGGAAACTAAGCATGACAGTCCCCATAGGGTCAAAAGAAACCTCGAGAGTCCTCCCATGGCAACTAAAAAGTCTAATGGCCCTCCTCTCACAGTCTAGAATGACACCATACTTGGTTAGCCAATCCATCCCTAGAATCAAAACATAGCCTATGAAACCAAGCACATATGCATTGCACTCAAACTCAACGCCCAATACAGATATCCTCAAACCTCTACAAATCATAGACAAATGAGTCGTAGCCCCAACGGGGTTTGAGTCAACAACGGGATCCAAAACCGTACTAGTACTAAGCTGCAGAGACTCAACCACATAATCATATATAAAAGAATGCGAAGCACCAGAATCTAAAAGAGCTCTAACTGAATGATCGAAAGGAGAAATCAAACCTTCAATGGAAACTTTCCTACCTCTGTCCGGTATACTGGCCATGCGGGCATGCACCTGCGCTCCAGAAGATCCTTCTCTTTGACCATGTCCTTGTTTCTTTGGGCACTCCTTAATATAGTGTCCGACCTCTCCACATTGGAAATAGGCATTCTTCCTTTTTCTGCAATCTTTTCTCAAATGACCCCCTTGTCCAAAGCTATGACATTTCCTCTTTTCTCGAGTTTCGTTGTTCTTTCCTCCCTTCTTTTGCTGTTGTTATTCTTTCTTGGGCCACACTTTCTTGTTTTGTGTCTCATCAGCCTTAGCATCTTTCTTTCCACTTTTAACTTCTTCGTGCATCAATGCCATATCAACGAGTTTCTCAAAAGTTGCCCCCGTCGGAATATGAGACATAGCTAACCCAATGAGGGGTTCATTTAACCCTCTTGAAAACCTCAAAGCTTTCTTGTGCGGGGGATTCACTAGCTCCAAACCAAACCTCACCAATTGATTGAACTTACTGATATACTCTTTGACAGACATGCCTACTTGCTTAAGTTCTAGAAACCTTTCAATTTTCATGCTCTCTTCTGCCTGAGAAAGAAACTTCATCTCGATTCTCTTTAGGAAATCATCCCAAGTCTCAACTGGACGCACTGATTGCATCACTTTCCACTAGAACGAAGCCTCATCTTTCAGCTACCAAACGGGCAACTGAATCTTCCTACGGTCGTCAACCTCAAAAATCCCAAACAAATCCTCTATCTCTTTAAGCCAATTCCTTACTTCTACAAAAGTCTCAGTTCCTCAGAAAGGCTTTCCTCCCATCGCACAGAAACCTTGCAAAATCTTGGAGAAATTATCCACTTGCGGAGGAGGAGGAACAGCGGCTGCAGCTGGGGAAGGGGAGTCTGCTTGGCCTCCGGCAGGCACCGTAGCCTCAAATACCTATGGAAATAAGCCGGTATCTTAATGCCCTCGGGAAGAATTGGTTCCCCAGATATGCTGAAAAGAAAAGGAAAAAGGGATTCAAACAGAGAACAGAAAGATGTTCCATATAGCTTTGTGGAATATGTTTCTCAAAAACAGACTTTTCTTTTGAAAATGCTTTCTTTTTAAAACCATTTGAAAATAATTTTCAAAACCTTTTATCTGATCTTGTAACCTTAAGTTCTGATACCAAATGTAGCAACCTATGTCTGTTAATGTCACTCTTTAATAGAATGCATTAAGTTCCTTGATGTGTTATAGGCAAATAGAAATAGATACATAACAAGACAGATATAAAATAACAGCGGAATTTAAACTTTATTCTTTAAACAAAAAACATCGTGATACAAAATTCAAGTACATCATAACTCTAAAATACAGAAAACCCATTACGTCAAATTAAAATATCTGCATCGTACTAAAATCATCAGAGTACAGTAATATAAAATCATAATCCCTAAAAATAGCCATAGCAAGATAGACAGGAAATCAAAGCGGTACATCTAAGCAGCTCTAGACAGAGACAGAAGGAAGAATCCTAATCAAGCCTGAATATTCCCACCCGAAGAACCTGGGAGGGGTATGGGAAGAAAGAGAGAGAAAAGGAAATAAAACGGGTCAGACATAAAGTCTATCGAGTCCAGTTACTTCTAGCATATAAATAAGTAAAAGCATCCTGATTGACATATAAACTGGATAAGAGATATAACAGTATCATAAGACAGGTATAACAGAATGAGCAGGATGAGCAGAATAAACAGAACATAATAGGTTACGCTTCTCAAATACTTTTCTCTGCACCAATACTAGTATAACAGAAATAGAATGATCCCAACAGAAACATAATGGTAGACTTAGGTGTACTTCTAGTGACAGGTTTTACCCCCAACGATAATAACAGGAAGCCCAACAGAAATGACATGTGTTGTCCCCACGATAATAATAGTGTCCTAAACAAGCAAGACTATATGCACCCTAATTACTACCCCAATCGATCGGCTCCCTATCCTGTAGATACCCTGTACTGGCCCCACAGTAGGATGTATCACTTCCTAAAGTGGCAACTCCTTTTTTTTAGAGGCACAGCCATATCTACTGGAGCTATAGAGTCTTATTTTCCCAAGCAAGCGGATCCATGCATGCACATGACTCCGTTGGAATGCGTGTAACAACCCGTATTTTCAATAACCTGTTATAACACAAACCGAGGCAGAATTTAATTTAAAAATCTGAATCAAGGGAAACGGGCTATGCCATTGCGTTCGTCTCGGAAAAATAGGCGAAATAGAGTCCGAGTTTTCGAAAATCGGAGTCCGTATGACCCAGTTAAGGCCCATTGAAGTTTTCAGAAATTTCCATAATAAAAACAGATTTAAATTTTAAATTAAAAACAAGGATTAGGGCTAACTGGCGTCAGGTGGGAAAACTCCCGCCAGGACCCCCATGTCGACAGGCATGTCGACAGGGGTCTAAGGGTGTCGACTGCCCTGTCGACAGCCCTGTCGACACGGGGTGGCCAGGCAGTTTTGCCTGGCGCACCATTTTTGATTTGGGTCTGGTCTTGTGGCTTGGTTCTAGAGAGTTCCGAAATCTGACGGACCTAAACTAACCTAGGGTTAATCCTAGGGCTAAAAACACTCTAATCTTCTATAAATAAGACCCTAATCCTACCCTAAAACCTCATTATTCAATCTAGCAACCAAACTATGTCAAATTGATTTCTCAAATGGCCTCCACTTAAAAACCCTAGCCTCCAATCTCTTCATTAATCATTCCTATGAAGATTATGATGTTCATACAAGCATTTCTAAGTTGTATGAATGATCATTAGCTTGCATACATCATCAAGTTGCAAGTTTTATTTGCTAAGCTAGAGTTTTTGGGATTTTTGTTAATTGGAGCTTTGTTTTGGGTTTTTATATGCTTGCATAAAGGGCTACTCAATCTTTATTAGTGGATTTGTGTCTTCATAATATTTGTAAGCCCTCTTACCTTCATTTTAGAAACTCTAAAGTTAATATGTGATGAAAGTTGGGATTTATGCATGTTTAATAAGTTATGCATGCTTATGCGAGTTCACTATGCTATGTTATGCATGTTTAATAAGTTATGCATGCTTATGCGAGTTCACTATGCTATGTTATGCATGTTTAATAAGTTATGCATGCTTATGCGAGTTCACTATGCTATGTTATGCATGTTTAATAAGTTATGCATGCTTATGCAAGTTCACTATGCTATGTTATGCATGTTTAATAAGTTATGCATGTTTATGCAAGTTCACTATGCCATGATTTGCAAGTTTAACAAGTTATGCATGCTTATGCGAGTTCACTATGCCATGATTTGCAAGTTTAACAAGTTATGCATGTTTATGCAAGTTCACTATGCCATGATTTGCAAGTTTAACAAGTTATGCATGTTTATGCAAGTTCACTATGCTAAGTTATGCAAGTCCAACATGTTATGCATGTTTATTATGATATGTAAGATTCATCATGTATGTTGTGCCAAGTTCCCTCTTCCTATCCTTTATGCGTTATGACGAATATGTAAGCGATGGAATGACGTTGGGGGGTTTGGGTAAAAACTTAAATACATGAAAATATAAGATTGGGAATTTACCTATTAAGTTAGGTCTACCCCTTGGGAATTTACCTATTAAGTTAGGTCTACCCAAGTATTTGTTAAACTTGTAATGATGTTTTGAAAGTGGACATGACACTTAGAAAACATAAGTGTGGCCAACTCGAGGTTGGGTTGAGTTTGTAGCATAAATCTACCCGGAACCGACCGACTTAACTAGTGGCTACAAGCAATAGGACCCAATGTGGGTAGTTGGTCATGTTGCACGTGAGACCCGAGGTTAGACTAAGTTGTGGTGTAAACCTACCCGGACCCGCCCGGCCTAACTAGTAACCACAACAAGGTCTAATGTGAGAGGTTGGGTGCATTAAATTAATTAATGCCTCATGATTAAGGTTAAGTCATGGCCCACTAATACTTAACCAATTTTGGGAAATACAAGGGATTAAATGGGGTTAAGTGGTGAACTGTTGGTTACACTTAACTAATTTAATCCATGATTAGTGAGGGGTTAAACCACACTTAACCCTCTTAGAAAACCCTAGCAACGTGGTCTGTTCCAGCAGTAATCCCAGTTGGGTATCATTCACAACCCTAGAGGACTAGGCTAGGGCGGGGGCACGATTACTGGACGGATGTAAGCGACCAAAGCGACGGATGAGTGGTACAGCGGTGCGGGTCCAGGCGGGCTACGGACGTGCACGTAGTCCGGTATTGGACAAACTCGAGGCACGGGTACCAGTAGGTTTAGACTGTGCATTATTGCTTAAGTGTCTGGGGTTGGCACCCGAGGGCTTGATACACCCGAAGGTGGACCCGGCACAGTCTGACTACAACCATATGTGGGCCGTATGGGCACCAACACTTAACGTGTTAGGTTTATAGGGAGCCGATCGACTAGACCGTTGGGCTGGACCTTGTATTAAGGTCACTTCATGTTATTGGGCCAAAGTTTTGGGCTAAGGCATCAATACCTGTTATGTTAGTTTGCTAGTACACTGTGGTGCAAAGCTTAATCTTCTTTATGTGATGACACCTTTATCTATTGCCAGTATGTTCATCTCAGTTTCCATCATGAAGTTAGCTTTATTAGTTTATAGACTGATCGTAGTAGGGCTTACCAGTCTTTTTGACTGACCTGTTTTCTTTCGCTTCTTTTCTTCCGTTCCCCCCCCCCCCCAGGTTCTCAGGGCGGGAATAGTGGTGGTTAGCTTGGATCGCTTGCTTGTTTGCTGGATAGCTCATGTATGCCTGGACATTGAGCTCGCTATGGTTTATCATCTTTATTTTGGGGATAGCACTATGTATTTCAGTATTTCTGTTTATGATGTACTAGACATGTTTATTTTGGCAGTTGACTTTATGATGTACTAAACTTGTTTTGAGATGGTTTGAGATATTCCGCTGTTTACTCTGTTTTACATATGTATTTATGTTCTTGTTCTGCCTTGATATATCATTATGCATGCTTACCCAGTTCTAACGCCCCCCAGAAGCTAGTGCCCCCGAAAGAGTGACCCTAGCGGAGGTGGGGTGTTACAAATTTGGTATCAGAGCATATGGTTTACAAGAAAGAACAAAAAGTTTTTAAAAGACTTTTGAAAAACTATTTTCAAAACAAGTATAAAGTATTTTCCAAAGAAAAGTCTAGTATTTTAAAAGGCTATTCCCCAAAAAGCCATTAGCGTTATCCTTCGTTCCCTTGACCTAATCTTATCTTATCTTTCGTTTCAGTATGGCTGAGAATCTTGCCATCCCAGATGGAGTAAACGTACCACTCTGGCATAGGAGACTTCTAGAAGCTAGGGCGGTAGCTGGCCCCGCAAACCCTACTCCCACTCCTCCTCCTGTAGTTGAGAATCCTCACCCTAATGTCCCTCCTCCGGTGGTTCCTGTTCCTCCCCCTCCAGTTGCTGAGGCTCCTCTTCCTCCTCCTCCCCCTCAGCATCCTCAGGTTGAGTTCACAAAGGTTTGTAAAGACTTCAAGGCGATGGGAGGCAAGAATTTCCTAGGCACGGAATCTTTTGTTGAAGCTAGGAATTGGCTGAAAGACACTGAGGACTTGTTTGCTATCTTTGGGATTGATGACGAGAGGAAGATCTTATTGACAGTGTGGCTTTTGAAGGACGAAGCAGCCTATTGGTGGGAGGTCACCAATGGGACAAGGCCCGTCGAGACTTGGGCCGATTTGAGGACTAGATTTGTGGCCAAGTTTTTATCTGCTGCTGAGGCGAATTTACAGATGGAGAAGTTCATTGCATTAAGGCAAGGTGATATGTCTGTCAAGGAGTATGTGAACAGGTTTAATCAGCTGGCCCGTTTTGGTTTAGATATGGTAAACACTCCTGAGAAGAAGGCTCTTCGATTCGCTAGAGGGTTGAATGAGCCGCTGCAGGGCTTGGCGATGTCACATATTCCGCATGGAGCTACTTTCGAGAGTTTGGTCGATATGGCTCTACTTCAGGGTGATGGAAAGAAAGAGGTCAAGTCGAGTGATACTCAAGCAAAGAAGACTGATTCTCAGGGTAAAGGCAATCAAGGTGGTCAAAGCAGTCAGGGGAATCAGAGCAAGAACAAGAAGGGGAACAACAACAAAGGCAAGGGAAAGTGCAATTACTGTGGTGCGCCTGGACACTTTGCTAAAGATTGTAGGAAGAAGAAAAGGAAGCTTAGTGGTGGATGTTTTTCCTGTGGTGAGACTGGACACTTCAGCAAGGAATGTCCGAAGAAGAAAGGGCAGGCTGGATCTTCAGGAGGGCAAGTTCATGCTCTCAATACCGCTCCAGTTCCCGATCGAGGTAGTGTTTCTGTTGAGAACCTTGTTTATATTTCCGATCTTCCAGTTCGTACCTTGTTTGATTCTGGTGCATCACATAGCTTTATTTCATCTAATCTTGTCGATAGTTTGCACCTTAGTACTAGCTTAGTGGATGATCCCGTTTGTGTTTCGAATCCCATTGGGGGTTCTGATCATCTATCTATGATATGTGAGGATCTGAGGATCTCTATACTCAGTGTAGAGTTCTTGTGTAGTGCGTATGTTCTTGGTTTCAGGGGATACGGATTGATATTGGGCATGGATTGGCTGTCCAGATATGGAGCCATTCTTGATTGTGAGCATAGGGTTGTGAGGCTTGTGACTCGCCTTGGCAACACCCTAGAGATTTCATGCAATCCGAAGGATCCCGTCATGTTGTGCTATCTTGAATCTCTCGACTCGTCAGAGGAAGCCCTTCAGTCTGTAAGGGTGGTCCGAGATTATCCAGATGTTTTTGAAGAAGTTAAGGGGTTGCCCCCTAAACGAGAGATTGATTTTCGCATTTATCTGGTGGATAATGCTAAGCCTGTTTCTTTGCCCGTTCGGCACATGGCTCCGCGTGAGGGACGGGAGCTCAGCAAGCAAGTAAAGGAGTTGCTTGAGAAGAACTTCATCAGACGAAGTATATCCGAATGGGGAGCGCCTGTGGTGTTTGCTACTAAGGCAGATGGTTCTCTTCGACTTTGTGTGGACTATAGAGAATTGAATAAGCTGACTAAGAAGAACAGACACCCATTACCGAGGATCGATGATCTCTTTGACCAGCTTGTCGGTGCTTCTGTTTTCTCTCAGCTTGATCTTGCTACTGGATTTCATCAGCTCAGAGTGGCTGAAGATAGTATAGACAAGACTGCATTCAGAACTCCAGATGGATTCTTTGAATGGCTTGTTATGCCGTTCGGTTTGACGAATGCACCCGCGTATTTCGTGGACTTGATGAGTAGGGTGTTTCGAGAGTTCTTGAACAAGTTTGTCGTAGTCTTTGTGGATGATATTCTGATCTTCTCTAAGGATGAAGAAGAGCACGCGAGGCATCTTGTAGAGGTGATGGATACGCTTAGAGCACATCAGTTAAAGGCCAAGTTCTCCAAGTGTCACTTTTGGAGAAGGGAAGTTAGATTCCTTGGGCATATCGTATCCAAGCAAGGCTTAGCGGTGGATCCCGCTAAGGTGGTTGCGGTTCAGGATTGGAAGACTCCAAGGAATGCAACCGAAGTGAGAAGTTTTCTAGGTCTTGCAGGGTTTTACCGGAAGTTCATCAAGGACTTCGCGAAGATATCCGCTCCTCTTACTAAGTTGACAAAGAAGAACTTAGTTTTTGCTTGGGATATGGATTGTGAGCTTGCTTTTCAGAGACTCAAGAGAGCCCTTACCTCAGCACCAGTTCTAGCTTTACCCGATGGTGGTAAGATGTTTACCGTGTACACTGATGCTTGTGGCACGGGATTGGGCGCCGTTCTGATGCAAGAAGGCAGAGCTATATGTTTTGGTGGTAGGCAACTTAAGGTGCATGAGAAGAATTATCCCACTCATGATCTAGAGCTGGCAGCGATAGTATATGCACTCAAGGCTTGGTGTCATTATCTTCTGGGAGAGAGATTTGAGCTGTATACCGATCATAAGTCTTTGAAGTATCTCTTTTCGCAGAAGGATCTGAACTTGAGGCAGCAAAGGTGGATGGAATTCTTGGCGTCCTACGATTTTGATATAGCCTATACCCCTGGTAAGGGGAATGTTGTAGCGGATGCGTTGAGCAGAAAAAGATTGACACTAAGTCCTCTATTTGTTGAGATGAAGAATTTAGAGTTCTTGGCAACCTTTGATTTCTCTTTGGCAGTTGAGTCGATGACCGGTTCTTTAGCATCTCTTGAGCTCAGGCCTACCCTTCTGGATCAAGTTGGGGCTTCGCAGAAGGAAGACCCTCAGATAGTTGAGATTATGGATAAGCTGATTCGAGGAGAGACGTCTAGCCATCTCGCTCGATATTCTATTAATGACAAGGGTTGGCTAAGGAGAGATGGAAGGTTATGTGTCCCCATGATAGAAGATTTAGTAAGAAAAGTTCTGGAGGAAGCGCATCGCTCTAAGTTGACTATACATCCAGGCAGGGATAAGATGTACCAAGATATGAGGCGTATTTTCTTTTGGCCTGGGATGAAGAAGGATGTGGCGGAGTTTGTCTCTAGATGTATCATTTGCCAGCAAGTTAAGACCGAGTCAAAGAAGCCCGGTGGGCTATTGCATCCTCTGGACGTTCCACTTTGGAAGTGGGAGAGTATCTCCATGGACTTTATTGATGGGCTTCCAAGGTCAAGAAAAGGGAATACGAGCATTTGGGTTATTGTGGATAGACTTACGAAGAGTGCTCATTTTATTCCGGTAAAGAGCAAGAGGACAACATCTTGGCTAGCGTCTGTATATCTTCGTGAGATTGTGAGACTTCATGGAGTCCCTTCTAGTATTGTCAGTGACCGCGACCCAATCTTTACAAGTCAGTTCTGGAATAGCTTGCAGGAGGCCTTGGGCACGAGGTTGAATCTGAGTACTGCTTATCACCCACAGACGGACGGTCAAACCGAAAGGGTGAATAGAGTACTCGAGGATCTGTTGAGGCTTTGTATTCTGGATTTTGGTGGTACTTGGGAAGACCATCTTCCACTTGTTGAGTTTGCATATAATAACAGTTATCAGGCAAGCATAGGGATGGCACCATTTGAAGCTCTATATGGGAGGCCGTGCAAGTCACCTACATGTTGGTGGGAGACCACAGATAAGCTCATACTTGGGCCTGATATGATCAGAGATACATCCGAGAAGGTCGAGTTGATTAGAAGACGGATGAAGGCGGCCCAAGACCGACAGAAATCCTATGCTGATAAGCGAAGATCTGATTTGGAGTTTGATGTAGGGGATATGGTTTTCGTGAAGGTTTCTCCTTTGCGGAATGTGGTCCGATTTGGAGCCGTTGGGAAGTTAGCCCCGAGATTTGTTGGACCATTCCCCATTGTTGAGAGGATCGGGCAGATGGCTTATAGAGTGAAGTTGCCCGAAAAGCTTGCCAGAGTACACAATGTTTTTCATGTCTCGCATCTCCGGAAGTGTTTGCATAAATCAGCAGAGATTGTGGAGCCAAGTGTTTTGGAAGATGTGGAAGTGGAGAAAGAAGCTACCTTGAGGAGAGCTCCGATTCGTATCTTGGGAACGGAGACCAAGAAGCTAAGGAATCGAGAGGTCAAGTTGGTGAAGGTTCAATGGGGTGAAGCCGAAGAAGACGCAACTTGGGAAACCGAGGAGAAGATGCGTGGGCTTTATCCATTCCTTTTTGAGGGTACACTCTCAATCTCTTTCCTTTTGTTAGCATATCTTTCTCTTTGCTACCCATATTTATCTAGTTTATCGTGTTAATCTTGTCATGAGAACCTTAGGTAGAAACCCTTTGGATGAAACATGTGTTTGAGACATGTTATGTTTGATGGTTGCAAGTGGTTGCAAGTGGTTACTCGTGGATGCATGATACACATTAGGCACTAGATCGGCTCGCACACTCCTCATATTGCATATGCATGAGTGTTTATGCTTATTCATGGATGAAAATTTCGTGTTATCACATGGATGTTGCATATGGGTGTATGTTATGTGCACACATATAGATATTATACATTATGTTAGGAATTGCATACATGTGGATACATTTCACTAACATATTTTGCATTGATCTTTGCATTAGATAAGTACATATACACACACCTTTGCATATGTTCATACAGCATTTAGAATCTTGTAAGGACAATGATTGCTCGTGGATGATGCTTTGAGTAGATGGATGATTGGATGGTAGGATACGTTCTTCCTAACTTGAAGATTTCGGGGACGAAATCCTTTAAGGAGGGGAGAATGTAACAACCCGTATTTTCAATAACCTGTTATAACACAAACCGAGGCAGAATTTAATTTAAAAATCTGAATCAAGGGAAACGGGCTATGCCATTGCGTTCGTCTCGGAAAAATACGCGAAATAAAGTCCGAGTTTTCGAAAATCGGAGTCCGTATGACCCAGTTAAGGCCCATTGAAGTTTTCAGAAATTTCCATAATAAAAACAGATTTAAATTTTAAATTAAAAACAAGGATTAGGGCTAACTGGCGTCAGGCGGGAAAACTCCCGCCAGGACCCCCATGTCGACAGGCATGTCGACAGGGGTCTAAGGGTGTCGACTGCCCTGTCGACAGCCCTGTCGACACGGGGTGGCCAGGCAGTTTTGCCTGGCGCACCATTTTTGATTTGGGTCTGGTCTTGTGGCTTGGTTCTAGAGAGTTCCGAAATCTGACGGACCTAAACTAACCTAGGGTTAATCCTAGGGCTAAAAACACTCTAATCTTCTATAAATAAGACCCTAATCCTACCCTAAAACCTCATTATTCAATCTAGCAACCAAACTATGTCAAATTGATTTCTCAAATGGCCTCCACTTAAAAACCCTAGCCTCCAATCTCTTCATTAATCATTCCTATGAAGATTATGATGTTCATACAAGCATTTCTAAGTTGTATGAATGATCATTAGCTTGCATACATCATCAAGTTGCAAGTTTTATTTGCTAAGCTAGAGTTTTTTGGATTTTTGTTAATTGGAGCTTTGTTTTGGGTTTTTATATGCTTGCATAAAGGGCTACTCAATCTTTATTAGTGGATTTGTGTCTTCATAATATTTGTAAGCCCTCTTACCTTCATTTTAGAAACTCTAAAGTTAATATGTGATGAAAGTTGGGATTTATGCATGTTTAATAAGTTATGCATGCTTATGCGAGTTCACTATGCTATGTTATGCATGTTTAATAAGTTATGCATGCTTATGCGAGTTCACTATGCTATGTTATGCATGTTTAATAAGTTATGCATGCTTATGCGAGTTCACTATGCTATGTTATGCATGTTTAATAAGTTATGCATGCTTATGCAAGTTCACTATGCTATGTTATGCATGTTTAATAAGTTATGCATGTTTATGCAAGTTCACTATGCCATGATTTGCAAGTTTAACAAGTTATGCATGCTTATGCGAGTTCACTATGGCATGATTTGCAAGTTTAACAAGTTATGCATGTTTATGCAAGTTCACTATGCCATGATTTGCAAGTTTAACAAGTTATGCATGTTTATGCAAGTTCACTATGCTAAGTTATGCAAGTCCAACATGTTATGCATGTTTATTATGATATGTAAGATTCATCATGTATGTTGTGCCAAGTTCCCTCTTCCTATCCTTTATGCGTTATGACGAATATGTAAGCGATGGAATGACGTTGGGGGGTTTGGGTAAAAACTTAAATACATGAAAATATAAGATTGGGAATTTACCTATTAAGTTAGGTCTACCCCTTGGGAATTTACCTATTAAGTTAGGTCTACCCAAGTATTTGTTAAACTTGTAATGATGTTTTGAAAGTGGACATGACACTTAGAAAACATAAGTGTGGCCAACTCGAGGTTGGGTTGAGTTTGTAGCATAAATCTACCCGGAACCGACCGACTTAACTAGTGGCTACAAGCAATAGGACCCAATGTGGGTAGTTGGTCATGTTGCACGTGAGACCCGAGGTTAGACTAAGTTGTGGTGTAAACCTACCCGGACCCGCCCGGCCTAACTAGTAACCACAACAAGGTCTAATGTGAGAGGTTGGGTGCATTAAATTAATTAATGCCTCATGATTAAGGTTAAGTCATGGCCCACTAATACTTAACCAATTTTGGGAAATACAAGGGATTAAATGGGGTTAAGTGGTGAACTGTTGGTTACACTTAACTAATTTAATCCATGATTAGTGAGGGGTTAAACCACACTTAACCCTCTTAGAAAACCCTAGCAACGTGGTCTGTTCCAGCAGTAATCCCAGTTGGGTATCATTCACAACCCTAGAGGACTAGGCTAGGGCGGGGGCACGATTACTGGACGGATGTAAGCGACCAAAGCGACGGATGAGTGGTACAGCGGTGCGGGTCCAGGCGGGCTACGGACGTGCACGTAGTCCGGTATTGGACAAACTCGAGGCACGGGTACCAGTAGGTTTAGACTGTGCATTATTGCTTAAGTGTCTGGGGTTGGCACCCGAGGGCTTGATACACCCGAAGGTGGACCCGGCACAGTCTGACTACAACCATATGTGGGCCGTATGGGCACCAACACTTAACGTGTTAGGTTTATAGGGAGCCGATCGACTAGACCGTTGGGCTGGACCCTGTATTAAGGTCACTTCATGTTATTGGGCCAAAGTTTTGGGCTAAGGGATCAATACCTGTTATGTTAGTTTGCTAGTACACTGTGGTGCAAAGCTTAATCTTCTTTATGTGATGACACCTTTATCTATTGCCAGTATGTTCATCTCAGTTTCCATCATGAAGTTAGCTTTATTAGTTTATAGACTGATCGTAGTAGGGCTTACCAGTCTTTTTGACTGACCTGTTTTCTTTCGCTTCTTTTCTTCCGTTCCCCCCCCCCCAGGTTCTCAGGGCGGGAATAGTGGTGCTTAGCTTGGATCGCTTGCTTGTTTGCTGGATAGCTCATGTATGCCTGGACATTGAGCTCGCTATGGTTTATCATCTTTATTTTGGGGATAGCACTATGTATTTCAGTATTTCTGTTTATGATGTACTAGACATGTTTATTTTGGCAGTTGACTTTATGATGTACTAAACTTGTTTTGAGATGGTTTGAGATATTCCGCTGTTTACTCTGTTTTACATATGTATTTATGTTCTTGTTCTGCCTTGATATATCATTATGCATGCTTACCCAGTTCTAACGCCCCCCAGAAGCTAGTGCCCCCGAAAGAGTGACCCTAGCGGAGGTGGGGTGTTACAATGCGCCATCAGACACTTCCACATAGATGAACCTCTTATAATCATCTCAGTAAGCATGCCATGACCCCTGCCTAGTTCGGGGTCCTTCTTCGGATACCAATATGGGTTACTGATTGATACGGGTCCCACACAACAGATGATATAAGCCACCCCCTAGGCTTGCCACCCCACTACTAGGATTTTGATACGTTATGCCTAACAGATTAACAAGCCCGCATAACCCCACCATATAAAACAGGTTAAGTTTGTTGGGTTTGTATGACCCCCACAAATTTAATAGATTTACTTAACCTCCCATCAATTCAAACAAGCTTATTAACCCTTACACAATTTGAGAGATTCATATAAACCCCACAAATTTAAACAGGTTAAGTATTACAGGTAAACAAGTTTTTATCATTTCCCATTCATGCATATTAATGCACCATACCTCTCACATTAAGTCGACCACTTGTGGATGCTGGATATGTCGGGTGGTTCCGGGCAGACTTATACCACGAGCTGGACTTAACCTCGTGTCTAAGCACTGTTACGTGTACATTTACACACTAGACCCCTCACATTAAATTAACCACTTGTGGATGCTGGATTTGTCAGGCGGTTCCAGTAAAACTTCTACCACAAGTGTAATCTAACCTCGTGTCTAAGTGCGGATACAATTTCTATTTACTGTAAATTTAGGCATATTTATTCTCAAACAAATGTTCATGTTCATCGTAGGTTTTTCATGCCCCTTCAATCAAGTCATGAATCATCGCGTACAATATGCCCTAAATTAAAATCTTAGATCATGGTATAGGTTATGCCCCTAATCCCAGTCATGTGTTACAGTACAAGTTATGCCCCAATTTATCATTCCCAACCATTCCCAATTTCGTTCGTTCGCATATTTCGGCGATAGGCCTAAGCTCGAAGGTAGCTTGGCTATAAAAATAAAAAGGAAACGAGGTAGAGAAGAGAACAGAAATAGGCATAACAATAAAACATGCATATGATGATAGAATTAGGCATACTAACAGAATAGGCATATGGTGACTGAAATATGCATAATGACATAATATGCATATGATAACAGAAATAAGCATAATAGAGACAGGCATGTAAGAACTAAACAGTAGATCAGGTATACAAGTAACGATAGATCTGTTTAGTTATGATTCAGGTTATTAACAGGCATAGGTTTAGATCCAAACTTATAAACATGTCAAGATTACTTATTAAATGTTTATATATAAAAGCAACACAAACTCACAATGACTGGATCTAAGGAACTGAGAAAAGAGTGTTGATGTTGTAGCAGAGATTCTTAAATACATCTAAGTTGTTACTGCAGAAGAATAGGCTAATTCAACTTGAGTTGGGGCAGCATCTCGTTGTCTCCACTAGTTTTAGGTGAATAAAACAATAGAAATTAGGTTCTATCTATGGCCTCAAGCCAACGAATTCGGTCAAGAAACGCGTCTAGGTTCAGAAAATGGATCTGCCCTACATCTGGGTGGGGTCGACCCTAGGGTCTACACCCCCTTGTGTGGGTCGACCCTAGGGTCGACCTCCTTGGGGAAGGGGGTTAACCCCTAACTGGTCGATTTCCCGTGTCTTCCCGCCTTCTGATTTTGATTTTCTGGACTGATTTGTATATATATATATAATTCTCTTATACATATACAAATTTTAAACCTTAATATCTTCTTCATACAATGTCCGTTTTACGCAAACTCGAAGTCCATCTTAAGCAGAATTCCAAGACGAACGCAATGGCGTAGTCCGTTTTACTTAGTTCCTAATATTTAATTAAGTCTTCTTTAGTATATTGTTATGGCGTTCTTTTAAAATTACGGGGTGTTACAGAAGCTGAAGCTTAAAGGCTATTATTTAAACTGTCAGTCGATAGTTGGTAAATATTGTGGATTGGCTATTATAAATTTTATTATTCAAAAGTGCTACAATGACCAAAATGTTTTTGTCAATTCATGCACCAAAATATAATTTTGGAAGGGACTACACATCAAATCACCATACCATCCTTCCGAATTTCTCTGATTCCCTCGAGTACACAATTATGTCATTTGAAACAAATTGTTATAGTGGCATAACTCTTTAATATTCGTCTAAAATATAAAACAGAGGTCTGCAATTACGAAAATTAGTGCTCATGACTGTCATATTGAAGTGAACTTCAGGTATAAAGTGCTAAAATAATCGAATAAATACACATGAAAATAATGGTAAAACACCGGACATAAGTATAATGTAACAACTGCAAATCATAAACAACCATAGTTCAACTGTTCAAATACACGGGGATAACAAAATAACAAATATGAAAGTAAAAAGTAACTGTACAAGATTTACTTTTTGCTAATGCAACAGAAAAATTAAAATGCAATGCCTGTGCAAATATTATGCTTTCCATATATTTTTCCCTCCTTAAATGTTTTGGAAAATAGTACCAGTGAGGCCGTTGGTAAACATGTTGTCCATATATTGTTTTATACATATTCCTACCTATTGGAAGTAGCTTGGATTCACATCACTACAAATGAGTCGGTCTCAAATGGTCAAATATTGACATTGTACAGTCTTTCTTTAAAAAAGGAAATTTTTATATTTGGGCCAGTTTTGAAATGTTACAACACAAATAGGCCACTTTCAAAACTAGTTACGAAAATTGACCATTTTTTTTCAAAAGCTTCATCCCAGTTAATGCCAGTACATTTTTGCTTTTTTTTACAAAGGTGTTATCTGAGATAACGCTTTATTTAATTTTAAGTTAGCATAATCCCAGATAATGCTCCATTGAGAGCTCACTGCCTAACCCATCCACTTCTTTCCTTTCCCATTTATTTTCTTCCAAACTTTTTATTCATCCGAAAAACTTCCTCCCCATTTCAAATATAGACCAAAAATTATATTTTTTTTCACCAAAATTCGGTTAAATGGCCTCCTCTTCTTCTCATCCACCACCTATTGGTAAGTATTTCTAGCTTTATGTGGTTAAGATTGGTAAATATTGAAATTTAGGGGTTTTCATGGTTTGGGATTTCATCTCTAATCCCTTCGTTGGTGAAATGAATGTGATTTGTAGTTCCTATGGCCTACAATTTGATTTTTTCATTAACAAATTCATGATTAAAGGTTTTGTATGTGTATGTTTAAAATTACATTTATTCATGTTTAGTATGTGTATGTTTAGTATTTGTATGTATTTGTGTATGAGTATGTGTACGTGTATTTACATTGGTGATTAACGGTTTTTCAACTCTAACCCCGTCGTTGGTGAATTTCATGTTTAGTACGTGCATGTTTAGTATGTGTATGTTTTGTATTTGTATGTGTTTGTGTATGTGAAGCGATAATACGTGAATGTAACATTTGAGTAGTATATAAATGTGGAATATGGAATGACTTTTTGTAAGTGAGTTGTGTATGTGTTGGTTGATTAATGGACTAATGCACCTTAACTATTTATAGAGTACGAAGAGATGGGACCCGGCCCGGTCGATCAAAACGTTCTTTACTTGTAGGAAAAGCACAGGATTAGTAACTAGGAAACGATTGCGGTAACATTATTTTATTTACTTATTACGAATTTTGTTTATGTTAAAGTCTGTATGTTGACGTATTTATTTATTGCGAATTCATTGTAGATGGAGCATAGTAACCTGGATGGCACCATCGACCATATGTCTACTCTTAAGCAAATTACATCTACTCATCTAGAGGTTTTAGCCATGTTGGATAGAGCCGGAATTGGGTTGGTTCACAAGGATGGGTATACACAACTTGATAGAAACTTAATCACGGCCTTGCTCGATAGGTGGAGACCTGAGACATCGACATTTCATCTACGAGTTGGTGAGATGACGATAACATTAAAAGATGTGGCGGTGTTATTCGGGTCGCCAATAGACGGTGAAGCGATTGTTAGAGTTAAAAGTTTATAAAATTACAAATTAGTGCTTGATAATTTGGTTGGCCCGAGTCCTTCGGAAGATGCTTGGTGGGGGAATGAGAATGTTTTGTGTACATGGTATCATTCTGAATTGGCGGATCGCCAAATGCAACTCCGCTGCAAATTCAACAACGAGCTCATATCATCATGTTGCACATTATTACTCAGCGCTTTTTCTGCGATGCATCAAAATCTAAAATCGCTCTTCATTGGCTCCCTCTAATTGTGGACTTTGATGAGTGTAGAACATATGCTTGGGGTGCAGCGGTCCTAGCTACCACATACGTAGAGTTCACTAGGACCGCTTTGGCGCAACAAAAGGAGATGGGTGGATGCTTGAGTCTCGTTTAGGTATTATTGCAAACGATTATGTTTTATATGTATGAGAAATAATGAAAATACAACACATTATACTTTTGTAGCTTTGGTCTTCGAACATGTATCCATAAAGAGACCGGTGGTAGACAATACGAAGCCGTATGCAGCAAGATACAAAAATAATTACTACGTTCGGCTCAAAAATAGTTGTGTTCATTGTAATTTGCAATCTTATTTGTGTACGTGCAGGTGGATCAGACCCAAAAACAACAAATTGGCTCCTAGAAGCAATTTAAAATTTTACCTGAATGAATTGGATGTTCTTTCCGCTGATGTAGTGACTTGGAATCTGTACAGTGAAGAAGACCTGCAGCTTTTGCCCGCACTATACACCATGTCTAGAAGGCTGTGGAGAGCCAGATTGCTTTTGGTTTCGCTGACAGACTGTGCATACCATCTTCCGGTCAGAGTCATGAGGTAGTTTCAATTACGGTAGGGTCTTCCTCAGTCCACTCCTCATTATGAAGTCAAAGTAAACGATGAGTTGTACGTGATGCCCCGCTAACCGAGCAATCTTACATGGCATGGTACTGGAAGATTACGCGTTGATTCGTGCTACCAAGACCAGCTCCACATCCTCCTGTATTTCCTTCTTCCTATGAACCAAGTGCTCTTCTTGAAAATAATATGGTACGTTCTTAATTTATACGGTTTAATTGAGACTTCCTAATGATATAACCACTTGTATTTGTTTACAAGCTGATGGTGTTTACCGCGCACTTGAGTTAGTGGATGAATTGGAGCAAGAAATTTCGGAGACAAGCAAAGGGAAATGCTTGTCGTTCTTGCTTGTCTAAGAACATAATGGATAGACCATGACCTCCTACACCACCTCCGCCCCACCAACTGAATTGGATGCTTTTAATCAACCTCGGACTTCTCGAAATAGGAAGACGTACGTAAGCCGCAGGAAAAGCAAGAAGGAAGCGTCCGGTGAGTCAACTTCGCAACATTCTATGTCGTCGGTCCTTCACAACCTCCTCTAGAAAGCAAGTAGAGGAGGGCATCCATGAAGAAGAAGAGGAATAAGAGGTGTCAAAACCGGAGGAGTTTAGACTTTAGCCACGGCGAAATAAGAAAACGCCTCGGATTTTGAAAGAATTGAGGTGATTAGTTGATTTTACACTTGTACTGAACAATTTGCTTCCGTTTTATCTTTGTAATGATTCCATACGATGTATTGGGTTGGTTGGATATTTGTTATTGTTTAGTTGGTGGATACGCAGTTCAAATGTTTTGTGTCGACCCTTATGGTCGTAACATAATTTGAATACGGTATTGTTTTGTTGGGTTTGTAATTTGGATATGTTTTTGTTTGTTGTTTATATATTTTGGATATGATTATATTTCATTGTTGGATATGTATTTGTCATGTATGTCAAATTGTATATGTCGATAACTTAGTTGTTTTGTAATTTGACACGTTTTTGTATTGTGTGCGCCAGACTAAATTTTCTCACTGTCTCTTTGGGAGGCAGTGAGTAATCAACAAAGCGTTATCACAGATAATGCTTAGGAGATAAGGCTCAGGAGGGTGATCTGAGATAACGCTAATAGAAATGCTCACTACCTTGACAAGGATAGTGAGCTCTACATAAGATATGCCAAGGTATATAACTTCCAAGTTTATAATGTACTCACATGATCGGTTGGGAATAGCACGACTTGTCATTTTTTTTCATCATGTAGTCAATTTTAACATCTGAAAATTACTTTAACGCACAAAAAACCTATTTTCATAGCACCAAGTTTTTTTAAGGAAATTTTTACGTTTGGGCCAGTTTTGAAAAGTTATAACACAAATAGACCACTTTCACAACTAGTTACGAAAATAGACCACTTTTTTTTTTCTAAAGCATCATCCTGGTTAACGCCAGTTCATTTTTGCATTTTTTTACAAAGGTGTTATTTGAGATAACACTCCGTTGAGCCCAAGGCATATCTTTTGACTTTTCTCTATTTTCAAGTTGATAAGTAAGGAAGCATTATCTTATGTTACTATGATCTCGCAATTTCTACCATTGGTGATATGGTGAATTTGGGTAAGTAATTAGTTTATGTTTGCATATCAGTTGTTACTAACCTGATTTTGAATAAAGTAGCATGAGTTTAAGATCGAAATACATTATATTATTTATTTTAAGCTCCTATTTAGTCCTTTTTATCAAGTCAATTCCATTATCTCTTAATTAATTGTCATCATTTAATATATTATTTTGTTTTGTATGTAATTTTGGTTTGTAAATATTTTGTTTTAATTGTTAGGTTTTGCGAAAGAAATGAGTTTAAACAAATGAAAGGAAAAAAAAAATTGTTAAAGGAAAGGTTCTCAAACTGAGGGCAAGCAAACATATCAATTTGTTAATATTTAACATAGGAGTATGCTAAGAAGTGTGACATTAATACAGTGAAGATTAAATAGTGTTGTTCAAAGGTGCAACAAAAAGAAATTATTGTCACAGTGATGATCGAGTAAGGAGTACAAACCCAGAAATAAGAACATATCACAGTTGAGAAACCAAATTTGCTATAGCTATATAGAAAATAGAAAGAACTGGACTAGCTAAATGTCGACTGAACTATAAATTGCTATGAATGAGCTATATGTGTTGTGCATATTTAGGAGTGTAACCAGGGACAGATCTACAGCAAAGAGTACCTGGGCTACAGCCTAGGTCACTTCTTTGCAGAATAAACACCACCCTGGCCTAGATCGAAGAAGAAAAATAACGCGTTCGTCTCCTTCTCTGCTGTGAAGACGAAGAAGCCTGAAACCTAATAGAATAGCTGTTGCGCCATCAACCCAGGTAACATTTATATAACTTCCGATCTTCTCCCTTGATCTTGCTTAATTTTGGTTGCTAAATTAAATCTCCGATTAGCTCAGCTTTTGCATGATTTTACAGTAGGTATCTTGTTTGGCTAATTGGTCCTTTTAGTTCTAAGCAATATACTCAAAGCAACAGAATTCATTTAGGCGTTGTTGCATAATTTGGATAATTGATTGGCTAATTTGTCTTTTAATTTTCTCTTGCATAATTTTAGCTGTTTCTAATTCATCGGGTAATTTGTTTTTTGATTTGTTGTTGCATAATTTTAGCTATTGCATAATTTGTAGCAGTTGAGTTGATTTAGGCATTTAGTTGTGAATTGATTTAGGCATTTAGTTGCTGCATAATTTTACTTCCTTCCTTTTAAGCATTCAATTCTGAAGTTATTTAACCCACTAGCATGTGTTATTCTATTTGTTATATTCTTCTTTCCTATACCTTTAATACTCATTTCTTTTGATTACAAATCTAATTCAAAGTAGAAAACTATGAAGTATTGAGCATAGTCTAAGGCAAATTACCATTTTCAAGAAAATGTTTGTTCACTTGATTGATTTTCAAGCACTTGAATTTTATTATTTTTCACTGAATCATAACGATAAACTTATTAGTGTTAGTCGTCAAATGATTGTTGTGTTCATATTATAAACAAATTTTTATAGCCCGGGTCATGGTTAAATCATGGCTCCACTCCTGAGTGTAACATACGATATTCGGTTGATAAAACCACGGAGATTGAACTGGAGTTGAACTGGAGAATTGCAGCAGGCCAAATGCGTTAAGAAGTCCTCTTATAGATGAATGACTATATAGTTGAAGTAGCCATTATTCACGAACAGGGTTAAGGACTTGAAAATGAAATGATGCAACATTGAATTGAGCATAGATGAAACCGATTAGGAAAGAATGAGCGCTGTAAACAGAGCAAGATGCAGTCTGATGCATGTATGATCGAAAGTAAACAGGGAGCCAATGTCATTGTGAGAAACAACCGCAATCTGTAACAAGAGCGAGTTGCATCCAGATGCGAACAGGAACTGTAGCCGATGCGGTTACTATTAAAACAGAAAAAGGGAATGTATTAAGGAAAATGAGCTAGCCCGTGATCTCGACGTGAAACACTAAAATGAAATGCATGTATGTTGTATTAAAGACTGACATAAAAGTTCATGATGTCTACTAATAAGAGTTTAGCAGAAAATGATATAGGAAATTTTATGAAAATTTTGAAGTTGTTACCCTTTAAAGTTTAAACTGACATGTACTACACATATTGGCAATTGAAAGACAAGTAAAGGTTACTTCATGTTTACCTTTCACTACTTATCTTAGTTATCTACATCCTACACTCACTTTTAGGTTAATTATCATCACATAATTACCCATTTGAATTACGGTTATACCAACTTATAATTGCCAGGATTTTGATGCAAAAGTAAATTACTAAAAAAAAAGGGGACTGTCACAACCTAAAACCCCCGACCCTGAGCGGAAGGGATAATCTTTGCAATATAATACATTAAACGCAATAGTAGATCATAGAACATAGCCTTATATATATATATATATATATATATATATATATATATATATATATATATATATATATATATGTGTGTGTGTGTGTGTGTGTGTGTGTGTGTGTGTGTGTGTGTGTATCAAAGAATAATTTACATCATTTTACAGAAGCAAAAATAAGTATCAGAGTTACATCAACATTACACGATCACATTTAGTACATAACATTGTCTTAGATTACTAGTAATTACATAACGGAATTTAAAGATAGTTTATGACATAAAGAGCCATTACGAAGTTCAAAAGAAACATAAAAGTTCAGTCTTCAGCTTCAAGTCCAAAACAGCTGCAACAACTTCAGCACGCATCCCAAAAGAAAACAAGCTTAAAGACTTGTTCACTTGACTGCCCGCGTAAAAATTATAGGCATCCGAGTTTGCAAGGGAAAACACAAACTACGAGTCAGTCATGAGACTGGTATGAGAAATGTTATAGTTAACTTAACTTATTTAAAATAAAGCATATTAGAGGTCCATGTCGTATAACACGGAATGAGTTTACTCAACATGAATGCGGTTGCATTTAAAAGAAAACAAACAACGCAATGCTTTTTGAAAAATGAAAACATTATAAGACTGAGGTTCCATCACACAATGCAATACTAGCCAAAGGATAGAGTTTTACCTTATAATGACTATACATGCTTGATATGAGGAAAATAAAAATCATTTGATACTATTATTAGTCTATTTTTTTAAAAAAAAAACTTTACAAATAAATGTATCAATCTTAGATGGCATAATACCCCATCCTATTATGTCGTCGTAGGTATACAACTAAAGTCGTACAATCACGTATTGGAATTTGGATTTCCATCATGAGCCAACGCAAGGGATCTTCCTCACCGAATTTTGGAATATTCCTAGCAAAATGTCCCAGGAACTACCTATCCCTTTGGAGGAGCAGGTCAGCCATAATGCTGATTAGACAATTGCCTGGTACAATACGTTTCTCGGTCCTATTAGACCTCTTGGTCAGTACGTCGACCATCTTGCCCTTGTGTGACCATATCCGAGATGCCTCGATTCCAACATTCACACAAGTAAAAATGTATGGGCTCTATACCATGACATCACTTCTATATACAAAAAAACACATGTCCTCCTTACTGTCCTTCATCCCGTTTTTGACTCATACCGGGTGTCAAGCTCGCGAATTAACTTCATAACACAAAGCTACGCTATATCAGCTATGCTTTGATCATCATGCACAAAGCTCTACTTTTCAACAAAAGCTTTGATCCATGCATCTCAACATGCCACACAGTCATTCCATTCTATACAACTGATAGCTACTAATATATAACCTCTAAGCTCGTACATCTCAAAGAAGGGTGTTAAGCTAAGAAAATAAATTCTCCACCACCAAACAGATATATATATTCAGTAGAGATCAATTAATGCAGCATAAAATACCATGTCAGACACACAATCCATTTCCAAGTTCGTTCTGGGTTCAAACAAAACCAGAGGCACTTATTCCTCGTCCCATATGTCCAATACAGAAGTGAGGCCCTTGCATATCCGGACAATCAACAAGTACGTCCGGACAACTGCCACTTTAACCCCTTAAAGGGAGCAACCCCATATCCAGGGCATCAGCAGTAATCCATTCGATATGAGATTTCCCGTCTTGCACCATCTTCAATCTCTTTGACTTTTAATCATCGTTTAATTATTCGAAATGGCCCCCGGTCTTTTTGAATAATTCACACCAAAAATAAACCCAATCAAATCAAATCAAATCTGTATTTGGATTATTGATTCATCAATTATGTCTCCTTTTAATTGGTTTACATTTCATAAGATGTAAAATCTTATTCTCAAACCTGGACAAGTTATTTGGCTTTCATAATTCAATTCATATCTTTATTTAAAAGGTTTACTCAAGAATTCAATTAAATTAAGAACTAATTCTTATTTCCAAATTCTTTCTCAAATCTGTTATATAAGCTTTTACACAAAAATTGCCAATTTCAACTTATCCACTTTTATCATTTACAAACCACGTGAAATTGGTTTATATCTATTCCAAATCATTTATAATATTTTATAACACTTTTACACTATTTATATATATATAAATAGTTCATACCCGTAATTTCCGATTATAGGTCATTAAAGGTTATGGTGTTGTTTTCATTCAAAATTGAATTAAACATTTCTAAAAATCTAACTATTAGATTTTAAAACTTTTATAATCGTTTGAAAGATCTTTTCAAAAAGAACCCAACGGTTCCAATTTCGGGAAAATCTGACGGTCAGGTCTCCCGTTATTCTCATTTAAAGTTATAAGTCAAAAACGCGAACTACCGCTACGCGAGACGTTCGATATTTGACGTATATATATAATACGTTGAATCGCTTCGAAACCATTTTATATATTATTTAAAATATATATGATAATTTTCCAAACTCGTATATTAATATTTCAACTCAGAAATCTTTTATTTCAATACTAATGCATTATCATAATATTATAATGATTAAAATAATATTAATTTTCCAAATTTGATATTTTTTTAATCCAAATCTTTCTGACATTGTTATAAAAATAAACAAAAGACTTTCAAATAGAAATTTCTTTTAAAGCATCACCTAGATAGCCTAAGTGAACTTCACTTTTGAAAGTAACTATTCATTTCAAATTGAAAACTTTGACAAACCAAAATCGTATGAAAATTAATTCAAAATCATTCTCTTCAGTTACGGAAATTCATCAATATTTACTATCTTCGCGTCCATCCAAAATCAGACTTCAAAATCAAACTTCGATTTTTTCGTTATTATTCTATAAATAAAATATTAATTGAAAAAAAAAATCTTGATGGAGACTTAACCAAAGAACGAATAATCATTTTATTGTTCACTTATACACAATGTATATTACAACATCCAGTCGTCCATCACTCTGCATCCAATTCACACACAAAGTGCACTATACCATATAAGCCTTAAATTAAACAAATAACGCTTATACAGTTCCGTCGATTCAACAGATTGACAGTCTGCACATTTGGGATTAATATCAGTGTTTATGTTTACCCCAAAACCTGTGTGAGATTTTCAATATCATCACAAAAAATCGTGACTTATCTACACACTTGGAAGATATATAAAAATATCATCCCAATACCCATGGGGGTTTACATCAATATCCTTGCAGCATACATACACACAAGGGCGACGTGTGAATTACTGACGTCCCAAGACCATGTTGGGTTTGCTATTCAATTAATTAGCTTCACACACTAGGGGAATATGTAAAATATCAACCCAATACCCGTGAGGTTTATATCAAATATCTACGGCTTACATACACACATGAGAGACATGTAGACTTATTCTCATCTCAAGACCCGTATGGGGTTTTATCTCTTTCATATACAATCGATAAATAATCGTTAATAAATTGCACATCCAAAACCATTTAAGGTCCAACCAATTACCAAGCAATACTATTTAAAATACATATGTCGTGTGCTCAATTTATATCACAAATAATAGATAACATCACATTTTTATCACACTACTCCATGTTTAACATAACATAAAATTTCTGTAATCAATGTTAAACATTTATAAATGTTTTTTTTCAATAATTTGCAGTTAATTAAATTTATTCCCTATCTACGTGAGTTTTGGTTTCTAACCAGCAGTTTCCACTCCACCAAACTTTAAATAGAAGGACTACGGATACACACTATTGATGCTGACACTTGACTAGCTCCTATGCAACTTCCTGATAGCTTACGGGGCTCAAACAACTTGCAAATACACTCGTACTCACGTACACTTGTAGATCTGGAGGTTTAAGACAAAACAGAGGGGTTTGGTGGGTTTAGGGGGCACGGCAGCAGGGGGCACGGTGGGGTGCTGGCCAGGTCGGCATGGGGTCCACAAGGCTATGGCGTGGGGTAGGAGGTGGATAAGAGTGCAAAGGTGGAAGCTTTAGGGTGTAAATTGGAAAAGAGTGCAAAGTTATTTGGCTTTAATAATTCATTTCATATCCATATTTAAAAGGTTTACTCAAGAATTCAATTCAAATTAAGAATTAAAATTCTAATTTCCATACCCGTAATTCAATTTATATCCTTATTTAGAAGGCTTTGCACTATTTTGGTACATATAAAAATAGTCTATACCCGTAATTTCCAATTACAGGTCATTACAGGTTATGGCTCTGTTTTTATTCAAAATATAATTAAACATTTATCCAAATATAACCATTAGATTTTAAAACTCTTATCATCATTTGAAACATCTTTTCAAAACGAACCTAATGGTTCTAATTTTAGGAAAATCCGACGGTCGAATCTCCCATTATTCTCATTTAAAGTTATGAGTCAAAAACGTGAAATGCCGCTACGCGACACGTTCGACATTCGACGTGTGCATATATGTATGTATGTATATATATAATACATCGAATCGCTTCGAAACCATTTTACATATTATTCAAAATATATATAATAATTTTCCAAACTCATATATTAATATTTCAACTCAGAAATCTTTTGTTTCAATACTACTGCATTATCATAATATTATCGTGGTCAAAATAATATTATTTTTCCAACTTTGATATTTATTTACTCCAAATATGTTTGTCATTAGTTATAAAAATAAACAAGAAATTTCTTTTAAAACATCACTTAGATAGCATAAGTGAACTTCACTTTTGAAAGTTACTATTCATTTCAAATTGAAAACTTTGACAAGCCAAAATCGTATGAATATTAATTCAAAATCATTTGCTATAGTTACGGAAATTCATCAATATTTAATTATCTTCGTGTCCATCCAAAATCGGACGTCAAAATCAAACTTCGAGTTTTTAATTATTATTATATAAATAATATATTCATTGAAAAATCATTTTTCTTGATGGAGACTAAAAGAAGGAACAAATAATCATTTTATTGTTCATTTATACACAATGTATATTATAACATCCAGTCATCTATCACTTCGCATCCAATTCACACACAAAGTGCACTATACCATACAGACCTTAAATTAAATAAATAACACTTATATAGTTCTGTCAATTCAACAGATTAACAGTCTACACACTTAGGATTAAGATCAGTGTTTATCTTTAACCCAATACAGTGTGGGGATTCCAATATCATCACAAACAATCATGACTTATCTACATACTTGGGTGATGTGTAAAAATATCATCCTAATATCCGTGTGGGGTTTACAACAATATCCATATAGCTTACATACACACAAGGGAGACATGTGAATTACTATTGTCCCAAGTCCCGTGTGGGATTAGCTATTCAATCAATTGGCTTATATAAAAACTTGGGGGACGTGTAAAAATATCATCCCAATACCCGTGTGGGGTTTACATCACCTTCCATGTAGCTTACATACACACATGAAAGACGTGCAGTCGTATTGTCATCTCAAGACCCGTCTGGGGTTTTACCGCATTAATTTATAATCAATAAACAATTTTTAATAAATTGCACATCCAAAACCATTTAAGGTCCAACCAATTACCAAGCAATACTATTTAAAATACAGATGTCGTGTGATCAACTTATATCACAAATAACAGATAAAAATCACATTTTTATCACACTACTCCATGTTTAACATAACATAAAATTTGTGTAATCAGTGTTAAACATTTCCAAATATTTTTAGTCAACAATTTGCAGTTAATTAAATTTATTCCCTATCTACGTGAGTTTTGGATTCTCACCAGTGGTTTCCACTCCGCTAAACTTTAAATGGAAGGACCACAGACCCACTCATTTGATGTTGACACTTTTCTAGCTCCTACACAACTTCCCAATAGCTTACGGGACTCAAACAACCTGCAAAAACACTCATACTCACGAACACTTGTAGATCCGAAGGTTTAAGACGAAACAAAGGGGGCTTGGTGAGCTTAGGGAGCATGGAAGCAAGGGGAGGGCACGATGAGGCGTTGGCCAGGTCGGCGTGGGGTCCACAGGGATGTGGCACGGGGTAGGAGGTGGAAATAAGTGCAGAGGTACAAGCTTTAGGGTGTAAATGGGTGTTTAGGGTTTAAGGAGGGAGAGGAGGGGGCCTACGGCCGTGTGGGGTGCTGTGGTCGGTGACGCGGCACGGGGGAGGCGTGGCAGGTTTGGCCACGACGGCTACATGGGGAGGCAGTGGCAAGGAGGGGTAGCCATGGAAGGGAAAAAATGAAGAAGGAGAAAAGGGAAAAGTGACAAGAAAGAAGAAAGGGGTATTGTGCAAATTTCCAAGGCCACTCACGCGGATCACTGCATGTCGCGACGTGGTGAGTTAGAAAGAAAATATCAAGACCCGTTGATGTGCTGACTCCTCAATTCATGCTTTTAGAAGCACGTTTTGTCGGTCAATGCAAAAGTGTGCTAGTTCGTCACCACTTCTTCTGATCGCACGACTACATGTTAATTCTGTTTGCCATGAAATCTTGGATTTTAACTTTTAAACGTAATTTCGAATCCAACGAGACAGGTTTTTTCGAGTTCCGAGTTTGTTTGACCTTCCATTTATTTTCGAATGCATTTCAACTTAATTTTGAAGCATCATCTTAGCATGCATTTAATCCTCACACGCGCACTCGCTTGCTCCAAAAATTATGGAATTTGAAACGCGACCATTATTCGATGCTACGGATCTGATAAAATTAGTTTCGTTGAAATCCGAGGTCATCTTAATAATGTTCCTTTGTAAATTGCTGAAATCAGCATTAAAATATCAAATTTTCAAACTTGACTGTATTTTCTTATAAAATTAAATTAAAAATAATCATTTTAACAGGTTCCAAAATTCAGGGTTGTTACAGGGACAAAACTGGTAGGAAGATTTAAAAAATGGATATCAGCTTTTCCAAAACCATCTAATTAACATGCCATGTTATGATTTGATTTGTCAATTCTACGTATATAATATTTGCATTAGAGACTTCATATTTCAGTAACTATTAATCATTTATTTTCCTATGTATTTGATCTATTTTTTATTATTTGTTCCCTTTGTATTGTATCTTTATTTAACTCTGTTCATTTTCTATAGAAATTGAAGTATGATTTGCAGAAAGGAGTATAGAAAATTCATCTTTTTTGTTGATTATACTGCAAATTATTGAGCAAGTAAAACTATCCAGTTTTTTATTTCACTATTGGGCTATTATTACTTTTTTTAGGGTTTTTGGTCTTCACTGACTATGGTTAGGTTGGTCTTATATGTATCGCTACAGTACATAAGAATTCTACGTCTCCATTAATCGACAACTTATTCCTTATTTTTTCTATACAAAAATGTTAATTGCAAAGCCTATCAACTGTTAAGCAACACTAGAATTCATGAACGTATATTTTTAATACAGCACTATGCAGTTAAAGCCTCGCTAAATCCCTACAAAATCTCTACTATATCCCATAGCGCTTTTCAACCGCTACGCCATTTCAATTTAGTGAACAGTAGATCCGCTTTTAGCACCGCTATATTCCGCTATATCCGCTAAATCGAGACTTTTTAGCACTTGCTTTAAACTTATTAATATATAAAGCTTGATTTGACTAGTTATATATTTTGAAAAATCTATAAAGTTGGTGCAAAAGTTTAATTCTAAAGCAAAAGTGTCAAACATATAGTAGAAATTATTATAATCATCAAATCTAATGTGCATAACCGTGATATTCTTTGATTTTGTTATGTAAGAGTAATTAATATTAGTTTCTTCTACATATGTAATGTAAAATTGATAACTAATTAATAAGGAATTATATATTAAGGGCCTCCTTTAGTTAAACAATTAGTTTCTAGGACACAGGTTCGAACTAATTATTTTCCAGGACAAATTTCAGAACCTGCGTCCATTTTTTCCGTCTTATTCTAATTGCATCCAGCTTCGAATAAAATAAAAAACTAAAATACTATTTTTTGAAACCCGATCTAAATCGATTACAAATTATTTTTTCTCGATCGATTGAGTTCTATGGCGAATTTCAATTACAAGGTTTTCTGCTTAACCTATCTTCAAAAACAAGACCTATACCGATTCATCAATCCCTATAACCCCAAATCCCTTAAACCTAATATGATTCATAACTACCTAAAACCCTGAATCCCTAAGTCGATCTTCTAAAACAAGTTTGCTACTTTGTAATTGAATCCGTAAATTCGCTACTTTTCGCATTTACTGATTCATAACTACCTAATCTCAAACTAGAGACTCGACAGATATGAATCTACATTTTCATTTTTTAGCATTTACAAGTGTTGACGGGCAAAATTTTCGCACGCCAACACTCAATGTTTATGTGTGAACAATTATCCAAATAAGCAGCAAAAAATGTAAATGCGGGGAGACACAGCTTTTTTAGTGGTTCGGCACTACATCCACTTTATAATCATCATTCATCATATCTTTTGTCGATTCCAAAGTTATACAAGTTTGGACAATGGTTAAGTTCAAAGTGTTACAATAAAATAACAAAATATATGTTTGTTCTACACTTTGACCAAATTTCCCTTCTTCCTCTTCGTTGAGATGCTTTGACTCGGTCAATAATATCCAAGTTTAGTGTCCATGTCCATGAAGTTCAAAAGTAGCATGACAATCCTTGCTAATATTCAAGTGTTGAAGGAAAACATGCATGTCATGTTTTAATTATCCTTCTTCTTCCTTGAGATGAGTTGACTTGGTCAACTATGAGCAAAACAAGCTTTAATGTCCAAGAGGTCTAGAGACCTTGTAACTATGCTTGCTAGTCTCCAACAGCTATGGAATATGCATGCACCACCTTTCAACTATTCATGCCATGTCCAATGGCTATGACGAAGGTGTTGGAAGCCATTAATGAGCGTTTGGAGCTCTCATGGTCCAAAAAATCTAAGAGAGAAGGATCCAAATAAAGGCCAAGGCTTGGGGTATTTATAGGAGGAAGGTTAGGTGGGAGTAGGTGAGTAGCGGGGCCCACAAAACCATTTTCGCACCCCATAAAACAACCAACATCAGGAAATTGAGCAGCCGGGGGTGTGGAATTTCACATCTCCCGAAGGGGTGCAAAATTCGCACCCCACCGGGGGATACGAATTTAATGGAGGAGATCAAACTTCTTGGTGTGGAAACCATGTTGTTTTAGGGTGTCGAAGTTTCTGAATGCAAAGTGAGGGAATCCGCAGTTTTGTTGGTCCGAAGTGAAGGAATCTGAGCTTCCGACATGGAGAAAATCGGATAAAACGGGCAGTGCCCACTGGTTCGACCTAACCAGTTAGGTCGATCGTCGTCAGGACTGTGGGCCCCAGACGCCCATCGGTGCTGCGCCCGGACCCGCTTGACGGCTCGCCTTCGGATCAGAACACGGCTTGCCTTTGGCTCAGATGACGGTTTGCTTAAGAGTTCACTAGGCCCGTAAGAGGCCATCTGATAGAGGTTTCAGGTCTCCTTGTGCTTACGACGCGACTTCAACCCTGTTGCTTTGTGTTTTTTGATGCTTGAGCGTGTCGCTCACCAAACACTTGACGTGTGGCCGCTTCGACAAAAAAATTGTGTTAACAATAAGTAACCGAAGTTTCTAACCATTAGCATTCGCTACTATTCGACTATTATTATGTGTTTTTGTGTGATTGTAACTTATTTTATGTTGTTTTATTAATATTCACGGTTTTTTACTGTTTGATTACTCAAAAGATAAATACATTTATCTTTTAAAGTATTCTATGTTCAATTGTTGTTTTCTACTGTAAGAAATCTTTCACTTATCCATTTTAACACAGTAAAGTATTCAAAAACGGATTTTTAGCAAAGAAAGTTGATTAGACCAATTCAATGTCAAAAAAGAGAAGAAAAAAAGGAGCGCAAGTAAAAAAGGATACAACTTATGTATATGAAAAAGAAGAAAAACTAATAGATTTGGACATTGTCACCATTCCTCTAAGGAATAAAAAGAAGAGTAAAATAAAAATTGAAGATTGTTAGCTCCTGATACAGTTATATACATAAATTTAGTCTAAAATTATTTTATTTTATTTTACTTCAGATTTAAAAAAGATAGTTGTATCTATCTTTTCAAAACTGAACTTCAGATTTAAAAAAGATAATTGAATATATATGTCATGTGTTAATAGTTAGTTGCAAATATGCAATATTAATGATAAAAATGAAATTTTAATTACAAAATTTCATTTTTGTAATTAACAATTTTTAAATGTTTAGTAGAATATCTTATTTTATTTTAGATTTAGAAAAGTTTGTTGTACATCTATCTTTTCAACACTAAACTTCGGATTTCGAAAAGATACTTGAATATATATGTCATGTGTTAATTGTTAGTTGCAAATATGCAATGTTAATGATAAAAATGAAATTTTAATTACAAAATTTCATTTTTATAATTAAATTTTTTTTTAATGTTTAGTAGAATATCTTATTTTATTTCAGATTTAGAAAAGATTGTTGCATTTATCTTTTCAGAACTGAACTTCGGATTTAAAAAAGATAATTGAAAATATATGTCATGTGTTACTTGTTAGTTGCAAATATGCAATGTTAGTGATAAAAATGAACTTTTAATTACAAAATTCATTTTTTAATTAACAATTTTTAAATGTTTAGTAGAATATCTTATTTTATTTTAGATTTAGAAAAGATAGTTGCATCTATCTTTTCAAAACTGAATTTTAGTTTTAAAAAAGATAATTGAATATATATGTCATGTGTTAATTGTTAGTTGCAAATATGCAATGTTAATGATAAAAATGAACTTATAATCACAAATTTTCATTTTTGGAATTAACAAATTTCAAATTTTTGGTAGAATATCTTATTTTATTTCAGATTTAGAAAAGATAGTTGCAACTATCTTTTCAAAACTGAACTTCATATTTAAAAACGATAATTGAATATATATGTCATGTGTTAATTGTTAGTTGCAAATATGCAATGTTAATGATAAAAATGAACTTTTGATTACAAAATTTAATTTTTGTAATTAACAATTTTAAAATGTTTAGTAGAATATTTTATTTTATTTAAAATTTAGAAAAGATAGTTGCATATATCTTTTGAAAACTGAACTTCAGATTTAAAAAAGATAATTGAATATATATATGTCATGTGTTAATTGTTAGCTGCAAATATGCAATGTTAATGATAAAACTGAACTATTGATTACAAAATTTCATTTTTGTAATTATCGATTTTAAATATTTAGTACAATGCCTTATTTTATTTCAGGTTTAAAAAAGATAGTTGCATCTATCTTTTCAACACTGAACTTCAAATTTAAAAAAACATGGTTGAATATATATGTCATGTAACGACCCGCATTCTACGCATTAGGGGATCGTAGAATATTTATTTCTTTCTCATGCAAAGTCGAATAGCCATGTAACTTTGGGAGACGATTATTGAGGTCATTTCCCATGTTCATGATTTTTGCCGATTTATAAATGACCGTTTTGCCCCAAGCTGATCTTGTTTCGGCCATAACTTTTGATTGGTAAAAAGTTTTGACCTGAAACCACTTCCATTAGATCCGGATGATGGTTTACCTTTTCGTAGAGTGGCGACATTAGCCAAACGGACTCACCGTTTGGGAGATATGGCTGAAACAAGGTTTAGAAAGCGAAAAACGACTTAACTGGGCCTAATTAGGGTGATTAGCAAGAGGGCCCATAACCCATTTCGGGATTAAGGTTATGGGGAGGCTGAGAACAGTAGGAAAACGAATTTTGTTTCATTTTTCAGCCGCCTAAAACATTTCTCTAACCCTAGCCATGGCCTCCACCTTCTAATTTCATCCCAAATCGCTCTCTAATCAAGTTTTAGCCTAATCTACGTCAAATCAAGGAGAAATAGCACCAAATCATAGTTCGAGCTGCTGTATTGCATAGAGATTCAACCCAAATCATAGATAGTTTCAGATCTAAAGTTAATTTTTGGCTAAGGTGAGTGATTTGCATAGTTTCTCACTAATAACGGTTGATTAGGGGTAATTAGTGTTAATTAGCGAAGTTATAACTCAGAAAAATCTAGAAAAATTTGTAATATTCTATAATATTATTTTAGACCTCTGTTGGAAGTTTGGGTTAATTTGGTTAAGTTTTGCTAATCCTATCATTAGATTTGCTTAAACATGCTTAAGGGAAAAAATATGGATTTTAGGTATGTTTGATCCATTTTAATACATCATATTGTTGTTTTGGTGTCTGTGGTTGATTATACATGTTGCTATGACTGTGTGGTATGCTTTGTGATTGATTAAAAGAGTTAGAATGGTCGAAAATGCCATCATATGGCGTAAAACAGTCGCTGGAAGAGTTGCAGGAAAATATGCAGAGGACCCGATCAGATCGCCCCTTTCCGAACCGACCCGTTCGTGACCCACGAACCGACCCCGACCCACTCGTGAAGAGTAGCCATGAATAGAACTGCTCCAGCTCTAGCACCACGAACCGATGCTCCGAAGAGAACATCATCACGAATTGAGGAGCCCGACCCGAACCCAGTAGGTGCACACGAACCGAACCAGAAGCCACGAACGAGTAGGACCGAACCGAGGGAGGATGTTCACGCTCGAACTGTGAAGCTTGGCCACGAGCCGACCCGAAGGAGGAACCCGACCTGACCCGGGGGGAGATCACGATTCGAACGTCGATCTGGATGGAGCATCACGACCGAACCGAATCAAGGAGCTTGGACATGAGGAATGAGCTACGAACCAAATGAAGACCGATCCGGAGGAGACCAAAACTCGAGATGCAAAGGTAGTCCAAATAGGAAGTAGAACTCAGGATCCAGTTGGGAACCAACGATTTGACTTCATGAGTTGGGCTTTGTTGCGGGATGTGTGCAAAGGGGTTATCGACGTCTATAGCTTTAATTCACCACCGAGACGGATGTTAGGCTACATATCAGTGCAGTGGGGTATTTATTACTCCATGGGGCAGAGTGATCGTAGCATGGCTATGAGCCAGTGCAGTGGAGTCATCTTGACTTCATGGGGCAGAGTGGACATAGCAAGGATTAGTAGCTATGGATCAGTGCAGTGGAGTCGTCATGACTCCATTGGGCAGAGTGATCATAGCAAGGATTTGGGTGGTCAAAGTGGTGGATATCGTATGCTTTATGCACTGAGTTAGAGATGTGAGGATGGTTGCTATGCTTGATTGTTTGACATCACTATGACATGCACACCCCCACCCCCGTATCTTTACACCATATGTTAGCGTCACCTTAGAGTATTGTACATCTTTTTGTGCTAACTCTTTGGTTGCAGGTCGAGGTTCAGGTATGGTTTAGTATACCTATTATTGTTCTGTTTTGTTGCTTATCGCTCATACCAGACTTTTGTCTGACCCAGAGTTTTATGTCTATTCTTATTACTCTAGATGCTCTTAAATGGGCAGACAAGAGACAGGTTAGGTGGTATGCACGAGTAGCTGTACTGGAGACGAGCAGAGGTTTCCATGTATGATATATATGGATATTCTCCCTGTGTTGCTGCTGGTCACTACTTTGGGCATTAGTAGTGTACCTTTCCTTTCTTTTGCTTTAGAGACAGTTTTAAATTTGTAATAATGATGAAGTGGAACATAAGCTGTATTTGGATTTTCCGCTTCTACGATGTTTAGTTTTCCGCTTATGCACTGTCTCACCTATTTTATGTCAAGTATGTTATTATTATATTTTATTCCATGCACTGTGAGACATTCTACAGGTTCCTTGTTAGTTCAAATTCCCTTCTTTCCTTTCTTTGACGACCGTCCCGTGCTGGTTGGACATTGGCACAACGCACTTTCATTGGAAATGTCGGCTGGTGCGGGGCGGGCCGTCACATTTGGTATCAGAGCTCTAGGTTGCGTAGTTAACCTAGGGAAGACACCAGAGAGAGATAGTACGTATATGAGAGCGCGTATTTGTGATATTTTGGTTTTCAAAAGTGTTATATATATATATGTACTATGAGTATATTTAAGGATGAAGTCGCATTGCACTGGTACCACTGAAGAGATGGTTAA
This sequence comes from Allium sativum, assembly GCA_030737875.1. Classification (NCBI taxonomy): domain Eukaryota; kingdom Viridiplantae; phylum Streptophyta; class Magnoliopsida; order Asparagales; family Amaryllidaceae; genus Allium; species Allium sativum. Next base: position 235,871,539 of record CM060919.1, read on the forward strand.
TCGTTTTCTCCTTACAGATTGAACGATGGGCCGATATACTAGGGGTACTGGTAGAGGAGCTAATAATGGGAATGCTCCTGATATGAGGACGATGTTCACTGACTTCATGAGAGAGATGCTTAGAAATGTGCAAGGAGCAGTTCCCAATGCTGCAAATGGTGGTGGTGCAGCGGTGCAGGCGCCTAGAGCCGATTTTGCCAAGCTTTGCAAGGATTACACTAGTCTTGGTGGGAAGCCGTTCCACGGAATGGAATCGGCTACAGAAGTTCAGGATTGGTTGGATAGCTGTGAGCGTATCTTCGAAGACTTGGGTATCGAGGATGCGACGAAGAGAAAGCTAGCATCCCGTCAGCTGCAAGGACGGGGGATGAATTGGTGGAATGCAATTAAGGCAGATACTCCAGAGGATCAAGTTGCATGGGATCAGTTTAAGGCCTGATTCAGTGAAAAGTTCATCCCAGCTGCCCAGAAGTCAGAATTGTTTAGGAAGTTCTTGGAGCTTAAGCAGGATGGTAGGGCAGTCTTGGAGTATATTGCTGAGTTCGATACTATGTCGAAGTATGGATTATCTCTTATTGACACTCCCGAGAAGAAGAATGAGAAGTTCATAACAGGCTTGGATCAGTACCTGGGAGAAAGGCTTATAAACCATGTCGATGAGATGTTTGAATCGATTGTGGGGATAGCTTTGAGATCAGAGAGTCTATACCTTAAGTCGAAGACTGAGGTTGCATCTGTAGAGGAGCCAAAACCGCAAGCAAGCGGCGGAGGCAAGAATGGTTCTCAGAATAAGAGAAAGAAGAATTAGACCAAGGATGGCCAGAAGAAAAAGAATAAGAAAGATGTGGAGTGCATTAGCTGTGGCAAGAAGGGCCATTATGCTAAAGAATGTCGAGCGAAGCCAGCGGACAGGAAGTGCTTCAACTGCAGCCAAGTGGGACATCACAAGGATAAATTTCCGTAACCCCCTAAAGAAAAGCAGATTGTGAAAGCATATGCTCTTAATGTTGTTCCTTCTTCGTCGAATGCCCCAACTGCGGCGGAGAAAGGAAAGAATGTCGTTATCCAAGGTATGCTTTCTGTTTATGATGTTCCTGTTCGAGTATTGTTTGACACTGGGGCTTCCCGTTCCTTCATATCTAGTGACCTGGTAGATAGGTTGGGATTGGAACCCAAGATAGTCGATAGACCTTTAGCGGTGACGAACCCGATTGGTTGTTCGACTAGCCTTAGCATGATTTTTCGTAATGTGGTCTTATCGAGTCATGGATACATGTTTGTTTGTGATTGCTTTGTTTTGGGCTTTACTGGGTTTGGCATTATTTTGGGAGTCGATTGGCTCCAAAGGTACGGGGTGGTGGTAGACTGTGAGGGCTTTTTGGTGACAGTTAGAGCGGATGATAGGCAGAGGGTAGCGTTTGGTGGTCTACCTAGTGATGGGGTAATGGCTAGTTTTCTAAATTCCCTCGACATCCCACATGATGAGTTTTCAGATGTGCCCGTGGCTGGCCAGTATCTGGACGTCTTCGAGGAAGTGACTGGACTTCCACTACACGGAGAGATTGAGTTTCGTATTGATTTAGTGAAAGATGCCAAACCTATAGTGATGCCACTTCGTCGTATAGCACCAAGGGAGCAGCGAGAGCTCGGTGTGCAAGTAAGCGCTCTTTTGAAGAAGGGATTTATCAGAAGAAGTGTCTCCGAGTGGGGAGCACCAGTTGTGTTTGCTACCAAGGCAGATGGTTCCCTTCGATTGTGTGTAGGCTACCGCGAGCTGAATAAGGTGATGAGGAAGAATAAGTATCCTCTACCGCGGATAGATGATTTGTTTGATCAGTTGAGTGGCGCAAGAGTGTTCTCCCAATTGGACCTCGCGACATGTTTTCATCATCTTAGGGTGGAAGCTGAGAGTATAGCTAAAACGGCCTTTTGGACCCCGTCTGGATTCTATGAGTGGTTGGTCATGCCATTCGGGCTGATCAATGCACCAACATATTTTGTGAATCTTATTAATAGAGTATTACGAGATCAATTGAATAAGTTTGTTGTTGTGCTTATGGATGATATCTTGGTTTATTCAAGGACAGAGGAAGAACACAAGGAACATTTTAGGATAGTGATGGAGGTGTTGAGAAAACACCAATTGAAGCAAAGTTCTCTAAGTGTCACTTCTGGAGAAGGGAAGTGAGATTCTTGGGCCATGTTGATTAGAGAATGGTATTGCCGTGGACCCTGCGAAGGTGGCTGCGGTACAAGATTGGTCTATGCCCAAGAGTGCAACAGACGTAAGAAGTTTCTTGGGATTGGCTGGATATAAGCGTAAGTTTATCCAAGACTTCTCCAAGTAGCGGCACCGTTGACTCAGTTGACCAAGAAGAATCAATATTTCGTTTGGTACGAAAAGTGTGAAAATGCATTCAAGGGTCTAAAGGAAAAGTGGACGCGAGCACCAGTGTTAGTCATTCCTGAAGGGAATGAAGAGATGACGGTATACACAGATGCATGTGGTACCGGACAAGGTGCTGTATTGATGCAAGGAGGTAGGGTTGTAGCTTATGCTAGTCGGCAACTAAAACCACAGGAGAAAAGATATCCTACCTATGATTTAGAATTGGCAGCAATCGTGTTTGCATTGAAGATGTGGAGACATTATCTCTTGGGAGAAAGATTCGAGTTGTTTACTGATCATAAATCATTAAAGTATCTTTTCTCTCAGAAGGATCTAAATCTCCGACAGCAAAGATGGTTAGAATTCTTGGCTTTCTATGATTTCGATATCGCATACACACCAGGAAAGGGCAATGCGGTAGCTGATGCATTGAGTAGGAGACATGCCAGTTTAGGGGCTATGTTTCTAGAATGGAAGCAACTGGAGTACATCGCTGGGTATGATTGCAGACCAAAGTGCGAATTGGATCTAGAAGTATTTGCAAGTTTGACGATCAAACCCACTTTGATTAAGCGGATTGGTTCCAGTCAGAGGGACGATCCTAACCTATTGGAAATCATCTCCAAGTTAGAGATGGGTATCGACGAGGAGATGAACAAGTATGGGCTTGATCGAGATGGATAGCTTAGAAAGAATGGAAGATTAGTTGTGCCCAATGTCAATGGATTGAGAGGTGAGTGCTTAGAGAATGTCATCGCTCGAAACTGACCATCCATCCCGGTGGTAACAAAATGTATCGAGATATGAGGCAGACCTACTACTGGGAAGGGATGAAAAGAGGCGTTGGGAAGTTTATATCCAAATGCATGAATTGCCAGCTAGTTAAAGCTGAGCAAAAGAAGCCTAGTGGTTTGTTGCAACCATTTGAAATTCCATAATGGAAATGGGAATAAGTCTCAATGGATTTCATTGATGGGTTGCCAAGGACTAGATCAGGCCATGATAGCATTTGGGTGATTGTGGACCGATTGACTAAGAGTGCAAGGTTTATACCCGTCAAGTCGAATAGAACGCCAGCTAAGTTAGCGGAACTATATATGAAGTGGGTAGTGAGATTTCATGGAGTACCTAAAATCATTGTAAGTGACCGAGACCCGTTGTTTACTAGTGGGTTTTGGAAGAGCTTACAAGAGGCTCTGGGGTCAGAATTATATCTCAGTACCGCGTATCATCCTCAAACTGATGGTCAAACAGAGAGGGTGAATCGTATATTAGAAGATCTCTTGAGAGCTTGCATATTGGATTTTGGTGGATCATGGGATGACCATTTGCATCTAGTAGAGTTTGCATATAATAAAAGTTATCAATCCAGTATTGGTATGGCTCCATTTGAAGCTTTGTACGGAAGACCATGCAACTCACCGTCATGTTGGTTAGAAAATGGTGAGAAGTTTGTGCTTGGACTAGATGTGATAAGAGAAACTTCAGACAAGATTAAGATCATTCAACAGCGAATGAAGGTTGCCCAAGATAGGCAGAAGAGTTATGCCGATAAGAGGAGAAAGGATTTGAAATTCTCTGTGGGCGACCTAGTATTTGTCAAGATCTCTCCATTAAAGAATGTTATTCGATTTGGAAGGAGAGGAAAGCTGGCGCCAAGATTTGTTGGTCCATTCCCAGTTCTCGAGCAAGTTGGGAATTTGGCATATAAAGTTGAATTACCAGAGAAGATGGTAGGAGTTCATAACGTATTTCATGTTTCCCAGTTAAGGAAATTCGTGCACGACCCCGATATGACTATTTCACCTGATCAGTTGGATGATATCGAAGTAGAACCCGAGGCGGTTGGGAACCGCAAGCCAATTCGTATTGTCGAGCACGATACGAAGCAACTTCGAAGGAAAGCGGTGAATCTAGTCAAGGTTCAGTGGGGCGAGGATGAGAATGACTGTACTTGGGAGACAGAGGAGAGCATTAGGAAGACGTATCTAGAACTCTTTGCCTGGTAAGACTTTAATTTCAATTTAGTTTTCCGCATGCTAGGATAGACTTGTTTGTTTTTGTATGTTTGATTGTTGAGAATGGTTGATAGGCATGCGGGATCCTTTGCTTGTTTCTTAGTTAAGGAATTTCGGGAGCGAAATTTCTTAAGGGGGGAAGAATGTAATGACCCGCATTCTACGCATCAGAGGATCATAGAATATTTATTTCTTTCTCATGCAAAGTCGTATAGCCATGTAACCTTGGGAGACAACTATTGGGGTCATTTCCCATGTTCATGATTTTTGCCGATTTTTAAATGACCGTTTTACCCTTAGCTGATCTTGTTTCGGCCATAATTTTTGATTGGTAAGGAGTTTTGATCTGAAACCACTTCCATTAGATCCGGATGATGGTTTACCTTTTCGTAGAGTGGTCGCATTAGCCAAACGGACTCAACGTTTGGGAGATATGGCTGAAACAAGGTTTAGAAGGTGAAAAACAACTTAACCGGGCTTAATTAGGGTGATTAGCAAGAGGGCCCATAACCCATTTCGGGATTAGGGTTATGGGGAGGCTGAGAACAGTAGGAAAACGAATTTTGTTTTATTTTTCAGCCGCCTAAAACATTTCTCTAACCCTAGTCATGGCCTCCACTTTCTAATTTCATCCCAAATCGCTCTCTAATCAAGTTTTAGCCTAATCTACGTCAAATCAAGGAGAAATTGCACCAAATCAGAGTTGGACCTGCTGTGTTGCATAAGGATTCAACCCAAATCATAGATAGTTTCAGATCTAAAGTTAATTTGTGGCTAAGGTGAGTGATTTGCATAGTTTCTCACTAATTACGGTTGATTAGGGGTAATTAGTGTTAATTAGCGAAGTTATAACTCAGAAAAATCTGGAAAAATTTGTAATATTCTATAATATTATTTTAGACCTCTGATGGAAGTTTGGGTTAATTTGGTTGTTTTGCTAATCCTATCATTAGATTTGCTTAAACATGCTTAAGGGGAAAAATATGGGTTTTGGGTATGTTTGATCCATTTTAATACATCATATTGTTGTTTTGGTGTCTGTGGTTGATTATGCATGTTGCTATGACTGTATGGTATGCTTTATGATTGATTAGAAGAGTTAGAATGGTCGAAAACGTCGTCGTATGGCTAAAATAGTCGCTGGAAGAGTTGCAGGAAAATATGCAGAGGACCGGATCGGATCGCCCCCTTCCGAACCGACCCGTTCGTGACCCACGAACCAACCCCGACCCACTCGCGAAGAGTAGCCACGAACCGAACCGCTCCAGCTCTAGCACCACGAACCGATGCTCCGAAGAGAACATCATCATGAATTGAGGAGCCCGACCCGAACCCAGTGGATGCACACGAACCGAACCAGAAGCCACGAACGAGTAGGACCGAACCGAGGGAGGAAGTTCACGCTCGAACTGTGAAGCTTGGCCATGAGCCGACCCGAAGGAGGAACCCGACCCGACCCGTGGGGAGATCACGATCCGAACGTCGACCTGGATGGGGCATCACGACCGAACTAAATCAAGGAGCTTGGACGCGAGGAATGAGCTACGAACCAAATGAAGACCGATCCGGAGGAGAACAAAACCCGAGATGCAAAGGTAGTCCAAATAGGAAGTAGAACTCAGGATCCAGTTGGGAACCAACGAGTTGACTTCATGAGTTGGGCTTTGCTGCGGGATGTGTGCAAAGGGGTTATCGACGTCTATAGCTTTGATTCACCACCGAGACGGATGTTAGGCTACATATCAATGCAGTGGGGTAGTTATTACTCCACGGGGCAGAGTGATCATAGCATGGCTATGAGCTAGTGCAGTGGAGTCGTCATGACTTCATGGGGAAGAGTGGACATAGCAAAGATTAGTGGCTATGGATCACTGTAGTGGAGTCATCATGACTCCATGGGGCAGAGTGATCATAGTAAGGATTTGGATGGTCAAAGTGGTGGATATCGTATGCTTTACGCACTGAGTTAGAGATGTGAGGATGGTTGTTATGCTTGATTGTTTGACATCACTATGACATGCACACCCCCACCCTCGTATCTTTACACCATATGTTAGCGTTACCTTAGAGTATTGTACATCTTTTTGTGCTAACTCTTTGGTTGCAGGTCCAAGTTCAGGTATGGTTTAGTATACCTGTTATTGTTCTATTTTGCTGCTTATCGCTCATACCAGACTTTTGTCTGACCCAGAGTTTCATGTCTCTTCTTATTACTCTGGGTGCTTTTAAATGGGTAGACTAGAGACAGGTTAGGTGGTATGCACGGGTAGTTGTACTGGAGACGAGCAGGAGGCTTCCACGTATGATATATATAGATATTGGCATTAGTAGTGTACCTTTCCTTTCTTTTGCTTTAGAGACAGTTTTAAAGTTGTAATAATGATGAAGTGGAACATAAGCTGTATTTGGATTTTCCGCTGCTACGATGTTTAGTTTTCAGCTTATGCACTGTCTAACCTATTTCATGTCAAGTATGTTATTATTATATTTTATTCCATGCACTATGAGACATTCTACAGGTTCCTTGTTAGTTCAAATTCCCTTCTTTCCTTTCTTTGAAGACCGTCCCGTGCTGGTTGGACATTGGCATAGCGCACTTTCATTGGAAATGTCGGCTGGTGCGTGGCGGGCCGTCACATGTCATGTGTTAATTGTTAGTTACAAATATACAATATTAATGACAAAACTAAACTTTTGATTACAAAATTACATTTTTCTAATTAACCATTTTTAAATGTTTAGTGGAATATCTTATTTCGTTTCAGATTTAATAAAGATAGTTGTATCTATCTTTTCAAAACTGAACTTCACCTTTAAAAAAGATAATTGAATATATATGTCATGTGTTAATTGTTAGATGCAAATATGCAATGTTAATGATAAAATTGAACTATTGATTACACAATTGCATTTTCGTAATTAACAATTTTTAAATGTTTAGTGGAATATCTTATTTCATTTCAGATTTAATAAAGATGGTTGTATCTATCTTTTTGAAACTGAACTTCATATTTGAAAAAGATAGCAAGGGAGAATTTATCGTATGTTAAAACAAATAAGTTTAGATGGTCATTTGATTTTAATATTTATATTATTTTAAAAATATAAACACATTTATCTTTTTAAACAATTATTATGTTTTCACACAAGACAACATACATATTATATCTTTATCATACGTTTTCATATTATCATGAGTAAAAGAATTTATCGTATGTAAAAACAAATGAGTTTATATGATCATTTGATTTTAGTGATTTATATTTTTTAAATAGATAAACACATTATCTTTTTAAACAATTTTTATGTTTTCACACAATATAATATACATATTATATCTTTATCATATGTATTCATATTATCATGACTAAGAGAATTTAACGTATGCTGATACTAAGAATTTTAGATGATCATATCATTTTAATGTTTATAATTTTAATAAGATAAACTCATTTATCTTTTTAAATTAGTTATATGTCTTAATGAAAAGTAATATTCAGATTAATTTTTTATGAAAATTTTGAAATTATATTTTTGTATATACTTACAAGTTTTATAATATATATATATATATATTAATGTGTACATCATTTTCAATAGCATTTATGTAATAAAGTAGACAAAAGATAAACATATTTATCTTTTTAAATAGTTTATGTTTTTCCCATACGATTTATACATATTAGTATTTCCAATAAGATTGTAAATATATTATACTGTTGAAAATGATAAAACCATTTAGCTTTACCTGCATAGGATTACTTAGTTGTATTTAATTGCATAGGATAAAACCAGTAGAAAACCTACTAAACGTCAGTAATGTACAAATCAGTCATTGTATTTAACTGTTGAAAAAGATAAAACCATTTAGCTTTATCTGCATAGGATTAATTAGCCATGAATTTCATTGCAACGTCAATAATGAATTAGTTTCGATATTGGCACTATAACATGGTTAATTAAATATTTATGGTCTGTCTTAAAATATGTTAGAAGCCTCCTTGTTTCTTCATGTGAAGCCTGATCTTTAAATTAAGAATGGAGCATTTTTTTTCCTCTTTTGTATTCATTTTTTTCAAGATGATATTCCTTTGAATTCTGCTTATGCACTCGGTGTGTAGCATGATGCTTGATTTGAAGTTGTGCTTCTATTAGCAGTTTTCTATTTGTGCACAAAGGAAGCGATCCAATAGAAGTAAAAGAATGTCTGAAGGTTTGGGCTCAAGCAATTGCTTTGGCTATTGCATCAAGTGTTAGTGGATGATCATCACTAACATTATTTACTGGCATGTTGGTGATTCACATGTGAAAAAGAAAGGCAACATTATTGCTAGCATTCTTTGAACGATTCATTTGACAGCCTTCTTCAACATTTGATAAATTCTTATGCATTTTCATTCTATATGAAAAGATAAAAGAACTTATCTTTTATACTAAATAGCACCAGAAGTTGTCATCACAAATTGTGTCTTTTAACTATTAGTGTAAACTCATACTAAGTTGTATATATTGACACTTTTATAGTGTATTTTGCAGCATTTTTAGTTTTATGTATATGGTTGACTCAGCTTTTTGTATATTGGTACTTTATTCAGTATGACATACTATGTAGATAATGCTTTTATCTTTTGAACATAAAACCATTTATCTGAGGTTTATTCTCTTTACATTAGTCACAAACAAATATATATTTTCCAGCTCATGGTTTGTTTTAGATAATATTCAAAATATTTTTTAATATACACATTTCTAAAAACTTATTTAGGTGCTTATTGTAACCTGATGCCTTACAGTGACATTTGGTAGTCCATATGCCAACAAAAACCGAAAATTATTCTCATACACCAGAAAAATGGAAAAACAAAACAAATGTTGTATAGTTGAATAAAAAAAGATATATGAATATATCATTTTCACAAAACTAACAACTGCATATACCAAATAACAATTAAACATAAAAAATTGCTTACAACAAAAAATAATCAAAAACATCTCAGCAACAATACATCATACCAGTCTCAAATTTGTATTGCTTAGCTAGATGACAAATACCATAAGCTTTTTAACATATACAATCTGCATGAAAGACTCTCTTCTTGACAAATTAATTAGTGTTCTTATTCTTGTTATCGTTTCCAATTTTGTCACCATCCTTCTTGACAAACATATTGCTTTGAATGATCTTACTTAACACAGCTTGATCAATAATGCATTATCCTTCTTCCAGTATAGCCTCTTACAAAGCACGTAAACTGTTTCAATTTTCTAAAGAAAAAAAATCATAATAGTAGGCCTCTTTGTCTTTAACTGCCAGCAAATCTTCTGACCATGAACCATCTCTTCTCATGACATCAAACAATATCTGTATATACATGAATATACTAATTTAAAGCATTCGGACCTTAATTAACAAAAAAAATTGTAAAAAACATAAAAGTTAAGATTTTATTCAAAATATTCATTTTGTTATTAAAAATATTCATTTTGTTATTAAAAATGAATGAGACCAAAATATACTTTTTATTCAATAATGAAGAGTTAAGATTTTATTGTCACTTGTTAACAATAAAAAGAATTGAAATAAAAGTTAAGATTTTTATTGTCATTTGTTCCAATAAAAAAAAAGAATTGAACTGTATGTCTGTGATGTCGAAATGTGAATGTGTTAAATATAATGTCAGTATATTCAAAACTGAATATTACACTTCCATTTACAAGTCATCCGACTTGTTTATGTGATTGGGTCGATAATTTTTACACAATCGCCCAAGTGCACAAATAATTTATTTAATTATTTGTTGTGTGTATGTGTTGGTTGAAACCCCACACGGGTCTTGGGTTGATATCCACACATCGCCCTTGTGATTAGTTATAAGCATTATTTATTTGACGCTTATACAGTATTAATATTCACTTTGAATGTTATTAATGATCTTATCATCAGTGTAGAATACATTGCGATGTTTGAAATCCATATAATTAAATTACATGGTAATTGTTTTAGGTCTCATTCCAATTTTGAATTAAAAGAATATTTAGTTTAATATTTAGTTAAAGAAAACAAATAATGACTTTGATGGTTTGAATTCAAAAGATTTTGTTTGTTAAAAAGTTACAATGAAAAAGGTTGAATTAAAATATGAATTGGGCCATGACACGAGGTTAAGCCCAACTTATGGGATAAGTCTGCCCGGAACCAACTGGCATATCCAGCATCCATAAGTCCCAGGCTTAATGTGGGAGGTCTGGCCCAGTATAAAATATAACTGAATAAAAAGTAATTGGGCTATTTAATCTGTTTTATATAACAACGCCATTTTAACCCGAACGGGTTATCGATCAATTTAATTCACTTTAAATGAATATAAGAAGTGATTTTCAAAATAGACTATTTTGAGAATGTTAATATTTTAATATGAAAAGAAAAGAAAATATTCAATTTAGACTTTAAATTGCAATGAAGTTAAAACCGTTTAAAATGAATTTATAACTATTTTATAAAGGGTGTTAACATGGAAATCGACAATATAATATATATAATGATTTAATGGTTAACTAGAATAAATCTTATAATTAAGATTTAAGAAAGTTTTCCAATAAATTAATATTTACTTGGAATTAAATAGAATAAATTGAATTTTTGGGTTGTCGTGAATGGTGTCTTAAATAACACTGTTCTTAACCCCAGTTAAGATAAGAATAAATCTTTTAGTTAAGATTATTAGAGTTTCAATTATATTTAATAATTTGAATAAAATGATTTGTGAATTGAGTTTATCGTGAACAATGTTTTTAAACGACATCTGTTATTTAACTCAATTTACAGTGAGAATATAACTTGGAATTTATAAATCTTTAATTAAGATTTAATAGAAAATTTTCCAAAGTAAAGTTTTCCAATTTAATATAATAAATTGGGATTGAATGGAATTTGATTTAATAATATTTGAGATGAGCTTCTGTAAAAGAAGGCCGTTAATATATATGGAATTTAAAAGGCTTTTCCGTTATTCCATTTATATTAATAGTCCGATACAGAAATTTATATCGATTATACATTGGTCCGATTTCTATGAAAATTCCATATTTAATGGAAGATGAATTTGAGTTTATCGTGAACAACGTTTTCAATGATATTAGTTCTTTAACTCAAATAAGATAAGATTAATTTCTTAAAATTTAAAAAAAAATCATTAAATAATGATTTTGATATTTAAAACCAAATTGGAGTTTTTAATAAATCTTTAAAAGAAAGATTTAAGAATAAATTTGAAGAATTTATCTTTGATAAGATAATGCGAATAATTCATTAGAAGAATAATTCTGAATTGGAATGTGGCGTTGGATGTGTTTTTATAGTACTTGATTTTTAATTATAAAAAAACGTGAGTTATTCGGAAAGACCGGGTTTAACCCATTCCGAATAATTACTACGACGATGAGGAGCCAAAAATGAAGATGGTGATTGAAGGCCGACGATCTTCACATCGAATGGATGTGTTGCTGCTGAGACCCTTGATGGGAGTAGCTACCTTGAAGGGGCTTCAGTGGTAGCCGTCCGGACTATTGTTGATTGTTCGGAATTGGTTTTCGCTCAGACCCAGAGCATAAGCTAGTAAATGGATGCGTGTCTGACATTGAATTTCGTTCCATGTGAATTACATCGATTTCTGTTAATTTATGCCTGTTTGGTGGTGGAGGATTTATTCTCTACTTAACACCCTGGTACATATTAATAGTGATTGATCGCATGGCGTGAATTGTCAATGTGGCACGCTAAGATGCAATTGATCAAGGCTTTTGTTGAAAAGCAGGGCCTTGTGGGATGATCAAAGCATAGCCTATTACGGCATAGCTTTTTGTATATCATGACTTCGCGAGCCTCACACCCCGGTATGAGTCAAAAACGGGATATGGACCGTAGGGAGTGCACACGTTTCTTTCTAGCTAGAGTGGTGTCAGCGACCTACCAGCCCTGACATTTTACTTATGTGGATGATGGATTTTGAGGCGCCTCGGATTTTTATAGGCCGATAGTGGTCATATTATAGGTTCAAAGAAACCGGGAAACGTGTGTTCAGGCATAACCAATCCACTGCCAATAGGCGGGGACCGGCCCTACCGCTCCAAGGGTCCACTGCGGGGGATCCTGACGCATTTGCTAGAGTGTCTCAAATCGGAGAGGAGCTTGCCCCTAGCCTCGACTCATGATGGAAATCCAATTTCCAATACGACCTTGCGGTTTTGATTGTAGAACTAGTATGGCGACATAGTAGGATGGGGTACTATGCCGTCTATGATTGATACATTATTATTTAAATGTTTATTATATATATACCATATATATACACACTAATAATAATAATATCGTTTTCACGTATCAAGCATCTTTTGACCATTATAAGGTAAAACCCTATCCTCTGGTGTGCATTGCATTGTGTGATGGGACCTGGGTCTTATAATGGTTTCATTTTTCTAAAAAGCATTGCGTTATTTAACGATTTACTTTATTTTATGCACTGGCAATCCAATGGAGTAAACCCGTTCCGCGTTAGCGGCGTGGTCCTGTGATTAGCCTTATTATTAGATAAGTTAATTTAAGATTTCTCATACCAGTCCCATGACTGACATGTAGTTTGTTTCACTGGCAAACTCGGGTACCCTTATTTTCCACACGGGCAGTCGAGTAGCTTTTGCAGATCTATTTACAGGATCCTGGTTTACAGCTGAAGCGGTATTCAGAAAGCTCTGTATCCGTGTATTCCTTTCGGTTGTATATTGTATTATTTTTCCGCTGCCATTTAAATGTAATTTAAATCTCTAATATTGTATTTCCAATGTATATTATTCTTTCGTACTCTGTTATATTCTTGTACTCTGATGTAATTGTTGTAATCAGCAATAAAATGTTCTTCAGTTTGTGTTCTGATATGTGTTGTTCTCAAAGCAATCCAGTCTTTCCTTTATTGGGAAGTTTGGGTCGTTTCAGTTGGTATCAGAGCTTTGGTTTACAGAGCTCGAGAACAAGACACATTAGAACCGAACGAAAGAATTCATCAGAGATTGGATTAGTAGTATCCAATGAGAATAACTCGTTAGAGATATGATCAGTAGTATCCTAGAACGAGCGTAAAGAGTATTATTTTCTTTAAAAATATAAACAAATTTAGTTTTGAAAATTTTATCCTAATATACGTATTTGAGTATATTATATTTTAATGTGGACAATCGAGTATATATAGATTTCGAATATACGAGTAATTAACGGATATTCAAAGTTTTAGTATACTGGATAGATATAGAATCACACTCTAGTCGCCCGGAGATAATTCTGATGATCGGTGCACCATCACCAGTATTTATGTTCGAGTCTCGAAAGTGGGATTTCTATATATTTCCATTGACTGGTATGAGAACCCAAACTTAGTTAGTACACATTGTTGTGATTTGCACTAAAAATATGATTTTTAGCTATATATAAAAGTTATATATATTTGAGAAGTTAATCACCTAATTGATTGCTGGTTGTGATGTTTGATAATTAGTCTAACTAATTAAAATATTGGTATGATAATTAATTTAACCAATATGAGAAAGAATGATAAATTTAGCTAAATCAAATTTAATATTGAACTAAATTGATAAGAATTGAAAATTGAATTGATTAATCAGACAACTTTTAGCTTCGTTCCTTTTCGAGGACGAAAAGATTTTAAGTGGGGGAGATTGTAACAACCCGGAATTTGGGGGCCAATTTAAAATTTTATTACCATACTCTAACTTTATATGTAATTTAAACTTGAATTGAAGAGAGTAATATATTAAGGAAGGAAGATTTTATCATTGGAAATTTCAAATTGAAATTTAATATATATAGTAATTTAGTTCGTTTAAAAAAAAAAAACAACGAATGTAACTTTGTAAATACAAGCTGTAAAAGCTAGTCCATATTTATATAAGAAATGCGCACTATAAGAAAGAAAATAAATTGTGCAATAAATTCATTACAATTTGAACTTAATTAACGGTGCATAACGATTGAATTTATAACGTTATGAAATAACTAAATAACGCTGCCTGTTAGTTCGTGTTAAGCTGAGCATTCACACACACCATTTATAAAGAACAAATCAAGTCTTTCCCCTTCTTTTTCTACTTTCCCAAATTCATTGTCTCATCCCTCTCCACCTTCATTATTTCCCTATTTTGTTCAAAATGTAACATTTAAGAATTTGTAAAAGCTCATTAATTTATTTACATCATGAATAGTTACAACAGTTTTCAATGCCATTCCCTCTTCGTTGTGTTTTAATACAACATTTATTCCTTCCCTTCATTTTATCAATTTCTTTCCCCTTTCTCTCTTGTTTCTCTCCAAATACTAATGAACTCACATATATATATATATATATATTTCTCTTCTTTATATTCTCGCATGCTCATTGAAAAGATTCCTTCAATTATGGAATTTTAATATTAAGTATTTTGGAATTTAAGAAGTTACACAATTCTCTATTAGGCAATCAATAATGCATTTATTCCTTTACATTTGTTCTCTTTTCTTCTTTGTTTTACTTTTGAATTTGAAAGAGAAATTAGTGTTGACATGTCATGTCTAGTCAACAAATTTGTCTCGCTTGTAACCTATTACATATGTAGAGACACAAGTGGGAAATAAAATAAAGTAAAAATATATATATATATATAAGGTTATTTCCTCCTACTTTATAACATCTTAAACCTTTCCAAATCCTAACCCATTTCCTCTAACACCAAATTCCTTCACTCATTTTCTTCTACCCCAAGTTCTGCGTGACTACCTTTCTTCACGTGAGAAACAGAAAGAAAGAAAAAAGAAGCTTCACTCATTTCTTCGCACTATGCCAAACCGCACCTTAAAGCTTCCGCAAACCTCACCGCACCTCTACCCCCTCTTGACCGTGATTCAAGCAACACCAAGATCCTCCCCACAACACCTTGGCCTTCTCTTGCTTTGAGGAACATTGACATGTGTTTAAGTATAAAGTGTATATATATTATTATATACATACGGTTGAAGCTAGAGGGAATAACGCGTTGTTCGTGAAATTTGCATGCGATCATTCACAGGCTTGCTCCGCAATAGACGCAAAGTTTTGACAGTGAAGAATTGGAAAGCATAACTGGTGAGAACTCAAGTTTAATTAATTTTAAATTTAGTTAAAATGGTTAATTAAATCTAGTTGTTAAATAGGATTTATCTATAAACATACCCAATTGTTCATGTGATAGAATTGTGTGTGCGATAAAATTTGTTATGTGATGTGAGATTTCTTTGTTTTAAATTAATTAATTAATTTAATTTAATCTATTTGTTTTGCAATGTAATAAGCATATGTTGTGCTTCAGATCTCTTTTGTTCTGATAGTTGTGATGATGTTTGTTCTGAGCTTGCGATGGATAGTTATAAATCCATGTGTTCTAGTCCTTTTTGTTATCACGTTTGTTATTTTGAGTTGACCTATTTTTATCAATTCAAAAATAGAAGAAATATAATGATCACCCTTTGTTATCGCTTTGGTTACATTGAATTGATTTATTTTATCGATTCAAAAATAAGAGACATATAATTTGCCATCTTAAGTTACCACTTTTTATTGGAATTGATATTAGTTTTGTCAATTCAACAAGAAAAATAAAAAAATGCCTTTTTATTTGAATTGATATTAGTTTTGTCAATCCAACCTAGAAAATAAAAAAAAGTCTTTTTATATTGAATTGATTTAGTTTTGTCAGTTCCACGGTGAAAATATAATTCTTCTTTTTATTGAATTGGTTTAGGTTATCAATTCAACATAGAAATATAAATGGACTTTTTATTTGTGTTAACAACACAAAGATATCTTTAAATAAAAAGACCAACTTTACTTTTTATTCGTGTTCCACAATGCAAATAAAACATGAGAAATAAGATTTATATTTTATTTGTGTTCACTCAACACAAATAAAACTTATAGAAAAAGAAGTTCACTCTTTTATGTACATTTCTCAAAGCAAATATAACATGAAGTGAAACATTGAAAATAAAGTTTGCTCTTTTATTCGCATCAACTAATGCAAGTATATTTTGAGGTTAAAACTTGTATTTTTATTTGCATCCATAAATGCAAATTATACATTGGAAATATGCATTTGTTCTTTTATGCAAACAAACATGAATTGGAAAAAAAATGTATAATTTCATACATCAAAAGAATGAGTTGGAAAAATGCATATGTTGTACATTAGAAATTTATGAACAAAATTCTCATTTTGTTGCATTAGAAATTTATGAACAAGAATCTTATTTTGTTAACATTAGAAGTATTAAACAAAAATCATATTTTGTTAACATTAGAAGTATTAAACAAAAATCTCGTTTTGTTTACATTTAAAAGAACTAGACAAGATTTTTATTTTTGTTACATTTGAAAGAATAAACAAATCCACATATTTTGTTACATTTGAAAGATTTAACAAAAATCAACATATTTTGTTATATTTAAAAGATTAAACAAATTATACATTTTTATATATTAAAAGTGAATTAGCCAAACTATACATTTTTGTATATTAAAAGTGAATTAGCCAAAATATACATTTTTATATATTAAAAGTGAATTAGCCAAAATATCATATTTAGAAGAATGAATAAAAAAGCACAATTTTATCATATTTAGAAGAACGAATAAAATGACCATTTTTATCATATTCAGAAGAGGGAAGAAAATGTATATTTTATACATTTAAAAGTATAAAATAGAAATGTGTATCTTTATACATTAAAATAGAAATGTGTATTTTTATACATTAAAATAGAAATGTGTATTTTTATACAGTGAAGAAGAATGTATGTTTTTATACATTAAAGAAGAATGTATGTTTTTATACATTAAAGTAGAAATGTGTATTTTTATACAGTAAAGAAGAATGTATATTTTTATACATTAAAAAGGAATAAATTGAAATGTATATTTTCTATACATTAAAAAGAATGAACTTGAAATGTATACTTTTACACATTTAAAGGGAATGAGACAAAATAATCATATTTTGTCACATTGAAAAGGTTAGGCAAAATAATCATATTTTGATTACATAAAAAAAAAAGGATTACAAACAAAATTCTCTTTTTGTTTGCATTAGAAATTTACAACAAAATTCTTATTTTGTGGCATTAGAAATTTATAAACAAAATTCACATTTTGTTTGCATAAGAAGTTTATAAACAAAATTCTCTTTTTGTTTGCATTAGAAATTAAAAAAACAAAATTATCATTTTGTTTGCATTGGAAGTTAATAAACAAAACTATCATTTTGTTTGCATTAGAAGTCAATAAACAAAATCATCATAATTGTTTACATTAAAAAGAAGAATTGAAAATGTATACTTTTGCTTTCATTAAAAAGTTATGAAATGAAAATGCATACTTTTATACATAAAAAAAAAGTTATGAATGGAAATTGTATATTTTTTTTTATACATTAAAAAGGAGAATGCGTTAGAAATTGTCATTTTGTTTACATAAAGAAGGGTTGGATAAAATTATCATATTTTGTCACATTTAAAAAGAATGAAATAAAATATTCATTTTGTTATTAAAAATGAATGAGACCAAAATATACTTTTTATTCAATAATGAAGAGTTAAGATTTTATTGTCACTTGTTAACAATAAAAAGAATTGAAATAAAAGTTAAGATTTTTATTGTCATTTGTTCCAATAAAAAAAAAAGAATTGAACTGTATGCCTGTGATGTCGAAATGTGAATGTGTTAAATATAATGTCAGTATATTCAAAACTGAATATTACACTTCCATTTACAAGTCATCCGACTTGTTTATGTGATTGGGTCCATAATTTTTACACAATCGCCCAAGTGCACAAATAATTTATTTAATTATTTGTTATGTGTATGTGTTGGTTGAAACCCCACACGGGTCTTGGGTTGATATCCACACATCGCCCTTGTGATTAGTTATAAGCGTTATTTATTTGACCCTTATACAGTATTAATATTCACTTTGAATGTTATTAATGATCTTATCATTAGTGTGGAATACATTGCGATGTTTGAAATCCATATAATTAAATTATATGGTAATTGTTTTAGGTCTCATTCCAATTTTGAATTAAAAGAATATTTAATTTAATATTTAGTTAAAGAAAACAAATAATGACTTTGATGTTTTGAATTCAAAAGATTTTGTTTTGTTTGTTAAAAAGTTACAATGAAAAAGGTTGAATTAAAATATGAATTGGGCCATGACACGAGGTTAAGCCCAACTTATGGGATAAGTCTGCCCGAAACCAACCGGCATATCCAGCATCAATAAGTCGCAGGCTTAATGTGGGAGGTCTGGCCCAGAATAAAATATAACTGAATAAAAAGTAATTGGGCTATTTAATCTGTTTTATATAACAACGCCATTTTAACCCGAACGGGTTATCGATCAATTTAATTCACTTTAAATGAATATAAGAAGTGATTTTCAAAATAGACTATTTTTAGAATGTTAATATTTTAATATGAAAAGAAAAGAAAATATTCAATTTAGACTTTAAATTGCAATGAAGTTAAAATCGTTTAAAATGAATTTATAACTATTTTATAAAGGGTGTTAAAATGGAAATCGACAATATAATATATATAATATATATAATGATTTAATGGTTAACTAGAATAAATCTTATAATTAAGATTTTAGAAAGTTTTCCAATAAATTAATATTTACTTGGAATTAAATAGAATAAATTGGATTTTTGGGTTGTCGTGAATGGTGTCTTAAATAACACTGTTCTTAACCCCAGTTAAGATAAGAATAAATCTTTTAATTAAGATTATTAGAGTTTCAATTATATTTAATAATTTGAATAAAATGATTTGTGAATTGAGTTTATCGTGAACAATGTTTTTAAACGACATATGTTCTTTAACTCAATTTACAGTGAGAATATAACTTGGAATTTATAAATCTTTAATTAAGATTTAATAGAAAATTTTCCAAAGTAAAGTTTTCCAATTTAATATAATAAATTGGGATTGAATGGAATTTGATTTAATAATATTTGAGATGAGCTTCTGTAAAAGAAGGCCGTTAATATATATGGAATTTAAAAGGCTTTTCCGTTATTCCATTTATATTAATAGTCCGATACAGAAATTTATATCGATTATACATTGGTCCGATTTCTATGAAAATTCCATATTTAATGGAAGATGAATTTGAGTTTATCGTGAACAATGTTTTCAATGATATTAGTTCTTTAACTCA
Organism: Allium sativum; assembly: GCA_030737875.1. Classification (NCBI taxonomy): domain Eukaryota; kingdom Viridiplantae; phylum Streptophyta; class Magnoliopsida; order Asparagales; family Amaryllidaceae; genus Allium; species Allium sativum. Next base: position 235,891,240 of record CM060919.1, read on the forward strand.
AATAAGATAAGATTAATTTCTTAAAATTAAAAAAAAAATCATTAAATAATGATTTTGATATTTAAAACCAAATTGGAGTTTTTAATAAATCTTTAAAAGAAAGATTTAAGAATAAATTTGAAGAATTTATCTTTGATAAGATAATGCGAATAATTCATTAGAAGAATAATTCTGAATTGGAATGTGGCGTTGGATGTGTTTTTATAGTACTTGATTTTTAATTATAAAAAAACGTGAGTTATTCGGAAAGACGCTGAGACCCTTGATGGGAGTAGCTACCTTGAAGGGGCTTCAGTGGTGGCCGTCCGGACTATTGTTGATTGTTCGGAATTGGTTTTCGCTCAGACCCAGAGCATAAGCTAGTAAATGGATGCGTGTCTGACATTGAATTTCGTTCCATGTGAATTACATCGATTTCTGTTAATTTATGTCTGTTTGGTGGTGGAGGATTTATTCTCTACTTAACACCCTGGTATATATTAATAGTGATTGATCGCATGGCGTGAATTGTCAATGTGGCACGCCAAGATGCAATTGATCAAGGCTTTTGTTGAAAAGCAGGGCCTTGTGGGATGATCAAAGCATAGCCTATTACGGCATACCTTTGTGTATATCGTGACTTCGCGAGCCTCACACCCCGGTATGAGTCAAAAATGGGATATGGACCGTAGGGAGTGCACACGTTTCTTTCTAGCTAGAGTGGTGTCAGCGACCTACCAGCCCTGACATTTTACTTATGTGGATGATGGATTTTGAGGCGCCTCGGATTTTTATAGGCCGATAGTGGTCATATTATAGGTTCAAAGGAACCGGGAAACGTGTGTTCAGGCATAACCAATCTACTGCCAATAGGCGGGGACCGGCCCTACCGCTCCAAGGGTTCACTGCGGGGGATCCTGACGCATTTGCTAGAGTGTCTCAAATCGGAGAGGAGCTTGCCCCTAGCCTCGACTCATGATGGAAATCCAATTTCCAATACGACCTTGCGGTTTTGATTGTAGAACTAGTATGGCGACATAGTAGGATGGGATACTATGCCGTCTATGATTGATACATTATTATTTAAATGTTTATTATATATATACCCATATATATACACACTAATAATAATAATATCGTTTTCACGTATCAAGCGTCTTTTGACCATTATAAGGTAAAACCCTATCCTCTGGTGTGCGTTGCATTGTGTGATGGGACCTGGGTCTTATAATGGTTTCATTTTTCTAAAAAGCATTGCGTTATTTAACGATTTACTTTATTTTATGCACTGGCAATCCAATGGAGTAAACCCGTTCCGCGTTAGCGGCGTGGTCCTGTGATTAGCCTTATTATTAGATAAGTTAAGTTAAGATTTCTCGTACCAGTCCCATGACTGACCTGTAGTTTGTTTCACTGGCAAACTCGGGTGCCCTTATTTTCCACACGGGCAGTCGAGTAGCTTTTGCAGATCTATTTACAGGATCCTGGTTTACAGCTGAAGCGGTATTCGGAAAGCTCTGTATCTGTGTATTCCTTTCGGTTGTATATTGTATTATTTTTCCGCTGCCATTTAAATCTCTAATATTGTATTTCCAATGTATATTATTCTTTCGTACTCTGTTATATTCTTGTACTCTGGTGTAATTGTTGTAATCAGCAATAAAATGTTCTTCAGTTTGTGTTCTGATATGTGTTGTTCTCAAAGCAATCCAGTCTTTCCTTTACTGGGAAGTTTGGGTCGTTTCATCCATCCTTTGTTCTTGCAGAATCCAACACTAAATATTATGGGATTTATGTTTTAGTGTTCCATATAATCATTTTCTTAACTTGTTGGTACCCATTGAACTTAGTCTATCCTTTTCAAGACATAAGTTGGGTTTATGTTAGAATGATCAATCTTCATTCATAGACCTTAGTCCCATTTCTTTTGACTTTATAGAAACCATTGCCTTTGGAAGACCTTTTGTAAGTAGGTCAGCATAGTTTTTCTTTGTTTCCATGTAGTCAACAGTTATAACTCTACTTTTGAGTAACTTTCTTACCATCTGATGTCTTAGACTCACATGTCTAAACTTCCCTTTATATGTCTTATTAGAGATATTATATATTTTTGCTTGATTAACACAGTTAATCAAGACTGTTAGAGATGGCTTCTTTCACAATGGAATTTCCATTAACAAATTACTAAGCCATTTCGCTTCCTTACATGCATCTGCTAGTGCGATCAATTCTGATAACATAGTTGAGTCAGATATACAGGTCTTCTTCTTGGAAGCCCAAGAAATAGCATTGCCTCCTAATGTGAATATCCATCCAGCTGTAGACTTGGATTTGGATTCTACATTGTTTTAGGTTGCAACACTATATCCTTCTATTACAGCAGGATGTCCTTTATAAGATAAACCATAGTTGATGGTTCCTTTCAAATAATCTAAAACTCTGGAAATAGCTTTCCAGTGTTCGAAACCTGGATTGCTCGTAAATCTACACAATACACTCATAGCATATGCGATGTCTGGTCTAGTGCAATGCATAACATACATAAGACTCTCAATAACACTATAATACTCCAGTTGAGAAATGGTATGTCCAGTGTTCTTTTTTAATTTTATACTTAGATCTAAAGGAGTTGGTGTTGGTTTGTCATTATAATGACAATACTTCTTTAGGAATTTCTCAATGTAATGAGATTGAGTTAGTAATAATTCCCGTGCTTTCCTAACGATTTTAATTCCAAAAATTACATCATGCTCTCCTAGATCTTTCATATCAAATTTAGAAGATAGAAACTTCTTAATTTCATTCATACAAGATATATTGGAACCAAATATCAACATGTCATCAACATATAAACATATTATAACATATCCGTTGTTATCCGATTTGCTATAAATACATTTATCAGCAATATTAACAATGAATCCATATGACAATGCAACTTTATCAAACTTATCATGCCATTGCATGGGAGCTTGCTTCAGGCCATAAAGAGATTTTACTAATTTACAAACTTTCTTTTCTTGGCCTGGGGTTATGAAACCTTCAGGTTGTTCCATATACCTATTCTTCTAAATCTCCATTTAGAAAAGCTGTCTTTACAGCCATTTGATGTATGACCAAATTATGAATTGATGCAAGTGCTATTAAGCAGTGTATAGAAGATATGCGAGCAACCGGAGCATATGTATCAAAATAATCTACTCCTTGTCTTTGCTTATGTCCCTTAGCAACTAATCTGGCTTTAAACTTATCAATGGATCCATTTATATTCAACTTTTTCTTGAATATCCATTTACATCCTATAGGTTTAGCACTAGGAGGTAAATCAGTTAAAACCCAAGTTTATAACATTATGGAATTCATTTCATCATTGATGGCTTCTTTCCAGAAATTAGAATCTTTGGAACTCATAGCTTTAGAATAAGTTTTGGGATCATCATCAACGTTCATTTCGTATCTTGTTACATTAAAGATTTCGTCCTTATTGCCTTCTACGAGATATGTTATGAAGTCAGGGCCATAGTCCTTCTCTATTCTTGTTCTTTTACTTCTCTTGTGTTCAACTATTATCTGGTACTGACACTTCCTTGCTATTTTGAGCAGGAGCATATTCATTGTCATCGATATCATTAGTGATAGTTGGATCTGGACTAGATGATCTCAACAGATTCTCAATAGTTTGATTTTCAAAGAATTCTACATCTACGGATTCTATAACTTCTAAGGTGTCAAGAATAAGGAACCTATAAGTTATACTATTAAGAGAATATCCTATGAAAACACATTTAAATTCCCTATTACCTAACTTTGGTTGTTTAAAGTTTGGTTTTCTAACATATGCTAAGCAATCCCAAACTTTCAGTCTAATAAGGTTAGGTTTTCTATTAAATCATAATTCATAAAGAGAAATATTATTCTTTTTAAGTGGTACTCTATTTAAAATGTAACATGCAGATAGCATACCGTCGCCCCATAGGCTATAAGGTAAATTTGAACTTATGAGCATGGCGTTAACCATTTCTACTGAAGTTCTATTTTTCCTCTCAGCAACACCATTTTGTTGTGGTGTATATGGGGCGGTATATTGGTGAACTATACCATGTTGTTTACAAAACAAAGTAAATTCATTTGAGAAATATTCACCACCAGAATGTGAATGTAACACTTTAATTCCTAATTGTGTTTCGACTTTTGCTTTGTAAATTTTGAATTTATCAAAGCCTTCATCTTTAGATTTCATTAGACATACATATGCATATCTACTATAATCATCAGTAAATGTTATATAGTACTGGTTACCACCATAGGTGATATGACTTTTTAAGTCACCCACGTCACTATATACCAAATCATGCAAACCAGTTTTCCTTTTTACAGATTTAAAGGATTTCCGGTATATTTTTGCTTGAACACAATTTCACATTTAGAGATAGAATCGAAATCACAATTAGAAATTAATCCTAATTTATGCATATTTTTAAGAGACTTATAATTAACATGTCCTAATCTACCATGCCATAAATTAATAGAATCAACAATATAAGTAGAAGTTTCCTTTATTGACTTCAACTTAATCATGTCGTTACAAGTATATTCATGCCAATATATTTGTTGTTCTTGGACAACACTAACTTATCGGACTCATACGTCATCTTGAATCTTCCTTTGTTAAGAACGTATTCAGAAACCAAATTCTTACACATATCAGGTACATAAAATAAGTTGACTAATGTAAGAATTTTCCTAGAGGCGAATATAAGTTCAACTGTGCCTTTTCCTAGAACTTTGCTTGCAACTTTGTTTGCGCTAGTAACTTCGCTGGATTCTCCATTATTCTCTTCATAAGTCTTGAACAGATTACGGTCTTTGCAAATATGAATGAGTACTCCGATATCGAGCCACCAATCATTATCAATGCCACTAACCGAGTTTGCCTCTTGTACAACAGCCACAAGCTTTTCTTCGACCATATTCGTTTTTTGTTGTTTCTTCCGAAGACGATAGTCTCGAGCTTAGTGGTCAGGTTTGTTACAATGGTAACAGGCACCCTTCTTTTTGTTGTTCTTAGAATTATTTTCTACTTAAACTGTGTCTCATTCTTAGGTTTCAACTTTTCAGTAATTTTAACATTATTTGCCTTAGATTGAGACTCAGTTTGCGGATTATCATCTAGTTTGCTTTATGAGAATCCTATTCAATGCGAAGATGACGCTGTAAACCATCTAAATCATAATTCGTTTCCACATGTTTCAATTTTTATTATAATAATTCCAAGAATTTAGGAGTCTCGAAATAATAACTTCAACAACAAAAGATTCAGGGGGATCAATTCCGGCATCTTTAAGTTGATTCACCAACATAGTATTTCACTCACTTGTTCAACTATGGATTTGTTGGCGACCATTTTGAAATCCATAAAATTACAAATAAGAAACATTTTATTACTTGCCTTGGATATGCGATACTTGCTCTCCAATGCAGTCCTGAGCTCCTTTGGTGTCGCTTCATTCAAATAAATAAAAATCATATTTTTATCGCTTCATTCAAATAAATAAAAATATGATTTTTATTTATTTGAATGAAGCGATAAAAATATGATTTTTATCGCTTCATTCAAATAAATAAAAATATGATTTTTATTTATTTGAATGAAGCGATAAAAATATGATTTTTATTATATGAATATATATAAAAAAATATATAATTTTTATATATGAAGTAGCAATATAAAAATATACTTTTTATTTATAAGACATTGAAATAAAAATGTGATTTTTACTATGAACAACGTGAAAAGGGTTGCATTGGAATGTTGGGATAATCCAAGCAATTCAGAAATTCAGAAATGAAACGGCGGAGTGGAACCCAAAGGTGAGAACTTCTCACTTTAATTTATTTACTAGTTAAATATATATACTAGGATGCAGACGGTGCTTAGTAGCACCCGACACCTTTGTTTGAAACCATGTTTGTTTGGTTGTTTGTTTGATTGGATTATTTGGTTGAATTTGGTTTGGAAATTAAAAAGAATTGATTAGAATTTGGTTTGTATATGGCGCGAGCCATTATTAGGCGAAATATAAGGCTAGACCTTATTCCGGTTCTAGTATCGCACCATTATGCTGCCGAAATTTTCTAAAAATGTTAGAACAACAAAAATATCATTTTTATTGTATAAATGAACTGTATAAAATATTCATGTGTTGAAATAAATATTTTATCGTTAAAAATATAGTTTTTAACGGGTATATGAATGAAAATAAATATTCATTTACAAATCGGATGATTTGTTTATGTACACACATTTGACTAATATTGATTGGGACGATATATTTTACACATCGCCCAACTGCACAAATAATAATTAGTGTTTGTTATTTGAAAACCCCACACGGGTGTTGGGATGATATTGGACATACACTAATCCCAATATTTAGTTGTATGTCAATCTATGAGTTGACAGACTGCTGTAAGCGTTGATTATTTATATTTAACGCTTATGCAGTTGTGTAATGTACTCTGGATGATGGTTGACTATGTTTGATTGTTGTTGTCTACATGTGTGTATGAAATCCATACAAATAAAATTATATGGTAATTGGCTGTGTCTGATTCCAATTCGGAAAGAACGAATATTTTAAATTAATGAATATTTTAAAATGACGAGTAATGAATATTTTAAAATAACTAATATTTTAAAATAATATTCGGTAATGGACCAAAATATGGTTTTGATGTCTGATTTGGGATGGACACGAAAATATATAAATATATAAAGCCATGTTGATTAAATTAACGTTATTTAGACATGAACGATATTTATATCGATTTTATTCATTTTTATAGTGAATATCAAAAAGAAAGTGAATTCAAAATCTAATGTTTTGAAAATATTATCATTTATATATTAATGATATAGAATATTCAATTTTGATTTAAAATTGATTATGAAGTTGAAATCGTTTTGAAAACGAATTTAAAATGATTTATAAAATACGCTTTAAACGGAAATCGACGAAATATATATATTATATATATTTAATGGCCAGAATAGAACGCGCCGCGCTGCGGCAGTTCGCGAATTTCAACCATTGACTTTGAATTGACATTGCGGGAGATCCGACTGTCGGATTCTCCTAAAACCGAAACCGTTGGGTTCGTATCGAAAAGAGCTTTCCAACGAATATAAGAGATTTGAAATCTAACAGTTGGATTTGGAGTTATGGCCAAATCAAATTTGGAAAAGGTCGCTGTAAGTGCAGTTCGATGACTGTTTATGGAAATCGATTGTACGGGCCTCGATAAAATTATTAAAAATATCAATAATTTGTGTAAAATCATAATAAATAATTTGAAAAGAATTTGGATGAAAAATTCCACGTTTGTAAAGATAAAAATATATTTTTATCAAAATGAACTAGTATTATAATCCAATATTTTTAAATAAATAAATTGGAATCAAAATGGTTTTAAAAATAACCAGAATTTCCAATATATGATTTGGAATGGATTTGAATCGAAATTATCTTTGGAATATTTCGATATTGGATTCTGTGATTATACGGATATTATGGAGGAATTTGGAAGATATATATATCGTTATTCCCAATACGATATTTGTTGATTTCAGAATTTGATATTAATATAAGCCGATATAATTTCAATTCAGAGCCTTGTATTTAATATTGAATTGGATCTTGGATTTGTCGTGAATGGTGTCTTCAATAACACTGTTCTTAAACCCAGTTGAGAAAAGAATAAATCTTTAACTAAGATTTAGTGAAGTTTTTCCAATTAATTAATATTTAATTGGAATTGAATAAAAGAATTGGATTTTGGGTTTGTCATAAATGGTGTCTTAAATAACACTGTTCTTAAACCCCGTGTGAAAAGAATAAATCTTTTAAATAAGATTATTAGAGTTTCCAGTTAATTAACATTTAATTGGAATAAAATGGAATGTGAATGGGGTTTATTGTGAACTGTGTTTTTAACGACATTCGTTCTTTAATCCGATTTACAATGAAATGTGATTTAGAATTTATAAATCTTTTTATTAAGATTTAACGGGAATTTTCTAAAGTATAGTTTTCCAATTTAATATATTAAATTGGAATTGGATGGGATTCGATTTGATAATAATCAAAATGAGCTTCTGTGGAGGAAGACTGTTAATATATATGGAATTTAAAAGACTTTGTCGTTATTCCATTTATATTATTAGTCGGATACGAAAATTGATATCGATCATATATTGATCTGTTTTCCGTGAAGATTCCATAATTAATGGAATGTAATTTGGGTCTATCGTGAACTGTGTTTTAAATGACATTAGTTCTTTAACCCAGTTAAAGACATGATTACATGTCTAACATTGTATTTTGAGCTGTATGGTTGATCTCTGTTAAATATATATCTGTTTGGTGGCGGTGAATTTATTATCTTGCTTAACACTCTTCTCTAAAATGTACGAGCTTAGAGTTTATATATAGGCAGAAATCAATAGTACGGTGTAGATTGTCAATGCGGCATGTTTGATTTCCCAAAGTTAAATAATCATTAATATTGATTTTTTGGAATATTAAAACTAAGTGGAGTTTTAATGAATCTTTAAATAGATTGAAAAGAGAATGCGATAATTTAAATTATCAAATTTGGGAAATAAACGAGAATGGAGTATCACTAGTCTTGCTCCAAACGATAGTTATACCTTTAATTAGATTTGAACATGAAATGGTAATTAATTTTACCAATAACACCGTGGTGTTAGATATGGAGTATTACCAGTTTTGCTTCATGGGATGAATAGGTTGGGATTGGGAAATTAAACAAATGATTACTTCGGTAAGGTGTGCTAATCCCAACTAGTTTGGATAAACCTTAATATGGTTTGAATAATTCAAAGGAAGATTAAAGAATAAATTTAAAGGATTTATCTTTGATAAAATTAATGGGAACCTTTCCCAAAGGATATGAACATTTAAATAAAAGAATATTCTGAATTGGAATGAGGCGTATGTTGTGTGTTTATAGCACTTGTTTATTATATACGCGGGTTATTCGGAAAGACCAGGTTTATACCCATTCTGAATAACTGAGTCGAAGATATGTCGACGATGAAGAGGGTGGTTGAAGACCGGAGGTCTTCACATCGTTTGGATGATTACTGATGTCTTGATTGGGCTGTACACTAAAGAAAAGGTAATAAGTGGTGATCGTCCAGACGTACTTGGAGATCGACCAGATATACCAGGAACTCTCTCCTGTATTGGACATATGGGACGAGGAATAAGGTGCCTCCGGTTTCGTTCAGACCCAGAATGAACTTGTAAATGGATGTTTGTCTGACATTGGATTTTATTCTGTGTTGATTGATCTTTATTAAATATATATATGTTTGGTGGCGTAGAATTTATTCTCTTGCTTAACACCCTTCTTTGAGACGTACGAGCTCAGAGGTTATATATCGATAGACATCAGTCACTTGGCATGAATTTCCTGTGTGGCATGCTGAGATGCAAATGATCAAGGCTTATGTTGAAAAGAAGCGTCTTGTGGTTGATGATCAAAGCACGGCTTTAATACATCATAGCTCTTTGTATAGCGTTAATTCGCGAGCCTCACACCTCGGTATGAGTCAAAAACGGGATCGGACCGTTGGGAGAACATGATGTCTCTTTCTAGCTATGGGTGGTGTCATGGTATGGAGCCCAAACATTTATTATTTTTACTTATGTGGTTGTTGGATTGCGAGGCGCCTTGGATATATCGGTTACTACAGAGTCGATGGATATAAATCCGATAGGACCGGGAAACGTGTGTTCAGGAGTAACTAATCCTCAAACGTAAAGAAGGACCGGCCCAACCGATCCAGGGTTCTCTACGGGGAGTCCTAAGACATTTGCTAGAGTGTCTCGAAACGGTGAGGAGCCATCCCTGGCCTCGACTCATAGATGGAATCCAATTTCCAATACGTGACATTCGTTTTTATTTGTAGAGCCTAATGTTGGCGACATGATATATGGTACCCATGTCGTCTATGATTGATACATTTATATTTGAAGTCGTTTTATACACTACGCACTTATAATAGTATCAAATGATTTGTTTTAAACATACTAAGCATGTTTGACTATTATAAGGGAAAATCCTATCGTCCGGCTTGCGTTGCATTGTGTGATGGGACCTGGGTCTTATAATAGCTTCATTTTTCCAAAAAGCATTACGCTGTTTGTTTTATGCACTGGTATTCATAGGAGGAAACCCGTTCCGTGTTATACGGCGTGGTCCCTTGATTTACTTTATTTTTAAAGTAAAGTTTTAAATAGCTGTTTTAGTTCTCACACCAGTGACATGACTGACCCAGAGTTTATTGTTTTAACCTAAACTCTGGGTGCCCCTATTTTTCACGTGGGCAGCTAGTAGTTTTGGTTTTGCAGATATTATATTCACAGGATCCTGGTTTACAGCTGGAATGATATTCGTAAAGCTTTGTATCCATTTATCTCTTTCATTTGTGTTATGTATTATTTTCCACTGCTGTGTAATGTATTTTAATATCTAATATTTATCAAATGTATATTATTTGTTCATACTCTGTATATTCTTGTACTCTTGTGTAAATTGTTGTAATAAGCAATGAAATATTCTTCTGTTTGTGTTCGGATTTGTCGTGTTCTCAGACAACCGTTCTTTCTCTTCTCTTCGGAGACCGGGGAAGTTCGGGACACCACAATTTCAATGTTCTATGAGCAGCATCTTTGTTTTAAATTTCCTCCGATATTACTTACAATCCATCTTCCAAGATGTAGAACAATTTGAAGGTAATCATAAAGAACTTCATGGTTTCTTGCCAACGAGTGAAATTGTGGCCATCAAATCGCTCCAAACGAGTCAAGTGTTGATTCATCACTTGTAGCGCGCTCAAACCTTCCATGGTTAATGTTATTGTCAGAAAATTTGTTGGGAAATTTTGATGTATGAGACTATTGGAGGAAGATGATTGCCATACTTCAGACCTTAGGAATCTATAGAATAGATTCTTTTAGACAATAGTTCAGCCCAACAGGTACAAATTAGTTATCAAACTATCGACTTTCAGGATTCAATAAAGCGTTGCAACAGCGTAATCGAAATCAAAGTTTGTATGACTTTGATCCGATCAAGAATACTTTGAATTTTGATAACTGATGATGCAAGTAGAAGAAAGAATGAAGAAAAGAAGTAGAATCAACCCTAAAGCACTCCACAAGCGTTGCAAAATCGAAAATTTGCAACACTTCACAATAATACGGCAATGGCAGCGCTGCGGAGTACAATACGACAATTTGCAACGGTCGCAAATAATTTCGCGTCCAAAAATATTGTTATTAGCAACCCCGTACCCGGGTTGATTTGATTGATCGGACGGCGCGGCGGCACATGCGTGTGGTAGAAATGCATGGTCTTCCTCCTCACAACAAAGCAAATATATGAGAACCCCAACACTTTCATGAGAAAGGCACTTAAGTACCTTGCATTCTTTTCTCAACTTCATGATGTGGGACTAATCCCCACACTCTTCTTTTTTTCTTGCTTCCCTCTTTAAAAACAAACTTCATAGCCCAAATTGTTTTGAAAATTTACAACACCCACTCCAAACTCCGTTTAGGTGGAAGTGCATTGGGTAGACATGGATGATGATTCCAATACTTTATGCTCGGTTGAAACATTTTTCTATCATGCAATCTTGAACAACTATGGTGTGTATAAACTCCATGCGCATAAAATTAAACGATAGTGCTGCTTCGACCGGAAATTAGGGAGTCCATTTCACCGACAGCGATATCAACGTTCGCCCGTGAATTGCGCTTCTTCCCCCATGAATTCCACTCCGTTCGTTCTCAGATGCGGTTGCTTTCACCGCTTTTTTGCCGGTCGATCTAGCATGATCCAAAAATAAATGTATTTACATAGATGTTCATGTGTATTTAGTTAAACTTTATCCATAACACAACACGTGATAAGTTGAAAATTTATTTTTGTAGTTGTGTTGCGAAAATTTAAAAGCAGGGTGCACAGTACGTAAATAGTCAACTTTTTTTAAACAAATGCAATGGCGAATGTTAGATCACTTAGATGCAATCTATCTTTTCCGAAAGTTTATGGCGTCTTTTGCTGAGTATTATGAAGCTCAAGTAGTGGTGAATGTGGAGGTTAAATTATATATGCTGAAAGCAATGACAATGTGTTGTGCCGAAGATTAGAAAGAGCATACGAACAGAAGGGTGCTTTTGGAGTTGGATTTTTGGATAATGTTATTTTATTTTGTAAAAAATAGGGAGAATGACAAATTTAACAAAAAAATTAGTTAAAAGTATAGAAAGTGTAGAATTTAGGGAGAATGACAACTTTTAATGTAAATGGAAAAATGATATTAGGTTCCATAAATTCCACTTTTGTATTAAAAGTTGTCATTCCCCCTAAATTCCAAACTTTCAATAATTTTCATCAAAATTTTTGTTAAGTTTGTCCTTTAAAAGAAAATCTCTTTGATGGAGGGGACCACGTAAATAAAAGAAAGAGACACGACGGACTGATATATTATCTCTGTTTCTTGTGTTAATTCCAAAAATGGAGAAAAAAATAAAAATTGTTTTCTTTTTTTGTATGTTAACTTTTTTTTCTAAAACGATCGATTTTGACGCTATACATGTATCGTTCGCATTTTACTATGGACGAAAATAAAAACTAAAAAGCATAAACCAAATAGCACCTACGCATTTTACAACAAAAAGAATATCTATTGATAAATCTCATCTATTGCAACTACTATGAGATGTCCGTTGCTAAATACCATTTACTGTATTGTCCTTTACCAGCGATATAATAGAGAAAGGATAAGTCGTGTGGAGAGGAGAAATGGTGACGTTGAGAAGGTAGCAGACATAAAGGATATATAGAGGAAGGAAGCAGCAAATGCAAAGTTAATGTTTTTTCCCTTTCCTGACTGAGAAAGAAGCCAGATAGAGGGAGGCAGCCGCAAAAGCATTTAGGGTTTTTCGACCTATTTTGTTTGAAGAAGCCAGCAAGCTTGGTTTGGTTTGGCATTTTTAACTTATTGAGCTGGCCAGATTTGGCCTGGCTTGATAAGTAATTTTTGCGTTTAAAACTATGAGCTATTATTTTAATCAATATTACAACAATATAAACTATATTATGTCATTGCATAAAGTGTATAACATAAAATAATTTGTGCGTAATTACGTCAAGCTTTTCTTTTATTAGGTTTAAACTATTTATATGACTACAGCGTACTAATTTACATATTTCCGAAAAAACTACTATAATATACAAAATGGAATTAAGATGAAATTTCCGAAATGAAATCAAAATTTAAAAAAATAATCGGTGATCAGTATGAAAATGGAAAACAGAATTTTAAACCTTGATTGAGACCTGAATGACAATAATGAACATTGAATAAAACGTATTCACTACGGGATATAGCAGTGTTCCTATTTTTGTTTCAATGACCAGTAATAGACACCCTGCTTCAAAGAGTAAAGCTAGAGAATTCAATGGATCCACCCTAACTAATTCTGTTTAAGCTAGACTCTCGTAGAGGAACTTTTCGATCCCGCGACATTCAGTTCGTTTTAGAGATTATTATACGCTATGTAAATCACAAAATATGATTGAATATGAGCAAAGACACAGCCAGATTTCTGCTTTAAACCATGACCAGTGACAACAAGACTCATTGCATCTTCATATTCATTTCTAGCAGGCCCTATGCTGCTATGTACAAATTTCTTACAAATATATAAAATGTGGTGAGAAATTTTGGGCTTTTAACCCTTGTAGAAGAATTAGAATATCATAATGGCCAAACAGCTTGTTGTACACTTTGACTTCTGACCAAAGTAAATAAAATAAAATTACATGTAGGAACAAGCTTGAATCCTGCCGACTGATGCCACACAAATAAACTCCAAATCAATGAATTGAATGCAAGGAAGAAGAAATAGAAATGAAACCCAAACACACAACATTTGCAAGCACAATGATATCATGATCCTCGAACACGCTCAAGTGGAACCTCACAACATAAAGAAGAGTGACCCGACAACAGCACTGAAGAATGGTATAAAACTCATAGCATCCGTAGAAGTAGCTGCATTAGGAGATGAATTTGATCCACCATCACTAGGAGGTGAATTATTGGTTGAAGGAGGAGGAGCTTTTGAAGAGCGTTCGGCCAAAACCACCACATGTAAAGTTTCATTTTTCAGGCAGTTGTACCTGTTCCCGCTGATGAAGTAGTGTGGACCAGAGTGCGTGAATACATAGATTGATCGCCCATCGTGGTATGCATTGATGTATGTTGATGTGTCGCAGCTGCCGTACTGAGTTTCGTTTACTAGTAACACCGAGTCCGCATTGGGTTGATACACAAACACTGCATATTCAGCAATAGGTTAAACAGAGTTAACATACGAATACATTCCTATGTTGATTTTACTTAGCATCTGCGTTTATCGTCCAAATGATGGGAAATACAGGATTCCTTTTTTCTATAGATAACACGAGAAGAATTAAAAAAGAGGAAGATGAAAACTTACGAAGGGAATCACCGATTAGAAACCGATTCTTATGTGCCCATTGACTATATTCTTTCGGGTCATTTGGCACCTTCCATCCATCAGACCCGCCAACCTTGAACTGATTTGCACTAGCGACTGATGCAAGCACAACAAGACTCAAGGTTAAGAAACACTGATATCTTGCCATTAAAATGCAGTCTATTTGGAAAAACTGTAGATATTTACTTAACACTCTGGTAATATAACGCTGTGTTTAGATTGATTCAATGTGTTTGAAATGGAAGTTTATTTATAAGGCTGTACATCAACTCCTCTTTTTAGTAGCCTATATCGTAGAGCAAAGAATATGTGAGTTTTTATTATTAGAAAAGAATATGCTTTGCTTCTTACAATGAGAGCAATCATATAGCTTGCTAATAAAGTTATGCTGACAGCATGTAATATTCAAAGTCTCAAAACTGCTTTGATCATTAAGCTTAACCGAATTTATCCCCTGGATTCAGAGATCCTGTACCATGCTTCTATGCATCTCCAACAATATTTATTGTCCATTGGTCTTCCTATAAGCTTTAGTTTATTGTGTAACTACCAAAAGCAGTAAACAATAGAGAGCATTCAAGAGTTTTGAGATTTCTTAATGCTTGAAATAGATTTCTTAAATCACTCAAGACAATTACAGTAGGCATTTCATATCTTAATGCTTGAAATGCATTTCGAACTAATTGCAGACGTTAAAAGAAAAACACTGACATAGCACTCCACATACACAGTTGCATGCAACTTGACAAATCCTAAAATAATCGCCTTCCCCTCTGTTCTCGATATAGCTATCATATTTAGTACTCCATCGGTAACATCATCCAAGAATAGAGGGTTAGATATTACTCTATCCACTAAGATTTCGACAGGCGTTCCTATATCTTTTGTGGCTCGCTTACCAAGCATCCCTGGAGGCACAAAGGCCTCTCCTACTAATACACCACGATAGAAGATTCGAACAACTGACAAATCGTAAGTGAAACGCGCTAAATTTGGATTATAGAGAAACACGTCGACACCGACTGTGATGCTTAGAACTAGCTTTGGGTCGATGTCAAAATCAAAGTGTATGAGACTGATTGGAGTTGCCACAATAACAGGAGGTTTTGGTTTGAAAATGAAGTAAAGAATGACTACAGTTATCACGAGAAGAGCAAAAATTAAAATGAACAGCCTTTTCAGGTGTCTTTTATGATGTTCCTTCATCGTTGTGGATGGTAAATTAAGTGGTATATGAGATTTTATTTGTGAGCTTATGGTACACTAATTTGGTAATGAAGTAAAAACTTGTGTTTCACTTCAAAGAATAATAGGCAAATCAGTTGTTTGCTCAAAGTACCTAGATTTTAAGGGTATAGTTTTTCATTAACTTGTAGCTCACTCTTTTAAAGTTCTACCTCTTCTTTGTTGTTAGTGAATATATAATGTACTACTATAAGGGCATTATATATCCATACCAGTAGATGTTTCTTCCTAGTGCAAATAAATTCAATCTGGATACCAGTTGTACTCAAAGCTGATGTTTTTCTTACCTAAAAGTTATACCAGCAAGATTTTAATTCAAAATTTGGTGTTTCTTGTTGTAAATAGCAAACCGAAATACCAGTTGTTGCAAAGAGAATTTTGAAATTTAAATCAGACACCGTGTAAATCATATATTGGGTTTTCTTTGCTAACACAATCGAGACAGAGATGTATACTTTTTATTCACTGTCTAAAAAAGACACTGGACGATCCAAGCGACTGGTATTCGTGCCCTTTTCATGGAAGAAGAAATCGTACCGATCTAAACATTCATCAAATAATTTTAGGTAATTAAAATTTTAAAAGGGAAGTTACCTGGGCAATTACATCAATATTATTCTTTCATTCGCAGACTTAAACCGATTACGAACATCAAAACTGGAAAAGAGATTACTTTTTAAAATCCAGTGATATGAATGGCAACTGGTAACTGAAGCACCGCAATAAAATATTGCGTATATTCATCCTATTTTGAAACAATCTGTTCTTTCTATTCTGTAAAATTAATATCTTTCTTCAAAGAGAAAATTGTACATCAGGCCAGGAGATTTTTGTTCAATTATATATCAGTATATAAAAAATCATAAGTGTGGTGCTAAAAGCATCCCTTTCTAATACTGCAATTAAAAAAATAAAACTCTTTAAATTTTGTATATTTTCTAATACCAGATTACCACTTCATTCTAATCCGTCACTCAATCATTATTTACCGAACTAATCACGTACTAAGCTAATCTGAAAACCGTAATATCTCGTAATCATTGTCTTCTTCGCATCTCTCGCGGGAAAATTCAAGTTCGTACGGTGATCTCCCAATTGTTTGGTGATTTGAAAACTCTATTCTCTCACTTTCTCTTCTAGTTTGCTCAAACCTTATTCACAGCTTTTGTATATTTCTTGGCATTGCGGCGTCGAATTCGTTAATCGGTTATAGATCTAGGGTTTAACTCGTTGATCGGTTTTAAAAATGAAGACGAGAGAATATCGAGCGAAATAGAAATAAGGTAAAACAGCGTGGTACCCCCTATTTTTTAAGTGTATGGTATTAAGAAGAGTGTAATACTAATTCTTGTGGTATTTTTTAGTCGCGGCATTAGGAAGAACATATTGGGGTGCCCTTAGCACCACACAATTATAATAACCGGGATTTATTTTCGTATAGACGTCCGAAAAGAAAAATAAAATTATAAGGCCAAATAAACTTTAAACACTTACGAAGAACGAGCTTTCTTCCTAAATTCCCTTTTTTTTTGTGGGAACTAGACCATGAACGGATACTCGAAAAATTTGAAGTTCACTTACATCTATATGAATAAAGAATAAGTTTTGATATTTGAGAAATAAGCACGGTTGCAAATACGAAGGCATCCATTTTAAAGGGCAGTTATTGACACTCCAAATATTGTCAAGAGAGACCAATTTTTTTTCTTTTAAAATTTATTAAGGGGGAGTGCCAATGAAGAAAATAGCCCCTTAACAAATAAAGGTAATTTTACCTTATTACTCATTTAATCCCTTAACAAATAAATGTAATTTTACCTTTTAGCCCCTTAACAAATAAAGATAATTATACCTTAACAAATATTGCAAGGGCCGTAGTAATTTTTTTTTTCGCTTCGCATACATCAATTTTTTTAAACCCTAAAGATTAAACGTTTTCGAAGGAATATGATCAAACTTTTTTTTTGTCAACATAAATATGCCGAATTTTATAATTACGGAGGCAATGCACCGAAATAATTATTAATGTTCGACATATCACTGTCGATTACATATATAATTTATAATGTGCTGCATTCGGTGTAGTGATGACGAACTACTTATTTTAATTTGGTTTCCCTTGTTGAATAAATTTCTTTTAAATCTAATTTGAAGGGGCAATCCGGGAATATTGAGTAGTGTGAAATAATATGTTTGTGCAGCCCCTTAACATTTTTTCAAAGAGTGGAGTGTTTTTAAAAATTGACCACCCTTAACAGTAGTTGGAGTGTTAGTAACAATGCCCATTTAAAAAAATTATATAGTCATACTTTATTTTTCAAGATTGTTTAATTCGTGTGTATTTTAGTATAATAGGAGATATTTATTTTTTATCTCATTAAGTTAGAAGTATGTTATACACATTAAATGCATATTATATCATATTCGTTCATTTGAAATACTTCTATAACTAATGAGACTGAAAAGTGTTTTTTTCAATTATTTTTTATTATTTATGTTTCTTGGTTTATTCGTTGTTATTGAATATGATGTTTATTTGATTTCTGTATATATCTATGGATGTGGATATCTGATATCCGAAAATAATTTTAAATACTTATGTGAATATCACATTATTCTCATCCTAAGGTACCCGTTGACATTCCCATTTGGAACTGAAATAATGTTAAAGTTATGTGTTCAAAACCCTATAATTACAAAATTTCACATATTTTATTTTATTTCATACTTTCCTATTTTTTAATGTCTTTTCTCGTTCTCAGTACCGATAAATCTTCGTAGTTCTTCATTTATTTACATTCAAGTTGGAGAAACCAATTTAACTCGTAAAATGAAAATTACTCCTAAATACAACTATTTCTTAGCAACCAAACTTTTCTAATACCCAAAGATTAGTTGAAAGAGTTTATATATGTATGTGTTTGTCGTTATATTACACAATATTTTGAAACTACCAATAGTTATGTGTACTTCATCAAAAGTTTTAACAAACTAAAATAACCAATACATAACGTAAAGTTTAAATATTTCAAATAAATGTATGTTTTGTTCAAAATACCATTTATGCAGCCAATGTGTTCAGCAACAAATAGAAAAACTTAACATAACTTTCAACTTCATTCGTAACCCAAAGGCCATGAGTTAATATTTACATTAATAAATAATAAAAAACTTTGGACCTAAGCTAATCAAAAGAACAATAGTTGATGAGCTTAATAGTTTGATTAACATTGTGAGTTACATCAAAGTATCATTTAAAATGTTTTTACTCATCAATATGTAGTGGGATAAAGATTCGAAGAGGACTAATTTTCAAAACTATTCCACATTCAAAGCTCATTTGCAAGTTTTTTTTAACCAAATAAGAATAGTTTGAGCCCAACCAGCAGCCACATTAGCAGTTTGGTAAATAAACTTCGTTTACACACAACTATTATTTGTGCTTGTTTCAAATCATAGCCTTTATCTTCTTTCTCGACTTCCTCTCTCTACGTACTTTTCCTCAGTTGTTCCACTGCTTGCCGAAAGGAAGACCGTGTAACGGTTGTGAATCAATTTAATCGACGTACTTGTGAGTGTACTTCCTTCTATTCTTGAGTATTTTGAGTTTGTGATGTTGGATGAAGTTCACTTATGAGGAGAGGATTTCGACTTGTGTTGTTACTTTGTTGTTTTTGTGTCTTCTGTGTCGTACTTGCGTTGGGTTGGTCGGAGATTCCACCTTGATTGTGTTGGTTAGGTTAGGCACTGTTTGTGAGTTTTGTAAAGTGAATTGCTGAGCTTTCTTCAGCTTGAAATTTGCTCTTGTGGCTTCAAGCTACGTAAGGAGCTGTATGGTTCTTGTACCTTGGTCATTCTAGTTTGTTTTCAGTCAGTTCATGTAATAGTGTTTCGAGTTGATGCTGCCTTAACAGATTGATGTTTGTGTTGTGCTACGTTTGAATGAAGGAATTTTGTTGTTTCTTCAGCGTGTAGTTGGTGCCTTGGCTGTGGAGTTGCTCGACCTTGCAGCGTCTATCCTTAGATTCAACTTTGCATGTGTAGCTCCTGATCCCTAGTTGTTTCTTCTCTGAGGTCTTAGCTCGCGAACTAACTGATTAGTCATTTACGTTTGCTTGACATGGTCTGGTTTTGGTTAGCTTTATAGGACGCGGTTTCTCTTCCTGGTTTGCTAGTCTCCAGTAAGGAAATCTACTACAAGTTAATTAGGAAATTGATGATTCATGTTATGAACTTTCGTTCAATTTCTGTTTTCATTTTTTTGTTTTAACTCGTTTATTCTAACGTGGAATGTAATAGTAGTTCAAGAGTTTATTCGACTCATGTGATGTGATTTAGTTAGATTTAGTGGACGGTCCACTTCAAAACCGTTTGTAGTTGATAGATTTAATCTCTTTCACCTATTCTACCATGTATCATTAATGGTCATAATGAAAGTGGCATGGTCCACTTTAAAAAACCGGTTGGCCTTACCCAAAAAAAGGCATGGCTCATGGTTGCGCTTTCATTGTTATTTCAAAAAGCAATAGGGTGTAGCTATGAGTTGCGCCTACACGTATGAACTGCTGTCACTTAAGCGCAACAATAGCCTTACCCTTCACATGTTATCTCAATACTAACATGCTCCACATAGAACCCCGCAATTTTAAGATTGAACGTTTGAATGGTTTATTTAAACATTTAATCATTAAGCAACAAAGCGCCTCTTATGCTCGATTTTCTCAAAAGTTAGAGTTATGACTTGAGACCACTTTCATTAAGTGCAGATCGATGGTGAAAAATTGAATGAATATACACATTGATATGTTTCAACAAACTAATTTTTAGCTAGCGGCCTATGTTCAATCCAAAAAGCTAACTTTTATATATCATAGAATTAGGTCCCGAAACATTTTCTATTGGGTTTGAAATGGCTTTCAGGATTTATCTTAGTATAAGGTTCGAGGGGTTTGATGTTCGGAATTTTCGGGAATGAATAGGTCGGATAGTGAGGATTTTGGTTAAACCAATTAACTTGTCTATAAGTGACTAATTCCTCTCATTCACTTTTCATTCACATTCATTCTGTCTCATCTTTTTCTAATGGCCTTGTAATAATCCTTAGTCCGCTTCCAATCCCTAAGCCTTAGCTTCATATTATTTTTGAGTAACATGGGGAACCTTAAGATCATAGTATACATTGAAACTCACTTAAGTAAACCCCACGCCGTGTGTCTACCCCGCTTTTTTTAGTCGTCGCACACAGATGCTTAACGTCCAACTCCCAAAGTGGTTTGTAGCGGGATTCGAACCTGCCCGCACACAGTGCTTTGATTCCCATCTCCCGAATCCCAAACCATCTGATCTATGAACGACGAGTTAAGCCTTGGCTTCATCAGATGAATATCCTAAAATAAAATAGATATCACCATAATTCTTATTATGGGATTCTGTACAAGACTACCAAAGAAATTAGCTTCAATTGGACTTTGAAGAGAGAGAGAAATCTCAATTTCAATAGAGTAAACTACAGGGTTTTGGTAATTTGGAGCTTGTTTAGGAGACGAAGAAGTGAGTAGCATGATTCACCTATTTTATTTGTACAATTTACTTCATTGGTTCATTCATTCATGGTAATGAAGTATTATTGAATGGTTTGGAGATCCATATGTTAAGGTTTAGGCTTGTATTCACGCTAAAAACATATCTTTGTTAGCTATTTAATGGTTAACACCCAAATCTATGTTTTGAGAATAGTTATTATAAGACTTGTTTTTGGTCCATAAACAAACACTAACACCCAAACAATCCAAGTTACATATTCAACCATAGAATGATAAAAAAAAACCAGTAAAGAACACAAAAAAGTTATAATGGTATGCCTATGTCCACTAGATGATAATATTTTATTTATACTGTCAGGTTACGATACACTACTTGATTGAACAAAAATAGAGAGAAGGAGTTGAGTAGTTAGTTTAGCAGAGCTTCTACGTAGAGTTCCAAAAGGATCCCCTTTTTGAATGCTTAAGTCCATTATTTATGTTTGCAAGTCAGACAAGTGTGGATCGAATAGCCAAAACATATTGTGTTTGGATCGTTACTAACACGGAGGTTTGGATCCATACTAATTTGAGTTCATCCAATTATGATAGATCGATCCAACCCCAACTAATATCCTCTCTTTTGTGTTTTTCTTTTGCACCCATCCCATGTTGTATCTTTCCATTCCCAAGTGTTGAAGTAATATCGACCAGAAATAATCCATCGCCAGATCGACCACTTCCTTTATCTATATGAACCAATTTGGGTTCCCTTGCTCTCTCAGATAGCTTGATTTTCTCCCTCTCTCCCCATTTCCCTCCTCCGTATCCTTCACTAGACTTATCCCTACCTATGTCTTTTGTCATAGGTGCCGAAGGTAGTGGAGGGGGAGGAGTAAGAAGTTGGGGAGTAGTCGATTGCCTTGTGCTCACTGACTCAGTCCTTCTTTCAAGCTCTATCAGCCTTGTACTCGCTAACGGAGACTCTAAGTGCTGGGGATAGTCTTGGTGGTAGGAATTGTTGTCCTACTATTGATCATTTGCGACGAGTCTCTTGCCTTTTGTGTTCCTCTAGCAAAAGTCCCCACGATCCACGGCTTTTTTCGCAAAGAACTATCTTTTGCCCCCGATATGTATTGCCTCTATGGCTTTGATCTATATCTCAGTCCCTATTATTATCTCGGGCCATTAATACTTGGACAAGATAAACCTGAATTAAGACAATCACTCAACACATACGTAAGATAGGTGTTGTGGCATGCTGTGTGCATGAGAGTGTGTGTGTGTCCTAGTTTCCCCCGACGGACCAGTTTTGGTTTTCTTAAAGGGGTTATCACCCCAACAGTCAGCAATAAACTCCTGACATTCATGTCGCTCATGAGAAACGAATATGTTTCCATAAGGATTTTGTCCAGATCTTTGAACCACCTTTCCACTTCCATGGACGCGATGGTTTCCAAGGTTGTGACCGGATATATCGGTTTGGCAACCTCTCTTAGCCTCATCTCCTCTGGTAGAGATGGAACAGGAGAGGGAGGAAAATCCCCTTCTCCAACAAAATCCTCCTCACCACACTTTCTATGGCCTTCCTCTTACTCCTGAGCTCCGATTTCTTCCTCTCCAGTTGGGGTACATTGAGAAGCAAGACAAGAGGCATGTCCGGAAGCAGACCTGGTGGAATATTTCCTCCCATAGCTCTTGCCACATCATTATCTCTAAGACCAATGGAGTGACACTTAGGAAGCAATCCCACCATGTGGAGGAGGTGGTCTGAGATTAAAGTTTGGGTGTTGTGCTAGTCATCTTTGACCTCTCTTAAAGCCAGAACCCTTTGCATTTATCCCTCAACCTTCAAAAATACCCATCAAGATAGATTGAAGTTAGTCCAAAGCTTACGACTTGAATAACTTGGAATACAACATAAGTGTTAAATTGGTTATGCCCGCCTAAGCAACTTCTCATGAATCCAGAAGGGCACTGAACATATAACCAATCATGCTTGAAGTAGCTTAATTTGTTCCACGCCCTCAGGATAATGTGACTATTGGCCTGAGCCTCTAAATAGACGAGGGACGGTTAGATGCTTTGTAATGACCCGCATTTTTTAGCGATATAATAATTTATTTATTTAATTATTTAAAAGGTGATTAAGAGTATTTAATGGTCGTTGAATTAAATAAGAGTGAATATTTAATTTAAATAATAATTAAATAATATATTTAATTCTGAAATAATCAGAATTGGCGTGAAATGGCGATATGGTGTGAATTGGGAAATTCAAAATATATAATTCAGTTTAGAACTGAATTACGATAATGAATATATTTAATTAACGATGGTTGAACGTATAAATTATATTATAATTATAATAGAGCTCGAAATGGCGCTGCAATTCGCGATTTGACGATTCAAACTTTAAACGAATATACAGAAGCCGTTTTAAATCTGATTTCTGTGAAACAAGAAACGTTAGGAGCTGGTGAAGTATATTTTTCTAGTGGAAGAGAAAAATTGGGATTTCGTCATGTAGATTTTGATTTATATCCAAATCAAATTTCAGAAAAGTCGCTGTGGAATTCCTTTATAATTTATAACGATTTTTTTATATTATAAAAGGATTTTTAATATAAATCGAATATCGATATAACTGAGAACTTTGAAATATCGAGTTATAAATCCCAGTGGAGCTGTATGGTATTCCACTGTGTATATATACGATAATATTTATTTTTAAATATTAAATTTAATTGTTTTTAAATATATTTATATATTTAAAGGGGTTATTTAGGGCTTTAAAAACAGCCAGTGTAGCAAACGACCTTAGAATTCGACGAAACCAATTTTGTTCGATTCGTAATATTAAATTATTGTTAGATGTCAAGTTTCATGATTTTTAGAGTCAGTATTGTAACACCCCGAATTTTAGTTAATACTAAAATTCACTAATTGCAGGATAAATAATCTCAGACGTGGGAATTGGGGGTAACGGGCTGCGTTATTGCGTTCGTCTCGGAAAAATACGCGAAATAGAGTCCGAGTTTTCGAAAATCGGAGTCCGTATGGCCCGGTTATGGCCCAAAGAAGTTTGCAGAAAAATTAGAGCTAAAAACAGATTTAGAAACTTAAATTCAGATTTAAAATTAGAACCAGCGGGGCCAGGCGGGAAGATTCCCGCCCTAAGCCTGTCGACAGGGCTGTCGACAGGCCTGTCGACAGGGGTGTCGACATGCCTGTCGACTGGCCTGTCGACATGGCGTGTCGAACCAGGGTGCTTGGGTGCACCAGATCTGGTTTTCTGGCTAGGGCTGGGCTTGGTTCTAGAGGTTTCCTAAATCTAACGGACCTAAATTAATCTAGGGTTAATCTAAGGGCCTAAAACACTCTCTTAATCTATAAATACACCCTAAACCTACCTTAATCCATACTAAAAATAGAAATGAAGGCCTCATGCCGCCAAATTAAATCCTAGAAGGAGTCTCCACTAATCTAAGAAGGAAGTTGCAAGCTAATCCCTCTCAAATCATTCTCTAATCATCACCATCTTCATAATTAGCAACTAATTCCTCTTCATAAGTTGGTTAATCTTGAGTTTGGTGAGTTTCTATCACTTTAACACCAATTGTTAAAGTAAGTAGATTGGGTGTAATGAGACTTATGGTCTTAAATGCGGATTAGTGAGTTTGAATCATGTATAATGATATGTTACTCTATGTTGTTCTATGTTTATGCATATTTGATAAGTTGGTCTATGCATGCTTAATAAGTTGATTTATGCATGTTTAACAAGTTGGTATATGCATGCTTAACAAGTGGATTTATGCATATTTAATGAGTGGAATTATGCATGTTTAATAAAGTAAGTTATGCAAGATAAGTATATGTTTAAATGCAAGTTTAAAGTGATATGCAAGTTATGCATGCTTATGCAAGTGTATGGATGCTTATGCAAGTCATGTATATGTTTAAATGCAAGATTTATGTGATATGCAAGTTATGCATGCTTATGCGAGTATATGAATGCTTATGCAAGATATGTATATGCTTAAATGACATGATATGCAAGTTATGCATGTTTATGCAAGTATGTGAATGCTTATGCAAGTATGTGGATGCTTATGCAAGTATGTGAATGCTTATGCAAGTTATGTGTATGCTTAAATGCATGTTTAACATGTTATGCAAGTTATGAGAATGCCTATATGCAAGTTCAACATGTTATGCAAGATATGTGTATGATAATATGCAAGCTCATATGCAACATGTTATGCAAATCATGTGTATGATAATATGCAAGTTTGGGTTATATGTAGTTGGGTTAATATATGCTCATATATGCAAGTTGACATCCTCTTAACCCATGACAAAGTTGTATGCTAAACCCATGATATTTGTGATGATCTTCCCCTTATTTATGTCATGAAATGAGAACGATTTACGTGGGGAACGATGGTGTTGGTAAATATGTTAATAAATGAATGATTGGGTATGATTAAGCATACCATAAAAATAAATTACCATAAGTGGGAATTTACCTATTGAGTTAGGTCTACCCCATGGGAATTTACCTATTGAGTTAGGTCTACCCATGTTATGGAAAACTTGATATTAATTAGGGATAATTAATATGGGGATGATTAATTAGGTGTAATTAATCGACTAAGACATGAGGTTGGACTCATTTGTAGTGTAAAACTGCCCGGACCCGACCGGCTTAACCAGTTGCTACAAATGTCAGCCCAATGTGAGAGGTCTTAGCCATGAATTAAATACGTGATTAAGGTAAAGACACGAGGTTAGGCTCTGTTATGACGTAAGACTGCCCGGACTCTACCGGCTTAACCAGGCGGTCATAACAGTCAGTCTAATGTGGGAGGTCTTTATGGGAGATCACGGTCTTAATTAATTAAGAAACACTTAACCATATTAGCATGTAGTGGGACATGAGGGGTTAAGTGGGTGCCTTGGGTGGCATGTGGAAATTTTGTGGTTGCCTTAGGTGGCATGTGGAATCTAGTGGGTTGCCTTGGGTGGCAATAGAAAATACGATTAGAATACTTAACCAAGTGGAAACATGTAATGAAACATGATTAAAGGGTTAAGTGGGATACACTAGATATTAGACAAGCTTAAGTGGGTAGCTTGTGGGGGCCCATTTCAACCAATATCCCAAACGTATCTTTGTGGGCTCGACCCATGTCGAGTGACGGGACACGCATATTGGGCTTGATTATAAGAGGCCAAAACGGGTTAGCGGTGGCAACGCAAGTCCAACGGGTTTCATATGCGTGTGTGGGCCCGGGCTGGTAGATAAGCCGTTGTTGCATCGTGTAGATATAAAGCTGTGCACCGTTAGTATTGGGTAGCCACTTTAGGGGAGTGATACACCCCACTGTGGGACCAGCATGGGTATCTACGGTAGGGAGCCGATCGCTTGGGGAGTAGTAGGTACACCTAATGAAGATAGGGGCAGACGGCACCTATGTAGGGGTACACGAAACTACTGGGTAAGAATTACTGAGTACACCTAGTGGAGATAGGGGCAGACGGCACCTATGTAGTGGGCTAGGAGTACATGAAACTACTGGGGAAATTTTCTAAGTCCTTGGAAGGGATCAACCTTTAAGTGGGAATGACTGGTGTGGTGCAGTTAGTAATTATCCTTGGGTGGGTAGATGCGTCCTGACAGTTATCTTAGTTTATCCTAAGTCTACCAAGCTGCTTAGTGTAGCCATTCATCCCCAGATATTACCGTAGGTCAAGTTTATGTCTTCTCTGGTTACTTTAATGATTGTATTGTTAAAGTTATAGGACTCACTCAGACTTATGTCTGACCCCGTTGTTTTTATCTTTTTCCCAACCCTCAGGTCCTACGGTGGATCCTAGCGGTAGTAGAGCTTGATCGGATTGCTGTTCCAGTCTTTGGGAGCTTGGGTAGATGTAAAGCTCCAGTTATCCAGTTATCTTTTCTTTTGTCATGGCTATTGTATGAGAGAGTGGGATTATGTACTTCTTTATTTTGACGGATATTGTACTTGACTTTTATCATGGTTTTATGATGTAACCAGACATGTTTATTTCCGCTGTTATGAGATGATGTTTTTAAATTTCAAGTGCTAATTATATCTGTCTTGTTGTAATTTTTTCTGTTCTATATTCACTAAAATACTCCACCGATGCTATGGCATTCCCTTAGTGAGTGACCATAGCGGGCGTGGGGTGTTACAAGTATGTGGCCGCACGAGATTTTAATGTGAGAAACAGTCGATAATTCGACCTTTAAAAATACACTGTGTGAGCAAACGGAGTCGGAATTCGACGAAACCAGTTTCGTTGGGGCCGTAATGTCGAACTTTAGCTACATGTCTAGTTTGGTGATTTTTGGGTATCGTGTGTGAACAAAGGAATTTTTAAGGACAAATGTAAATAACGTTTGCTTAAAAATAAATTAAATAATCAATATAAAATTATTTTAACTCTCCTATAAATACCTGAGCATCTTCCTAAACCTAGAAAAAAAATTACTTAGAAGTCAACGAGGCATTCCGCCGTTTGTTTTTCCTCACAGCAAAATTTTCGAGCTAAATAAATCCGTATAAAATAGAAATAAAATTCCTAAATCCTCAAAAAAATTATATACGGATTCAACAAGGGTTCCTCTTCATTTCTAGATGATTTTGGCTGGGTTTGGCGAACATGGGGGTTGGTTGTATTTTATACGGTGGAGCTAGGGTTCGATTTGGTGGCTTCTGTGGTGGTTGTTGGTGGGATTGGAGATGTGGGATGAGTTGGTGATGGCGAGGCGTGTCTGTCGCCGGAGTTTGGTGCTCTCCGACGTTGTGGGAGGTCGCGCGATGCCTGTCCTCAACTGGAAGAGGTTGTCGATGGAAATCTTGTGGTGACATTGAACAAGGTATGAATGATACAGGGAGAGAGAGAGATCGAGAAGGGAAGAAGCAAGGTGATTTTAGTTTGTAAATTCATGGACCAATCGTGGAGTTGGGGATAGATGAAGTTTCGGTAATGGAAGTGTTAAGGAGCCGCGATGTATGTTTGGGAAGAAGGGGGATGGCTTAAACATGGGTCGTGAGTTTTGCACAGAGAGGTATGGGCCAAGATTTAAGGGTAAAGCCCGAGTGAAATTTTATTTAAAGTTTATTTAAATTAAATAATGTATAAACTTCAAACTGTTATAATTTCGTCATACGTGATCGAAATTCAGTGAAACAAGATCCGATGGGATCGTATGGATGAGAGCTACCCAATGAGACTGACTAGGAGTGGATTGGAGCTCGTTTGAATTTATGGCGAAATAAATTGTTTGATTCAAATCAAACAAATAGTTTATCGTTCTTTAACGATGAACTGCCAATGTGAGTAAAACTCACCAACTCTGAACAGTTCTGCTTTTACAACGTACTCTTAGAACTGATAGTTATCTGTTGATTGCTGTGTGTTAACTGTTTGGTTGAATTGCTTATGTATTGGTTGAAATTATAGATAATGATATAAATCGTTAATCGAATATTGATTCTGTTCAGTAGAATATTTCATATCGAAATGAAATCGATGCTAATCCTATTGTCTAACATTTGTGATGCAGGTAAACAGGTTGGACGAATCCAACTGGATTCCTCAACATTTATTTCCTGTTTTTCATATATTGTGTATATGATGTGATATATAATCTGTTGTTGATTATATGTGTTTTATTGATATCGATCACCGTTGTTTGGTATTTTAAATACCGTAATAAATAATGGGATGTAGAAAAGGGATTTTTAAAGTATATTTTGAAAAATATTTATTTATATAAAATCAATGGATTTTATATATATAAAAGAAAAAGGATTTGAAAAAAAAAGAAATATATTTGTAAATCAAATATAGAGAAAATATATTTGTAAATCAAATATACAGGAAATTTAATTTCAAAACAAATATAAAGGAAAATATTTGTCAAATAAAATAGAAAGAGAAATATTTGTAAACCATTTACAAATAGAATAGAGATAAAAAGGAAATATTTGTAGAACTTTTACAAATAGATTAAATGGGATTATTTATTTATTTAGGGAATAAATAAAAGTAAAAGGATTTATTTATTTAGGAAATAAATAAAAGAAAAAGGGTTATCTATTTAGGAAATAAATAGAAAGAGATAAAAGGAGATATTTATTTGTTAAATAAATAGAATTAAAAGGAGATATTTATTTGTTAAATAAACAGAATTGAAAGGAAATATTTATTTGCTAAATAAATAGAGTTAACCAGTTAGAGATAATCGATTAGAGTTAGAGTTAACCAATTAGAATTAACCAACTAGAGTTAATCAAATAGAATTAAAGGAGTTAATCGAATATTAGTTATTCGAGTAAAGTAAATCAAATAGGAATAAATCGAATATTAGTTATTCGAATAAGAGTTAATCCAAGTGAGTCGCCATTTCGTACGACTGCTAGCGTAATTCGCAGGGCTGTAGATAGCCTACAGCGGTCGGATGTTTCCTGAGGGAATCAGGCGTAACCATTGTGATCGCTGTGATCTAGAGTCAAGTGAATGGAGTTAAATCGAATATTAGTTATTCGATAGGAGTTAATCAAGTTAAGTTAAGATTGAATAAGAGAGTTAACCAGTTAGAATTAATCAATTAGAGTTGACCAGTTAGAGTTAATTAGTTAGGGTTGATCGGATAGAGTTAACCAGTTAGAGTTAAAGTTAATCAGTTAGAGTTATTCAAATGGAGTAAATCGAGTAGAGTAATCAAATATAGTTTATTTGAGAGAAGAGAAATCGAATATAGTTCATTCGAGAAGAATAATCGAATATAAGTTATTCGAAGTGAGATAATCGAATATAAGTTATTCGAAAGGAGTTAATCGAATATAGTTTATTCGAATAGAATCAAAGGAGTTAATCGAATATAGTTTATTCGAATAGAATTAAAGGAGTTAATCGAATATAGTATATTCGAATAGAGTTAAAGGAGTTATCGAATATAGTTTATTCGAAAGGAGTTAAGTGAAAAGAGTAAATCGATTAGAGTTAAATCAAATAGAGTTAATCAAATAGAGTTAGTCCAATAGAGTTAATTGATAAGAGTTAATTGAATAGAGTTAATCGAATATAGTTTATTCAAAGAAAGGTTATCGAATCTAGATATTCGTAAGAGAGTTTATCGAATATAGTTATTCGAAGGGAGGAGTTATCAAATAAAGATTTTTCGAAAGAGAGTTATGTAAGGAAGTTTGTTAAAGGTTTAAAAGATAAACTTTGTCTATTCCGAAGTTAAAATGTTGTTCAGTTAAGGTCTGAGAGGTAATTATACCCTAACTAGATTGACTCTCTTCTTAACTAAGGAATGGTAAGGTTTGATCGTAAAGGAGTTTGGAAATGTTTTCCAAACAAGGATCAGAAATGTTTTCTGATAATAGGAGATAAGAATTTATAATATATGGAAACATGAGATAAGAGAATTAATGAACTAAAGAGATAAATGTTGAATGATGATTGACCGATATGATTTCCACTTGGAAAAAATATCATTGTTTGCAAACCTGTTTTTCTTTGATAGTTAAATCACAGACTATCGAAGTTTTGACCATTTTAACGTTGTTAATATGGAGAGACCGGTTGGATTATTGTCCGAAGAACCACTCTGTATTGGCATAAGCGTTGCGAATCATATATGCCAAAGATAATTGAAGACGGAGTAAAATGCAAGGGCTATTGTATAAATCTTAGATAACAGTGCCTAAGATGGATATACTGAATAGTGCCTTCGGTTTGTCCAGTCCCAGGACAACTTGTATGGAACAAGGTCTGACATAGTATATCCAATAAATCGCGTAACTTGATCTCTTCAAACGTATTCACGTTTGGTGGCAGAGGAATTCGTTTCTCTTAGCTGTATACCCGTGTTATTTTTGGATAAATCAATTTGTGATTTGGCAGGTATGACGATGTGACATTCTAAGTGAATGAAGATATGATATGTAAAAAGATAAGCGTAGCATTTAGCCTCACAACTGGGAAATGACAGAAATCGGGCAGGCAGCATGGCTATGTAGGTCGCATCTATTAGGTTGTATAATCACCTGATCTAGAGTTTCATTTACTTCTAAAAATCTATTGTTAATGTTGTCCTATTTGGGAAACGGTTGCTGATCCCAACCGTTGGTGATATACATTCGATACACTCAAGTGAAATGAGTGGTCGGTCATGTGTGGCCGGGTTGCAAGATGTTCTTGTTGAACCCAGTGTATTCCTTTCTAGAGGTACACTAGCGAAAGGTGGTTCCATACCTTATCATAATTGGAAATCCATTACCCAATACGTGCTTGCGGTTTTGATTGTATACTATATATGTAGAACATGAGATGAAAGCGTTTCTGCTAGATGATTATTATATTGTGGTCGATAGACATTATTATAATATCAAAAGGTTTTTGATATAAAGATATTTTGGATTCTCATAAGGGAAAAACCCGTTCCGTTATACGGCTTGGTCTTATGAGATATCGTTTACTTGTTCGAACTATTTTAAACTGTTTTACTCACACCAGTCCCATGACTGACCCAGAGTTTATTTTGTTTTGTTTTCCCTAAACTCTTGGGTGCCCAATTTTGTACGGGCAGTCAAGTAGTCGGGATTTACAGATACTTGAAGAGCTGGAGCAGGAGGCTTCAGGATTATATATAGCTATTGTTATTCCGCTGTGTTGTAAGTACTGTACTTGATAATGATATGTATATTCAAGTGCAATCTTTTATTTCAAAGTTATGTTATATTTTATTCGTTCCGTTGTGAGATTCGTGTTACTTTGATGTTGTTGTTGTTGTTGTTCTATTCTAAGTTTCTATCTTATCTTCCCTCACCCTCTAATTTCTTCTATTAACTTTCCGGTATTTTTCGATGTTTGGTTAGTCATCATTGAGTTTATGGCGATAACCAAAGTCGCTAAAAACCGGGTCGTTACAGTTGGTATCAGAGCTTAAGTTAAGTATTACCTTGGCTCTGTGGCGTGACTCGGTAGAGATGGGGTTAGTAATATCCTAGATTGAGTTTGAGTGTATGAGCGCGTATTTGTTATTCAATATTAAAAATTGTTTTATATTGTGAAGATTTAGCGGTTGAGTTGTTTATGAGTTCTGGTCGATCAGTTTGGTCCACTGTATCGATAGGGGTTTCTAAAACACTCGAATACGATGAACCGACACGGTATGTTTTGAAAGGAGGGTAAATGGAATAATTTTGCCTAGATTATATTTTGATATAAAGGGATAATTAATATTTGAAATATTATAATAGATTGGATGTGTTGGTTGTTATTATAATCGAGTAAGATTATAAATTAAAACGGTTATGTAAATAGCCAATCAGAATTCATATAAGTGAAATCAAATAGATTAAATCTGGATTTAAATTCAGAATTTGAATTTAAACTCTAGAAATATGAAAAAGTGTTTGTGAATGGATTTAAATTAAGTATGAGAGAATTTTAAAATCCTGGGAGATTTTAAATTGTTTTATGGCAATGTGAATTATATTTTGAAACTGATTTCAAAGTGGAAAATGTTTATAAATGGTTTTTGAAAGTGATATAGTATTGAACTCACTTCGGTCGCTGGAAAATAAATTCGGATGTTGATCCGGACATCACCGGTGTTCATTTTCGAGTTGACGGATTACTATCAAAGAGATTATTTTTGAAATGGTTTAGAAAAACAAGTTGTTTGAATCCTGCAAAGGAAAGTTTGGTTTTTGAGAAAAAACAAAGCTGTTTAAAACTCCCAGGAAAAAGATTGTTTGATTTAAAACCAAATTGAATTGGAATTTGCAAAAGCAAATTGGAGTTGAATTGGATTAGAAGGATATCGAGAAATTTGGATTTGTGGGTGTTAGCCCACTTTGTGAGCTGGGCAACACAAAGTCGAGATGTAAAGCGTTGAAGAACTTAGAAAGCATCATAGCGGATCGGATCGAAGAGACGCTGCTATTCGGATCGGAGGGCTACCTACTACCAGTCGGATCGGAGGGCTACTACCAGGTCGAAATGGAGCAGAGCTAAATTTAATTCGGGTCGGATCGGATGCCCCGATCCGAACCCCCTCTGCAGGCTCCTCCGAACTGAACCCATAACCCACGTCACTTCCCCCCACGATCGCCTGAAGATTCGGAGCGGTTATGACCAGTTCCTACCCACGATAATCTCTATTCTGATGCGCTGTCAGCACTGGAGTCCATCCGAACCCGAGGACGATGGGATGGAAGACACGTGGCTCCGACCCGGATCAGATTCTGAGCAAATTTTCACCTACAAATACCTCGCCTAGAGAAAATTAAAGGGATCTTCTTTTTGGCACTTTGAGAGTTTAAACACTTTCATAAACCGAATTCCAACACTCCCAGATAATCCAAATCATCTTTCAACATTTGTTTTGAGACAATTGAGTGAATGTATGTGAGTTGTGAGTGAAATTGAGTGAATATCTCATTGTAATTGCAACTATATCATCGAGAATAGTGATTGATAAGTGAACGTAGGCTTTTCAACGCCGAACCACTATAAATTCTGTGTCTCCATTTCACTTTTGATCTTATTTTATTCTGATTTCAGTCAATTTGGGTGTTAGAACCACTTTTTGGTCTAACATTTTGGTGCTTTCACTGAGAATCATCTGAATTCCCTGTTTTTCGGGATTATCATTCTACTTTTTGGACCGTTGAGTTCAAAGAAGTTAATCCTCAAGTTTCGACGCCCTTGAATATTTGTTGATTGATTGTTGAAGAACTATGGCCAAAGGAAAAGGCAAGGAAGTTCAAACTAGTCGAGGGAACAGAGTTGGTGAAGATCAGCAAAATGCGGTTGTGACAAGGTCTCATAAGCAGAGCTCGGCAGTGGAACAGACTGATACAGGAAATCCGAACCGCACTCAAGGGAGAGCTCTGATCCGATCCGGGTAGGAGAATCTGAAGCAGTCCACTCCCCCAACCTGAACCGACCCGAACAAATCGCACTACACCAATCCGACTTGGCTTCCCAGCTCCGACCCGAACAGGTCTCCTAGCTCTGACCCGACCTGATTGCCCATCTCTGATTCGACCCGTCACTTGGTGAAGTTGGAACCTCTACTCGAGCCCATCCAAATGCTCCGACTCCAGCCACCAGGGTCAATGATCAGGTCAATCCATCTGCGCCTATTACTCAAGGAGATTTCTCGTGCCTACTTGACGTGCTTGAGAGTACTAGGGAGGCTATGAAAATCCACGAGCGCACCAATCTCATGATGCAAGAAAACATGAGACTCATGAGCAGGGAAATTATCGAACTCCGTAGACAGAGAACCCCATCCCCGGTTCGTCACACACCAATGGATCAGTCTTCTTCTTCCGAGGAAGAACGGCCCCGTGAAAGAAGGCCACTCGAACGACCTCAGAATTTGGAGCAGCTGACGTTCGGATCTTTGGGGTCCCACGAGGATGCTGCACGAGTACTAGGACCTAATGATCCAGCTTGAGAGAGCCTATGTTGTTACCGATGCAGGGATCCCATGTATTACCTAGAGACCCTAACCTTACCAATCCCACTCAGGGGCAGATTCTCCAGCCCCTTCCTCCTGAGATCGACCGGGAGCGTAGGGAACGAAGCAGAGCAGAAGCAGCTCAAAGAAGAAGGGCGTCCCCTGAACAAGAGCCCAGAGGAAACCCAAACATCAGAAGGAGGGCGTCTCTTGAACAAGAGCCCAGAAGGAACCCGGATACCAGGGCCAGGGAGCCTGAACGGCCCCTGACTAATGCTGACGTATGGGCAATGGTACGCCAGATTATGTCTGAAAGCCGGAACTACACCAATGAAGATTATGGCATTGAGCGAAGCCATACTCCTTTCACTGACGACATCCTCAACTTTCAGTTTCCCCGACGTTCTAACCTGCCGCGGATGGATAAGTACAATGGGAGAACCGATCCGGGACAACATTTGATGCGATACTCATGGCTCATGAATGCTGCTGCCGCCCCTGACGCAGTGAAGTGTAAAGCCTTCCCGATCTATTTAGAAGATGTGGCGCTGCTATGGTTTACCCAACTTCCCCCTCGGTCGATATCGAATTATAGGGAATTGAGCGAACGTTTTATGAATCAGTTCCGACTCCATACCCGAAAGTCTAAGAGTGTTATTGAATTATCAAGAATTAAGCAGGCGCCGGGAGAGTCTTTGAGGTCATATCTCGACCGTTTTAACTTGGCTGTGACAGAAGTCAGTGACCCGCATGAGCCCACCATCTTGATGGCTTTGATGGAAGGAGTCGATCCCGATTCCGAGTTTGGAGATTATCTTTCTGGGAAGCCACCTCCCACGAGAGAGTTATTCTACGAAAAGGTCGATATTCAGTTAAGACGAGAGGAGGCAAGGGCAAACCGAAAGAGAAAGTCTGGAGCGGCTTCAAAAGAAAATGTTCAGAGTAATGTCGCCGTGAAGCAGTCTGGAGAAAGTTCCGGAAAAGTTGAGGTGAATGTGGGAAACAAGAGTGGAAACGACAATAATGGAAACGGGGGCAACAACAACAACCGTAACGCGAATGGTAACAGAAAAAATAGAAATAGGGGAAGTGATCCTAACAAAAGACCCCGGTTCCAGACTTATGAGAATTATACACCGCTGAACGACACTCTGGAGAACATTTACTTGGATACATACAATGTTCTGCAATATAAAAGACCGTCACCTCGAGAATCAACGGAGAAAGAAATCGCAACTGGAAAGTTTTGTCTATTTCATGGAACTCATGGACATTCGACAAATGAATGTTGACATTTGAGAGATCTGATTGAGAAGCTGCTGCGCGAAGGAAAATTGGATGAATATAACGCTGCGCCAAGAGACAGGGGGCAAGGAGAACAGGCTCCGAACCAGATCCAATCTGCTCCTAAGCCTACAGCGCAGCAGAAAGGCAAGAGAATTGTTATCAACACCATAGTGAGTGGACCCCTCCCAACGATTCACAGTTTTAGAGCAATGGATCAATACGTGAATGCAGCTAAGCACGTAGATGTGGATGAATGTGATGATTTGGAAGATATCACCCTTGTGAAATAACAGAGGACAATGTTAGATGACATGGTATTCCACAGCAGAGACAGTACCGGAATCCAGTCACCCACCGACGATCCGTTGGTCATTACCACCATCATTGGACCGGCATTGGTTCATAAGGTGCTGGTAGACAACGAAAGCTCTGTTAATATTTTATTTAAAAAATCATTCGATCAAATGAAGCTTGAGTCTGAAGATTTGAAGCCATGCGAAGGTTGGATTCGAGGCTTCAACGGAGCATCGACAGCTCCGATGGGGTATATAGAATTGCCCATAACATTGGGGCAAGGGGAACGCCGAAGAGTACGGATGCTTCAGTTCGTAGTATTGGATGTAGATTCGCCTTACAACGCATTTTTGGGAAGGCCTGCCCTTGCAGAATTCAGGGCTTGCATCGCTTTTTGGTGTTTATTGCTTAAATTCCCAACTGAAGCCGGAACAGGAGTAGTGAGGGGACTTCAAGTCTCAGGACGGGCTTGTTATGTTGCCGAGTTAAAGATGTTGATGAAGGGACTTAGCATCGAGAGTAAAGGTGCCTCGCCTCCTCCAAAGGAGGGTTCGGCGTAGCAATTAGAGGGATCGGCCTCGAAGGAGTTGCCAAAAGGAACGCCCGAAGACTTGGATCCCAGAAAAGATGAGGAACCAGAGGCTAGAAATGCAACTCCTAACGAAGCGACAGTGGACATGCCCATTGATGAAGCTGATCCAACAAGAGTTTTGAAGATTGGATCCCAGTTGGATCCACGTCGAGCCAAAGAACTAACTGACTTCCTGAAGGCAAACTTGGACGTGTTTGCCTGGACCGACGCCGACATGTGTGGGATATCGCCATCCGTCATAAGTCATTCACTAAATGTAAACCCGAAACACCCGCCTGTAAAGCAAAAGAGACGTATGCTGGGCCCAGAGAGGTCGGCCGCTCTGAAAGAAGAAGTGGAGAAGCTGAAACAGAACGGATTTATTAGAGATTCGACATATCCCGACTGGATATCGAATCCCGTCTTAGTAAAGAAGCCAAATGGAAAGTGGCGGACTTGCATTGATTTTTCAGATTTGAACAAAGCTTGCCCGAAAGATAGTTTCCCACTCCCCAGAATTGACCAGCTTGTAGATTCGACAGTGGGACACGAACTTCTTTCTTTCATGGATGCATATTCCGGGTACAACCAAATTCCTATGCACGTACCAGATCAAGAACACACGAGCTTCATTACAAATTTGGGGTTATACTGTTACGTGGTCATGCCGTTCGGATTGAAAAACACTGGAGCCACTTATCAGCGCTTGGTGAACAGGATGTTTTATAGTCAAATAGGGAAGACTATGGAAGTTTATGTGGATGATATGCTTGTCAAATCGAAACAATCCTCCAGCCATACGCAAGACTTGGCAGAAATGTTCGGTATCCTGCGAAAGTATCGGATGAAGTTGAATCCTTTGAAATGTTCATTTGGAGTGGCATCGGGAAAGTTTCTAGGCTTCATTGTGAGCTCCCGAGGGATTGAAATCAATCCCAGCCAAATAGCAGCGATAAGAAACATTGAAGAACCGAGGAGAATTAAAGATGTCCAAAGTCTTGCGGGGAAAGTAGCCGCGTTGAGTAGGTTTATCTCCAAAGCCACGGACAAATGCGTCCCATTTTTTGATTTGATTAAAAGGGGAAAGAAGAACTTCGAGTGGACTCCGGACTGTGTTGAGGCCTTTCGAAATTTATTGGAATTGCTAGAAAAACCACCGATTTTGTCAAAGCCAGTGGATCACGAAGAGTTATTTGTTTACTTAGCAGTTTCGGTTCACGCTGTTAGCACAGCCTTGGTTCAAGAAGAAGACAAAGTGCAAAGGCCAGTATATTATGTAAGCAAGAAATTGGCAGCGGCAGAACGCAACTACCCAAAGATTGAGAAGCTCGCTTACAGCCTCCTAATTGCCTCCCGAAAACTTCATCACTATTTCCAAGCTCACCCAATAACCATATACACTGACCAGCCTCTGAGGCAGGTGTTGCAGAGACCCGAAGCATCGGGACGGTTGATCAAATGGAATATTGAATTAAGTCAGTTTGATTTAAATTTTCAGCCACGGAGGTCGATCAGGGGGCAAGCTCTGGCAGACTTTATAGCAGAGTTCACAATCCCAGAGGAGGAAATAATCGATGACAGAGTGGTCAAGTCCGAAGATGGGTTAAAATTAGATCCATGGAAGCTATACACAGATGGAGCCAAGAACGACCGAAGGTCCGGAGCTGGAATCGTCTTAGTTACTCCTGAAGGACGGTCATTATATTACGCTCTACGATTAGAATTTTCGGCGACTAACAATGACTCTGAATATGAAGCCCTGATTGCCGGGCTGAAGCTTTCTAAAGACCTCGGAATAAAAACGTTGGACATATTCTGCGACTCCAAAATCATTGTTTGCCAAGTGCGCAAGGAGTTTGTGGCTCGGGGACCTCGACTTATCGCCTACCTCGGGAAAGTGGAAAGGTTGTTGAGCAACCTGGAGCGGTACAACATAACGCATATCCCAAGAGCCGAAAACCAGAAGGCAGACAGGCTGGCAAAGCTAGCTAGTTCCGACAACCCGGAAGAAACTGAAATAATTCCAATTGAAACGTTGGAATCGCCAAGCTTTGAGTCGATGGAAATTGAGTTCGCTTTCGAAGCAGAACCGGAGAAGGAGTCGTGGATGACCCCAATTAAGAATTTCCTTAAGAATGGAATACTCCCATCAAAGAAGAGTGAGAGACGGGCTATTGTTCGCAAGGCTACCAGATACATCCTTCAAGATGATACTCTTTATAGATAAGGATTTTCTATGCCCCTGTTACGATGTATAGCACACGATGACATCAAACGTGTACTAAGAGAAGTACACGAAGGTGAGTGTGGAGATCATACAGGAGGTCAGACTTTAGCGAAAAAGATATTGCGGTATGGATACTTCTGGCCCACAATTAATAAAGATGCAGCTGATTATTCACGACGCTGCGACAAGTGCCAGAGATTCGCCAAAATCCCCAGAGCACCGTCGACCCAACTCAAGTCGATGGTGAGTCCTTGGCCTTTTGCCACGTGGGGAATTGATATCATCGGAGTTCTACCAATTGCTAAAGGAGGAGTGAAATATGCAATAGTCGCTGTGGACTATTTTACGAAGTGGGTGGAAGCTGAGCCCCTAACCAAAATTACGGCGAGAAAGGTGATAAGTTTTGTGGTTAGAAATATTATATGCCGATTCGGGATCCCAAGGACCATTATAACTGATAACGGAACCCAGTTCGATGGTGCTGAATTCAGAAATTTCTGCCAGAAATATAAGATCGACAAATGGTACACTGCGGTTGCCTATCCGTAGTCGAACGGGCAAGTAGAAGCAATAAACAAAGTTATAAAATCCATCCTCAAGAAACGGTTAGAGCGCGCAAAGGAAAAATGGGTTGACGAATTGCCCTTAGCTTTGTGGGCATATCGAACAACATTTAAGACAGCTACCGGTCATACCCCTTTCTCTCTCTCTTTTGGTTCAAAAGCAGTAATTCCAGTAGAGCTTGAGGTTCCCTCCCACAGAGTGACATATTATGACCCGATGACGAATCGGGCACTCTTACTCGAGTCTCTTGATGAAATCGAAGAAAAAAGGGACGAAGCAGATTTGCGCGCATCAAGACATCGACGTCAGATGGCACGCTATTATGACAAAAAAGTTCGTCTTAGGACTTTTGAACTTGGAGTCTTTTGCTAAAGAGAGTCTTTCCATCCCTTCCTCACCTCGGTCCAAAGTGGGAAGAACCCTTTGTCATCCAACGGAAACTTGAAATAAGAACCTTCAAGTTAACGACCATAGATGGCGAAGAGGTACCTAGGGCATGGAATGCCCAACACTTGATGCGATATTTGAAGTAGAAATGTTGTACTCTTTGCTGTTTTTCTTATGAACTCTGTAAAAAGGCACGACTTGCCTTAGAAAAGTCTGATGATATGAACAAAGAACTATAAAGTGGATGTAGGCTACGACTTAACCGAACCACTATAAAAATATCGTGTGTCATTTACTTTCATGCATTATATATACCTTCATCTACTATTCTGTTGCAATTATGGAATATAAGATGATTTAAAACCTGAAAGGTTGAAAACAGTTTATACGCAGGAAAAATCACAATGACTGTTTGTGCGATAAGACATAAAAGAATGGGAAGACGACATTCTTAACTCTAACTCTCGAGAATTGAGAGAGAGTATAAAGGATGGGAAGACGACGTCCTCTGAGGCGTGAAGGTGCACCCAGACAAGAGACCGCCTCAGTAAGAACTCCAACCTGAGTATAAGACAGGAGAGTATAAAAAATGCCAGAAAAAACGACAGGCATTGACGGCACAGAGAATGCAATCCCGTCGAAAAATCGGGGACATTCAGACTACTTGACTAAGTCTTGAATAGTTTCTCGAGATTGACTGGGGGCATATATGTATACACATATTTCCCCCCACCATAACTTCATTACACAACTATAGTAGGACATGCATTCATACATAAGTGCAAAACTAATTACTAACAGACATTGCAGAAAATGAATTATTTTTTATTTACAAATGAATGAATTTGTACAGGAAAACAGGCAAAAAGAAGGTGCAAGGGCCACCCTTACAGCAACAATTATTGGTCAATCAAATGCTAAAATAACGCAAGACACTCCATCATTTGGACTTTGAAGAGGGCTTGGACTTCTTAGCAGCCTTCTCCGCATCCCTCGCCTCTTTCTCGGCCTCCGTCAGGATGCGCTTTGACTTTTTCTTCCCTGAACCTGAAGTGCTGGAATCAGTTGACTTCTTCCCGGAAGGTGGAGCGCTGGAATCAAGAGAAAACTTTTTAGCAAGTTCCTCTGTAATGGATCTAGTCGAAAGCTTAACAACTAACCTTGATCCCTTATCCACTACTGCAAGGGGCTTAAGGCTTTCAGGGTCTAAGTCTTCAGCTTTTAGCTGCAAGCGTTTATCTTGGTCAGCTTTCAGTGCAGCTAAGGTAACATCATCAGCGCTTTTCGACTCCCCGACTATTGACACCTCAAGGTCTTCCTCATGTCCCCCGTTGCCGCCATCATCCTTTAAGGCGTCTATCATTTCGTCACCATGAGGAATGTCAGTCTTGGACGGTTCAATTCCTACCCCCGAACCTATGGGGGCAGCCTTGTCTTTTCCCCCTTTAGCCTTCTCCGTAGGCTCTGCTCCAGAGGCGGTTCCCTGGGACGCACCTGTCTTTTCGGAAGGTTCAATACCTACAGAGTGAGAAGCAACAGTTATCAACTCAGGAGAAAATAATGGGTTCTTCATCGATTGCTCAATCACGTGACGAAAGGTAGAGATAGCTTTGACAAATTGAGGTGAGAATGTAGAGATACCTTCCGAAGACTTCTCGGCTGGAGTAACTGCTGTCTCCGATGCCGCTTCGGGTATAGGGGATAAAAGAGTTGTCCGAGAGATCCTCGGGTTTTCAGGATCATATCCCTCTACTTCAGAAGTTGCAGAGGCAGTAGAGGAAGAACCAGCCTCGGGAATGTTCTTTTGCTCAGCCCTCTGCCTCTCTTCGTCCATAACAGCAGCAATGAGGCGGCGCCCTTCAGCTAGGCGTTCTGGTTCATCATCTCGTAAATATTTCTCCATCAGCTTGTCCTCGTCAATGGAATCAACCTTGAGCTCCTCTTTCTCCCACTCAACGATCTGACTCCATACTTGGACTAGAGTAGATGGATAATCTTCAATCCAAGAAATGTTCCGGCGGCGGATGATGTGCGCAAAGAATTTAATCATTAATTCGCCGAAACCCTGAACCTCTCCCTCAGCCTCCGACAGTTGTTTGCGGGCTTCTTCAGCGGATTTGATAGCACATTCGACGTTACCCTCCGCTAGGGCAGCCTTGTTCTCTGCCTCCACTAGCTTAGAAGCCAAGTCAGCATTTTTCTTTTCCAGTTCAGCGTTCCTCCTTGCTAACTCGGCATTCTTCCGCTCAAGGTCAGCGTAAGCAAGTCGCGTTTTGGCAGCATCTGACTTGGCATCTTCGGCTTGCTTTTTTAATTCAGAACGCTCTTGAGTATGGGACTCAAGCAAATCATGGTAGCGTTTTTGCAAATCTTCAAATTGTTGCTTGAAGCTAGTAGCATCCCGTTGAGAAACAACAAGCTGGCCTGAGTATCCTCCAAGTCTTTTCCTAGATTTTTTAAGGCCTTTGCATCATCTTCTGTGGTTTTTTGCATCGAATCAGCATTCGTGATTAAAGTACGGATGATTCTGGAAAGGCTGCGCGAATACTTGAACATTTCTGAATACTGTTTCTCAACCGCATCTATCTTTCCTTTGGCCTCATCTGCCCACCTTGAAGAAATAGGCTCAAGAGCAGGTAAAAAAGTCAATTTTTCGAAGTAATTTTCGGGAAATTGCTCCTCCAGATACGCCCGCTTAACTGCAGTTTCATCATCTAGCGGTGGAGGGGCGGGGATCGTCAGCTC
The DNA here is from genome assembly GCA_030737875.1 of Allium sativum. NCBI lineage: Eukaryota > Viridiplantae > Streptophyta > Magnoliopsida > Asparagales > Amaryllidaceae > Allium > Allium sativum. Next base: position 235,934,207 of record CM060919.1, read on the forward strand.
AGTATCCCTGTGCGTGGAGGGTTCAATGGCCTCTTTATCTGTTCTAGGCCGTTTAGCAGAAACCTTGCGTTTGCTTCGCGACTCGGTATCTTTTAGCGGACTCCTCTCCCTGCTGCGCTTTTCTTGAGAAGAAGTTGAGTCTTTTGGTTGCGGCCTGTCCTCTTCCCGACGACCTTGGTAACCTTTATTTCACTCTGGGTCTGTCCGGACAGGAGAGCGAGAACGCGAGGTTCGAGAGAGATAAGGTTCATAGGGCATTCTCTCCTCCCTACTGCGATCGTCGCGGCGATCATACTCAGTATCATAGGGCGGATTAGACATGCTGCGGCGGAGTTTCCTGATATCATAGTAAGATCGGGACATCGTGCCTGCACAATAAGACAAATGAAATTCAGAATCAATATTTTCACAAAGAGAAAGATGCAGTGAGTTGTAATGTTATTGTGTAAAGTGTGTCCTAAGTGTTGTTTTTCCCCCCGACCAACCCGAGTCCGAAGCTAGACTAGTACGAGCAGGCTCTTTGGCCTTAGCAGGAGTGGTCTCTTCAGAAGAAGTGAAAACTAAAGGATTCTTCCTAAAATCCTCTGAAGTGTAAATAGTTTCAGGTAAGGGGAGATCCCCCAAACCCTGAAACAGTGGGTCATCAGTGCTAGGGACATCTCCGTCAGAAGCATCGATCGGTGACTCTTTGGAAGACGTTGACCTTTCCGGAGAAATGGCATCCTCGGGAACAGTATACCCTTCGCGATGCTTTTCGGCCATGTTAGCCAATTCATAATCTTGGGTAGAAGAAGGAGAGGGTGAAGCCTGAAGAGGCACTGTAGGAGCTCTCGAACCTTCGCCCGTTTCAGGGATTACGTCCACTGGGGGAGTATATACATATGGAGCCGTCCCATGACCAATGCTACGAGTAATAGATAGCAACCCATGAAGATGAAGATATTCGTCCTTAAGGACTTCATCAATAGTTAAAAACTTCTGATCACCATTAAGGAGCTGGTGCATCCGGTCAAAGAATACTTGGTCTGATATTTGTTTTGGGTTATCAACTGCAAACAAAAAGAAAAGCGAATTAATGCGGTGGTTTGTATGTACAGAGTTGCGATTTAGAAAACCAGTGCTTTACTTGATTTCGTCCACCTCCTAGCACACCCTGGTTGTTGCTTTATATAAAACCATTCCAGCCTGGAGTCCCCAGCTTTACTACTGAATGGTGCTGGAATTATCTTCCTCTTAGGGACAGACTCGAAGTAACAGAAAGAAGGGGTTTCTTGAGTCCGGTGCTTGAAGTTATAGAAGAAGTGAACGTCGTCAAAAGTGAGCTCTATGCCTAAGATCTCACGATACGCTACATATAGGGTGTATAAGTAAGCATAGGAATTGGGATGCAGCTGCATGGGGGCAATCCGCATTTGTCTTAGAAAATCGACGACGAAAGGAGAAAATGGAGGAATAGCCCCGACCATGCACATCAACCGAGTGATTGCCATATACCCCTCCGGAGGGTTGTGGGGACGATCAGATTTTGATGGCAATAAAGTATCCCCTTTGAGTATCCCGTACTTTAGTCGTATTCAGACAAGTCTGTCATTGTCGATCGTTGATTCAACGGAATCTTGAGGAGATTCCAATATGACGGCAGATTCAAATTCATCGGGAGCTCGGTTATCACCAATCCCTCCTTCCTCTTCACTACCTAGAGAAACTCCACCCTCCGAAGACACGTTGTCGCTTTCGCGAGTTCCAACCTCGTAGTCTGAGCCCTCATCATTCCATTCTGGATCCGAGGAAGAAGATATGTCCTCAAGAGTAATTCTGTTGGATGTCTCCGGGGCCTCCTTCTTCTCTGCTAGTCTAGAGGAGCGTCTGGATGTCATGGTCACAAAACTATTGAAGAAGCAATAGCACAAATTAGAGTAAATTAGCCCATATCCCCCCGTGCATGTGTACAAACTAAAGTGTGAACAGTGTATGCGGAAAGTGTAAAGTTAATGTTTGAAAGTGCGACGCAGAATCTTGGCAAAGTAATAAGGATCAAGACAGTTCTTGATGTCCATTTATGTTCGCAAGGCACTATCCTAACTGTCCATTAAGTTGAAGATTATGCCAAGAGTTGATTGGGCCGGTTAAACGAGTTTTTATGCCTTAAGTTGGACTGCTCTTCGGTTCGGTTCGGGCGCATTCATTGGGATCAGATTGGGGGCGTAGCCCTGCCTTGGGCTCGGACAAACATTGAAGCCCAGGAATCAAAATCGGATCGGCTCGGAAGTAGATTCCCCGAACGGTTCGGGTCGGATTAGGCAGTCATGCCTCTCTCCTCCTTTATCCTACAGTCCGACCCGATCCGGTTAGGTGAACTCCATTCCCCTCTTTAACTGCTTGCCCCGACCCGATCAGACCTTCTGGATTTTTCTTCCTTTTCTTCTCCTCCGTTCTCCATACTCCATTGCCCGAGCCAACTCCCTGTGATCTTCTTCCTCTTCTTTAATCTTAGACCCAATCTCATCTCCGACGCCCCAGTCATGATCGAACAAACTACGAATCCCTCTTCCAACGCCTCAAAGTAGCAATGGAGCCACCAATGACAATAACGAAGGGAGAGGATGCTGTAGCGTGGAAACCACATCCAAGTCGGTCGAATTGACCATAAATTTCAATTAAAACCTATTATCATGAAGTTGATCAAGGATTTAAACCTACCAAGGTGGTTAATTTGGAGATTCGCACGAGAAGTGTAAAAGTTTTCCTCTCTTGAGACCTAGGATTTCAGAACAGAATTTATAAAACGGTAAAAGAAAAAGAAGGTGAGGGGAAGATGAAGGCTAGATTTATATAAATACATGGTCAGTGACTATTCGTCTCCCCGTTCGGACCGGCTTGAAAGCCCAGTAGCGTAGCTTGGCCCACTAGTCCAATGCGAAATAGAAGAAGAAGAGGATCTGTTCGGGTCGGAATCCGAACCGAACAGAATGTCATATCTCAGCATGGCATTTGAATTAAGCAAAAATTCGAAGAAGAGAATGAAAGCACAAGGAAAATCAAAGAGAAGATTACCTAGAAGGCGCTGTGCAATGATAATCAAAGCATGCTTCGTCTCCAACAGAAGCATCCTTTGAGGGGGCAAAATGTTAGCCCACTTTGTGAACTGGGCAACACAAAGTCGAGATGTAAAGCGTTGAAGAACTTAGAAAGCATCATAGCGGATCGGATCGAAGAGACGCTGCTATTTGGATCGGAGGGCTACCTACTACCAGTCGGATCGGAGGGCTACTACCAGGTCGAAACGGAGCAGAGCTAAATTTAATTCGGGTCGGATCGGATGCCCTGATCCGAACCTCCTCTGCAGGCTCCTCCGAACCGAACCCATAACCCACGTCACTTCCCCCCACGATCGCCTGAAGATTCAGAGCGGTTATGACCAGTTCCTACCCACGATAATCTCTATTCTGATGCGCTATCAGCACTGGAGTCCATCCGAACCCGTGGACGATGGGATGGAAGACACGTGGCTCCGACCCGGATCGGATTCTGAGCAAATTTTCACCTATAAATACCTCGCCTAGAGACAATTAAAGGGATCTTCTTTTTGGCACTTTGAGAGTTCAAACACTTTCATAAACCGAATTCCAGCACTCCCAGATAATCCAAATCGTCTTTCAACATTTGTTTTGAGACAATTGAGTGAATGTATGTGAGTTGTGAGTGAAATTGAGTGAATATCTCATTGTAATTGCAACTATATCATCGAGAATAGTGATTGATAAGTGGACGTAGGCTTTTCAATGCCGAACCACTATAAATTTTGTGTCTCCATTTCACTTTTGATCTTATTTTATTCTGATTTCGGTCAATTTGGGTGTTAGAACCACTTTTTGGTCTAACAGTGGGATAGAAATTCGAAATGAGATTCGGTCTGGATAAAAGCGAATGGTTGTGTTGAAAATAAAAACTGATTGGAAATTGGTTGAGACGACATTGGCATAAGTGGACTGATAACAGGTGAAAGTGATAGAGTTAATATGCCCGACAAAATGGTACAAGTTTATATTTCATATGGTTTGAGATTTTGATGAGCCGAATTGGCAAGCCACTTGGCTATTTGATTTTCTTCTGGGTTGGAGAAGGCCCAGAGAGGCGAGTTGGAGTTTGAGCTATTGACCAGTGCAAAGGAGGTGCTGGCGAAATTTTTCAAAAAGTTAAGGCGTTAGAAAATTTTCAGGATTTTTTGAAAATTTACGTTGATAAGAATTAATTAACTATTTAATTGAAATTAAATTGGTTCAGTTGAAACTGAAATTAAGAAGCGAACAAATAAATTCTAACCAGTCGATAGGGTTTGTTTTCTACCTTAGCAATTTCGAGGACGAAATTATTTTTAAGTGAGGAAGAATGTAATGACCCACATTTTTCAGCGATATAATAATTTATTTATTTAATTATTTAAAAGGTGATTAAGAGTATTTAATGGTCGTTGAATTAAATAAGAGTGAATATTTAATTTAAATAATAATTAAATAATATATTTAATTCTGAAATAATCAGAATTGGCGTGAAATGGCGATATGGTGTGAATTGGGAAATTCAAAATATATAATTCAGTTTAGAACTGAATTATGATAACGAATATATTTAATTAACGATGGTTGAACGTATAAATTATATTATAATTATAACAGAGCTCGAAATGGCGCTGCAGTTCGCGATTTGACGATTCGAACTTTGAACGAATATACAGAAGCCGTTTTAAATCGGATTTCTGTGAAACAGGAAACGTTAGGAGCTGGTGAAGTATATTTTTCTAGTGGAAGAGAAAAATCGGGATTTCATCATGTAGATTTTGATTTATGTCCAAATAAAATTTCAGAAAAGTCGCTGTGGAATTCCTTTATAATTTATAACGATTTATTGATTTTTAATATAAATCGAATATCGATATAACTGAGAACTTTGAAATATCGAGTTATAAATCCCAGTGGAGTTGTATGGTATTCCACTGTGCATATATACGATAATATTTATTTTTAAATATTAAATTTAATTGTTTTTAAATATATTTATATATTTAAAGGGGTTATTTAGGGCTTAAAAAATAGCCAGTGTAGCAAACGACCTTATAATTCGACGAAACCAATTTTGTTGGATTCGTAATATTAAATTTTCGTTAGATGTCAAGTTTCGTGATTTTTAGAGTTAGTATGTGGCCGTACGAGATTTTAATGTGAGAAACAGTCGATAATTCGACCTTTAAAAATACGCTGTGTGAGCAAACGGAGTTGGAATTCGACGAAACCAGTTTCGTTGGGGTCGTAATGTCGAACTGTAGCTGCATGTCCAGTTTGGTGATTTTTGGGTATCGTGTGTAAACAAAGGAATTTTAAAGGACAAATGTAAATAACGTTTGCTTAAAAATAAAATAAATAATCAATATAAAATTATTTTAACTCTCCTATAAATACCTGAGCATCTTCCTAAACCTAGAAAAAAATTCACTTAGAAGTCAACGAGGCATTCCTCCGTTTGTTTTTCCTCACAGCAAAATTTTCGAGCTAAATAAATCCGTATAAAATAGAAATAAAATTCCTAAATCCTCAAAACAATTATATACGGATTCAACAAGGGTTCCTCTTCATTTCTAGATGATTTTGGTTGGGTTCGGCGAACATGGGGGTTGGCTGTATTTTATACGGTGGAGCTAGGGTTCAATTTGGTGGCTTCTGTGGTGGTTGTTGGTGGGATTGGAGATGTGGGATGAGTTGGTGATGGAGAGGCATGTCTGTCGCCGGAGTTTGGTGCTCTCCGACGTTGTGGGAGGTCGCGCGATGCTTGTCCTCAACTAGAAGAGGCTGTCGACGGAAATCTTGTGGTGACATCGAATATGGTATGAATGACACAGGGAGAGAGAGCTCGAGAAGGGAAGAAGCAAGGTGATTTTAGTTTGTAAATTCATGGACTAATTGTGGAGTTGGGGATAGATGAAGTTTCGGTAATGGCAGTGTTAAATAGCCGCGATGTATGTTTGGGAAGAAGGGAGACGACTTAAACATGGGTCGTGAGTTTTGCACAAAGAGGTATGGGCCAAGATTTAAGGGTAAATCCCGAGTGAAATTTTATTTAAAGTTTATTTAAATTAAATAATGTATAAACTTCAAACTGTTATAATTTCGTCATACGTGATCGAAATTCAGCGAAACAAGATCCGATGGGATCGTATGGACGAGAGCTACCCAATGAGACTGACTAGGAGTGGATTGGAGCTCGTTTGAATTTATGGCGAAATAAATTGTTTGATTCAAATCAAACAAACAATTTATCGTTCTTTAACGATGAACTGTCAATGTGAGTAAAACTCACCAATTCTGAACAATTCTACTTTTACAACGTATTCTTAGAACTGATAGTTATCTGTTGATTGTTGTGTGTTAACTGTTCAATTGAATTGCTTATGTATTGGTTGAAATTATAGATAACGATATAAATCGTTAATCGAATATTGATTCTGTTCAGCAGAATATTTCATATCGAAATGAAATCGATGTTAATCATATTGTCTAACATTTGTGATGCAGGTAAACAGGTTGGAGGAATCCAGCTGGATTCCTCAACATTTATTTCCTGTTTTTCATATATTGTGTATATGATGTGATATATAATCTGTTGTTGATTATATGCGTTTGAATGATATCGATCACCTTTGTTTGGTATTTTAAATACCGTAAGAAATACTGGGATGTAGAAAAGGGATTTTTAAAGTATATTTTGAAAAATATTTATTTATATAAAATCAATGGATTTTATATATATGAAAGAAAAAAGATTTGAAAAAGAAAGAAATATATTTGTAAATCAAATATAGAGAAAATATATTTGTAAATCAAATATAGAGAAAATATATTTGTAAATCAAATATAGAGGAAATATAGTTGTAAAACAAATATAAAGGAAAATATTTGTCAAATAAAATAGAAATAGAAATATTTGTAAACCATTTACAAATAGAATAGAGATAAAAAGGAAATATTTGTAGAACATTTACAAATAGATTAAATGGGATTATTTATTTATTTAGGGAATAAATAAAAGTAAAATGATTTATTTATTTAGGAAATAAATAAAAGAAAAAGGGTTATTTATTTAGGAAATAAATAGAAAGAGATAAAAGGAGATATTTATTTTTTAAATAAATAGAATTAAAAGGAGATATTTATTTGTTAAATAAATAGAATTGAAAGGAGATATTTATTTGCTAAATAAATAGAGTTAACCAGTTAGAGATAATCGACTAGAGTTAGAGTTAACCAATTAGAATTAACCAACTAGAGTTAATCAAATAGAATTAAAGGAGTTAATCGAATATTAGTTATTCGAGTAAAGTAAATCAAATAGGAATAAATCGAATATTAGTTATTCGAATAAAAGTTAATCCAAGTGGGTCACCATTTCGTACGACTGCTAGTGTAATTCGCAGGGCTGCAGATAGCCTACGGCGGTCGGATGTTTCCTGAGGGAATCAGGCGTAACCATTGTGATCGCTGCGACCTAGAGTCAAGCGAATGGAGTTAAATCGAATATTAGTTATTCTATAGGAGTTAATCAAGTTAAGTTAAGATTGAATAAGAGAGTTAACCAGTTAGAATTAATCAGTTAGATTTGACCAGTTAGAGTTAATCAATTAGGGTTGATCGGATAGAGTTAACCAGTTAGGGTTAAAGTTAATCAGTTAGAGTTATTCAAATGGAGTAAATCGAGTAGAGTAATCGAATATAGTTTATTGGAGAGAAGAGAAATCAAATATAGTTCATTCGAGAAGAATAATCGAATATAAGTTATTCGAAGTGAGATAATCGAATATAAGTTATTTGAAAAGAGTTAATCAAATATAGTTTATTCGAATAGAATCAAAGGAGTTAATCGAATATAGTTTATTCGAATAGAACTAAAGGAGTTAATCGAATATAGTTTATTCGAATAGAATTAAAGGAGCTAATCGAATATAGTATATTCGAATAGAGTTAAAGGAGTTATCGAATATAGTTTATTCGAAAGGAGTTAAGTGAAAAGAGTAAATCGATTAGAGTTAAATCAAATAGAGTTAATCAAATAGAGTTAGTCCAATAGAGTTAATTGATAAGAGTTAATTGAATAGAGTTAAGCGAATATAGTTTATTCGAAGAATGGTTATCGAATCTAGTTATTCGTAAGAGAGATTATCGAATATATTTATTCGAAGGGAGGAGTTATCGAATAAAGATTTTTCGAAAGAGAGTTACGTAAGGAAGTTTGTTAAAGGTTTAAAAGATAAACTTTGTCTATTCCGAAGTTAAAATGTTGTTCAGTTAAGGTCTGAGAGATAATTATACCCCAACTTGATTGACTCCCTTCTTAACTAAGGAATGTAAGGTTTGATCGTAAAGGAGTTTGGAAATGTTTTCCAAATAAGGAACAAAAACGTTTTCTGATAATAGAAGATAAGAATTTACAATATATGGAAACATGAGATAAGAGAATTAATGAACTAAAGAGATAAATGTTGAATGATGATTGATCAATATGATTTCCACTTGGAAATAATATCGTTGCTTGCACACCTGTTTTTCTTTGATAGTTAAATCACAGACTATCAAAATTTTGACCATTTTAACGTTGTTAATATGGAGAGATCGGTTGGATTATTATCCGAAGAACCACTCTGTATTGGCATAAGCGTTGCGAATCATATATGCCAAAGATAATTGAAGACGGAGTAAAATGCAAGGGCTGTTGTATAAATCTTAGATAACAGTGCCTAAGATGGATATACTGAATAGTGCCTTCGGTTTGTCCAGTCCTAGGACTACTTGTATGGAAGAATGTCTGACAGAGTATATCCAATAGATCGCGTAAGTTGATCTCTTCAAACGTATTCACGTTTGGTGGTGGAGGAATTCGTTTCTCTTAGCTGTATACCCGTGTTATTTTTGGATAAATCAATTTGTGATTTGGTAGGTATGACGATGTGACATTCTAAATGAATGATGATATGATATGTAAAAAGATAAGCGTAGCTTCTAGCCTCACAACCGGGAAATGACAGAAATCGGGCAGGCAGCATGGCTATGTAGGTCGCACCTATTAGGGTGTATAATCACCTGATCTAGAGTTTCATTTACTTCTAAAAATCTATTGTTTATGTTGTCCCATTCGGGAAACGGTTACTGATCCCAACCGTTGGTGATATACATTCGATACACTCAAGCGAAATGAGTGGTCGGTCATGTGTGGTCGAGTTGCAAGATGTTCATGTTGAACCCAGTGTATTCCTTTCTAGAGGTACACTAGCGAAAGGTGGTTCCATACCTTGTCATAGTTGGAAATCCATTACCCAATACGTGCTTGCGGTTTTGATTGTATACTATATATGTAGAACGTGAGATGAAAGCGTTTCTGCTAGATGATTATTATATTGTGGTTGATAGACATTATTATAATATCAAAAAGTTTTTGATATAAAGATATTTTGGATTCTCATAAGGGAAAAACCCGTTCCGTTATACGGCGTGGTCTTATGAGATATCGTTTACTTGTTCGAACTGTTTTAAACTGTTTTACTCACACCAGTCCCATGACTGACCCGGAGTTTATTTTGTTTTGTTTTCCCTAAACTCTTGGGTGCCCAATTTTGTACGAGCAGTCAAGTAGTCGGGATTTACAGATACTTTAAGAGCTGGAGTAGGAGGCTTCAGGATTATATATAGCTTTTGTTATTCCGCTGTGCTGTAAGTACTGTACTTGATAATGATATGTATATTCAAGTACAATCTTTTATTTCAAAGTTATGTTATATTTTATTCATTCCGTTGTGAGATTCGTGTTACTCTGATTTTGTGGTTGTTGTTGTTCTTCTATTCTAAGTTTCTATCTTATCTTCCCTCACCCTCTAATTTCTTCTATTAACTTTCCGGTATTTTTCGATGTTTGGTTAGTCATCATTGAGTTTATGGCGATAACCAAAGTCGCTAAAAACCGGGTCATTACATGCTTCTTTGCTTAAATGAGTAGAAGTATCTGATGTTCTCCCCAGTCGTTTCTCTGCCCAAATTGTCAATGTACAAGATGTAGGTTTCGAGCATAATGACATATCTGTTTAGATGAAGTTGTGTCAGTGCTAAATGAAGATAGTGAAACATGTCTCAGATGGATCGACATGATGGAGGCATGCATCCAGTGGAGCACATGTATATGTTCCTGGCAGTATATTCATTCGAGGGTGCATGCACCCTATCGTCTCCTTTGGGAACTCGAACTTCATCATGAGGTATAACAAACCTCGTGCATATTCACGCTAACATGACCTCATTGATTCTAGAGATGACTGAATCCGTAGGATTCTAAATATAACTGTGTTGTCTAGCATGTTCGGTGCTAAAGGATTGTCTTCTTGATCATCATCCTTATCCTCTTCCCCTTACGAGCCTTCTTTTGCGTCATCATGCTCTCCCTCGGCGACTAGATAAACCTCTGCTGATATATAAGTTGCAACCCTTCGGATTTCTCCTCTTGGTTTGGTACATTTGATGGGCTCATTTGTTGAGAAGGAGAAGACGCCTCGAAGGCAGTATGGTGGTGCACAGTTGGGCTCGAATCGTTTGATGAATCATCGAGTTCAAAGGCAGCTCTGCAGCTTCGACTGATAGAGCTTGGCGTTGTCTAGAGCTCCTTGATGCCATAACAAACTATACTTTTAAAATAGTTGCAACAGTTAGAACGATAAAGCATGTGACCCCGTGTAAGTGTAAACTAGCATGGAGCATGCAATGTCGTGCGTGCTAATGCAAATGTATTAAAACACTTTGAAATATAATTATATTTGCAGACCTGAATCAAATATTGATTACGTTGTGATTGGATCAAGGGTCGAACTCCGAGATTGGGGATTCAATCATGCATCTGCAATTCGATTTTATACCCTATCCTATGTGCATGTCTGATTTACTAGTTCGATACTATGTTCAGATTGTTCCAGTATTCAGCTAAGTTGTTGAAATCCACATTATTCGACTAATTTTTTGATCTAATCACACAACTTCATGATACTACTCAAAATTATGAATTCGAGTTCGAAGTCGAAGAATTCGCTAAGTCTCGGGGATACAAATTGAGAATACCGATCCGCAAGTACTTCGAAAATTTTCCACTCCTACTCCTCGAATTAATATCCCGCAAATCCTATTCCCCATTCTTTCTCTTCCTTTACGTACCACATCTACTCCCTCTCCTTCGTATCGCGCTCCGCCACCTTCTCTTCTTCTTCCCGACTCTGGATCCCACTTCTCCTTTCCAAAACTAGCCTTCACCCCTTCACTCCATTGCCACGTCTAGTCACTTATGACCTCCGTCGCCTCCCTCCTACCTTCTTCCTCGCCAATTCCCATGTTTCTTACCCACAAAACCCATAAAATCATGCAAAATTCAAGCCAAACCCACCTGAAAACAAGAAAGGATGGTTGGAGATTGATTGTACTATGGTGTCGGAAGTTAAACAGAGTTGGGGTCATAAAGTACGACGGTGGATTACAAGGAGTTGGGTAAATTGGGGTTTTAGGGATGGAAAATTTGGGATACGCAAAATTTCAGGAAAAGGAAATAAAAGGAGTGGATTTGGGTATTTATAGAATGGAATTGGAAAACTTTCACATGAAAAAACACTAAGTGTTAAGGGATAGGTACTGATCCTTGGATCGATACCGTTCTCTAAACATTTGTTTGGGAAAAAGTGGAGAAAAAGAAGAAAGGTAAAGAAGGGAAAGGGATCGAGACTCACAAACTTGTAATTGTAAAACGAATTCGTGTACACTAACTTTCAGAATTCCGACTACTAAAACTATCATGAATCGAAAATCAAGCACATAATCGTTAGTGTTAACAAGCCTTAACAAACTATAGGTACATGCTTGATACTTGAATTCACTCGAACCTTGGAGGTTGCTTTATACAATCATATACATATATTCACACGGCTTTGTTTTTACTACAAACTTCGATTGCATCGTGCAATAATACATACGAGCGTCTGAGTGCATACGTAACTTTATACAAGAAAAGACCTGCTTACACTCCGGTGTAAACAGGAGCCGACGACTAACATTTAATTTTTTTAATAGACAAAGATTAGATGTTTACCTGAGAAATCAGACCAATTCTAGTCCCAATAATAACGTTCAAACTATAATCAGAACTAGCAACAATGCTAGAGCTGTGCACTTATACCAATGGACTACAAGAATGGATCACAACTGCTTGAGGACAACATATCCCTTGGTGTATACTTCTCAAAGGAAAGGCCATAACCATTCACGAGCCATAGCTTGGAAATATTTAGGGATATTAAAGGCTTGTTTCGATTTAAAGCACGTCATGTTCACACAAGACGTACTTTGGGGGTTGAGTATTCCCCAGTCTTTTGGCCCAAATATCAGAGGCAATCCAGATCGGCACGAGTCGACCATTGTGAAGCTAAACAACTCAGAAGTGTTACTCAGACACCAGAGATCAAGTCCAAACAAAGTCGTGCAAGTGCGATCATCTTAGCTTTCCAAAATAACTCCCGGATGCATACAAGTTTGGGGATAGGTAGGAATCCCATAAGGGGATTATTATGACTCCTCACACTCCAAATAGCTTACAATACATGTCATAGACTTCATGGATTGGTATAACTCCATAGTACTATAACATTCAAAACACTCTTCACGGATCAGTGCAACTCACCAAGTTCTACACAACTTCAATGGCTTCCAACTTGAAGGCTCGTGCTCCCCGATTCGCATGTCAGAATTCAACCAAACTTCATCAGAAACTAAGACAAAGCAAGGATGGTGATTCAACAAAGGCCCGATACCCCCACACTCAAAAACTAAGGGTGAGGATCGGTACTGATCCCCATACATATTGTAGTGGGCCTTGGGCCCTCCTAGACTCCCTTCCTAACACCCTTTAGAGCATCCATCTCTAACTATAATTATAAACGGTTGGAGATGGACCTGATGCTCAATGATGATAGCTGGTGGCTTTAGTCTATGTCTTTTTTTCTTTATGTAGTATGTAATATGATGTTATGATGTCTATGATCTTTTGTTGTCAGGCTGTATATGTATGTATTAATCGATGCTATGTCGCGATAGCCTGCATTTTGGTTGTAAATATGCTGTAAATACACGAATTCTTACTGCTTTATGGTACTTAATATATTTAGGCATGAATCATGCTGGTTCACTACCTTTTCCTTCAAAAAAAACTATAGTTATAAATGGACCTTTTCTAGATGTGAAAATGACTTTAAATAATAGTTCTTAATTTTTATACTTGTGATTGGGAGAAGAACTCCAATACACCATTGCACTCCGTGAAGTTGATCAATAAAGCGATAAATATTCAAATAGGATGTGGGCCTACATAGATCGAACCACTATAAATCTTCTTAGTTCATATTTTCTACTAAATCCTCATTTTCATTTTTAATTTAACTTATGTTGAACTCTTTGGGTGTTGTGCCATTTCTGGACATCAACAAACATGTTTCGGTGTTCTTTCCGAACAACCCGCAAATTCTGAACCAATTTAAAATTTTTATTTTAGGAAATTTAATGAAAATTTAATATTTAAAAGTGTTTATTATAAATAATAACAACTAAAAATTTATTTTAATCGAAGTTAAAACAAATAAATTTAATTTAAATATAAAAGGAGTTAGAAATGGCGCGGTAGTTTGAAAATTTGATTTTAAACTTTAACTGAATGTACATGATTCAAAATAAATCTGATTTCAGTAAAACCAAAAATATTTAAATCTGTTTAACCATATCTTTCTAACGAATGTAAGAAACTGAAATTTCACTTTAAAAATAAATAGTTATGGCCAGTTTATAATTTAGAAAAGTCGCTATAGAATTTATATATATTTTAATATAATATATAGCCCTTAAAAATAACCATTTTACAAACGACCTCCGTTTTCGACGAAACTACTTTTGTTGGAACCGGAATGTAAAATTATTGCAAGGTTTCGAATTAATATGTGAGCGTGGCAAACGAAAATGTGTTTTGTCAATTTTGGTCAAATTTAATCGACCTGAAAATAGCCATTTTTCCACGGGCTCGGAATTCGATGAAATTAATTTTGTTAGGACTGTATCATCGAAACAAAGCCAGAAATAGTTTTTCTGGATTTTTCTGAGCTCGTATGTGGCCCCAGTGAATTTAAATGTAAGATGGAATTAATTAAATAAATGATTTAAATATTAAATTAAATAAAACAGGCCAAAAACAGTCGTTTGGGCTGACGAGACCTAGCCCATTGGATCCGGAACGGGGGCTAAAGGTAGGGTCAACTTCTGTTGGACTGAAATTGGATTGGTTTAGAACTTATGGATTTACTTGTAAAATTTACATTTAAATATTATAAATATTCACAAAAGTCATTGCAAACCCTAATCCCCATATACAAGCCGCCGCCAGGACATTTTTCAATGGCCAATACAGTCCTATTTTCATTCCTTAAAATCTCCAAATCCTCTCAATAAAATTTGTCCATCCTCTTGACAATATCGTAGAGATTCTCTTCCTTTACGATTCCATATGAGTTGATCCTCCTCAAGTGGCACAAACTTCAAGAATAGACCCCCCGAAGTCATGCCGCAACAGCCGCCGTACCACCTCCCTGACGCGATCGAGTGGGCCGCCGTGAGGACCTCCTGGTGCGCCGCTCAGTCCCCTTCAGTGTGGCGCTGTCTGATATGAATCTCGTCGATGTTGGTGCTCACTAATATGAACCCTACATTGAAGCTAAAGGGAAAAAGTCACGGCCTTAGTTCCAGATAATGATTTGAAGAAGAAAGGTTAAGAGATAATTAATTAATTAATTAACTATTTTAAAATTGTAATTAACATATAAATAATGATATCTCTCTCAAATATTATCAGAATTCGATGATTTCAATTGCGTTGGAACCATGATTTCGAGATCTACAACCTGGAACTGACTAGAGCTAAAATGGAGAACTTTTGAAATTCAGCCAAATCTGAACGTGAACAGAAATTCAGAATTTAACGAAGGTGAGATTTCTATATTTAATTACTAAAATTAAATTATTCCTCGCCATGTGAATTCTATATATGTATGTTGTGAAATTCATATTGTTGATTGCTATGAAATTTGAATTGATTGATGTTGTTATGTGGATGTGTTGATGTGATGATATTTGTTGAAAACACAATTGTTGAATCAAAATATACCCTTTCGTTGAGGATTTATTTGTCAAAAATAAAATCATTATTGTTGTTGAAATTGAAAGGAGTAATATTTTCATTGTTTTTGTTGAAATTAAAAAGGACAATTTTCAGTGTTAAATTTGTTGAAATTAAAAAGGACAATTTTTCACCGTCATTTAGTTGAAAATTAAAAAGTACATTTTTCATATTCATTTTTGTTAAAACATGTTAGTGAATTAGAAATATTCATTTTTGTTAAAACATGTTAGTGAATTAGAAATATTCATTTTTTTTAAAACATGTTAGTGAATTAGAAATATTCTTTTTGTTAAAACATGTTAGTGAAATAAAAATAGCATTTGTGTTAGAACGTGTTAGTTGAAATAAGAATGTCCATTAATGCATTGAAATAAAAATAGGATTTCATTAGAAAGTCTACATTTTTATTTTGGTAATAAGCATTGAATTAAAAAGTTATTCTTTTATTTGCATTCCTTGATGCAAATAAACAATGAATTAAAAAGTTATTCTTTTATTTGCATTCCTTGATGCAAATATATGATGAATTAAAAAGTTGTTCCTTTATTTTCATTCTTTGATGCAAATATACATTGAAATAAAAGTTATACTTTTATTTGCATTCTTTGATACAGATAAAATGTTGAAATTGGAAGTTAAATTTTTATTTGCATTTCTCGATGCAAATAAGACATAGTTTTAAAAAGGTTATATTTTATTTGTAATTTAGATACAGATTAAAATATGATTTGTAAAGATACATTTTTTTTGTTTGCAATTTTAGATGCAAACAAAGCATTAGAATTAAAGTCATATTTTTGTTTGCAATTTTAGATGTAAACAAAACATTAAAATAAAAAGTTACATTTTTATTTATATTTTAGTTGTAATAAAAATGATAGAATTAAAGGTTGCATCTTTATTTGTCAAACTAGATGTAAGTAAAGGAATAAAATAAAAAGTTACATTTTAGCTGTAATAAAAATGATAGGATTAAAAGTAATATTTTTATTGTCATTTTAGGGACAATAATAAGAATAGAATTTAATATATATTTTTATTGCCACTTTAGAGACGATAAAAATAGTAGAATTACGGGTACATTTTTAATGTCACTTTATACAATGTAAAGGGGATTACATTTTTAATGTAATATAAAAAGATTACATTTCATTGTAGATGAGTCAACATTAGAATTCACATTTTTAAGGTAAATGAATCAGTAGAAAAGATTCATTGTTTTGAGAAATTATATTAACATGAGAGCCTACATTTTTATTGTATATGAAAATGATTCATTGTTGCATTAAAATGTTTAACTATAAAAAGTTCACATTTTTATTATAAAAAGAGAGTATATGGAAACATTCATGTGTTGAAAATATAATGTAGCGATGCCTTGAAATATATGTTTGCGATGTTGAAATGTTACACTTCCATTTACAAGTTATCCGACTTGTTTATGAGATTGGGACGATAATTTTTCACACATCGCCCAAGTGCACAAATAATCTATTACTGTTTGTTGGTTGAAACCCCATACAGGTGTTGGGACGACATTTGACATACACTAGCCCCAATATTTAATTAATTGTCAATCGATGGATTGACAATCTGTGTTGAACATTACTTATTTATTTATTTTAATGTTCACACAGTTATAAATCTCACTTTGGATGTGAATGTTTATTTTGATGATTGCTTATCATTATCGTTGGATATATGCAATGTATGAAATCCATATAACTGAATTTATATGGTAATTGATTGAGTCACATCCTGATTCAGAATATTTCTAATAAAATAATATTTTTAAAAAAGGAAGAACTTCTTTATATAAAGAATATTTTGAAGTAAAGAATCTTGTAAATAAAGAATATTTTAAAATTATGAATATTTTAAAATAATATTCTGTGTAAAACAAAACTATGATTTTTATGTCCCTTTTTAGACGAATATAAAAATGTGAAGTCGGATTAAGTAGCAAAAAGTTATTTTAACCCGAACGGGTTTATCGATTTATTCTATTTTAAAATTAATATAAAAAGAAGTGATTTATAAATCTAATATTTTGAAATTATAAATATTTTAATATGATAAAAACATAGAATATTCAAATTTTATTTAAAATTGAAAATGAAGATAAAATCATTATAAATAAATTTATAAATATTTTATAAAATACTTTTAGAAATCGACGATTGTAACAACCCGTAAAATCTGGGCCAGTTTAAAATTTTTATTTTGGCAATTTTAGCGAATTTTGATTATTTAAAATGAATTATTTTAAATAATATCGACGTGAAATTCATTTTGAATATAATTCGAACGTATATATTTATACGCATCGTCGTTAGAATATAAATATTTATATATAATTATAAATAGAATTGAAAATGGCGCGGTAGTTCGATAATTCGATTTCAAACTTCAATTGAATGTACCAGGTGCAAAACAATCCGGATTTTAGTGAAACCAAAAATAATGGAATCTAATAGCGAATATCTTTCCAACGGATCTGAATAATCGAAAGTTCGTAGCGGGAATCAAAAGATATGTCCAGTTGAAAATTCTGAATAGTCGCTATGGAATTCAGGCCCTTAAAAATAGCAATTTTGCAAACGACCTCGGATTTCGACGAAACCACTTTTGTTGGATCCGCAGTGTCAAGTTATTGTTAGGTTTCAAATTTCATAATTTTTCGAATCAATGTGTGAGCGTGGCAAAAGAAAACGCGTTTGACCGGTTTCAGTTGATTTTAATCGACTGGAAATTGGTCATTTTTCAAACGGTCTCAGAATTCGACGAAACTAGTTTTGTTAGGACCGTATCGTCAATACGAAGCTAGAAAATATTTTTCTGGAATTTTTCTAGTTAGTATGTGGCCCCGGTAATTTGAAATGTAAGTTTAAAATTCAATATAGTGATTTAAATGTAAATTCAACGGAAACTTATCGAGACGATCGAATCAGCTTGCGATACAGATCCCATTGGGTTCGGAATGGGGGTAAAACGCTATGGGCGACAGGCGGTGGGCCCCGTTTTGAGGTCATATGTAAAAGTCAACTTTTAGAATAAAATAATTAAAAAAAAAAAAAAAATATAAACCCTTTCCTTCTTATCAGCCGACCCCCCCCCCCTTTTTTATTTCTCCGAATCGATATAAAAAAAAAAAAAAAAAAAAAAAAAACCAAATCGCGAGGACCCTCACCCCCTGCCGCCAAGCCGCTCCGCCGCCTGACCTTGGCCACCGCCCTCCACCTCCTCTCACACTCCCCTTCTTCCTCGCTCCGCTCTCCCCTTCTAATCAGGCCCCACCGCAACCCCGAGCCCTACCCCCCCCCAAGTCCGCCGTTGTAGCTGTGTGGGACCCATGGCGCCACCTCGAGACCGGCGCCGCCCCATGCTACCCCCAGCGACCTTGCCTCCGACCCGAGCAGCCCCCCCCTGTAAGTTTACTGTTTTTTTTTTTTTTTCTGATTTTTATTTTACTGTTTTTTTTTCTTCTGATTTTTAATTTTAAAAAAGTTAAAACTGAATTTTAAAAAGTTAAAACTGTTTTTTTTATAAAGGCTTTAGACTGATTTTAATTTTTAGGTAAAAAGAAAAAGATTCAAACTTTAAAAAGAAAAAGATTCAAACTTTAAAAAGAAAAAGATTCAAACTTTAAAAAGAAAAAGATTCAAACTTTAAAAAGAAAAAGATTCAAACTTTAAAAAGAAAAAGATTCAAACTTTAAAAAGAAAAAGATTCAAACTTTAAATAGAAAAGATCATATTTTTTTTTATGGAAAAGGCGGAAACTTTGAAGTAAAAATTCGATTTTTATATATAGAACTTCGAACTAAAAATTCGATTTTTATATATTGAATAGCGAACTAAAAATTCGATTTTTATATATAGAACTTCGAACTAAAAATTCGATTTTTATATATTGAATAGCGAACTAAAAATTCGATTTTTATATATAGAACTTCGAACTGAAAATTCGATTTTTATATATTGAATAGCGAACTAAAAATTCGATTTTTATATATAGAACTTCGAACTAAAAATTCGATTTTTATATATTGAATAGCGAACTAAAAATTCGATTTTTATATATTGAACTTCGATAGAAAAATAGAATTTTTATATATTGAACTTCGATAGAAAAATAGAATTTTTATATATTGAACTTCGATAGAAAAATAGAATTTTTATATATTGAACTTCGATAGAAAAATAGAATTTTTATATATTGAACTTCGAAGTAAAAATGTGATTTTTACGTATGTAGAGAAAGCAGCAACGAAGGTGACAAAAGGGCGAAACGACGAAGACTTCTGCAAAAGAAGTGCCGTGGAGCTAGGATAGCTATATGTGAGAATTTCTCACCTTTCGTTTTCTTTTCTAGTTATATATATATATATATACTAGGATGCAGACGGTGCTTAGTAGCACCCGACACAATCGTCCACAGACCATGGACTTGTTTGTTTGGCTGTTTGGTTATTGATTGTGATATTGGTTTGAATGTAGTTTGTGGTGTGAAAAATCGAATCGATAAATTGGTTAGGATTAGACGTGCGCCGTTATAAGGCGAAGGAGTAAGGCTAGGTTAGACTCTTACTCCAAATTTTGTGGTTTACATAATGAATTGATTTGATTGATGTGTGAATGGCGTGGGCCTTCACTAGACCGGGGATAAGGCTAGGCCTTGTCCCGTTTTTAGTATCGTGCCGTTATGCCGCCGAAATTTTCTAAAATATGTTAGAAAAATAAAAATACCATTTTATTGAATAAATGAAGTGAATAGAAATTCATATGTTGAAATAAAATGTTTTGTCGTTAAAAATATAATTTTTAACGTGAAGTGAATAAAATAGAATATTCATTTACAAACCAGACGGTTTGTTTATGTACACCTATTTGAATGACATTGATTGGGACGATAAATTTTACACATCGCCCAACAGCACAAATAAAATATGTGTTTGATTGTTTGAAACCCCACACGGGTGTTGGGATGAAATTTGAAGTTCACTCATCCTGATTTATTAAATATGTCGATCGGTTGATTGACAGGCTGTTATAAGCGTTGAATACCTATATTTGATGCTTTTACAGTGTAGTGCACTTTGGTTGATGGTTGATTATTTTCAATGCTATTATATACACGTGTTGTATGAAAATCCATATAATTAACTTTATATGGTAATTGATTGGGCCTCATTCCAATCGTGAAAATAAAGAATATTTTGATAATAAGAAATATTTGAAATAGAATATTTGAAAATAGAAATTTATGAAGCCGTGTTGATTAGTTTGACGCCATTTTGACGTAAACTATATTTATATCGATTTTATTCATTTAGAATTGAATTGAAAACGATTTCGAAATGAATTGAATTGAAAACGATTTCGAAATTAATTGAATTGAAAACGATTTCGAAATGAATTGAATTGAAAACGATTTCGAAATTAATTGAATTGAAAACGATTTCGAAATGAATTGAATTGAAAACGATTTCGAAATTAATTGAATTGAAAACGATTTCGAAATGAATTGAATTGAAAACGATTTCGAAATGAATTGAATTGAAAACGAATTCAAAGTGAATTGAATTGAAAATGAATTCAAATTGAATTGAAATTTGAATTGAATTGAAATTTGAATTGAACAGAAATGAATTTTAAAACGAATTTATAAGGAAGGATTCAATTTTGCTTTGAATTGAAATGGAAGTTGAAATAGGTTTTGAAACGATTTTAAAACTATTTATATAATTCGTTTTGAATAGGAATCGACGAAATATATATTATATATATTATATATAATAAAATGGCCTGAATAGAACGCGCCGCGCCGCGGCAGTTCGCGAATTTCGACCATTTATTTCAAACGGACATTACGGGAGATCCGACCGTCGGATTCTCCTAAAACCGGAACCGTTGGGTTCGTATCGAAAAAGAGCTTTCTAACGAATATTAGAAATTTGAAATCTAACGGTTGGATTTGGAATTATGTCCAAATCAAATTTGAAAAAGGTCGCTGTAAGTGCAGTTCGATGGCCATTGATGGAAATCGACTGTACGGGCCTTGATAAAATTATTAAAAATAGTAATAATTTGTGTAAAATCATAAGAAATGATTTAGAAAGAATTGGGATGAAAAACTCCATATTTGAAAGGATAAAAATAGGTTTTTATCGAAATGAACTAGTTTTGAACTAGAATTATAATTCAATTTATTTTTAAATAAATAAATTGAATTCGAAAAGGGTTTTGAAAATAACCAAAATTTCCAATGATTGCATTGGAGTGGATTTGAATCGAAATTGTCTTCGGAATATTTCGATGTTGGAATTTGTGATTATACGGATGTTGTTACGGAAATTTGAAAGATATATATTTATATCGTTATTTCCAATACGACATTTGTTAGTCGTAGAATTCGATATTGAATATAAGCCGATATATTTTCTATTCAGAGCCTTGTATTGAATATCGAATGTGATTTGGGTTTGTCGTGAATGGTGTCTTCACTAACCCTGTTCTTGAACCCAGTTGAGAAAAGATTAAATCTTTTTATTTAGATTTAATGAAGTGTACCAATTAAAGAATATTTAATTGGAATTGAATCGATATTGATTTTTGGGTTTATCGTGGGCAGTGTTTTAAATAACACTCGTTCTTTAACCCGATCATTAATGTGATGTGATTTTGGGTTTATCGTGAACCGTGTTTTAAATGACACTGATTCTTTAACCCAGTCACAGATTAAAACTAAGTGGAGTTTTAATGAATCTTTAATTAGATTGAAAAGATCGAGAATGGAGTATCACCAGTTTTGCTCCAGGCGATAGTTAAATCTTTAATTAGATTTGAATGTGAAATTTAGAAACTAACTGGCGGTTAGCCAAGCAGAATGGTTTTCTGGATATTGATCTGATGTTGGTTTCGGCCTTCGGGGTTAATATTTGGGGAATTATTCTCTTGATTAATTTACGGTTAGTGACTAATGAATTGGAATGAGGCGTATGTTGTGTTTGTGTAACACTTTTATAATATATACGCGAGTTATTCGGAAAGACCGGGTTTATCCCATTCTGAATAACTGATACGACGATAAGTCGAAGATGAAGACGATGGTCGAAGACCGGAGGTCTTCACGTCGTTTGGGTGATAACTGATGATCTTGATTGGGCTGTACACCCAAGAAGATGGAAATAGTTAGTGATCGTCCAGACGTACTTGGAGATCGATGGATATGCGGGGTACTAGGTGCCTCCGTTTTCGTTCAGACCCAGAACGGACTTGTAAATGGACTGTGTGTCTGACATCGGATTTCATTCTGTGTGACTGATATCGGTTGCATAGGATGGTTTGCCTGTGTGGCATGCTAAGATGCAAATGATCGAGGCTTCTGTTGAAAAGCAAAGTCTTGTGGTTGATGATCGAAGCACGGCCTTTGTGGCGTAGCTTCGTGTAACGTTTGATTCGCGAGTTTCACACCCGGTATGAATCAAAAACGGGAGACGGACCTCAGGGAGGGCATGCGTTTCTTTCTAGTTAGAAGTGGCGTCAGTGGTTTTACACGCCCTGACGAGTTTGACTTATGTGGTTGTTGCTGTTGCGAGGCGCCTCGGTTATATCGGTTTCGGCCGATGCATTCTGGTCGGCTGACGGACCAGACTTACACCCCATAGGGTGGGGAAACGTAGTGTTCAGGCATTTTAATCCACATCGGTGGACCGGCCCTGTCGCTCCAAGGCTTGACTGAGTACTTGCCTGTGGCTCGGGCTAGAGAGTCACGAATCGGTTGAGGACTATCTTTTGCCTCGGTTCATAGACGGAAATCCAATTTCCAAATACGTGACCTTTGCGGTTTTAATTGTAATCCTATATATGGCGACATAGTGGGATGGGGCGCTTATGCCGCCTATGATTGATACTTATGATTTGAAGTTGTTTTATACACTTATACTAGTATCAAATGATTTGTTTTAAAACGTATCAAGCATCCTTTGGCTGTTATAAGGGAAAACCCTATCCTCGACTGCGTTGCATTGTGTGATGGGACCTGGGTCTTATAACAGCTTCATTTTTCTTTATTTAGCATTGCGCTGTTTGTTTTGTGCACTGGTATTCTTGGGAGGAAACCCGTTCCGTGTTATACGGCGTGGTCCCTTGATTTACCTAATGATTTAAAATAAAGATTAATAACTGTTTTAGTTCTCACACCAGTCACATGACTGACCTGGAGTTTATTGTTTTAACCTAAACTCTGGGTGCCCCTATTTTGACACGGGCAGCTAGTAGTTTTGGTTTTGCAGATTTATATTCACAGGATCCTGGTTTACAGCTGGAACGATATCCGGAAAGCTTCGTATCCGTATATCTCTTTCTAGTTGTGTATTGTATTATTTTCCGCTGCGATGTATTTAAATGTAATTTAAATCTCTGATATTTCTGTGTAATATTCATTTATACTCTGTATATTCTTGTAATCTGATGCATTGTTGTTATATACAATGAAATGTTCTTCTGTATGCGTTCTGTTGTGGTTTGTTCTCGAACTATCCGACGCTTTCCTTTACGGGGAAGTTGCGGGTCTTCACAGTTGGTATCAGAGCTTTGGTTTACAAAGCTCAGAGAACAAGGCACATTAGAACCCTACGAAAGAATTCATCGGATATTGGATTAGTAATATCCAATTAGAATGACTCGTTAGAGATGGGATCAGTAGTATCCTAGAACGGGTGTGAAGAGTATATTTTAAAAAAAAAAAAAAAATAAATAAATCTTGTTTTGGAATATAAATCAATTATTCATATTTGATTATTTATTTATATGGATGTGGACAATCCAGTATATATAGATTTTGCGTATACGTCTGATCCGCGTGTATTCGAAATTTTAATATACTGGATAGATATAGAATCACCTTCTAGTCGCCCGGAGAGAACTCTGATGATTGATGCATCGTCATCAGAATTTATGTTCGAGTGACGAAAGGGAGATTTCTATATATTTCCATTAGACTGGTGTGAGAACCAATTTGATAGGGCTGATTGTTGTGATTTGGCATCAAAAATCTGATTTTTGTATATGTATCAAAATTATGAATTTGAAACTCTAATTCACTAATTGATTGATGTCTGTGTTGTTTGTCCATTGTTTGATAAATTTGAACCATTATGCCTTATAGCATCAAATATTGAATTGTATTGAAATTTGGTCGCATTTGCTTGCATATACATATATATCATTGAACAGGTCATAGCAAGGAGGCTAGAGCAGAGAATAAAATTTGTTTGCCCGACAAATAGGTACATGTTTACTACATAATTTCCTGTTTTGTTTGGGTGATGATGATTTTGTGAGCCTATTGGCTAGCCGCTTGGCTTTTTCTTTTTCTTTTTGAGATCTAAAGGACCGGGGAAGCTATTTGAAATTCCCCGATGCTCCCGGTGCAGGGGAGGTTATGGCGAAATTTTTCAAAAATTTAGGGAGTTAGCCAAATTTTTGAAAATTTGAAAATTCTCAGAAACTAAAGAGTTGGAGAATGGAAGCCAGATCGAGCGTAGAGTTGAATAATCAAACCACTTTCGACTTTGTTCCTTTTCGGGGACGAAAAGTTTTAAGTGGGGGAGATTGTAACAACCCGTAAAATCTGGGCCAGTTTAAAATTTTTATTTTGGCAATTTTAGCGAATTTTGATTATTTAAAATGAATTATTTTAAATAATATCGACGTGAAATTCATTTTGAATATAATTCGAACGTATATATTTATACGCATCGTCGTTAGAATATAAATATTTATATATAATTATAAATAGAATTGAAAATGGCGCGGTAGTTCGATAATTCGATTTCAAACTTCAATTGAATGTACCGGGTGCAAAACAATCCGGATTTTAGTGAAACCAAAAATAATGGAATCTAATAGCGAATATCTTTCCAACGGATCTGAATAATCGAAAGTTCGTAGCGGGAATCAAAAGATATGTCCAGTTGAAAATTCTGAATAGTCGCTATGGAATTCAGGCCCTTAAAAATAGCAATTTTGCAAACGACCTCGGATTTCGACGAAACCACTTTTGTTGGATCCGCAGTGTCAAGTTATTGTTAGGTTTCAAATTTCATAATTTTTCGAATCAATGTGTGAGCGTGGCAAAAGAAAACGCGTTTGACCGGTTTCAGTTGATTTTAATCGACTGGAAATTGGTCATTTTTCAAACGGTCTCAGAATTCGACGAAACTAGTTTTGTTAGGACCGTATCGTCAATACGAAGCTAGAAAATATTTTTCTGGAATTTTTCTAGTTAGTATGTGGCCCCGGTAATTTGAAATGTACGTTTAAAATTCAATATAGTGATTTAAATGTAAATTCAACGGAAACTTATCGAGACGATCGAATCAGCTTGCGATACAGATCCCATTGGGTTCGGAATGGGGGTAAAACGCTATGGGCGACAGGCGGTGGGCCCCGTTTTGAGGTCATATGTAAAAGTCAACTTTTAGAATAAAATAATTAAAAAAAAAAAAAAAAAATATAAACCCTTTCCTTCTTATCAGCCGACCCCCCCCCCTTTTTTATTTCTCCGAATCGATATAAAAAAAAAAAAAAAAAAAAAAAAAACCAAATCGCGAGGACCCTCACCCCCTGCCGCCAAGCCGCTCCGCCGCCTGACCTTGGCCACCGCCCTCCACCTCCTCTCACACTCCCCTTCTTCCTCGCTCCGCTCTCCCCTTCTAATCAGGCCCCACCGCAACCCCGAGCCCTACCCCCCCCAAGTCCGCCGTTGTAGCTGTGTGGGACCCATGGCGCCACCTCGAGACCGGCGCCGCCCCATGCTACCCCCAGCGACCTTGCCTCCGACCCGAGCAGCCCCCCCCTGTAAGTTTACTGTTTTTTTTTTTTTCTGATTTTTATTTTACTGTTTTTTTTTCTTCTGATTTTTAATTTTAAAAAAGTTAAAACTGAATTTTAAAAAGTTAAAACTGTTTTTTTTATAAAGGCTTTAGACTGATTTTAATTTTTAGGTAAAAAGAAAAAGATTCAAACTTTAAAAAGAAAAAGATTCAAACTTTAAAAAGAAAAAGATTCAAACTTTAAAAAGAAAAAGATTCAAACTTTAAAAAGAAAAAGATTCAAACTTTAAAAAGAAAAAGATTCAAACTTTAAAAAGAAAAAGATTCAAACTTTAAATAGAAAAGATCATATTTTTTTTTATGGAAAAGGCGGAAACTTTGAAGTAAAAATTCGATTTTTATATATAGAACTTCGAACTAAAAATTCGATTTTTATATATTGAATAGCGAACTAAAAATTCGATTTTTATATATAGAACTTCGAACTAAAAATTCGATTTTTATATATTGAATAGCGAACTAAAAATTCGATTTTTATATATAGAACTTCGAACTGAAAATTCGATTTTTATATATTGAATAGCGAACTAAAAATTCGATTTTTATATATAGAACTTCGAACTAAAAATTCGATTTTTATATATTGAATAGCGAACTAAAAATTCGATTTTTATATATTGAACTTCGATAGAAAAATAGAATTTTTATATATTGAACTTCGATAGAAAAATAGAATTTTTATATATTGAACTTCGATAGAAAAATAGAATTTTTATATATTGAACTTCGATAGAAAAATAGAATTTTTATATATTGAACTTCGAAGTAAAAATGTGATTTTTACGTATGTAGAGAAAGCAGCAACGAAGGTGACAAAAGGGCGAAACGACGAAGACTTCTGCAAAAGAAGTGCCGTGGAGCTAGGATAGCTATATGTGAGAATTTCTCACCTTTCGTTTTCTTTTCTAGTTATATATATATATATACTAGGATGCAGACGGTGCTTAGTAGCACCCGACACAATCGTCCACAGACCATGGACTTGTTTGTTTGGCTGTTTGGTTATTGATTGTGATATTGGTTTGAATGTAGTTTGTGGTGTGAAAAATCGAATCGATAAATTGGTTAGGATTAGACGTGCGCCGTTATAAGGCGAAGGAGTAAGGCTAGGTTAGACTCTTACTCCAAATTTTGTGGTTTACATAATGAATTGATTTGATTGATGTGTGAATGGCGTGGGCCTTCACTAGACCGGGGATAAGGCTAGGCCTTGTCCCGTTTTTAGTATCGTGCCGTTATGCCGCCGAAATTTTCTAAAATATGTTAGAAAAATAAAAATACCATTTTATTGAATAAATGAAGTGAATAGAAATTCATATGTTGAAATAAAATGTTTTGTCGTTAAAAATATAATTTTTAACGTGAAGTGAATAAAATAGAATATTCATTTACAAACCAGACGGTTTGTTTATGTACACCTATTTGAATGACATTGATTGGGACGATAAATTTTACACATCGCCCAACAGCACAAATAAATTATGTGTTTGATTGTTTGAAACCCCACACGGGTGTTGGGATGAAATTTGAAGTTCACTCATCCTGATTTATTAAATATGTCGATCGGTTGATTGACAGGCTGTTATAAGCGTTGAATACCTATATTTGATGCTTTTACAGTGTAGTGCACTTTGGTTGATGGTTGATTATTTTCAATGCTATTATATACACGTGTTGTATGAAAATCCATATAATTAACTTTATATGGTAATTGATTGGGCCTCATTCCAATCGTGAAAATAAAGAATATTTTGATAATAAGAAATATTTGAAATAGAATATTTGAAAATAGAAATTTATGAAGCCGTGTTGATTAGTTTGACGCCATTTTGACGTAAACTATATTTATATCGATTTTATTCATTTAGAATTGAATTGAAAACGATTTCGAAATGAATTGAATTGAAAACGATTTCGAAATGAATTGAATTGAAAACGATTTCGAAATGAATTGAATTGAAAACGATTTCGAAATTAATTGAATTGAAAACGATTTCGAAATGAATTGAATTGAAAACGATTTCGAAATTAATTGAATTGAAAACGATTTCGAAATGAATTGAATTGAAAACGATTTCGAAATGAATTGAATTGAAAACGAATTCAAAGTGAATTGAATTGAAAATGAATTCAAATTGAATTGAAATTTGAATTGAATTGAAATTTGAATTGAACAGAAATGAATTTTAAAACGAATTTATAAGGAAGGATTCAATTTTGCTTTGAATTGAAATGGAAGTTGAAATAGGTTTTGAAACGATTTTAAAACTATTTATATAATTCGTTTTGAATAGGAATCGACGAAATATATATTATATATATTATATATAATAAAATGGCCTGAATAGAACGCGCCGCGCCGCGGCAGTTCGCGAATTTCGACCATTTATTTCAAACGGACATTACGGGAGATCCGACCGTCGGATTCTCCTAAAACCGGAACCGTTGGGTTCGTATCGAAAAAGAGCTTTCTAACGAATATTAGAAATTTGAAATCTAACGGTTGGATTTGGAATTATGTCCAAATCAAATTTGAAAAAGGTCGCTGTAAGTGCAGTTCGATGGCCATTGATGGAAATCGACTGTACGGGCCTTGATAAAATTATTAAAAATAGTAATAATTTGTGTAAAATCATAAGAAATGATTTAGAAAGAATTGGGATGAAAAACTCCATATTTGAAAGGATAAAAATAGGTTTTTATCGAAATGAACTAGTTTTGAACTAGAATTATAATTCAATTTATTTTTAAATAAATAAATTGAATTCGAAAAGGGTTTTGAAAATAACCAAAATTTCCAATGATTGCATTGGAGTGGATTTGAATCGAAATTGTCTTCGGAATATTTCGATGTTGGAATTTGTGATTATACGGATGTTGTTACGGAAATTTGAAAGATATATATTTATATCGTTATTTCCAATACGACATTTGTTAGTCGTAGAATTCGATATTGAATATAAGCCGATATATTTTCTATTCAGAGCCTTGTATTGAATATCGAATGTGATTTGGGTTTGTCGTGAATGGTGTCTTCACTAACCCTGTTCTTGAACCCAGTTGAGAAAAGATTAAATCTTTTTATTTAGATTTAATGAAGTGTACCAATTAAAGAATATTTAATTGGAATTGAATCGATATTGATTTTTGGGTTTATCGTGGGCAGTGTTTTAAATAACACTCGTTCTTTAACCCGATCATTAATGTGATGTGATTTTGGGTTTATCGTGAACCGTGTTTTAAATGACACTGATTCTTTAACCCAGTCACAGATTAAAACTAAGTGGAGTTTTAATGAATCTTTAATTAGATTGAAAAGATCGAGAATGGAATATCACCAGTTTTGCTCCAGGCGATAGTTAAATCTTTAATTAGATTTGAATGTGAAATTTAGAAACTAACTGGCGGTTAGCCAAGCAGAATGGTTTTCTGGATATTGATCTGATGTTGGTTTCGGCCTTCGGGGTTAATATTTGGGGAATTA
This sequence comes from Allium sativum, assembly GCA_030737875.1. Classification (NCBI taxonomy): domain Eukaryota; kingdom Viridiplantae; phylum Streptophyta; class Magnoliopsida; order Asparagales; family Amaryllidaceae; genus Allium; species Allium sativum. The sequence goes on from CM060919.1 coordinate 235,963,873, forward strand.
TTCTCTTGATTAATTTACGGTTAGTGACTAATGAATTGGAATGAGGCGTATGTTGTGTTTGTGTAACACTTTTATAATATATACGCGAGTTATTCGGAAAGACCGGGTTTATCCCATTCTGAATAACTGATACGACGATAAGTCGAAGATGAAGACGATGGTCGAAGACCGGAGGTCTTCACGTCGTTTGGGTGATAACTGATGATCTTGATTGGGCTGTACACCCAAGAAGATGGAAATAGTTAGTGATCGTCCAGACGTACTTGGAGATCGATGGATATGCGGGGTACTAGGTGCCTCCGGTTTCGTTCAGACCCAGAACGGACTTGTAAATGGACTGTGTGTCTGACATCGGATTTCATTCTGTGTGACTGATATCGGTTGCATAGGATGGTTTGCCTGTGTGGCATGCTAAGATGCAAATGATCGAGGCTTCTGTTGAAAAGCAAAGTCTTGTGGTTGATGATCGAAGCACGGCCTTTGTGGCGTAGCTTCGTGTAACGTTTGATTCGCGAGTTTCACACCCGGTATGAATCAAAAACGGGAGACGGACCTCAGGGAGGGCATGCGTTTCTTTCTAGTTAGAAGTGGCGTCAGTGGTTTTACACGCCCTGACGAGTTTGACTTATGTGGTTGTTGCTGTTGCGAGGCGCCTCGGTTATATCGGTTTCGGCCGATGCATTCTGGTCGGCTGACGGACCAGACTTACACCCTATAGGGTGGGGAAACGTAGTGTTCAGGCATTTTAATCCACATCGGTGGACCGGCCCTGTCGCTCCAAGGCTTGACTGAGTACTTGCCTGTGGCTCGGGCTAGAGAGTCACGAATCGGTTGAGGACTATCTTTTGCCTCGGTTCATAGACGGAAATCCAATTTCCAAATACGTGACCTTTGCGGTTTTAATTGTAATCCTATATATGGCGACATAGTGGGATGGGGCGCTTATGCCGCCTATGATTGATACTTATGATTTGAAGTTGTTTTATACACTTATACTAGTATCAAATGATTTGTTTTAAAACGTATCAAGCATCCTTTGGCTGTTATAAGGGAAAACCCTATCCTCGACTGCGTTGCATTGTGTGATGGGACCTGGGTCTTATAACAGCTTCATTTTTCTTTATTTAGCATTGCGCTGTTTGTTTTGTGCACTGGTATTCTTGGGAGGAAACCCGTTCCGTGTTATACGGCGTGGTCCCTTGATTTACCTAATGATTTAAAATAAAGATTAATAACTGTTTTAGTTCTCACACCAGTCACATGACTGACCTGGAGTTTATTGTTTTAACCTAAACTCTGGGTGCCCCTATTTTGACACGGGCAGCTAGTAGTTTTGGTTTTGCAGATTTATATTCACAGGATCCTGGTTTACAGCTGGAACGATATCCGGAAAGCTTCGTATCCGTATATCTCTTTCTAGTTGTGTATTGTATTATTTTCCGCTGCGATGTATTTAAATGTAATTTAAATCTCTGATATTTCTGTGTAATATTCATTTATACTCTGTATATTCTTGTAATCTGATGCATTGTTGTTATATACAATGAAATGTTCTTCTGTATGCGTTCTGTTGTGGTTTGTTCTCGAACTATCCGACGCTTTCCTTTACGGGGAAGTTGCGGGTCTTCACAACGATATATATAAATATTTATATAATGGCCTGAATAGAACGCGCCACACAGCGACCGTTCGCGAATTTCGACCATTAACTTCAAATTGATGTAACGGGAGATCCGACCGTCGGATTCTCCTAAAACAGGAACCGTTGGGTTCGTATCGAAAAGAGCTTTTCAATGAATATAAGAGTTTTGAAATCTAGTGGTTAGATTTGGAGTTATGTCCAAATCAATTTTTAAAAAGGTGGCTATGGATGCAGTTCGATGACCATTTATGGAAATTGACTGTAAAGGCCTTAATAAAATTATTTAAAATATAGGAAAATTTTGTAAAATCATAATAAATGATTCAAAAAGATTTTAAGCTGAAAATTTCAATTTTGTAAAGGTAAAATATATTTTTATCAAAATGAACTAGTTATTAACTAGAAAGATAATCCAATGTTTTAAAATAAACAAATTGGATTTTTGGGTTATCGTGAATGGTGCCTTAAATAACACTATTCTTAAAACCCCGTGTAAAAGGAATAAATCTTTTAATTAAGATTAATAGAGTTTTCAAATTATATTTAATAATTGGAATAAAGTGAAATGTGAATTGAGTTTATCGTGAATTGTGTTTTAAAACGACATTTGTCCTTTAACCCAATTAACAGTGAAAATATAATTAGGAAATTATAAATCTTTTATTAAGATTTAATTCGAAATTTTCCAAAATAAAGTTTTCCAATTTATTACATTAAATTGGAATTGAATGGAATTTGGTTCGGTAATAATCGAGATGAGTTTCTGTAAAAGAAGGTTGTTACTATATATGTAATTTAAAAGGCTTTGCCATTATTCCATTTATATTATTGGTCTGATACAGAAATTTATATCGATTATATATTGATTCAATTTCTGTGAAAATTTCATATTTAATGGAAGATGATTTTGGGTTTATCGTGAACTGTGTTTTAAATGACATCGGTTCTTTAACCCAGTTAAAGATAAGATTAATTTCTTAAATTTGAATAATCTTTAAGTAATGATTTAGAGATGTAAAAGGTAACTTTAAAGGATTTATCTTTGATAAAATTAATGGGGACTTTTCCCTAATATTGTGAATATTTTACTGAAAGAACATTCTGAATTGGAATGGGGCGTTGGATGTGTTTTTATAGCACTTGATTTTAAATTACGCGAGTTATTCGGAGAGACCAGGTTTAACCTATTCTGAATAATGAATACGACGACTGACAGTCGAAGAAATTGAAGACGGTGCAAGACTGACGATCTTCACGTCGAATGGATGAGTTGCTACTGATGCCCATGATTGGAGTAGCTACCTTGAAGGGGCTACAGTAGCAGCCGTCCGGACGTACATGTTGATTGTTCGGATATGCGAGGAATAAGGTTCCTACGGTTTCGTTTAAACCCAGAACGAACTTGTAAATGGATGGTATGTCTGATGTTGTATTCCTTTACATTGTATCTGTTGATTTCTATTAATATATATCTGTTTGGTAGCGGAGAATTCATTCTCTTACTTAATACCCTTCTCTGAGATGTATGAGCTCAGAGGTTATATATTGGCAGAAATCAATGGTCGGGATTGACAATGTGGCATACTAAGATGCATGGATCAAGGCTTTTGTTGAAAAGCAGAGCCTTGTGGATGATGATCAAAGCATAGCCTGTAACAACCCGTATTTTCAATAACCTGTAATAATGTAAATCGAGGCAGAATTTAATTTATAAATCTGAATCAAGGGAAACGGGCTATGCCATTGCGTTCGTCTCGGAAAAATACGCGAAATAGAGTCCGAGTTTTCGAAAATCGGAGTCCGTATGACCTGATTAAGGCCCAACGAAGTTTTCAGAAAAATTCAAAGTAAAAACAGATTTCAAATTCAAGTTTGAATTTGAAAATTAGGTCATACAGGGCTAGGCGGGAAAATTCCCGCTAGAGCACCCAAGTCGACAGCCCTGTCGACTTGGGAGTCGACTTGGTTGGACCCAAGTCGACAGCCCTGTCGACTTGGCTGTCGACTTGGTCCAGCCGGGCTGTTTAGCCTGGTGCACCATTTTGAGATTGTGTTGAGTTTGGGGGCCAGATTCGGTTTTGAGGGCTGAGATTGGAACTAGGGTTTAATCCTAAGGCTAGAACTAGTCCTAATCTCTATAAATAAGGCCCTAACCTAACCCTAAATCATCATTAATCAATCCTACAACTAAACTATGGCAAAATTTTACCTCTCATGGCCTCCACTCTCTTCATAAAATTCCTAAATAAATTTTTAAGAGATTTTCCATGCATACAAGTGTTTTCAAGCTTGTATGAGCATCATTAGCTTGCATTCAAGTCAAGTTTCTATATTTGCATCATAAAGCAAGAGCTTTGATCATTTTGGCTTAAGGGTTTTCTATTAAAGCTTGCATTTTGGGTTTAATTGGTTGCATAAGGGCTTTGTCATATTTCCTAAGCATTGTAAGCCCTATTCTACTTTCATACTTAAACTCTAAAGTTAAATGTATGATATGCAAGTTTACTATGCTATGATATGCAAGTTTATCATGTTGTGATATGCAAGTTTATATGCAAGTTTACTATGCTATGATATGCAAGTTTATCATGTTGTGATATGCAAGTTTATATGCAAGTATGCCATGTTATGATATGCAAGTTCATCATGTTATGTTATGCTAGTTTGATATGCAAGTTTGTCATATGATATGCAAGTTATGTTATGCAAGTTTGGGTTGAACATTTTGTTCATGCTATCATGTTATGCAAGCTTATCTTGGGTTTATGAACATAAAGCTTCAAGCTTTATGCTAAAGGTTGCATGTTGGCAACATGTAAGTTATCATATCCCTTATGATAACTTGCATGTGAGGCTAAATGCGAACCTATGGCCATTTCTACATGTCATTTATCACCATGTATCACCAATATGCTAAGTTTGGTTTTATGCATGCTTTTGAGGCCAAAAATGTAATATGCAAGTATATGAACATATGTACGTTTCATATGCCACCATGTTAAACTTGTGGCTTCAACACTTTTATGTCATGATTATGCCAAGTTCCCTCTTTCTATCCTTTATGCGCTATTGCGATATGTAAGCGATGGGATTGCGTTTGGGGTTGGGTAAACTTAAAAGACATAAAAACATAAGCTTGGGAATTTACCTATTAAGTTAGGTCTAACCATTGGGAATTTACCTATTAAGTTAGGTCTACCCATTGGGAATTTACCTATTAAGTTAGGTCTACCCAATTGCTTGAAAACTTGTAATGTGTTTTGGAAACATGATGGACATGACACTTAGAAAATATAAGTGTGACCAACTCGAGGTTGGGTTGAGTTTGTAGCGTAAACCTACCCGGAACCGACCGGCTTAACTAGTTGCTACAAACAATAGGACCCAATGTGAGAAGTTGGCCATGTTGTACCTTGAACCCGAGGTTAGACCAAGTTGTGGTGTAAAGCTACCCGGACCCGCCCGGCTTAACTAGTAACCACAACAAGGTCTAATGTGAGAGGTTAAGGCGCATTAAATTAATTAATGCCTCGTGATTAGGGTTAAGTCATGGTCCACTTAATACTTAACCAATTTGGGATTGGTAGATTAATCAGGGTTAAGTCGTGAACTCATCGTTACACTTAACCAAGTTAATTCATGATTAGCAAGAGGGTTAAACCGTACTTAACCCACTAGAAAAATTCTAGCAATGGGGGCCCACTCCAGCAGTAACCCCAAGTTTGTATCATTAAAACCCTAGGGGCTAGGCTAGGGAGGGGGCACGATTACTGGGCTGGAGGTAAGCGACCAAATAAACGACGGCCGGGTGGTACGCCGATGTAGTTCCGGACGGACTATGGTCGTGCACGTAGTCCGTATTTGGAGAAGTCACCCATGGGTACCAGTAGATCGAGACTGTGCACTCATGTTTATGGTGTCCAGGGGTTGGCACCCTAGGGCTTGATACACCCGAAGGGTGGACCCGGCACAGTTCGACTACAATTATGTTTGGGCCGTATTGACACCAACACTTGACGAGTTAGGCTTAGGGAGCCGATCGACTAAACCGTTTGGTTGGACCTTGTATTAGGATCACTTCATGTTATTGGGCCAAAGCTTGGGCCAAGGGATCAATACTTGTTTATTCAAGTCATGTTAGTTTGCTAGTACACCTGTGGTGCAAAACCTTAATCCTGATTATGCGATGACACCTTTATCTACCTTGTTAGTTAATCACCATGCTAGTATGTTGTTATCCTTATGTTCATCCCTGCTGCTCATGCCAGTTAACTTTATCAGTTTACATTGATTGTAGTAGGGCTTACTCAGTCTTTTTGACTGACCTGTTTTCTTTCGCCTCTTTTCTTCCGTTCCCCCCCCCCCTCAGGTTCTCAGGGAGGGAATATTGGAGCTTAGCTTGGATTTCTGATCGCTTGCTTGTGGGATTTTAGCTCATGTACGGTCTTGGCATGAAGCTAGCTATGGTTATCACTTATTTTGGGGATAGTACTTATGTATTCCAGTTTTTCAGTGATGTTGTTTTTTATCTAGACTTGTTTATTTGGAAAGTTGACATTATGTTGTACCAGACTTGTTTTGAAATGGTTTAAAATCTTCCGCTGTTTTATCTATGTTATTTACTCTGTTTACATATATACATATGTTCTTGTTCTGCCTTGATATATCATTATGCATGTTTACCTGATTCAAACGCCCCTCCAAAGTCAGAGTGCTTGCAAGAGTCACCCTGGCGGAGGTGGGGTGTTACATAGCCTATTTAGGCATAGCTTTGTGTATTACGTTACCTCGCGAGCCTCACACCCCGGTAGAGTCAAAAACGGGACAAGGGAACGCAGGGAGTGCACAAGTTTCTTTCTAGCTAGAAGTGGTGTTTGGGTTTTCACACGGCCCGGCATTTTTACTTATGTGGTTGATGGATTGAGGCGCCTCGGATTTTTATTGGCCACTAATGGCCAATTTATAGGTCCAATAGGATCGGGAAGCGTGTGTTCAGGAATTGCCAATCCACTAAAGTATTTGTGGACCGACCCTGCTGTATCCAAGGATTCGCTAGCGTCCGAATCCTGAGACAGTGCTAGAGTGTCTCGAATCGATTAGGAGATCGTCCCTAGCCTTGACTAATGATGGAAACCAACCTCCAATCCGACATCATGCAGTTTTGATCATATAACTAGTATGGCGACATTGTATATGGTAGTTATGCCGTCTATGATTGATACATTATGATTGAAATTATTTTTAAATAAAAAACATATGTACGCTAATAATAATATCAAATCTGTTTTTATCGTATCAAGCATCTTTTGACCATTATAAGGTAAAACTCTATCCTCCGGTTTGCGTTGCATTGTGTGATGGGACTTGAGTCTTATAATGGTTTCATTTTTTTTAAAAAGCATTGCGTTGTTTAACGATTTACTTTATTTATGCACTGGCAATCCAATGGAGTAAACCCGTTCCGCATTAGAGGCGTGGTCTTGTGATTAGCCTTATTATTAAACAAGTTAAATAAGATTTCTCATACCTGTCCTTATTGCTGGATATGGAGCTGGTTACGCATGATACGGGGTTCTCGCCATGTTGTTTGGTGGCGAACAGTGGGCTCTTACCCCTACATGTCCCTTATTTATTAGGGTTGGTTATTGCAGTCGAGAGGCTGGCCGTAAAACAAGGTGTCTGGGGGATCATCTGTATGTCATGGTGGGAGGTTAACCCACTGCTTACGGGTCTTTACATTTGGTATCAGAGCTATGGTTAGCTCAAATCTTAGGGGTTACAACTCGTTAGAACTGATCAAAAGACTCATCAGAGGTAGGTTTAGTAATATCCTATAAAAAGAATGACTCGTTGGAGATGGGATCAGTAGTATCCTAGAATGAGTCCGAAGAGTGTTATTTTAAAATAAAAACAAATTTAGTTTTGAAAATTTTATCTTAGATTACGTATTTGAGATATTATTATATTTTAATTTGGACAATCGAGTATATAGAGATTTTAATATACATATGATCCATGTGTATACGAAGTCTCAAATATACTGGGTAGATATAGAATCACACTCTAGTCGCCCGGAGATGATTCTGGTGATGAGGCATCATCATCAGTGTTTATGTTCGAGTTTCAGAGTGGGATATCTTTATATTTCCAATCGACTTGTATGAGAACCAAAACTTAATTAGAATTTATTGCTGTGATTTGCACTAAAAATATGATTTTTGACTATGTATAAAAGTTATATATTTAAAAAGTTAATCACCTAATTGATTGCTAGTTGTGATGTTTGATAATTAGTTTAACTAATGTTGGTATGATAATTAATTTAACCAATATGAGAAAGAATGATAAATTTAGCTAAATCAAATTTAATATTGAATTAAATTGATAAAAAAAGAACATTTAGTTGGTTAATTAAGCGACTTTTAGCTACGTTCCTTTTCGAGGACGAATTTTTTTTTAAGTGGGGGAGATTGTAACAACCCGCAAATTCTGAACCAATTTAAAAATTTTATTTTAGGAAATTTAATGAAAATTTAATATTTAAAATTGTTTATTTTAAATAATAACGACTAAAAATTTATTTTGATTGAAGTTAAAACAAATAAATTTAATTTAAATATAAAATGAGTTAGAAATGGCGCGACAGATTGAAAATTTGATTTTAAACTTTAACTGAATGTACAGGATTCAAAATAAATCGGATTTCAGTAAAACCAAAAATATTTAAATCTGTTTAACCATATCTTTCTAACGAATGTAAGAAACTGAAATTTTGCTTTAAAAATAAATAGTTATGGCCAGTTTATAATTTAGAAAAGTCGCTATAGAATTTATATATATTTTAATATAATATATAGCCCTTAAAATAGCCATTTTACAAATGACCTCCGTTTTTGACGAAACCACTTTTGTTGGAACCGGAATGTCAAATTATTGTTATTTTTCAATTTTCCTATTTTTTCGAATTAATATGTGAGGGTGGCAAACGAAAATGTGTTTTGTCAATTTCGGTCAAATTTAATCGACTTGAAAATAGCCATTTTCCCAACGGTCTTGGAATTTGACGAAATTAATTTTGTTAGGACCGTATCGTCGAAACAAAGCCAATTTTTCTGGATTTTTCTGAGCTCGTATGTGGCCCGGTGAATTTAAATGTAAGATGGAATTAATTAAATAAATGATTTAAATATTAAATTAAATAAAACAGGCCACAGACAGTCGTTTGGGCTGACGAGACCTAGCCCATTGGATCCAGAACGGGGGCTATTAGGTGTGGTCAACTCCTGTTGGATTGAAATTGGATTGGTTTAGAACTTATGGATTTATTTGTAAAATTTACATTTAAATATTATAAATATTCACGAAAATCATTGCAAACCCTAATCCCCATATACAAGCCGCCGCTAGGACATTTTTCAATGGCCAATACAGTCCGATTTTCATTCCTTAAAATCTCCAAATCCTCTCAATAAAATTTGTCCATCCTCTTGACAATATCGTAGAGATTCTCTTCCTCTACGATTCCATACGAGTTGATCCTCCTTAGGTGGCACAAACTTCAAGAATAGACCCCCCGAAGTCACACCGCAACAGCCGCCGTACCACCTCCCTGACGCGATCGAGTGGGCCTCCTTGGGGACCCCTGGTGTGCCGCTCATTCCCCTTCAGTGTGGCACTGTCTGATCTGCATCTCGTCGATGTTGGTGCTCACAAATATAAACCCTAGATTGAAGCTAAAGGGAAAAGATCACGGCCTTAGTTCCAGATAACGATTTGAAGAAGAAAGGTTAAGAGATAATTAATTAATTAATTAATTTACTATTTTAAAATTGTAATTAACATATAAACAATGATATCTCTCTCAAATCTTATCAGAATTCGATGATTTCAATTGCTTTGAAACCGTGATTTCGAGATCTACAACCTGGAACTGACTAGAGCTGAAATGCAGAACTTTTGAAATGCAGCCAAATTTGAACGTGAACAGAAATTCAAAATTTAACGAAGGTGAGATTTCTATATTTAATTATTAAAATTAAATTATTCCTCTCCATGTGAATTCTATATATGTATGTTGTGAAATTCATATTGTTGATTGCTATGAAGTATGAATTGATTGATGTTGTTATGTGGATGTGTTGATGTGATGATATTTGTTGAAAACACAATTGTTGAATCAAAATATACCCTTTTGTTGAGGATTGATTTGTCAAAAATAAATCATTTTTGTTGTTGAAATTGAAAGGAGCAATATTTTCATTGTTTTTGTTGAAATTAAAAAGGACAATTTTCAGTGTTAAATTTGTTGAAATTAAAAAGGACAATTTTTCACCGTCATTTAGTTTAAAATTAAAAAGTACATTTTTCATATTCATTTTTGTTAAAACATGTTAGTGAATTAGAAATATTCATTTTTGTTAAAACATGTTAGTGAATTAGAAATATTCATTTTTGTTAAAACATGTTAGTGAACTAAAAATATTCATTTTTGTTAAAAATGTTAGTGAAATAAAAATAGCATTTGTGTTAGAACGTGTTAGTTGAAATAAGAATGTCCATTGTTATATAAAACAGGTTTTTTTACTAAAGTTTACATTTTTAATGAAATAAAGGATTTCATTAGAAAGTCCATATTTTTATTTTGGTAATAAGTATTGAATTAAAAAGTTATTCTTTTATTTGCATTCCTTGATGCAAATAAACGATGAATTAAAAAGTTATTCTTTTATTTGCATTCCTTGATGCAAATATAGGATGAATTAAAAAGTTGTTCCTTTATTTGCATTTTTTGATGTAAATATACATTGAAATAAAAGTTATACTTTTATTTGCATTCTTTGATACAGATAAAATGTTGAAATTGGAGGTTTAATTTTTATTTGCATTTCTCGATGCAAATAAGACATAGTTTTAAAAAGGTTATATTTTATTTGTAATTTAGATACAAATTAAAATATGATTTGTAAAGATACATTTTTTTTTTGGTTTACAATTTTAGATGCAAACAAAATATTAGAATTAAAGTCACATTTTTGTTTGCAATTTTTGATGTAAACAAAACATTAAAATAAAAAGTTACATTTTTATTTACATTTTAGTTGTAATAAAAATGATAGAATTAAAGGTTGCATCTTTATTTGTCAAATTAGATGTAAGCAAAGGAATAAAATAAAAAGTTACATTTTTAATTACATTTTAGCTGTAATAAAAATGATAGGATTAAAAGTAATATTTTTATTGTCATTTTAGAGACAATAATAAGAATAGAATTTAATATACATTTTTATTGCCACTTTAGAGATGATAAAAAGAGTAGAATTACGGGTACATTTTTAATGTCACTTTATACAATGTAAAGGGGATTACATTTTTAATGTAATATAAAAAGATTACATTTCATTGTAGATGAGTCAACATTAGAATTCACATTTTTAAGGTAAATGAATCAGTAGAAAAGATTCATTGTTTTGAGAAATTATGTTAAATTGAGAGCCAACATTTTTATTGTATATGAAAATGATTCATTGTTGCATTAAAATGTTTAACTATAAAAAGTTCACATTTTTATTATAAAAAGAGAGTATATGGAAACATTCATGTGTTGAAAATATAATGTAGCGATGCCTTGAAATATATGTTTGCGATGTTGAAATGTTACACTTCCATTTACACGTTATCCGACTTGTTTATGTGATTGGGACGATAATTTTTCACATATCGCCTAAGTGCACAAATAATCTATTACTTTTTGTTGGTTGAAATCCCACACGGGTGTTGGGACGACAATTGACAAACACTAGCCCCAATATTTAATTAATTGTCAATCGATGGATTGACAATCTATGTTGAACATTACTTATTTATTTATTTTAATGTTCACACAGTTATAAATCTCACTTTGGATGTGAATGCATTGTTTGATGATTGTTTATCATTATCATGGATATATGCAATGTATGAAATCCATATAACAGAATTTATATGATAATTGATTGAGTCACATCCCGATTCAAAATATTTTTAATAAAATAATATTTTAAAAAAGGAAGAACATCTTTATATAAAGATTATTTTGAAGTAAAGAATCTTGTAAATAAAGAATATTTTAAAATTATGAATATTTTAAAATTATGAATATTTTAAAATAATATTCTGTGTAAAATAAAACTATGATTTTTATGTCCCTTTTTAGACGAATATAAAAATGTGAAGTCGGATTAAGTAGCAAAACGTTATTTTAACCCGAACGGGTTTATCAATCGCTTTATTCCATTTTAAAATTAATATAAAAAGAAGTGATTTATAAATATAATATTTTGAAATTAGAAATATTTTAATATGATAAAAACAAAGATTATTCAAATTTTATTTAAAATTGAAAATGAAGATAAAATCATTATAAATAAATTTATAAATATTTTATAAAATACTTTTAGAAATCGACGATATATATATATTTATATAGTGGCCTGAATATAACACGCTGCACAGCGACCGTTCGCGAATTTCGACCATTAACTTCAAATTGATGTAACAGGAGATCCGACCGTCGGATTCTCCTAAAACTGGAACCGTTGGGTTCGTATCAAAAAGAGATTTTCAATGAATATAAGAGTTTTGAAATCTAACGGTTAGATTTGATGTCCAAATCAATTTTTAAAAAGGTCGCTATGGATGCAGTTCGATGACCGTTTATGGAAATCGACTGTAAAGGCCTTAATAAAATATAGGAAAATTTTATAAAATCATAATAAATTATTTAAAAAGATTTTAAGCTGAAAACTCCAATTTTGTAAAGGTAAAATATATTTTTATCAAAATGAACTAGTTATTAACTAGAAAGATAATCCAATGTTTTAAAATAAACAAATTGGATTTTTGGGTTATTGTGAATGGTGCCTTAAATAACACTATTCTTAAAACTCCGTGTAAAAGGAATAAATCTTTTAATTAAGATTAATAGAGTTTTCAAATTATATTTAGTAATTGGAATAAAGTGAAATGTGAATTGGGTTTATCGTGAACTGTGTTTTAAAACGACATTTGTTCTTTAACCCAATTAACAATGAAAATATAATTCGGAATTTATAAATCTTTTATTAAGAATTAATTGGATATTTTCCAAAATAAAGTTTTACAATTTATTACATTAAATTGGAATTGAATGGAATTTGGTTCGGTAATAATCGAGATGAGTTTCTGTAAAAGAAGGCTGTTACTATATATGGAATTTAAAAGGCTTTGCCGTTATTCCATTTATATTATTGGTCTGATACAGAAATTTATATCGATTATATATTGATTCAATTTCTGTGAAAATTCCATATTTAATGGAAGATGATTTTGGGTTTATCGTGAACTGTGTTCTAAATGACATCGGTTCTTTAACCCAGTTAACGATAAGATTAATTTCTTAAATTTGAATAATCTTTAAGTAATGATTTAGAGATGGTAAAGGTAACTTTAAAGGATTTATCTTTGATAAAATTAATGGGGACTTTTCCCTAATATTGTGAATATTTTACTGAAAGAACATTCTGAATTGGAATGAGGCATTGGATGTGTTTTTATAGCATTTGATTTTAAATTACGCGAGTTATTCGGAAATACCGGGTTTAACCCATTCTGAATAATGAATACGACGACTAACAGACGAAGAAATTGAAGACAGTGCAAGACCGACGATCTTCACGTCGAATGGATGAGTTGCTAATGATGCCCATGATTGGAGTAGCTACCTTGAAGGGGCTACAGTGGTAGCCGTCCGGACGTACATTTTGATTGTTCGGATATGCGAGGAATAATGTTCCTCCGGTTTCGTTCAAACCCAGAACGGACTTGTAAATGGATGGTACGTCTGACGTTGCATTCCTTTACATTGTATCTATTGATTTCTATTAATATGTATCTGTTTGGTAGCGGAGAATTCATTCTTTTGCTTAATACCCTTCTTTGAGACGTATGAGCTCAGAGGTTATATATTGGCAGAAATCAATGGTAGGGATTGACAATGTGGCATACTAAGATGCATGGATCAAGGCTTTTGTTGAAAAGCAGAGCCTTGTGGATGATGATCAAAGCATAGCCTATTTAGGCATAGCTTTGTGTATTATGTTACCTCGCGAGCCTCACACCCCGGTAGAGTCAAAAACAGGACAAGGGAACGTAGGGAATGCACACGTTTCTTTCTAGCTAGAAGTGGTGTTTGGGTTTTCACACGGCCCGGCATTTTTACTTATGTGGTTGATGGATTGAGGCACCTCGGATTTTTATTGGCCGCCAATGGCCAATTTATAGGTCCATTAGGATCGGGAAGCGTGTGTTCAGGAATTGCCAATCCATTAAAGTATTTGTGGACCGGCCCTGCTGTATCCAAGGATTTTCCAGCGTCCGAATCCTGAGATATTTCTAGAGTGTCTCGAATCGGTTAGGAGATCGTCCCTAGCCTTGACTCATGATGGAAACCAACCTCCAATACGACATCATGCGGTTTTGATCGTATAACTAGTATGGCGACATAGTATATGGTAGCTATGTCGTCTATGATTGATACATTATGATTGAAATTGTTTTTAAAAAAACATATATACACTAATAATAGTATCAAATCCGTTTTTATCGTATCAAGCATCTTTTGACCATTATAAGGTAAAACTCTATCCTCTGGTTTGCGTTGCATTGTGTGATGAGACTTGAGTCTTATAATGGTTTCATTTTTTTAAAAAGCATTGCGTTGTTTAACGATTTACTTTATTTATGCACTGGAAATCCAATGGAGTAAAACCGTTCCGCATTAGCGGCGTGGTCCTGTGATTAGCCTTATTATTAAACAAGTTAAATAAGATTTCTCATACCAGTCCCATGACTGACCTGTAGTTTGTTTCACTTGCAAACTCGGGTGCCCTCTTTTCCACACGGGTAGTCGAGTAGCTTATTTTGTAGATATATTAAGCAGGATTCTGGATCGAAGCTTAAAGCTGTGTCCAAAATTTTGATAGACTTCCGCTGCTTTGTATTGATTATTGTGAATAATCTTCCGCTGTATTATTATTTATCAATGTACTCTAATATATTACGTACTCTGATGTTATATTATCATGATGTAATAAAAGTCTTCTGTTTTCTGTTCTAATGTATTGTATTCCCAAAGTTAAAGTATTCGAAGATTTCCGACTTTTGGTTCAGACCTGTGTGGTTTATGGTCGATTCTAAGGGTGGGAATTTTCGGGTCTTCACACCGAAGGTGCAAAACAATCTGTAAATAACGTCGCTACCTATAGGATAAAATAGTCATTTTCAGATTATTATTATATAGTAGCTCGTCCGCATAAACAAAGTCAATTTCGTTGCACTATATAAATCGATCTGGTTTTATTCTAAAAAAGGTGGAGAAGAAGAGCGTTTAAGTCTAGAGAAAATCTCGATAACTGGGATCGCTTAAATAGGGGGCATAAAAGTTTTCTAATCAGACCATTATAGATCAATTCATTACCATTCATAAAATAATTAAAATTTTACATTAAAAATATAAGGGTGTGTTTGATTTTCCATTTTCAGATCGCTTCAGTTTTTAGTTTTGAAAAACGATGAAAACTCCTTCCCTTTAACATTTTGAAAAACTCATTTTGAAAAATTATTATTTCTGAAAATGGGCCTAATAAAGAAAACTCAAAACAAGATTATTTTGTTTTCGCTGTTTTGAATCTTACTAGAAAATTCAAACCCCAAAAACCAAAATAAAAGGGGATTGTTAAAGGGACTCCACATTTGGTTTATGGGAGACCAATTTTTATTTATTGTATAATTGTTATGGACATGACTAAATAAATTAGCCTCCCCTTAAACATATAAATTAAAATTCCGATTTTAACCACTTATAGTCCTCATTAATATAAACCATAAAACATACTCCTTAACTAATGCTTACAATTTAATGTTGCACATAAAAAAATGGACATAGCTAATGTACTGGGGACATAGGAAAGTTTCGTAGGTGATAAGGAAGCATCGGATTAGGTAATTAATTATAATTTTATATTGTAATTGGTGTGGTTAATTTAAAATAAATGCAAAAACGAAAATTTGAATTTAATATGCTATATCGAATTTGTGTAATTTAGATGTTTAGTAATTCACACATTTGTTACTTGCATTGAATTTAGTAAGTTAAAGTTTAAATAAGTGACGAACCAGGGGTAGTTATGTGACGACCCGAACTTCCCCGGTAGGGAAAGCCCGGATTGAATTGAGAACAACACACATCGGAATGCAAACAGAAGAACATTTCATTGCTTATTACAACAATTCCATCAGAATACAAGAATAAACAGAGTATAAATCAATATTACACATTTACCAAATATCAGAGATTACAATAAATTACATAGCAGCGGGAAATAATACAATACACAATTAGAATAGATATACGGATACAAAGCTTTCTGTATATCATTCCAGCTGTAAACCAGGATCCTGTGAATATAAATCTGCAAAACCAAAACTACTAGCTGCCCGTGTCAAAATAAGGGCACCCAGAGTTTAGGTTAAAACAATAAACCCCAGGTCAGTCATGTGACTGGTGTGAGAACTAAAACAGTTATTAATCTTTATTTTAAAGTTAGGTAAATCAAGGGACCACGCCGTATAACACGGAACGGGTTTCCTCCTAAGAATACCAGTGCTTAAAACAACAGCGCAATGCTAAATAAAGAACAATGAAGCTATTATAAGACCCAGGTCCCATCACACAATGCAACGCAAGCCGGAGGATAGGGTTTTTATCTTATAATAGCCAAGAATGCTTGGTACGTGAAATTTCATGTTTTATTATTACTATAAGTGTATAGTGTCAAAACAATTTCAAATCATAAGTATCAATCATAGACGGCATAAGCGCCCCATCCCACTATGTCGCCATACTAAGCTCTACAAATAAAACCGCAAAGTCACGTATTGGAAGTTGGATTTCCATCCGTGAACCGAGGCAAAAGATGGTCCTCTACTGATTCGAGACGCTCTAGCCCGCGTCTCAGGTCAGAGCTCGAGTGACCTTGGAGCGACAGGGCCGGTCCACCGATGTGGATTAGACGAAATCGTGAACATTGTATTTCCCCGCCCTTTGGGGCGTAGGTGAGCCAACTAAATGACTCCATCGGTTCGAGAACGACCGATATATCCGAGGCGCCTCCAATTCCAACAACCACATGAGTCAAACTCGTCAGCCAGTTCAAGCACTGACGCCACTCCTAGCTAGAAGAAAACGCATGTCCTCCCTGAGGTCCGTCTCCCGTTTTTGGTTCACACCGGGGTGTGAGGCTCGCGAATCTACGCTACACAAAGCTACGCCACAAAGGCCGTGCTTTGATCATCAACCACAAGACTTTGCTTTTCAACAAAAGCCTTGATCATTTGCGTCTTAGCATGCCATACAGGCAAACCACTCCATGCAACCGATATCATCAATCACACAGAATGATCTCCAATGTCAGACACACAGTCCATTTACAAATCCGTTCTGGGTCTGAACGAAACCGAAGGCACCTAGTACCCCGCTTATCCATCGATCTCTAAGTACGTCTGGACGACCACCAACTGATTCCCTCCTCTTGGGTGTACGGCCCAATCAAGATCATCAGTAATTATCCAAACGACGTGAAGACCTCCGGTCTTCAACCACCGTCTTCATCTTCGACTTATCGTCGTATCAGTTATTTAGAATGGGATAAACCTGGTCTTTCCGAATAACTCGCGTATATAATTAACAAGTGTTACACAACCACAACATACGCCTCATTCCAATTCATCAGTCACTAACCGTAAATTAATCAAGAGAATAATTCCCCTAATATTAACCCCGAAGGCCGAAACCAACATCAGATCAATATCCAGAAAACCATTCTGCTTAGCTAACCGACAGTTAGTTTCTAAATTTCACATTCTTAGGGAATGGTTCCCATTAATTTTATCAAAGATAAATCCTTTAAATTTATTCTTTAATCTACTTTTGAATATCAATTCAAACTAGTCGGGATTAACGAACCACACCGAAGTGATCATTTATTTTATTTCCCAATCCCAACCTATTCATCCCATGAAGTAAAACTAGTA
This sequence comes from Allium sativum, assembly GCA_030737875.1. Taxonomy (NCBI): domain Eukaryota; kingdom Viridiplantae; phylum Streptophyta; class Magnoliopsida; order Asparagales; family Amaryllidaceae; genus Allium; species Allium sativum. The sequence continues at coordinate 235,981,622 of CM060919.1, forward strand.
ATACTTCATATCTAACACCACGGTGTTATCGGTAAATTCAATTAACATTTCACGTTCGAATCTAAATAAAGATTTAACTATCGCCTGGAGCAAAACTGGTGATACTCCATTCTCGATCTTTTCAAACTAATTAAAGATTCATTAAAACTCCACCTAGTTTTAATCTTTGACTGGGTTAAAGAATCAGTGTCATTTAAAACACGGTTCACGATAAACCCCAAAATCACATCACATTTCAATCAGTCCCTAACCGTGAATTAGCAAGTGAGCAATTCCCTAAGTATTAACCCCGAAGGCCGAAACCAACATCAGATCAATACCCCAGAAACCATTCAACTTAACTAATTTCCAGTTAGTTTCTGATTTTCTTAACTCCATTTGGGTCTAAGAACAGTATTATTGAAGATACCGTTCACAACAACCCAAAATCACATTCCATTAATTATCAGGTTAAAGAACAAGTGTTATTTAAAACACCGTTCACGATAAACCCAAAAATCAATTCGAATTCAATTCCAATTAAACACCATTTAATTGGTACACTTCATTAAATCTAAATAAAAGGATTTTACCTTTTTCTCAACTGGGTTTAAGAACAGTGTTAATGAAGACACCATTCACGACAAACCCAAATCACATTTGATATTAAATACAAGGCTCTGAATAGAAAATATATCGGCTAATATTCAATATCAAATTCTACGACCAACAAATATCGTATTGGAAATAACGATATAAATATATCTTTCAAATTCCTATAACAATACCTGTATCATCACGAAATCCAACTTCGAAATATTCCACAGACAATTTCGATTCAAATCCATTCCAATTCAATTATTGGAAATTCTGGTTATTTTAAAAACCCTTTTCAAATTTAATTTATTTATTTTAAAAATAAATAAATTGTTATTCTAGTTCAAAACTAGTTCACTTCGATAAAAATCTATTTTCATCTTTTCAAATGTGGAGTTTTTCATCCCAATTCTTCACAAATCATTTCTTATGATTTTACACAAATTATTACTATTTTTAATAATTTTATCAAGGCCCGTACAGTCGATTTCCATCAACGACCTTTTTCAGGAGAATCCGACGGTCGGATCTCCCGCAATATCCATTCGAAGCCAATGGTCGAAATTCGCGAACTGCCGCGGCGCGGCGCATTCTATTCAGGCCATTATATTATATATAATATATATAATATATAATTCGTCGATTTCCTTTCGAAACGAAATTTATAAATTGTTTTAAATTCGTTTTCGAAACGATCTCAACTTCATTTCAAATTCAAATCAAAATTGAATTTTTCCTCATAAATTCGTTTTAAATTCATTTCAAATTGATTTCAATTCAATTTCAATTTAATTCGAATTTCAATTCATTTCAATTTAATTCGAATTCATTTCTATTCGATTTCAATTCGAATTCAAATTCCATTCAAATTCAATTCGAATTCAATTCTATTCAAATTCATTTCTATTCAATTTCAATTCGAATTCATTTCTATTCAATTTCAATTCGAATTCAATTCTATTCAATTTCAATTCTATTCAATTTATCAGATTTTGAAATCACTTTCGATATTCATTGAAAAATGAATAAAATCGATATAAATATCGTTCGCGTCAAAATGGCGTTAATCTAATCAACACGGCTTCATATATTCTATTTTCAAATATTCTATTTCAAATATTTCTTTTTCAAATATTTCTATTCAAATATTTATTTTTCAAAACTGGAATGAGGCCCAATCAATTACCATATAAGGTTAAATATATGGATTTTCTACAACACATTTATACAATAACAACGATGAATAATCAACCATCATCCAAAGTGCATTCTACACTGTTTAAGCATCAAATATAAATATTTAACGCTCATAATAGTCTGTCCATCAATCGATCGACATACAGCTAAATAATTGGGATTAGTGTACGCCAAATGTCATCCCAATACCCGTGTGGGGTATCAAACAATCAAACACGGATTTTATTTGTGCAGTTGGGCGATGTGTAAAATTTATCGTCCCAATCAATATCAATCAAATCAGTGTATATAAACAAATCTCCGATTTGTTTATAAATATTTATTTTATATACATGTTAAAAATTATATTTTCAACTATAAAATATTTTTAACTATATAAATATTTTATTTCATTTCACATCACATCACACAATCAACTACACATCAAAATCAACCAAACAAGCATACAAGCCGTTCATGGTCTGTGGACGACGGGTGTCGGGTGCTACTAAACACCGTCTGCATCCTAGTATATATTTTAACTAGAAATAAATTAAAAGTGAGAAGTTCTCACAGAGGGTTCCACTCCGCCGTGCTTTGCTGTTGAACTGCTGAACCGTCTGGATTGGTTTGAAATTCCAATGTAGTTCTTTTCACGCTGTTCACAACAATAAAAATTCTATTTTTATCCTTCATTCAATAAATAAAAATTCTATTTTTATTTCACTTCATATATATTTACAACGCTTATTTATATATAAAAATTATATTTTTATATTTCTATTTCATATATAAAGATCGAATTTTATCTTGCTATTCAAATAAAAATCATATTTTTGCTTCGCCACTTCATATATAAAAATCAAGTCTTTACCTTGCTATTCAAATAAAAATTATATTTTTACTCTCTACATATAATAAAAATTATATTTTTATTATCTACATATAATAAGAATTATATTTTTAATTCGCTACATATATAAAGATTATATTTTTATATTCTCCATTATATATAGATCATATTTTTAATACTCTACTAATATAAAAATCATATTTTTATACCTTCTACTATAAAAAAATTATATTTTGAACCTTTCTATAATATAAAACTTATAATTTGAACCTTTCTATAATATAAAAATTATATTTTTAACCTTTCTATAATATAAAAATTATATTTTTAACCTTTCTATAATATAAAAATTATATTTTTAAAAATAAAACTCATATCTTCTTATAAATAAAAATCCCTTATTTATGTATATAAAAATCAAACCCACTTTGTTTATAAAAATCATGTCTTTAATTTAAACAAAATCATGTCTTTAATTTAAACAAAATCATGTCTTTAATTAAAACAAAATCATGTCTTTAAATTTCTTATGTATATATATATAAAAAGTCAGATTTAAAACAATGTAAATGGTATAAAAATGATTTAAACTCACTGTAAGTTCGAGAGCTGCCTTTCATCTTCATCCCGTAGCAGGAACCCTCGCATCGTAGAAAGGAGGCGCCGCCGTACCTCGAGGACGATGACCGGACGTCGATCTAATGCACCAGGGCACGCGGCTTCACCGGCGGAAGGCGAGGTGGTTCGATTGTGGTGGGGGGGTGTTGCGGTTTCAAAGGGAGTAGGGTTTGCTCGATTCTCGTTTGAGGGAGGGACGTGCGAGGCTCCATGGTGGTCTGACGCGGGTTTGTGAGGGATTGGGTTCGGAATTCACGGGTAGGGAGAAGGGGTTGGAGATGGAGGCGGCGCCCTGGGTGAGGGGGTCACGACGAGAGGAGGTGGAGGATCGACGAGTGCTTCAATCGATTTGGAGGTTTTTTTTCTTTTATTTTGTTTTCTGGTTTGAACGGTGAATGGGGATGGTTGACTGGGTATAGAGAGGAAAAGGGGGCCCATTTTACAATTTAATTATAATTAATTTATTATTTTTCCTCCAAAAAGTGACTTATAAATCCAACCTCCAAACGAGACCCAACGACTGTCATCCCTAGCTGATTACCCTTATTCCGAACACAATGGGATATGTTTCGTAAGCCAGTTCGGCCGTTTCGATCAGTTTTCGTTAAAATCAAAATATGACTCTATATATTGAATTTGAACGCACATTTCAAATTACCGGGGTCACATACTGGCTCTAAAAATTCCAGAAAAATTATTTCTAGCTTCGTATTGATGATAAGGTCCTAACAAAAGTGGTTTCTTCGAAATCCGAGGTTGTTTGCAAAATGGCCATTTTCAAGAGCCGAAATTCCATAGCGACTATTCTGAATTTTCAACTGGACATATCTTTTGATTCCCGCTATGAAATTTTGATTTTTCTGATTCGTTGGAAAGATATTCTCAATTAGATTCAAATATTTTTGGTTTCACTAAAATCCGGTTTATTTTGCACTCGGTACATTCATTTGAAGTTTGAAATCGAATTATCGAACTACCACACCATTTTCAATTCCTTTTATAATTATAATTAAATAATTATATCCTAACGACGATTCGAATAAATATACGTTCAAATTCCATTCAAAATAAATTTCTCATCGTTATTATTTAAAATAATTCATTTTAAATAATCAAAATTCTCCAAAATCGCCAAAATAATTTTTTTTTAAATTGGCTTGGATTTCCGGGTTATTACAATCTCCCCCACTTAAAACTTTTCGTCCCCGAAAAGGAACGAAGACGAAAGTTATTTAACAATTCAACTCAACTTCCAGTATTTTCACTATGGCTTAAGTTCTTCAACTTTTCAGTTTCTAAGAACTTTTCAAAATTTTCAAAATTTTTGGCTAACACCCTAAATTTTCGAAAAATTTCGCCATAACCTCCCCTACACCGGGGACTTCGGGATATTTCATATAGCCTCCCATGGCCTTCTTCAATCCAAAAGAAAAATAAAAAGCCAAAGCGGCTAGCCAATCGGCTCATAAAATCATCATCACCCAAACAAAACAATAAATTATGGTAAACATGTACCCATTTGTCGGGCAAACAAATTTTATTCTTCTGCTCTAGCCTCCTTGCTATGACCTGTTCAATGTAAGTACATGTACACGCAAGCAAATGCGACTAATTTTCAATACATCTCACTATTTGATTCAATTTGGCTAAATGGTTCAAATTTAATTAATCAAACCATAATCAAACAACACAACTAGCAATCAATTAGTTGATTATCTTTTCAAATTCATAACTTTGATATATAGTCAAAAATCAGATTTTTGATGTCAATTCACAACAATAAGCCCTATCTAATTTTGGTTCTCACACCAGTCTAATGGAAATATATAGATATCACACCTTCGAAACACGAATATAAATACTGATGATGTCCGGACATCACCAGAATTATCCCCGAGCGACTAGAGTGCGAATCTATATCTATCCAGTATATTAAAACTTCGAATACATGTGGATCAGACGCATATGCAAAATCTATATATACTGGATTGTCCACATCAATATAAATAATCAAATATAAATGATTGATTTAAATTTTCAAAACAAAACTTGTTTTCATTTCGAAAATATACTCTTCACACTCGTTCTAGGATACTACTGATCCCATCTCTAACGAGTCATTCCCATTGGATATTTCTAATACAATATCTGATGAATTCTTTCGTATGGTTCTAATGTGTCTTGTTCTCTGAGCTTTGTAAACCAAAGCTCTGATACCAACTGTGACGACCCGAACTTCTCCGGTAGGGAAAGCCCGGATTGAATTGAGAACAACACACATCGGAATGCAAACAGAAGAACATTTCATTGCTTATTACAACAATTCCATCAGAATACAAGAATATACAGAGTATAAATCAATATTACACATTTACCAAATATCAGAGATTACAATAAATTACATAGCAGCGGAAAATAATACAATACACAATTAGAAGAGATATACGGATACAAAGCTTTCTGTATATCATTCCAGCTGTAAACCAGGATCCTGTGAATATAAATCTGCAAAACCAAAACTACTAGCTGCCCGTGTCAAAATAAGGGCCCCCAGAGTTTAGGTTAAAACAATAAACCCCAGGTCAGTCATGTGACTGGTGTGAGAACTAAAACAGTTATTAATCTTTATTTTAAAGTTAGGTAAATCAAGGGACCACGCCGTATAACACGGAACGGGTTTCCTCCTAAGAATACCAGTGCTTAAAACAATAGCGCAATGCTAAATAAAGAACAATGAAGCTATTATAAGACCCAGGTCCCATCACACAATGCAACGCAAGCCGGAGGATAGGGTTTTTATCTTATAATAGCCAAGAATGCTTGGTACGTGAAATTTCATGTTTTATTATTACTATAAGTGTATAGTGTCAAAACAATTTCAAATCATAAGTATCAATCATAGACGGCATAGGCGCCCCATCCCACTATGTCGCCATACTAAGCTCTACAAATAAAACTGCAAAGTCACGTATTGGAAGTTGGATTTCCATCCGTGAACCGAGGCAAACGATAGTCCTCTACCGATTCGAGATGCTCTAGCCCGTGTCTCAGGTCAGAGCTCGAGTGACCTTGGAGCGACAGGGCTGGTCCACCGATGTGGATTAGACGAAATCTTGAACATTGCGTTTCCCCGCCCTTTGGGGCGTAGGTGAGCCAACTAAATGACTCCATCGGTTCGAGAACGACCGATATATCCGAGGCGCCTCCAATTCCAACAACCACATGAGTCAAACTCGTCAGCCAGTTCAAGCACTGACGCCACTCCTAGCTAGAAGAAAACGCATGTCCTCCCTGAGGTCCGTCTCCCGTTTTTGGTTCACACCGGGGTGTGAGGCTCGCGAATCTACGCTACACAAAGCTACGCCACAAAGGCCGTGCTTTGATCATCAACCACAAGACTTTGCTTTTCAACAAAAGCCTTGATCATTTGCGTCTTAGCATGCCATACAGGCAAACCACTCCATGCAACCGATATCATCAATCACACAGAATGATCTCCAATGTCAGACACACAGTCCATTTACAAATCCGTTCTGGGTCTGAACGAAACCGGAGGCACCTAGTACCCCGCTTATCCATCGATCTCTAAGTATGTCTGGACGACCACCAACTGATTCCCTCCTCTTGGGTGTACGACCCAATCAAGATCATCAGTAATTATCCAAACGACGTGAAGACCTCCGGTCTTCAACCACCGTCTTCATCTTCGACTTATCGTCGTATCAGTTATTTAGAATGGGATAAACCTGGTCTTTCCGAATAACTCGCGTATATAATAAACAAGTGTTACACAACCACAACATACACCTCATTCCAATTCATCAGCCACTAACCGTAAATTAATCAAGAGAATAATTCCCCGAATATTAACCCCGAAGGCCGAAACCAACATCAGATCAATATCCAGAAAACCATTCTGCTTAGCTAACCGACAGTTAGTTTCTAAATTTCACATTCTTAGGGAATGGTTCCCATTAATTTTATCAAAGATAAATCCTTTAAATTTATTCTTTAATCTACTTTTGAATATCAATTCAAACTAGTCGGGATTAACGAACCACACCGAAGTGATCATTTATTTTATTTCCCAATCCCAACCTATTCATCTCATGAAGTAAAACTAGTAATACTTCATATCTAACACCACGGTGTTATCGGTAAATTCAATTACCATTTCACGTTCGAATCTAACTAAAGATTTAACTATCGCCTGGAGCAAAACTGGTGATACTCCATTCTCGATCTTTTCAATCTAATTAAAGATTCATTAAAACTCCACCTAGTTTTAATCTTTGACTGGGTTAAAGAATCAGTGTCATTTAAAACACGGTTCACAATAAACCCCAAAATCACTGTGACGACAAGAAATTTCGCTCGATCTGAATCAGTCGTTAAACCGATCTAGACCGTTCGAAACTCCTGATCGTTGAGAACAGGACACAACAGAACGCAGACGGAAGAACATTTCATTGCTATTACAACAATACCATCAGATACAAGAATATACAGAGTATAAATGAATAAATTACATTCGATAAATATCAGAGATTACAATAAATTACATAGCAGCGGAAAATAATACAAAGCACAACTGAAGGTGATATACGGATACAGAGCTTTCCGGATATCATTCCAGCTGTAAACCAGGATCCTGTGAATATAAATCTGCAAAACCAAAACTACTAGCTGCCCGTGCGGAAAATAGGGGCACCCAGAGTTTAGGTTAAAACAATAAACTCCAGGTCAGTCATGTGACTGGTGTGAGAACTAAAACAGTTATTAATTCAATTTTAAAAGAGAGTAATTCAAGGGACCACGCCGTATAACACGGAACGGGTTTCCTCCCAAGAATACCAGTGCATAGAATAAACAATGCAATGCTTTTTCGAAAAATGAAGCTATTATAAGACCCAGGTCCCATCACACAATGTAACGCAAGCCGGAGGATAGGGTTTTACCTTATAACAGCCAAATATGCTTGGTACGTTTAAAACAAATCATTTGATACTATAATAAGTGTATAGTGTCAAAACAATTTCAATCATAAACATAAATCATAGACGGCATAGCATCCCATGCTACTATGTCGCCATACTAGGCTCTACAAATAAAGCCGTAATACACGTATTGGAAATTGGATTTCCGTCAAGAGTCGAGGCAAGGGGCAAGCTCCTCTCCGCGTTCAAGACACTCTAGCAAATGTCTCAGGGTTACGCACTCTGGGCAACCCCGGATCCTCCAAGGCCAGTCCTCACTTACGTTAGAGGATTAGTTATTCCTGAACACACGTTTCCCGGTCCTTACAGACCTATAATCGAGGCGCCTCGCATTCCAACAACCACATAGGTGAAAAGTATATAAATGTCAGGGCTGGTAAGTCACTGACACCACCAAAGCTAGAAAGAAACGTCGTGCACTCCTTGGGTCCTCATCCCGTTTTTAACTCATACCGAGGTGTGAGGCTCGCGAATTCACGTTATACACAAAGCTGCCACGTAGGCGTGCTTTGATCATCAACCACAAGACTTTGCTTTTCAACATAAGCCTTGATCATTGCATCTTAGCGTGCCACACAGGCGATTCATGCCATGCGATTGATATCTATCGATACACAACCTCTAAGCTCGTACGTCTCAGAGAAGGGCGTTAAGCAAAAGAATAAATTCTCCGCCGCCAAACAGATGTATATTTAATAGAAATCAATCAACACAGAATAAAATCCAGTGTCAGACACACAATCCATTTACAAGTCCGTTCTGGGTCTGAACGAAACCGGAGGCACTTTCCTCGCGTATCCATCCATCTCCAAGTACGTCTGGACGACCACCAACTATTTCCATCCTCTTGGGTGTACAGCCCAATCAAGATCGTCAGTAATTGCCCAAACGATGTGAAGACTTCCGGTCTTCGACCACCGTCTTCATCTTCGACTTATCGTCGAATCGGTTATTCAGAAAGGGTATAAACCCGGCCTTTCCGAACAACCCGCGTATATTAAAAACAAATGTTAGACAAACACAACATACGCCTCATTCCAATTCATTAGTCACTAACCGCAAATTAGCAAGAGAACAATTTCCCAAACATTAACCCCGAAGGCCGAAACCAACATCAGATCAATACCCAAGAAACCATTCTTCTTAGCCAACCTACAGCTAGTTTCTAAATTCCACATTCTTAGGGAAAGGTCCCCATTAATTTTATCCAAGATAAATTCTTTAAAATTTATCCTGTAATCTTCCTTTGGATGTCGTTTCAAACCAAATTATGGTTTTTCTAAACTAGTCGAGATTAGCGAATCACAACGAAGTAATTATTTATTTTATTTCCCAATCCCAACCTATTCATCCCATGAAGCAAAACTGGTAATACTCCATATCTAACACCACGGTGTTATCGGTAAAATTAATTACCATTTCACGTTCAAATCTAATTAAAGATTTAACTATCGCTTTGGAGCAAAACTGGTAATACTCCATTCTCGTTCATTTTCTAAATTTGGAAATTTAGATTACAAATTCACATTTCAATCTAATTGCAGATTCGTTAAAACTCCTTTTACTGGGTTAAAGAACTAGGTGTTATTTAAAACACAGTTCACGACAAACCCAAATCACATTCTATTTATTATCGGCTTAAAGAACTAGTGTTATTTGAAACACAGTTCACGATAAACCCATTTCAAATCCAATCAAATATATTAGGAATTCCGATTATTTAAAACCCCTTTTTAAATCTAATTTATTTATTTAAAAATAAAAACCCGGGCTTTAAATTGAGTTCAAACTAGTTCATTTCGATAAAAATCCATTTTTATCTTTTCAAATATGGAGTTTTTCACCCCAATTTTTCCCAAATCATTTCTTATGATTTTACACAAATTATTACTATTTTTAATAATTTTATTAAGGCCCATACAATCGATTTCCAACAATGGCCATCGAACTGCACTTACAACGACCTTTTTCAAATTTGATTTGGACGTAACTCCAAATCCAACCGTTAGATTTCAAATTTCTAATATTCGTTAGAAAGATCTTTTCGATACGAACCCAATGGTTCCGGTTTTAGGAGAATCCGACGGTCGGATCTCCCGTAATATCCGTTTGAAATAAATGGTCGAAATTCACGAACTGCCGCGGCGCGGCGCGTTCTATTCAGGCCATTATATTATATATATAATATATATAATATACATATTTCGTCGATTTCTATTTAAAACGAATTATATAAATAGTTTTAAATTCGTTTCAAAAACAATTTCAACTTCCATTTCAATCCAAAGCAAAATTGAATTCTTCTTATAAATTCGTTTCAAAATTCATTTCTATTCAATTCAAGCTTCAATTCAATTTGAATTCATTTCAATTTGTTTCCAATTCAATTCGAATTCGTTTTCAATTCAATTCGAATTGGTTTTATATTCCATTCAATTCAAATTGGTTATTTATTCAATTGAAATCAAATTCGTTATATATTCAATTCATTTCGAAAGTCGTTTTCTATTCGATTCAATTCAAATTGGTTTTCTATTCGATTCAATTCAAATTGGTTTTCTATTCGATTCAATTCAAATTGGTTTTCTATTCGATTCAATTCAAATTGGTTTTCTATTCGATTCAATTCAAATTGGTTTTCTATTCGATTCATTTTGAAATCGTTTTCAATTCATTTTAAAATGAATAAATCGATATAAATATCGTTCACGTCAAAATGGCGTCAATCTAATCAACACGGCTTCATATATTTCTATTTTTCAAATGTTCTGTTTCGAATATTTCTTTTACAAATATTTCGTTTTCAAATATTTCGTTCAACACATGACTAATCTCAACGGATGAGTACAGTCAACACATGAACCTTTATTTTATAGTGATAAAGATATAAATTTTATTATTAAAATATTTCGTTCAACACATGACTAATCTCAACGGATGAGTACAGTCAACACATGAACCTTTACTTTATAGTGATAAAGATATAAATTTTATTATTAAAATATTTCGTTCAACACATGACTAATCTCAACGGATGAGTATAGTCAACACATGTATATAATAGCATTGACAAATAATCAACCATCAACCAAAGTGCACTACACTGTATAGGCATCAAATATAGATATCTAACGCTTATAACAGTCTGTCAATCAATCGATCGACATATTTAATCAATCAGGATGAGTGAACTTCAAATTTCATCCCAACACCCGTGTAGGGTTTCAAACAATCAAACACCGATTTTATTCGTGCAGTTGGGCGATGTGTAAAATTTATCGACCCAATCAATGTCCTTCAAATAGGTGTACATAAACAAACCGTCCGGTTTGTAAATGAATATTTTATTTTATTCACTTCACGTTAAAAATTATATTTTTGACGATAAAATATTTTATTTTAACACATGGATTTCTATTCAGTTCATTCTTTAAATAAAATGCTATCCTTATTTTCTAACTTATTTTAGAAAATTTCGGCGGCATAACGGCACGATACCAGAAACGGGACAAGGCCTAGCCTTATCCCCGGTCTAGTGAAGGCCCACGCCATTCACACATCAATCAAATTCACCAAACAACCAAATTCAAATCAAATCATCTAACTAATCTATGCAACCAAACAAACAAGTCCATGGTCTGTGGACGATTGTGTCGGGTGTTACTAAGCACCGTCTGCATCCTAGTATATATATATAACTAGAAAAGAAATTGAAGAGTGAGAAATTCTCACCGATAGCTATCCTAACTTCACGGCACTTCATTGATGGAAATCTTCAACATTCTCGCCTTTTTGTCATCTTTGTTGCCCGTAGCCGCTACATATGTAAAAATCGAATTTTTACTTCGTTATTCAATATATAAAAATTGAATTTTTACTATGCTTTTCAATATATAAAAATCGAATTTTTATACCGCTACTATATAGATAAAAATTCTATTTTTACATCGCTGCTATATAAAAAGATTTCGCCTTTTCAAATATAAAGTTTTCGCCTTTAATACGCCTATCATGTAAAAATTATATTTTACATCTTCTACATAGTAAAGATCATATTTTTAATACTTTAAAAATATAAAAACCATATTTTGACTTACTTATATTATAAAATTTTTTTTTTTTCTACAACTATAATTAAAAATCGTTTCTTTACCTCGCCTACTTCACATATATACAAATTGAATTTTTATCACGCTTTCTCCAATATAAAAATACGATCTTTTTCTTCTAAAAATTCAAATCTTTACTTTTAGAAAAATCACATCTTTTACTTTCGAAAAATCAAATCTTGCATCATTATAAAAATTCAGTTTTTAACCATTATAAAAATTCTGTTTTTAAAACCAAATAAAAATTCTGTTTTTAAAATCAAATAAAAATTCTGTTTTTAAAATCAAAATAAAAATTCTGTTTTTAAAATCAAATAAAAATTAACAGATAAATGAAAATAAAAACAAAACTTACAGTGAACGGGGGGGGGGGGGGGGTCTCTGGTTGTGCGCGCGGGGGGGGCTTCGAATCGGAGTGGCGGCTGGTGGTGAGGCCAGCGAGGGCGACGGAGCCGTGCTCGACGGAGGCGGTGGAAGCTGGGCGCGGCTGAAATCGATGGCTTGGGGTTCGATTTACTGGAGGGACGAGGGGTAGGGGTGCGGTGGTTCGGAGGTGGCGATGGGGAGGCGAGGCCCTCGCCTGGACGGCGGCGCGTCGGTCGATTAGGGCGTATGGTTATTTTTTTTCTTTTCTCTTTTCGTTTTGAAATGAACGGGGGCCTGGGTAGTTAAGGAGAAGGAAGGGGTTTTTTTTTATTTTAATTATTTAATTTCTAAAAAGGTGCTTTTACATACGACCTCGAAACGAGGTCCACCGCCTGTCGTCCATAGCGTTTCACCCCCATTCCGAACTCAATGGGATATGTATCATAGGCTGATTCTATCGTTACGATCAGTTTCCGTTGAATTTACATTTAAATCACTATATTGAATTTTAAACGTACATTTCAAATTACCGGGGTCACATACTAACTCTAAAAATTCAATAAAAATATTTTCTAACTTCGTATTAACGATACGGTCCTAACAAAACTAGTTTCATCGAATTCTGAGACAGTTAGAAAAATGGCCAATTTTCAGTCGATTAAAATCAACTGAAACTGGTCAAACGCGTTTTGCTTTGCCACGCTCACATATTGATTCGAAAAATTATGAAATTTGGAATCTAGCAATAATTTGACATCACGGACCCAACAAAAGTGGTTTCGTCGAAATCCGAGGTCGTTTGCAAAATTTCCATTTCTAAGGGCCTGAATTCCATAGCGACTATTCAGAAATTTCAACTGGACATATCTTTTGATTCCCGCTATGAAATTTCGATTTTTCAGATTCGTTGGAAAGATATCATCAATTAGATCCTAATGTTTTTGGTTTCACTAAAATCCGGATTGTTTTGCACCCGGTACATTCAATTGAAGTTTGAAATCGAATTATCGAACTACCGCGCCATTTTCAATTCTATTTATAATTATATATAAATATTTATATTCTAACGACGACGCGTATAATATATACGTTCTAATTATATTCAAAATAAATTTCTCGTCGATACTATTTAAAATAATCTATTTTAAATGTTCAAAATTCGCTAAAATCGCCAAAATAAAAATTTTAAACTGGCCCAGATTTTCTGGGTTATTACAATCACATCACATTTCAATCAGTCCCTAACCGTGAATTAGCAAGTGAGCAATTCCCTAAGTATTAACCCCGAAGGCCGAAACCAACATCAGATCAATACCCCAGAAACCATTCAACTTAACTAATTTCCAGTTAGTTTCTGATTTTCTTAACTCCATTTGGGTCTAAGAACAGTATTATTGAAGATACCGTTCACAACAACCCAAAATCACATTCCATTAATTATCGGGTTAAATAACAAGTGTTATTTAAAACACCGTTCACGATAAACCCAAAAATCAATTAGAATTCAATTCCAATTAAACACCATTTAATTGGTACACTTCATTAAATCTAAATAAAAAGATTTAACCTTTTTCTCAACTGGGTTTAAGAACAGTGTTAATGAAGACACCATTCACGACAAACCCAAATCACATTTGATATTAAATACAAGGCTCTGAATAGGAAATATATCGGCTTATATTCAATATCAAATTCTATGACCAACAAATATCGTATTGGAAATAACGATATAAATATATCTTTCAAATTCCCATAACAATACCTGTATCATCACGAAATCCAACATCGAAATATTCCACAGACAATTTCGATTCAAATCCATTACAATTCAATTATTGGAAATTCTGGTTATTTTCGAAACCCTTTTCAAATTTAATTTAATTATTTTAAAAATAAATAAATTGTTATTCTAGGTCAAAACTAGTTCACTTCGATAAAAATCTAGTTTCATCTTTTCAAATGTGGAGTTTTTCATCCCAATTCTTCACAAATCATTTCTTATGATTTTACACAAATTATTACTATTTTTAATAATTTTATCAAGGCCCGTACAGTCGATTTCCATCAACGGCCATCGAACTGCACTTACAGCGACCTTTTTCAAATTTGATTTGGACATAATTCCAAATCCAACCGTTAGATTTCAAATTTCTAATATTCATTAGAAAGCTCTTTCGATACGAACCCAATGGTTCTGGTTTCAGGAGAATGCGACGGTCGGATCTCCCGCAATATCCATTCGAAGCCAATGGTCGAAATTCGCGAACTACCGTGACGCGGCGCGTTCTTTTCAGTCCATTATATTATATATATAATATATACTTCGTCGATTTACTTTCGAAACAAATTTTATAAATCGTTTTAAATTCGTTTTCGAAACGATTTCAACTTCATTTCAAATTCAAATAAAAATTGAATTTTTCCTCATAAATTCGTTTTAAATTCATTTCAAATTGATTTCAATTCAATTTCAATTTAATTCGAATTTCAATTCATTTCAATTTAATTCGAATTCGTTTCTATTCGATTTTAATTCGAATTCGAATTCCATTCAAATTCAATTCAAATTCAATTCTATTCAAATTCATTTCTATTCAATTTCAATTCAAATTCATTTCTATTCAATTTCAATTCGAATCAATTTCAATTCGAATTCAATTCTATTCAATTTATCAGATTTTGAAATCACTTTCGATATTCATTGAAAAATGAATAAAATCGATATAAATATCGTTCGCGTCAAAATGGCGTCAATCTAATCAACACGGCTTCATATATTCTATTTTCAAATATTCTATTTCAAATATTTCTTTTTCAAATATTTCTATTCAAATATTTCTTTTTCAAAACTGGAATGAGGCCCAATCAATTACCATATAAGGTTAATTATATGGATTTTCTACAACACATGTATACAATAACAACGATGAATAATCAACCATCATCCAAAGTGCATTCTACACTGTATAAGCATCAAATATAAATATTTAACGCTCATAACAGTTTGTCCATCAATCGATCGACATACAGCTAAATAATTGGGATTAGTGTACGCTAAATGTCATCCCAATACCCGTGTGGGGTATCAAACAATCAAAAACAGATTTTATTTGTGCAGTTGGGCGATGTGTAAAATTTATCGTCCCAATCAATATCAATCAAATCAATGTATATAAACAAATCTCCGATTTGTTTATAAATATTTATTTTATATACACGTTAAAAATTCTATTTTCAACTATAAAATATTTTTAACTATATAAATATTTTATTTCATTTCACATCACATCACACAATCAACTACACATCAAAATCAAACAAACAAGCATACAAGCCGTCCATGGTCTGTGGACGACGGGTGTCGGGTGCTACTAAACACCGTCTGCATCCTACTATATATTTTAACTAGAAATAAATTAAAAGTGAGAAGTTCTCACAGAGGGTTCCACTCCGCCGTGCTTTGCTGTTGAACTGCTGAACCGTCTGGATCGGTTTGAAATTCCAATGTAGTTCTTTTCACGCTGTTCACAACAATAAAAATTATATTTTTATCCTTCATTCAATAAATAAAAATTCTATTTTTATTTCACTTCATATATATTTACAACGCTTATTTATATATAAAAATTATATTTTTATATTTCTATTTCATATATAAAGATCGAATTTTTATCTTGTTATTCAAATAAAAATCATATTTTTGCTTCGCCACTTCATATATAAAAATCAAGTCTTTACCTTGCTATTCAAATAAAAATTATATTTTTACTCTCAACATATAATAAAAATTATATTTTTATTATCTACATATAATAAGAATTATATTTTTAATTCGCTACATATATAAAGATAATATTTTTATATTCTCCATTATATGTAGATCATATTTTTAATACTCTACTAGTATAAAAATCATATTTTTATACCTTCTACTATATAAAAATTATATTTTGAACCTTTCTATAATATAAAAATTATATTTTTAACCT
This sequence comes from Allium sativum, assembly GCA_030737875.1. NCBI lineage: Eukaryota > Viridiplantae > Streptophyta > Magnoliopsida > Asparagales > Amaryllidaceae > Allium > Allium sativum. The sequence goes on from CM060919.1 coordinate 235,998,306, forward strand.
TTCTATAATATAAAAATTATATTTTTAACCTTTCTATAATATAAAAATTATATTTTTATAAATAAAACTCATATCTTCTTATAAATAAAAATCCCTTATTTATGTATATAAAAATCAAACCCTCTTTGTTTATAAAAATCATGTCTTTAATTTAAACAAAATCATGTCTTTAATTTAAACAAAATCATGTCTTTAATTTAAACAAAATCATGTCTTTAATTTAAACAAAATCATGTCTTTAATTTAAACAAAATCATGTCTTTAAATTTGTTATGTATATATATATAAAAAAAGTCAGATTTAAAACAATGTAAATGGTATAAAAATGATTTAAACTCACTGTAAGTTCGAGAGCTGCCTTTCATCTTCATCCCGTAGCAGGAACCCTCGCATCGTAGAAAGGAGGCGCCGCCGTACCTCGAGGACGATGACCGGACGTCGATCTAATGCACCAGGGCACGCGGCTTCACCGGCGGAAGGTGAGGTGGTTCGATTGTGGTGGGGGGGGGGGGTGTTGCGGTTTCAAAGGTAGTAGGGTTGGCTCGATTCTCGTTTGAGGGAGGGACGCGCGAGGCTCCATGGTGGTCTGACGCGAGTTTGTGAGGGATTGGGTTCGGAATTTAAGGGTAGGGAGAAGGGGTCGGAGATGGAGGCGGCGCCGTGGGTGAGGGGGTCACGACGAGAGGAGGTGGAGGATCGACGAGTGCTTCGATCGATTTGGAGGTTTTTTTTTCTTTTATTTTTTTTTCTGGTTTGAACGGTGAATGGGGAAGGTTGACTGGGTATAGAGAGGAAAAGGGGGCCCATTTTACAATTTAATTATAATTAATTTATTATTTTTCCTCCAAAAAGTGACTTATAAATCCAACCTCCAAACGAGACCCAACGACTGTCGTCCCTAGCTGATTACCCTTATTCCGAACACAATGGGATATGTTTTGTAAGCCAGTTCGGCCGTTTCGATCAGTTTTCGTTAAAATCGAAATATGACTCTATATATTGAATTTGAACGCACATTTCAAATTTCCTGGGTCACATACGGGCTCTAAAAATTCCAGAAAAATTATTTCTAGCTTCGTATTGATGATACGGTCCTAACAAAAGTGGTTTCGTCGAAATTCGAGGTCGTTTGCAAAATGGCCATTTTCAAGGGCCGAAATTCCATAGCGACTATTCTGAATTTTCAACTGGACATATCTTTTGATTCCCGTTATGAAAATTTGAATTTTCTGATTCGTTGGAAAGATATTCTCAATTAGATTCAAATATTTTTGGTTTCACTAAAATCCGGTTTATTTTGCACTCGGTACATTCATTTGAAGTTTGAAATCGAATTATCGAACTACCGCGCCATTTTCAATTCCTTTTATAATTATAATTAAATAATTGTATCCTAACGACGATTCGAATAAATATACGTTCGAATTCCATTCAAAATAAATTTCTCGTCGTTATTATTTAAAATAATTCATTTTAAATAATTAAAATTCACCAAAATCGCCAAAATAATTTTTTTTAAATTGGCTCGGATTTCCGGGTTATTACAAGTTATGTCTTTTTTTTTCTTGTTAAATAAACAAGGCCCCTTAACTAAAAAAAATTAAGTTGGAGTTCCTTTAGAATCATCCTTCGCTTAATCAAATATGGAGTCCATTTAGCAATCCACAAATAAAACCAAACGTGTTCATACCCTACGTCGGTTTGCTGACCGCAAAAAACTGTTTTTTCCGGTATGCCATTCTCCCAAATTCGTCCTTCTCCTGAATTCGCCGATCATTATCAAGGTAAATTTGTGATTTCCTTTTTGTTTATACTTTGTTTGATTTAATTTTACTAGATCATCATTATTTTTTGCTATTTGCTACGGTGTTTCCTTCCCGATAGGATGAATTAGGGTTTTACGATATTTGTTTGATGCAATATTAGAATAGCTAATACTTATCAGTTAAATTCCGTTAATTTTTGTTTCAAAACAGTGAATTTGAAATTATCGCTGAAAGACAACGAAAGAACTAGAGTTTTAGCTGAGGTTCAGTTAACTCAATAAACTCCACTAAATTCTATCTATAGATGATTTGTTTTTTTTCCATATGATTTTAATATGCTTACTCCATCACTACCCATTTTCCTTGTTTTATGTAACGACCCGGATTTTGAGCGGCTTTGGTTATCGACGTAAGCTCGACGTCGATAACCAAAACATCGAAAAATCCCGGTAATTAATGAAAGAAATTAGAAGGTGAGAATAGATAAGATAGAAACTTAGAATAGAAGAAGAAGAACACAACATCAGAGTAACACGAACCTCACAGCGGAACGAATAACATATAATAGATAACATAACTTTGAAATATAACAGTTATGTATACAATAGCACTTATCAGAGTACAGCACTTACAACACAGCGGAAATAAACTATAGCTATATGATCCTGAAGCCTCCTGCTCCAGCTCTTCAATGTATCTGCAAATCCCGACTACTTGACTGCCCGTACAAATTTAGGCACCCAAGAGTTTAGGGAAAACAACAAAGTAAACTCTGGGTCAGTCATGGGACTGGTGTGAGTAAAACAGTTTAAACAGGTATATGAACAAGTAAACGATATCTCATAAGACCACGCCGCAGAACGGAATGGGTTTTTTCCCTTATGAGAATCCAAAATATCTTTATATCAAAAACCTTTTGATATTATAATAAGGTCTATGTACAAATAGATATCAACTAGCAGAAACGCTTTCATCTCACGTTCTACATATATGGTATACAATCAAAACCGCAAGCACGTATTGGGTAATGGATTTCCAACTATGACAAGGTATGGAACCACCTTCCGATCAGTGTACTCTAGGAACGATACACAGGAGTTCAACAAGAACATCTTGTAACTCAGCCACACATGACCGACCACTCATTTCGCTTGAGTGTATCGAATGTATATCACCAACGGTTGGGATCAGCAACCGTTTCCCGTATATATATGGGACAACATTGATAGATTTAAGAAACAAATGAATATTCTCTAGATAGGTGATTATACACCCTACTTCGGTGCGACCGACTTAGCCATGCTGCCTGCCCGATTTCTGTCATTTACCGGTTGATGAGGCTAGAAGCTACGCTTTATCATTACATCAGATTCACTTCGAATGCTACATTGTCAGATCCATCGAAAATCACTAATTGACATCTACAACAATACATTACGTGTTAGCTAAAAGAAGTTTCCTTCTCCGCTTCCACTCTTGGTATGGTTGAAGAAATCAAGGTACGTGACCTTTCTGGAAATACTCTGTCAGACATTCTGTAACGACCCAGATTTTTGACCATTTAAACCGACAATAAACCACACATGTCGACCCAAACGAATCGCCAACCCAGATAGTTATTTGGGGAAAAAGAAGAAAAAGAAGAAAGGAAGAAAAACAATCAAAGAACCTCACAGCGGAAGGACAACATATAATAAACAAATAATATTTCAAAACATTTAAACATATACATTTGAGTTACAATATTCAAATCAATCAGAGTTATACACTTACATACACATAATGCAGCGGAAATAAAAATGTAGTGGATACATATACCAACTCCGTCTTCGATCTCCAAGGCCAAATAATCTTCATTATCTGCAACATCTGCTGGCCCGAGCGTATTGCATAAAAAGAAAAACACAACAAACACTCGGATCAGCACTAAATCATCTCATATTAGTCAAATTAAAATACAGAATAAAATCGGTATCATGGTGCAGTAACTCAAGAGATGTTACGGGATTTTTCCATCTCTCAAGGATCCGTTAAACAAATACATACATAGTATAATACGCTATTACAATAGTGTTTATTCAGTAAAGTATAATATCGAAAATAGTGTAAGCGGGATTACCATGTTACCCTTACACTGTTTATAGCATTGCCGTACAGTTTGCATATAACACACCAGTACGTCGGTGGATAGGGATGCGCCGTGATACGACAACGTTAAATCAAAATCGTAGGGGCTCGATCAGGATAATATGACAAGGCACTGAGGAAATACCCCGGTAGGATTCTACCGAATTCGCGGACCCAGGCCGGTGGTAACGCATAGCCGCAACTACCGCCCACCTCGAACGACATTCCCATATTCAAGGGGTGCACCCAAATCGATCACAGTAGTAATAGAGATGGTTTCGAAGGAGCGCGTTCGATCAGAGAAGCGATCTCATTAACCTGGGTATGGCTCCTGTTTTAGTCATTTCAATTATGACCCGAAGGTCAAGGCTAATCCATCATCGTTCTCTTTCTTCAAATCCAGTAATCGCCTCCATACCATCCGACTTCGGTTCTGGAACTTCCATCGCGTACACAGTTGTCAAAGTGGTATCGACACTGACAGAGAGTATGCCTTATGTCGACTCCGGTCTCCTTGACAACCCATCGTTTACATTTTTCACACCGGTCAGTGTTTTTACCTTTCAAAGGAGTTCGTGTTTCATATCAAGATATCATGTTTCGAAATTCAATTTCATATTCTAAATAGAATATTATTCAACTGGGATATTCCCATTTACACTCAACATCTTGAACTAATTCCAACTTATAAAATTTGAATATCCAATTAATTAACAATATATTTAAATAGTTTAAAGGTATAATTGAAATAATTTGAAATAATAGTTTGTAATAAAAGTAGAGTTTGACAAAATAATTAAAACATTAAAATAATTCATAAAATAAATAATTAATAATTATAAAGTATTTTATTTAAATAATTTATACAATAAATAGTTATAAGGAAATTTAATTTATTAACAAAATAGTTTTGAAAAATAGTTTTGACATACCATAGTTGGAATTAGCATCGTTTCGCCCAGATTTCGTTTACACTTGCAGTTGTATTTCAACTTCAAGTAAATCAATTCGAATTCACAATCCCGATTGACTTTATTTCAAATATACATTCATTTCAAATTTTGCCAATTTCAAATCAGATGGTTATTTTTAACCCGAGTGCCCAATTCAACGATCTTAATTCATAACAAATAAACCAAATCCGATTTCGATCATTTCAATCTATTCAAATTCCCACTTCGATATTTATTTTAAATTCAATACGTTGAATCCCGAAGCAACATTCAATTTCAAATCATGCTCCCATTTCGAATATTCAATTTATAACAAACTTTGAATTTTTCAATTCAATTTCATCGTTTCAAGATTTTAAATTTCAACAAATGTCGAGTTTACAATTCACCTTTAATTCAAATCAAGGCTGATTTAAAGTAAATCTCAAATCAGACACACAGTTCAATCTCAATACATTCGATAAAATCATTTTCACTTATATTTAACCTTAATTACAACCCAAAATTATTTCCCCTTTTTATTTGCATTTCAAATTTCAAATTCAAAGGAAATAAATTATAAAACATTTCTTATTGTCGTTAAACAATAAATTTCAAAATTCATGGTTAAACAAATATATTTAACCAACCGGTGTCCGTATATAATTTGCTATCCTATGGCCAAGTGATTTAAATTTAATTTCTCGATATTCGGGATGGATCTATCATTTCAATCCAAATCGGGGTCACAGAGGTTTATCATTTCACTCTGTGTTCTTAATTCATTTTATCGATAAATCCCGGGTTTATTCGATGCCCGCAACATCAAGGGTAATTGGGATTTATCGTCACATGGGCACACCACATCATATACTGGATGACAGAACAATTCAAACAATACACCTTCAGTAATCAAGTAAACAGACGCATCCATCACAAACATTCATTCGAACAGTAAATCTAATCACATACTGGTTGACAGGTGTCGGAGTTTTCAAATTTGAAATTTAAATTAAATTTAAATAACCAATTATCGATTATTATTGCATGTAACACACCGGCATATCAATTTCAAGCAATCATTTACCAAACCAATCACAACCATACATCCAATTCATTTCATACATTAATTCGATAAATATGGGATTAATTCAGTATTTCGTGAGTGGAGAAACACTCACCTTTGCATTTCAATTCGAATCGAATGTCCAGAAAAGGCCCAAAATTTGATAGTCTCTAATGGCAGTGAAATTAGTGCCAAAACGTCCGCAACCCCGCCACGATCCCAACGCAACAAACCGTTCGTAAATCCGAGTTTGTATGAAAAAGATATCAGTGTTTTTCTATACGGATTTTAAAATATATAAATTAATTAAACCATTCTCTCACCAATTAACACAGCGACACGTCATCCTCTTCATTCAACAACTCCCGCTCCTTTTGCTACAGTACCGAACGCGAAAATGAACCCAATGGCCAGAACTTTGACCACGCCATACCCCTCCATCCGACCGCCAGAAGGGCCGAAACCAACTCCAATCGACAGGTGGTCCTCCGGCGCTTCTTCACTGACATCGACGGACCCTCCGGCGGCCTGAGGCGCCTCCGGCGATTCCAAACCCGAAATGGGTTTTCTGGCTTTAAATGCAAATTCCCGGTGATTTACTCCAAGGTAGAACCTCCAACCACCTCCGCTGAACTCGTGAGGACCTCCTCTTCAAAACCCAGAAGCCGGATTCGTCGATTGAAGCCTAGATCGAAAAACCCCAATTCAAACCCTAGGGTTACGAATTTTCTCAGCTTTGACCGCGAATACCGGTCGATCCGCTCAATGCATGTTGAAACGAACTGCAGATCTGTGATCTACTCGTCGAGATCTTCAGTTTGATATATAATTCGATGGGTTTTGGGAAGATTTTATTTTTGAGCTATATTTTGATTTTAAATTAAAATTAAATAATTTTCAGCCATGGATGGAAAAATAGAAATGTGGAGATAGAGAATGGGCTGATGTGGTGGAGATTGGGCTTGATATATATATAAACATATGGTCCAACTGATTAACACATACACAGTTATCGCATATCAGATTTTAACGTACATTTCACATTACCGGGCCCACATACTGACCCCGAAAAATCCGGAAAAATTATTTCTGTCTTTGTTTTGACGATACGGTCCCAACAAAACTGGTTTCGTCGAATTCTGAGGCCGTTTGAAAAATGGCCTTTTTCGGGTCGATCCAATTTAACTATCAACTGACAAAACGCGTTTTCACTTGCCACGCTCACAGATTTATTCGAAAAATTCCGAAAATTGAAACCTAGCAATAATTCGACATTCCGGATCCAATGGCGCCAGTTTCGTCGAAAACAGAGGTCGTTTGAAAAATGGCTATTTTACAGGCCTTTATAAATTCTATAGCGACTATTCTGAATTTTCATTTGACCATAACTTTTGATTTCCATTACGGAATTTCGATTTTTCGGATTCGTTGGAAAGATATTATCAAGCAGGTTCAAATATTTCTTGTTTTGCTAAAATCCGATTTATTTTGAATCCTGTGCAGTCGATTGAACTTAAAAATCGAATTTTCAAACTGCCGCGCCATTTCAGGCTCGTTATATAATTAAAATAAATTTATTCGTTTTTTCTTCGATTAAAAATAATTTTTCCGTCGTTATTATTTAAAGTAAATCACTTTAAATATTCAAAATTCTTTAAATTAGCCAAAATGACATTTTCAAATTGGTTCGGGTTTTCAGGTCGTTACATTCTCCCCCACTTAAAGTCTTTTCGTCCTCGAAAAGAGAACGAACGATATTAAGTGCATATTTATTTCAAATTCATATTTAAAATTAATATTTCCAAAACAAGTATAGTTATAAAACTCGTAAATTTTTCTAACTCCCGAAATCACGGAAAGTTTCGGCAGCATCTCCTTTGTACGGAGAGGCCCGGGGAAAAATCCCAATACATATATGACTCAATATACATCTCATCCAACGATGAGGCATCCCAAAATGGGGAAAAACAAAATATAAAACCACAAAACCATATACCACAAGTACGTACCTCGTTTAGCGTTTATTTTGCGGTTTTTATTTACCTTTGCATTTAGTATTTAGCGCAAGCGAGCTTCAAAACGTAGCGCACACTCCTTACACCTGTTACAACTTGCATACACATGAGATTCAAGCATATATACAATATATGGCAACTTACCCAACATACATTAATCATTTAACCCCAAAACCAATATATCTAAGTCAGTCCAGCAAACCAAATGAAGTTTATCCTTTATCGCTTAGGTATACTCCCGTTCATTTCACTTGTATTAAGCAAATTTTATTTTATCTATTCATATTATGCCATCGTCTATCTTACTCAAGTTCATTTCAACTTATTCATTTCAGTTGTTATTATCTCTTTACTCGGAAAAATGGATTTGAATTAAATTTGTTTACTCAATTCCGATACATTTTCTATATATTTCCCATTCAAGTTACATGAAATATCATTCCACTAACCTGCTTATTTACTCGACTCATCCTCTCATGATTGGAATTAAGGAAATGTTCACCCTCGAAATTTTTTTCAAAATTAGTTCTCAAATCATTTTATTAAATTTCCTGAGTTAAACTCCATTTGACTCGATTCCTCTACTAAATTTAGGTTATACACCATTCGACAAGATGATTTACATTCCATTTCATTGTTCAAATTTAGGTTTTCTCTAACACTCTTTCCGATCGAACCTAGAGTTTTCCTGAATTAAATTATCGTCCAAGATTAAGAGTTAGATGACGACTTTCTTGCACTTAATACTTAAGTCTATTTCATGGTTCCAAAGTCAAAATTCCGATGAATCGAGTACTAAATCTCGATCATTATTATTAGTTAAGACAACTCAAAGTGCTTAATTCTGGGTTTATAATCCAAGTTTAAATAACATACATATACACTTTATACTATAGGAATTTAAATCCAAACCCTTTTCAAACCAGTTATACAATACAGAATGGTCTCTCCCCCACTTAGACTCTTCAGAATCAACGTCGATAATGCGTGCACTCATTATCGAAGTCATTTCTGATGTCCAAGAAGGGACCACACACTTTAATCCTCAAAATCCTTTAGAAAAGTAATTATAATACGATATTTTTCAAAATTTGACAAACCATTTCAAAAGTATCCAGGATCAAGTTTCACGTTCATTTCTATTTCAATCTTAAACCTTCTTATCCCTTATACTTAAAGGTATCATATCATTTCATATATTTTCTTCGACCATTTTAAATTCCTTATTAAATTTATTATCGAATCGACCATAATAGGTATTAATTTAATATTATTACCTACCAACGACCGATGCTTATACACTTAAGACCAAAAATAATATACATAATATATATAAAATATAATCGAAACCATATTATGTCGATTCATTCCATTCGATTACTTAGGAATCCCTATCGATTCTATGGCGTCCCATATACCGACCAGAACCCATAAATATTCAACAGAACCAATCAACACAATAAAAATCACTTTATATCAAAATACAAGTACGCTCTCTCATATCACTCAAACTCATTCTAGGGCGTTTCTAACCCCATCTCTAATGAGTTAATTCCCAACAGAGCCAAGGTTATCGATAACCATTGCTCTGATACCAACTGTAACGACCCAGATTTTTGACCGTTTAAACCGACAATAAACCACACATGTCGACCCAAACGAATCGCCAACCCAGATAGTTATTTGGGGAAAAAGAAGAAAAAGAAGAAAGGAAGAAAAACAATCACAGAACCTCACAGCGGAAGGACAACATATAATAAACAAATAATATTTCAAAACATTTAAACATATACATTTGAGTTACATTATTCAAATCAATCAGAGTTATACACTTACATACACATAATGCAGCGGAAATAAAAATGTAGTGGATACATATACCAACTCCGTCTTCGATCTCCAAGGCCAAATAATCTTCATTATCTGCAACATCTGCTGGCCCGAGCGTATTGCATAAAAAGAAAAACACAACAAACACTCGGATCAGCACTAAATCATCTCATATTAGTCAAATTAAAATACAGAATAAAATCGGTATCATGGTGCAGTAACTCAAGAGATGTTACGGGATTTTTCCATCTCTCAAGGATCCGTTAAACAAATACATACATAGTATAATACGCTATTACAATAGTGTTTATTCAGTAAAGTATAATATCGAAAATAGTGTAAGCGGGATTACCATGTTACCCTTACACTGTTTATAGCATTGCCGTACAGTTTGCATATAACACACCAGTACGTCGGTGGATAGGGATGCGCCGTGATACGACAACGTTAAATCAAAATCGTAGGGGCTCGATCAGGATAATATGACAAGGCACTGAGGAAATACCCCGGTAGGATTCTACCGAATTCGCGGACCCAGGCCGGTGGTAACGCATAGCCGCAACTACCGCCCACCTCGAACGACATTCCCATATTCAAGGGGTGCACCCAAATCGATCACAGTAGTAATAGAGATGGTTTCGAAGGAGCGCGTTCGATCAGAGAAGCGATCTCATTAACCTGGGTATGGCTCCTGTTTTAGTCATTTCAATTATGACCCGAAGGTCAAGGCTAATCCATCATCGTTCTCTTTCTTCAAATCCAGTAATCGCCTCCATACCATCCGACTTCGGTTCTGGAACTTCCATCGCGTACACAGTTGTCAAAGTGGTATCGACACTGACAGAGAGTATGCCTTATGTCGACTCCGGTCTCCTTGACAACCCATCGTTTACATTTTTCACACCGGTCAGTGTTTTTACCTTTCAAAGGAGTTCGTGTTTCATATCAAGATATCATGTTTCGAAATTCAATTTCATATTCTAAATAGAATATTATTCAACTGGGATATTCCCATTTACGCTCAACATCTTGAACTAATTCCAACTTATAAAATTTGAATATCCAATTAATTAACAATATATTTAAATAGTTTAAAGGTATAATTGAAATAATTTGAAATAATAGTTTGTAATAAAAGTAGAGTTTGACAAAATAATTAAAACATTAAAATAATTCATAAAATAAATAATTAATAATTATAAAGTATTTTATTTAAATAATTTATACAATAAATAGTTATAAGGAAATTTAATTTATTAACAAAATAGTTTTGAAAAATAGTTTTGACATACCATAGTTGGAATTAGCATCGTTTCGCCCAGATTTCGTTTACACTTGCAGTTGTATTTCAACTTCAAGTAAATCAATTCGAATTCACAATCCCGATTGACTTTATTTCAAATATACATTCATTTCAAATTTTGCCAATTTCAAATCAGATGGTTATTTTTAACCCGAGTGCCCAATTCAACGATCTTAATTCATAACAAATAAACCAAATCCGATTTCGATCATTTCAATCTATTCAAATTCCCACTTCGATATTTATTTTAAATTCAATACGTTGAATCCCGAAGCAACATTCAATTTCAAATCATGCTCCCATTTCGAATATTCAATTTATAACAAACTTTGAATTTTTCAATTCAATTTCATCGTTTCAAGATTTTAAATTTCAACAAATGTCGAGTTTACAATTCACCTTTAATTCAAATCAAGGCTGATTTAAAGTAAATCTCAAATCAGACACACAGTTCAATCTCAATACATTCGATAAAATCATTTTCACTTATATTTAACCTTAATTACAACCCAAAATTATTTCCCCTTTTTATTTGCATTTCAAATTTCAAATTCAAAGGAAATAAATTATAAAACATTTCTTATTGTCGTTAAACAATAAATTTCAAAATTCATGGTTAAACAAATATATTTAACCAACCGGTGTCCGTATATAATTTGCTATCCTATGGCCAAGTGATTTAAATTTAATTTCTCGATATTCGGGATGGATCTATCATTTCAATCCAAATCGGGGTCACAGAGGTTTATCATTTCACTCTGTGTTCTTAATTCATTTTATCGATAAATCCCGGGTTTATTCGATGCCCGCAACATCAAGGGTAATTGGGATTTATCGTCACATGGGCACACCACATCATATACTGGATGACAGAACAATTCAAACAATACACCTTCAGTAATCAAGTAAACAGACGCATCCATCACAAACATTCATTCGAACAGTAAATCTAATCACATACTGGTTGACAGGTGTCGGAGTTTTCAAATTTGAAATTTAAATTAAATTTAAATAACCAATTATCGATTATTATTGCATGTAACACACCGGCATATCAATTTCAAGCAATCATTTACCAAACCAATCACAACCATACATCCAATTCATTTCATACATTAATTCGATAAATATGGGATTAATTCAGTATTTCGTGAGTGGAGAAACACTCACCTTTGCATTTCAATTCGAATCGAATGTCCAGAAAAGGCCCAAAATTTGATAGTCTCTAATGGCAGTGAAATTAGTGCCAAAACGTCCGCAACCCCGCCACGATCCCAACGCAACAAACCGTTCGTAAATCCGAGTTTGTATGAAAAAGATATCAGTGTTTTTCTATACGGATTTTAAAATATATAAATTAATTAAACCATTCTCTCACCAATTAACACAGCGACACGTCATCCTCTTCATTCAACAACTCCCGCTCCTTTTGCTACAGTACCGAACGCGAAAATGAACCCAATGGCCAGAACTTTGACCACGCCATACCCCTCCATCCGACCGCCAGAAGGGCCGAAACCAACTCCAATCGACAGGTGGTCCTCCGGCGCTTCTTCACTGACATCGACGGACCCTCCGGCGGCCTGAGGCGCCTCCGGCGATTCCAAACCCGAAATGGGTTTTCTGGCTTTAAATGCAAATTCCCGGTGATTTACTCCAAGGTAGAACCTCCAACCACCTCCGCTGAACTCGTGAGGACCTCCTCTTCAAAACCCAGAAGCCGGATTCGTCGATTGAAGCCTAGATCGAAAAACCCCAATTCAAACCCTAGGGTTACGAATTTTCTCAGCTTTGACCGCGAATACCGGTCGATCCGCTCAATGCATGTTGAAACGAACTGCAGATCTGTGATCTACTCGTCGAGATCTTCAGTTTGATATATAATTCGATGGGTTTTGGGAAGATTTTATTTTTGAGCTATATTTTGATTTTAAATTAAAATTAAATAATTTTCAGCCATGGATGGAAAAATAGAAATGTGGAGATAGAGAATGGGCTGATGTGGTGGAGATTGGGCTTGATATATATATAAACATATGGTCCAACTGATTAACACATACACAGTTATCGCATATCAGATTTTAACGTACATTTCACATTACCGGGCCCACATACTGACCCCGAAAAATCCGGAAAAATTATTTCTGTCTTTGTTTTGACGATACGGTCCCAACAAAACTGGTTTCGTCGAATTCTGAGGCCGTTTGAAAAATGGCCTTTTTCGGGTCGATCCAATTTAACTATCAACTGACAAAACGCGTTTTCACTTGCCACGCTCACAGATTTATTCGAAAAATTCCGAAAATTGAAACCTAGCAATAATTCGACATTCCGGATCCAATGGCGCCAGTTTCGTCGAAAACAGAGGTCGTTTGAAAAATGGCTATTTTACAGGCCTTTATAAATTCTATAGCGACTATTCTGAATTTTCATTTGACCATAACTTTTGATTTCCATTACGGAATTTCGATTTTTCGGATTCGTTGGAAAGATATTATCAAGCAGGTTCAAATATTTCTTGTTTCGCTAAAATCCGATTTATTTTGAATCCTGTGCAGTCGATTGAACTTAAAAATCGAATTTTCAAACTGTCGCGCCATTTCAGGCTCGTTATATAATTAAAATAAATTTATTCGTTTTTTCTTCGATTAAAAATAATTTTTCCGTCGTTATTATTTAAAGTAAATCACTTTAAATATTCAAAATTCTTTAAATTAGCCAAAATGACATTTTCAAATTGGTTCGGGTTTTCAGGTCGTTACACATTCATTCATACAAGTCATCCTCATTCACTTAGAATGTCACATCGTCATACCCGCCAAATCACAAATTGACTTATCCAAAAATAACACGGGTATACAGCTAAGAGAAACGAATTCCTCCGCCACCAAACGTGAATACGTTTGAACAGATCAACTTACGCGATCCATTGGATATACTTTGTCAGACCTTCGTCCATACAAGTTGTCCTGGGACTGGACAAACCGAAGGCACTATTCTGTAAACAGGATAGCCCTTGCATTATACTCCGTCTTCAATTATCTTTGGCATATATGATTCGCGACGCTTATGCCAATACAGAGTGGTTCTATGGATAATAATCCAACCGGTCTCTCCATATTAACAACGTTAAAATGGTCAAAACTTCGATAGTCTGTGAGTTAACTATCAAAGAAAAACAAGTGTGCAAACAACGATATTATTTCCAGATGGAAATTATATCGAACAAACATCATTTAACATTAATCTCTTAAATTCATTTATTTACTTATCTCCTGTTTCCCTATATTCTAAATTCTTATTTTCTTTTATCAGAAAACATTTCTGATTCTCGTTTGGAAAACATTTCCAAAACTCCTTTACGATCAAACCTTACCATTTCTTAGTTAAGAAGGAAGTCACTCAAGTTGGGGTATAATTACCTCTCAGACCTTAACTGAACAACGTTATAACTTCGAAATGGTCAAAGTTTATCTTTTAATCTTTAACAACTTCTTTACGCCTTTCTCGGATCCAATTTTACTAATCCACTTCTATATTTAAAACATTGGTTATAACGATAACGTTATAATCCCTCCTTTCGAATTATCTAACTTTAATTGTAACTTCTATTCTTATTAATGAATAATTTACCTAACACTTATTTATTTATAAATAAATAAATCTCTATTTAAACACTGGAAAGTATAAGTACTTTCCCGAATTCGATATAATCGAATTTGCCGATTAACTCTCTTCGAGAAATCTCTATTTGATTAACTCTTCTTCGAATAACCTATATTCGATTAACTTCTTCTCGAATAAACGATATTCGATAATCTCTCTTCGAATAACTAATATTCGATAACTCTTCCTTTTCAAATATCTCATATTTGAAAATCTCACTTCGATTAAACTATAATCGATAACTCCCTTCGATGAAACTATCATCGATAACTCCTTTCGATGAAACTAACATCGATAACTTTAACTTGACGAACTTAACTCGATTAACTTGACTAACTTAACTCGATTAACTTAACTCGATTTTCTTAATACGA
Organism: Allium sativum; assembly: GCA_030737875.1. Lineage (NCBI taxonomy): Eukaryota > Viridiplantae > Streptophyta > Magnoliopsida > Asparagales > Amaryllidaceae > Allium > Allium sativum. The sequence continues at coordinate 236,013,385 of CM060919.1, forward strand.
TTTTCTTAACTCGATTTTCTTAACTTAATCACTTAACCCAATCATCTTGACTTGATAACTCAACTTGCTAACTTAACTCATATCGAATAACTGATATTCGATTTAACTCATATCGAATAACTGATATTTGATTTAACTCCATTCGCTTGACTCTAGATCGCAGCGATCACAATGGTTACGCCTGATTCCCTCAGGAAACATCCGACCGCCGTAGGCTATTTACAGCCCTGCGAATTACGCTAGCAGTCGTACAAGATGGCAACTTACCCTGAATACTATGTTTGACTAACTCTGTCTCAAATAACTATATTTGATTAACTCTAACTGATTAACTCTAACTGATTAACTCTAACTGGTTAACTCTATTTGACTAACTCGACTTGACTAACCCCTTTCGAATAACATATTCGATTAACTAACTTTCGAATACCATATTCGATTAACTAACTTCGAATACCATATTCGATTAACTCCTTTCGAATGTCTATATTCGATTAACTAACTTCGAATACCATATTCGATTAACTAACTTCGAATACCATATTCGATTTCTCCTTTCGAAAGTCTATATTCGATTAACTAACTTCGAATACCATATTCAATTTCTCTTTTCGAATACCATATTCGATTTACTAACTTCGAATACCATATTCGATTTCTCCTTTCGAATGTCTATATTCGATTTACTAACTTCGAATACCATATTCGATTTCTCCTTTTTAACACGTTTATTCATTTATAAAGATTTACTATTACTAACGGTTCTTCACTTTGTAAATGTCCTTTTAATAACGTTTTCCTTTTTATAACGGTTTCCTTTATAAACCAATTTCCTTTTTATTAACTCTATTTATTTTCTAAATATTCCCCTTTCAATTCTATTTGTAAATGGTTTACAAATATTTCTTTTCTCTATTTTATTCTATTTGCAAATGGTTTGCAAATATTTCGTTTTTCAAATTTATTCTTAAAAATATTCTAACTCCTTAAATTCTCGTGAAAATTCGCCATAACCTCCTTTGTAACGGGAGCATCGGGAAAATCCCCAAACTCGCCACACAGGCCTTTCCATTCAAAAAGAAGTGTTTTGAATTTATTTCCTTTTCAAATATCTCCTATTTATAAATATTCCAATTTATAAACATTTCTTATTTATAAATATTCCACTTTATAAATATCTCTTATTTATAAATATCCCATTTTATAAATATGCTATTTTCAATATCACTTTGAAAATTCCCTTATCAACATTCCAGCATGTTATGGTATTCAATCATATCAAATCACGATGTTCAATATCGTCCAAACACATATAATCGCCAACAGATTATATATCACATTATATATCACAATATATAAATCACAGTAAAATAACTGTTGAGGAATCCAGTTGGATTCCTCCAACCTGTTTCCCTGCATCACAGATGTTAGACAATATAATTATCATCACTTTCAGTTCAATATGAATTATTCTGATCAACAGAATCGACATATAAATATTTAACGGTTTATATATATATATAATTTCTACTAATTGACTAGCAGTTCAATCAAACAATCAACACACAGTCAAACAGACAATTTCTAACAGTTCTAAAAATACGTGAAATTATAAACTGTTCAGAGTTGGTGAGATTTACTCACATTGTCGCGTTAACCGAAAAATATCGGTTTGCGTTCGATGATTTGAATCGGACAATTTATGTTGCCATAAATTGTAACGAGCTCGGATTCACTCCCAGTCAGCTTCATTGTGAAGCTCTCGTCCATATGATCCCAACGCAACTTACGGTTCGTCAAACTGACCTCGTATGACCAAGTTACGATATCAACAAGTTTGTACAACTATTAGAATTTAAATAAACTTGGAATTAAACTATTGGGCCTCTCACCCATTATAACCGGCCTGCCTCCAACTCAAAAGCCCACACCCGAAGTTTAGCTTCTTCCCCAAACCACTAATTCCGCTCCAGTAAAAAGAAAAACCCAAATCCCATCGTGTTGACCCCCCTATGACCCCTCCTATCTCCTTCTTCTCTCAATGATTCTTAAAACAAATCACACCATTGAGTTCCTCTTCCAAATCCGCACCACCCCATACCTTGGACTTCGAACTCGCTCGCTTCATCTGACATGCGTCCTGGCGCTGCTCCAGTTCGACGCCGAACAGTCTTTGCACCAAACCACCCGCTACTTTGCCAAGACGACCCCCTCGCCACCACAATCTCATATACACACTCAAATCCGATTAAAACTCCTTCATTCATTGTTGAATCCGAACCCTAACTCCCTGACGAACATTGACATGGCCCAGAGATGAATCGAGTTCAACACAAAGCATATGGGATCGAAGAGCAACACTTCAGGGACTCGAATACACTTGTATTTGGATTTGTAGATATATATATATATGATTTGTTCTTGGATTTTTGGTTTTCTCGAGATATTTTCCTGGCAAGAAAAACATACGGCGGTTTTTGCTGTTGACTTCGGGAGGATTTATTTAGGTTAAGGGTGGTTATTTATATCATTTTGAATTTGAATATTCCCTTAGTATATTATTATTATTTTTTTTATCGCTATGTGTTTTTATCGAAATAAATTTCTTATGATCACATACAATACCCAAAAATCATGAAAATTGACATGCACCTTTAGTTCAATATTACGGTCCCAACGAAACTGGTTTCGTCGAATTTCGACTTCGTATGCTCACACAGCGTATTTTTAACTGTCAAAATACTGACTGTTTCTCACTCTAAAAATCTGTACGACCACACAGTGACTCTAAAAATCACGAAACTTGGAATCTAACAATAATTTGACATTGCGGATCCAACAAAACTGGTTTCGTCGAAAACGGAGGTCGTATGCAAAACTGGCTATTTTTCAAGCGCTGAACAGACCGTTCAAATATATAAATATATTTAAATATAATTAAATAAAATATTAATAAATTAATATTATCGTATATATTCACAGAGGAATATCATACAGCTCCAGGAAAATTATATATTCGATATTCCCAGTCCAGATTGAATCGATATTCAATTTACATTGAAAATCGATTTATAACGTAATTAAAGCGTCGCAAATTATAAAGGAATTCTACAACGACTTTTCTAAAATTGGATTTGGACGTAAATCAAAATCTATCCGACGAAATCCCGATTTTTCTCCTCCACTAGAAAGATATACTCCATCAGCTCCACACGTTTCTTGTTTCACAGAAATACGGCTTAAAACGAATCCTGTACATTCAGTTGAAGTTCAAATCGCCAAATAGCGAACTGCAACGCCATTTCGAGCTCGTTTATAAATATATTATAAACTATACGTTCAACTGTCGTCGATTCAATATAATCGTTATTATATTTTGAATCGAAACTCCACCAAATCTCGTGTGCTATTCAATTCACACGATATTGTGAATTTCACTATTTCCGACTATTTCGACATTATAATATATTATTATATTATAATTATTAATTAAATATTCAATATTATTTAATTAAACGATCATTAACTTCTCTAAATCACCAATTATATAATTAAATAAATTAATTATATATCTCTAAAAATGCGGGTCATTACATTTTAGATGTTGTATAATATGGCCCGTTAACACCTTCATAAGTCAGAGATGGACTCTGATAACTGAAAGCCTTTGTCTGTGAATGCATTGCATTAGCCCTTTCACTACTGTATTCTGAACGTTTACTCATCCTCGCACTTTCACGGTGTGGACACTTCGTTTAGTGTGAAATGAATATCAGTTTATGATTAATTACTAGATATCATTATTGTGAAATGTTTATAATGCATTCACAGTATCATTTAATACTTTCCTAATTACTAGATCTAAGAGTCTTGTTTGAAAACTTGCTTAAGGAGTATTCAAGCATGTCGAAGTTTTCATAAATGTCGATTCACAAATATATGTATTTTTATACATATAGATTTTAAGTATGAATTGATTTTACTGAATTTTAAAATATAGTGTTTAGTATCAGATTTTGAGAGCATATAATGATTACAAGTACTTACATTCTTGCCCTTGTAAAGTTTATAGTGTGGCCTTGGAATACTTAATAAGTCATAAGAATACATTGGTTTCAAATTATAACAGCTTTAGATATATGGTTACATTTGATTATGTACTTTTTTCACTTTTATATTTCTAGGTGCAGTATAAAATTTGAACAAGGACAATAATATGACTGTATGGGATTGTTTTGATAATTCTGATTAATTAGTATCATAATCTATTTTGGTTAGCATCCAAATTTTCTTTGGCATCTAGAAGAAAATACTTGGCTTGCCTCATCTGAACTTAACACACACACACACACACACACACACACATATATATGTGCTTATTATGCTAATGTTTCATCTCCACAGATAATACAAATGTGCATAGAACGAAAAACATGTAGGCAACACCACTCAACACACTCATCCACATGGTCCACTACTAATGTAGCATTCATTATTGAAATCTACAGTTTCACTAATAATCTCTTGATATATTATTTAATTGTGGAAATTCCATATCGACAAAGCATGTATTTGACACTTTTCTTCTTTGTCATGCTCGACATTTTCCTTTATGTGACAAAATAGTATACGTACTCTAGCAAACATGACTATAAGTCTTGAAAGACCATTACAGTTAAAAAAATTACAAGTACCTTGTTATTATTATTATTTTTGGTTGGAAGTTGGAGAAGAGTTGTTATATGGATGTAGTCTTCCACTTTCCCATAAAGGACTTTACTATGAGCATAATATCGTAATGGTGTTATTCAAAGAGTCTAGTGTCAGGAACAGGCCCTTCTAACTCATTATATGATAAATCAATCTTAGATATGCCACGTCAAATTGTTATGGGAAAAGCCATGTCATGTTGTTATCAGATAGATTCAAACTTTCTAACTAAGTAAACTTTCATATTGTTTTGGTGTCTCTCCAAGCAATGAATTATTACTCAGATCAAGTGTAGTCAACTCCACCTTTGTGCATTTTTTGGCTTGTTGTTGCACCAGTTTGAGGCTGTCTAGAACTAAAATGTTTGAGTGTTGTTGATCTCATTGTGCACATATGTGTGTACTAGGCTTACTATTGAGTTGTTGCATGGTGCATACCTTGGTTTGTGTCTTTGTTGTTTTGATATGTAACTTGATTTTTATACTGCACTTGACCTTGTGCACTTGTGATTTTTGTGGCTGTCGTGCTTGATCCAGACCTGAACTTATGTTGATTTTTTTTCTTTTGTTTTTAGACTAATTTTATTTTCTCAGACAAGGTATGTTAATATGATTTTAAATATTGTTGGTTGATTGCAACAATTTTGAACTCAAGCAAGATGCTCTGCAACCTTTGATTATACTTTGATAAACACTTCCACGATTTTAAGAACTATTATATGTACGAACCGCTTGAGTCGCTCATAACCTGGCTAGTGTCTGATTTGTTTGCTTGGAATAATGACTATAAACCTATGATTTTTTTGGCAAGTTGTGCAGTTTTATGTTGGCCAATCGGCTCAAATGAGATATGTTAGAGATCAAATAGCCACAAAGATATGGAGCGAGTACGTAACAACTCGTCATTTATAGTTTAGGTACAATTTTATTTTTATTTCAATTCTAAAATTCATTCCATTTTTATTTCAGTAACATATTTGAATAGTTCAGACACTCTTATTTTTTATTTACTTTTATGTTGTTATTTAGTAGATGTCTAAATTTTGTACTATCGTTTGCAGATCTGACTCGGAAGACATCAGAAGCACGTTGCTTAAATACCATATTATTATGAAAGATGCTTGAGTTCTTCTCTTTCAACATTCTCTTTATTAGTTTATCTCTTATATTATATATTTGAAACCATGTTATTTTTATTGTAATTTTATTCCTGTACAATTCGGTCTCATGTAGTTTAAAATAATGTATACTCTTTAATGTTTAATCATTCCTTTTAGAATTCATCTTTTTATCCATTATCAATTTTTAATTAGCAGCTTGGTATATTCAAAGTTGATTTTATTCAACTTCTTTTTATTTGAATTTTTCATTTTGTTTTTTGTTTGATTTACAACATGTAATATGTTCATGCAAACACAAAAAAATGAATAGTATATATTATTAAGGAAACTACTTGAACATTAAATTCGATACAATTAGCGATAAAAGTGATCTCTAGGCCGTTGAATTGTTTTGTCTTTATATGAAAGAGTGTAATTCATGGGGTGATCGAATGGTGGATATTTGTTGTATCAACAATTATATCTATATTTTGGGTCTAAATAGACTTACATGTGTTACATATTACGTATTATACTCTAAACTTAAAATTTGTTTGAATTGCCAAAATGAAAATTCAAATTTTCAAAATTTGGAAATTGTATTTCAAACCAAACGCATTTTTCAATTTTTAGTTTTGAAAACTTATTTTTGAAAAAAGGATATCCAAATGCTTTCGGAGAAATAATGAATTTTTTTAAAATGGAAAACTGAAAACATCCATGAAAACTAAAAAGTGAAAACTCAAAATGTAAACCAAATGCACCATCAGATCTAGCCCAGAAGATCATCGGAAGTCAAAAGAGCCTAAACAGTTAACAATCAAGTACAACTACATCATTTTTTCTGCAGTCCTAAAATACAAAACTGTCCATAAAATAAGAGGCAAAGACACTTGTTCAATTTTTAAACAATTCATTTAAAAACGTAAACATTTCAAGTTGTTTTTTACCTTTGCTTTCAACAGCTGCTTCCAGTTTTCACATGCAAGCTTGTGACCATTTGCTTGCCCTCTTGGTTATTTGTTTTGTTATGTGAGTGATATGTGCGTGCGTTATACATGTATGTATGCGTATAAGTATGGCTGTGTGCTGTGTGATATAAAAGTATGTGTACGGTGCGTGTTGCTTTTGGTGTATTCGTATCGGCATATCCGTACATATAACGTATTTATATATTTTACTGAATATAGTTTTTGGTGTATATATGAGAGGATTTATGTGACGGATGGTTGTTGCTCTTGGTGTATTCATATCAGCGTATCTATGTATATACATATTTATATGCTTGACTATCAATATAGTTTGTGGTGTATTATATATATCATTGGATTTTGCTCAATATGACTGCGTGTGTTTTCAATATACGAGTATCATGTTCTGGTTAATTACTCTGTGGTTTGTGCACATATCTTTGTAAGGTGTGTGTATATCATATCTACTTTGCGCTAATTATTACATGCAATTGTGTGTACATAACATAATATTATATTCTAAAAATTAATGTTGGCCTTTTTATTATGTCCATGCATTCTAATGTAATATAATAAAATATGAACGTTCACTTCCATTTTTATTTTGGACCGCACGTTGCCGTGTTGTCTTTCCATTATATTATACGTTATATAACAATTGAATCCATATTTTGGTCTATCTTTATAACCATTTGCATGTTATAACACCTAGACTTCACGTGATATATGGCGTGGTTCCATCAGGGTATGAGCATGCTCATATATATATATGCATGTATGTATGTATGTACATATATATGTGTATATATATAGGGAAAGTCTATTTGAACACAACAAATAGACACAAATAAGGAGATACAAAATCTACACCATTGGATCTCCCCCTGAATTCCACCTCTCCACCTAAAGACAAAATGATCCAATGGATATATATATATATATAAGTGTGTATGTATATATATATATGTACATACATATATATATATGTATGTATATAGAGAGAGGCAGGTTCAATGGCACCTCAAACAGTGGAGCACCTCTTTGGCTTCCCTCTTTTTCACCACACATTCTCCCTCTCTCTCTTCTTCCACTCATTCTCTCACCTTCCACTAACTTAAACTAATATAAATGTGTAGTGGAACTCGAGATGGGGGGAGGGGGGAAGGGGTGCTGCATTTTCGGGGTGCCATTGAATGCTTGCCACGCGCGCACACACACACACACACACACACATATATATATATATGTGTGTGTGTGTGTGTGTGTATGCACATATCAAAAGCCAACTGATTTCCATCACAAGTTCCCCCTTGGTGGAAGGAGAGAGAGTGAGTGGAAGGAAAGAAAAGGGAACATGTGGTGGAAATCAAGACGCTTTTAGGGCATTGCACTATTTGGGGTATCACTGAATGTTTATACATGTATATCAGGAGCATTTCGAGGCCACCGCCACTAACCATTCGTGAGCTACACGAATTCAAATCTTACAAAAATTTATAGATGTTCAATCCATATATATATATTATTATTATTTGGGCGGGCATAAACACCGCAATACGAAAACTGCTTAGACCGAACCGTAAAAATGGTGCGGAAAATCGGACTAAATCCTCTTTCTAAAGAAAATAACCTAAACCGAATCGACTCGCAACGATGCAGTTTAGTTGCGGTGTTGATCCAACCGTATTAAACTGAATACTTGCAGTAGTAATCTTATGATAAAAATATAACTAATTCCAATCTAATTTTTTATTTTAATGATGTTTATTCTATTTTCAGCATATGTTGTTGTTATATTAATAATAACCGTTATCATAAAAGAAAATTTTATAGTTTCAGTATGATAATTTCCATATAATTTTTTTGGATAATGCTAATAATAATCTTATTTGAGTTAGCTTACTTAATGTTTATGCATTAGCTAACGTTGATGTCTAGTTAATGCACTAAACAAATTCACTTTTCATTGAACGTAAAATTGAAGTATTCATACAGTTAGAAACTAATCTTTCAATTCAGGTTAACACTGTGTGTTTAACCTTTAAGTGACACAACGTCACACAGTTGTAAATTGATTATTTATGAAAGTAATATTAATTCTCTTATTTCACATTTACTACTTGTTCAAACCGGATCGAAGCCAAAACATACCGTATTACAACAAAACTGTATCTAAACCAAACCATTTGAACGGTTAGTATAATGGTTTGTATTTTGGATTAACCTTTTAATGCGATGTGGAAACGGTTTGAACTCCAAACAGCACCAAACCAAACCGTGCCCAACCCTAATTATTATTTATCAAAAAATTTGAGTTCGCTCCAACATTCGTAACATTTTCAAAAGTTTAGCTCAATTATTCACCGTTCAACATTTATTCGAACAGTTAAATTTAAACATCAATATATTATTCTTTGAATGTCGAAATGAGCTTAAATTTTGGATAGATGATAATATATAGGTTGTGATGGCCCGCCCCGCACTAGCCGACATTTCCTCCGAAAGTGCGCTGTACACATGCCCGACTAGCATGGAACGGTCGCCAAAGAAAGGAAAGAAGAGAATGAACTAATAAAGAACCTGTAGAATGTCTCACAACGCATGGAATAAAATATAATAGTAACATACTTTGACATAAAACAGGTGAGACAGTGCATAAGCTGAAAACTAAACCAACATAGCAGCGTAAATCCAAATACAGCTTATGATCCAACATCATTATTACAACTTTAAACTGTCTCTAAAGCAAAAGAAAACTAAAGTAGAAGATGCACTACTAATGCCCAAGCAGTGATCTTCAACAACACAGGGAGAATATCTATATGTATCATATGTATCATACAGGGATGAAGATTGGGACTGAGATCGTAGTTAAAAACGGCCGCAGCGTCTCTTTCTGGTATGACTGCTGGTTGCTCCCTATCCCTTTGCATGATGAATTTGCCGATCTGTTTGCTATTGCATGCAACAAAAGTGCTTCAGTCTGTACAATGTTTAATGCGAATTCTGCCAGTTTTAAATGGAACCTGTCCTTCTGTCGCATTGTGGCTGGTAATGCTTTGCTTCAGCTATGTGGTCTGATTCGTTTGTTAGAAGATGTACATCTTCATAGTAATGAGGAGGATGAATTTGTATGGAAGATTGGTGGAAATAACTTTCGCGTGAGCGCACTTTATAAGTTGATGAACTTCGCAGGAAGAAAATATGATGGATTCGTGAGAATGTGGAGTTTTAAGGATGTCCCCGCTAAGGTCAAGATTCATATGTGGATGACCATGCACAACAAGCTCAATACAGTGAACAGATTACGGCAAAAAGGTGTTCATGTTACTGGGGGATGTGTTTTTTGCACTGACGACGACGAGGATTACCAGCATCTTTTTGTTGATTGTGATTTCGCCTTTTACGTGTGGACGAAGTGTTTAGTTAGCCTTAATATCTGCTTAGACTGGTCTCACTTCATCACTGATCAATTTCTTTTCTGGCATAGCACTATTATTACATTACCTGACACTGACATGCGCCATATGTTTGCCCTTTTGAACTTTGCTTATGTTTGGATCCTCTGGCATGAACGCAACTCACGAAAGTTTAAATGCAAAATGAAACGGCCCAACTCAGTTATTTTTCGCATCCTTAATTTTGTTTCTCTTTGGTCAGGCAAGGAGGAGATCAAGTTTGTAGACACAATCGGCGCTCGAGTGATGGATAGGGCTCGTGGTAGCAGAGCTTGATGATGCCATGCATCATTTTACTGGGTCTGCATGCTGCTTTGTAGTTGTTTCATATATATTTTTTGGGCACTATGTAAACATGCCTGCGTGCATGTATTTTGGTTGTACATATTTATGTAAATATTTGTAACTAGTAGTTAGTACTACGCATGTTGAACACGTTGTACTTGTTTTATGTTTAATGAATGAATGAAGGCGTGAATCTAGCGATTCACTACCTTTTTGCATCAAAAAAAAAATACGTGGAAGCCTCCTGCTCGTCTCCGGACCAGCTACTCGTGCATACCCAGCTAACCTGTCTCTAGTCTGCTCGTGAGAGCACCCAGAGTAATAAGAAGAGACATAAAACTCTGGGTCAGACAAAAAGTCTGGTATGAGCGATAAGCAGCTAAACATAACAATAACAGGTATACTAAACCATACCTGAACCTGGACCTGCAACCAAAGAGTTAGCACTACATACCGTACAATACTCTAAGGTGCCACTAACATATGATATAAAGAATACGGGGTGGGGTGTGCATGTCATAATGATGGCAAACAAATCAAGCATAGCAACCATCCTCACAACCTCTCACTCAGTGCGTAAAGCATACGATGTCCACTACTGTCAATCACTAGACCCATCGAAGTAGTGACGGAGTTTGACCTGTACAACTACTGCTACTACCAAGCTTACACAAGGAGTCATGACCAAATCTTTACAAATGACCCCACTTCATTGGTCTATAGCTCTTTAGTCGTACCTAGGCCACTGTGGCCCTAAATCCGTTCACGTACTCCCTACACATAGTGATTCAAAGTTACTGACATCGACAACCCCTTAGCACACGTCTCGCAGCAAAGCCCAATCATGAAACTCACTCATTGGTTCCCAACTAGATCCTGAGTCAAAGCTCCTCATTTGGACTTCCTTTGCATCTCGGGTTTTGTCGAATTGGAGTTGGCCTTCAGAAGAAGTCATCACGATGAAGTAAAAGTATGCATCTGGTTCGGTTCGGTACTCCCAACCTGGTTTGGTTCGGTGTTCCTAGTCCATGCCTTGATCAGTGCTCCATCCCTCCTCGGTTCAGTCCACTCACACTTGCTTGGTTCGGTTCGGAAGTATAGTGCCTATCCTTTGTTCGGTTCGGTGGTTGCTCCCTTCTAGGTATCCCTATCCGATCCCATCCTTCTCCATTCGTCCGATCTGATCCCCTTTTGGTCTCTCCAATCCGATCCCCTGTCCAACTCCAACTCTAAGCAAATGGCCTTCCTTCTCGCCAAGTCTCCTTTAGTGCGAAGTTCTGATCAGGTTCGGTTTCTCTACCCAGTCCACCATCCAATCCGAGCCTCGTATCCCAATCCGATCCGAAACCCTGCAACTTTTCCAACGGCTGTTTTACGCCATTCGAATGCGTTTTCGACCAATCTAACACTTCTAGGCAATCACAAAGCATACTATAAAGTCATAACAACATGTATAATCATCCACAAACAGCAAAACAACAATCATAGCATGTAAAATGGATCAAACATAGCCAAAATCCCATATTTTCCCCTAAGCATGTTAGGCAAAACTAATGATATGATTAGTAAAACTTAACCAAATCAAACCAAATTTCTAACAGAGGCCTAAAACATTATTTTCGAATTTATAAATATTTTTCCAAAATTTTATCATGTTTAAATTCACTAATTATCACTAATCACCCTAATTAACTGTAATTAGTGTCAAAACAATGCTAATCACTCACCTTGGCCACAAATAAAATTTTCAGAACTGAAACCTCGCTGATTTGGGCGAATACTGATGTCTAACAGCAGCTCTAATACTGATTTGGTGAAGATCTTCTTTGATTTGGTGTTGCTAAGCCTAATCCTTGATTAAACAGTGATTAGGGATGATTCTAGATGTTGGAGGCCATTGTTAGGGTTCCAAGAATGAAAGTGGCGGCTGAAAAATGAAAATAAGATCATTCTCTAACTGATTTCAGCCTCCTCATAACCCTAATCCCGAAATGGGTTATGGGCCCTCTTGCTAATCACCCTAATTAGGCCCGGTTAAGCTGTTTTTCACCATCTGAAACTTGTTTCAGCCATATCTCCCAAATGGTGAGTCCGTTTGGCTAATGTGATCACTCTACGAAATTGTAAACCATCATCCGGAGCCAATGGAAGTGGTTTCAGGTCAAAATTCCTTTCCAGTCAAAAGTTGTGGCCAAAACAGTACCAACTAGGGGCAAAACGGCCACTTAAAAATCAACAAAAATCACGAACATGGGAAATGACCCCAATAGTCGTCTCCCAAAGTTACATGACAATACGACTTCGTATGTGAAAGAAATAAATATTCTACGATCCTATGATGCGTAGAATGCGGGTCGTTACACTCTCCCCCCCTTAAGAAATTTCATCCTCGAAATTCCTTAACCCAAAACATATAAAGGATCCCGCATGCCTACCAACCATATACAACAATCAAACATGCAAAACAAACAAACAAGCCTATCCTAGCATGCGGAAAGACTAAATCGAAGTTAAAAGCTTACCAGGCAAAGAGTTCTGGATATGTCTTCCTAATGCTCTCCTCTGTCTCCCAAGCACAGTCATTCTCATTCTCGCCCCACTGGACTTTGACTAATTTCACCGCCTTCCTTCGAAGTTGCTTCGTATCGTTCCCAACAATACGCATAGGCCTGCGGTTCCCAACCGCCTCGGGTTTAACTTCGACATCATCCAACTGATCAGGTGAAATAGTCACATCTGGGTCGTGTATGAACTTTCTTAACTGGGAAACATGAAATACGTTGTGAACTCCTGCCATCTTCTCTGGTAATTCAACTTTGTATTCCAAATTCCCAATTTTCTCAAGAACTGGGAATGGACCAACAAATCTTGGTGCTAACTTGCCTCTCCTGCCAAACCGTATCACGCTCTTCAACGGAGAAATCTTGATAAACACCAAGTCGCCAATGGAGAACTTTAAATCTCTTCTCCTCTTATCAGCATAACTCTTCTGCCTATCTTGGGCAGCCATCATCCGCAGTTGGATAGCCTTAATCTTAGATGAAGTTTCTCCTATCACATCGGGTCCGAGCACAAACTTCTCACCAGTTTCTACCCAACATGACGGTGAGTTGCACGGTCTTCCGTACAAAGCTTCAAACGGAGCCATACCGATACTAGATTGATAACTATTATTATATGCAAACTCTACTAGATGCAAATAGTCATCCCATGATCCACAAAAATCCAATACACAGGCTCTCAAGAGGTCTTCTAATACTCGATTCACCCTCTCTGTTTGACCGTCGGTTTGGGGATGATACGCGGTACTGAGATGTAATTTTGATCCTAACGCCTCTTGTAAGCTCTTCCAAAATCCACTAGTGAACAACAGATCTCGGGCACTCACAATGCCTTTGGGCATTCCATGAAATCTCACTACCCACTTTATATACAGTTCTGCTGCCGTCCTGCTTGACTTGATGGGTATAAACCTTTCACTCTTAGTCAATCGGTCCACAATCACCCAAATGCTATCATGGCCCGATCTAGTCCTTGGTAACCCATCAATGAAATCCATTGACACTTGTTCCCATTTCCATTCTGAAATTTCTAATGGTTGCAACAAACCACTAGGCTTCTTTTTCTCAGCTTTAACTAGCTGGCAATTCATGCATTTGGATATAAATTTCCTAACGTCTCTTTTCATCCCTTCCCAGTAGTAAGTCCGCTTCATGTCTCGGTGCATCTTGTTACCACCGGGGTGTATAGTCAACTTCGAGTGATGACATTCTCTAAGAAGTTCATCTTTCAATCCATTGACATTGGGTACAACTAGCCTTCCATTCTTTCTAAGCCATCCATCACGATCAAGCCCATACTTGTTCATCTCTCCGTCGATTCCCATCTCTAACTTTGAGATGATTTCCAATAGGTTAGGATCGTTCCTCTGACTGGAACCAATCCGCTTAATCAAAGTGGGTCTGATCGTCAAACTTGCTAACATTTCTGGATCCAATTCGCACTTTGGTCTGAAATCATACCCAACGATGTACTCCAGTTGCTTCCATTCTAGAAACATAGCCCCTAAACTGGCATGTCTTCTACTCAATGCATCAGCTACCGCATTTCCGTTTCCTAGTGTGTATGCGATATCGAAATCATAGGAAGCTAAGAATTCTAACCATCTTTGCTGTCGGAGATTTAGATCCTTCTGAGAGAAGAGATACTATAACGATTTATGATCGGTAAACAACTCAAATCTTTCTCCCAAGAGATAATGTCTCCACATCTTCAACGCGAATACGATCGCTGCTAATTCCAAGTCATGGGTAGGGTATCTTTTCTCGTGCGGTTTCAGTTGCCGACTTGCATAAGCTACAACCCTACCTCCTTGCATCAATATAGCACCTAGTCTGGTACCACATGCATCTGTATATACCGTCATCTCTTCATTCCCCTTAGGAATGAATAACACTGGTGCACATGTCAACTTGTCCTTTAGACTCTTGAATGCATTCTCGCACTTTTCATCCCAGACGAAAGCTTGATTCTTCTTGGTCAATTGAGTCAACGGTGCTGCTATCTTGGAGAAGTCTTGGATAAACTTACGATAATATCCAGCTAATCCCAAGAAACTTCTTATGTCCATTGCATTCTTGGGCGTAGACCAATCTTGTACCGTAGCCACCTTCGCAGGATCCACGGCAATACCATTCTATGAAACAACATGGCCTAAGAATCTCACTTCCCTCCTCCAGAAGTGACATTTAGAAAACTTTGCTTTCAATTGGTGTTTTCTCAACATCTCCATCACTATTCTTAAATGTTCCTTGTTTTCTTCCTCTGTCTTCGAGTAGACCAAAATATCATCCACGAACACAAGGACAAACTTATTCAACTGATCTCTGAATACCCTATTCATAAGATCCACAAAATATGCTGGGGCATTGGTCAGCCCGAATGGCATGACCAACCACTCATAAAATCCAGACGGCGTCCGAAATGACGTTTTAGCTATACTCTCAGCTTCCACTCTAAGCTGATGAAAACCTGTCGTGAGA
This sequence comes from Allium sativum, assembly GCA_030737875.1. Taxonomy (NCBI): domain Eukaryota; kingdom Viridiplantae; phylum Streptophyta; class Magnoliopsida; order Asparagales; family Amaryllidaceae; genus Allium; species Allium sativum. Next base: position 236,028,950 of record CM060919.1, read on the forward strand.
TCCAACTGAGAGAATATTCTCGCGCCACTCAACTGATCAAACAAATCATCTATCCACGGTAGAGGATACTTGTTCTTCATCGTCACTTTATTCAACTCGCAGTAGTCTACACACAAACGAAGGGAACCATCCGCCTTGGTAGCAAACACAACTGGTGCTCCCCATTCAGAAACACTCCTTCTGATAAATCCCTTCTTCAAAAGATCGCTGACTAGCACCCCGAGCTCTCGCAGCTCCCTTGGTGCCATACGACGAAGTGGCATCACTATAGGTCTGGCATCTTTCACTAAATCAATACGGAACTCAATCTCTCGGTGTGGTGGAAGCCCGGTCACTTCCTCGAAGACATCCGTATACTGGCCAACCACGGGCAAACCTGACAACTCACTATGCGGAATGTCGAGGGAATTCAGAAAACTAGCCATTACCCCATCACCGGGTAGACCACCAAACGCTACCCTCTGCCCATCATCCACTCTAGATGTCACCAAAAAGCCCTCACAGTCTACCACCACCCCGTATCTTTGGAGCCAATCGACTCCCAAAATAATGCCAAACCCAGTAAAGCCCAAAACAAAGCAATCACAAACAAACATGCATCCATGACTCGATAAGACCACATTACAACAAATCATGCTAAGGCTAGTCGAACCACCAATCGAGTTCGTCACTACTAAAGGTCTATCGACAATCTCGGGCTCCAATCCCAAGCTATCTACTAGGTAACTAGATATGAAAGAACTGGAAGCTCCGGTATCAAACAAAACTCTAACAGGAACATCATAAACAGAAAGCATACCTTGAATAACGACATTCTTTCCCTTCTCCGCCGCAGTCGGGGCATTCGACGAAGAAGGAATAACATTAAGGGCATATGCTTTCACCATCTGCTTTTCTTTAGGGGGTTGCGGACACTTGTCCTTGTGATGTCCCACTTGGCCACAGTTGAAGCACTTCCAATCCTCTGGTTTGGCCCGACAATTACTAGCATAATGGCCCTTCTTACGACAGCTGAAGCACTCAACATCTTTCTTATTCTTTTTCTGGCCATCCTTATTCTGGTTTTGCTTGCTCTTATTCTGTGAACCACTCTTGCCTCCAACGCTTGCTTGCGGTTTCGGTTCTTCTGCAGATGCAGTCTCAGTCTTCGGCTTAGGGTAAAGACTCTCTGACCTCAATGCTTTCCCCACAATCGATTCAAACGCCTCATCGATGTGGTTAATAAGCCTTTCCCCCAAGTACTGATCCAAGCCAGTTATGAACTTCTCGTTCTTCTTCTCGGCAGTATCAATAAGAGATAACCCACACTTCGACAAAGTGTCGAATTCGGCAATATACTCCGAGACAGCTCTGCCATTCTGATTGAATTCCAGGAATTTCTTAAACAGCACTGACTTCTGAGCAGCTGGAATGAACTTATCACTAAAGTGAACCTTAAACTGCTCCCAAGTAATCTGATCTTCGGGACTGCCTTTATAGCATTCCACCAATTCATTGCCCGTCCTTGCAGCTGACGGGATGCTAACCTTCTCTTCATCGCATCCTCGATACCCAAATCTTCGAAGATACGCTCGCAGCTATCCAACCAATCCTGAACATCCGTAGCCGACTCCGTTCCATGGAACGGCTTCCCACCAAGACTAGTATAATCCTTGTTCAGCTTGGCGAAATCGGCCCTAGGCGCCTGCACTATTGGACCACCACCATTACCACCATTGGGAGCTGCCCTCTGCACATCCCTAAGCATCTCCCAAATGAGGTCAGTAAACATCGTCCTCATGTCAGCAACATTCCCATTATTGGCTCCCCTACCGGCACCTCTTGCGTATCGGCTCATCGTTCAATCTGTAAAGAGAAAACGATTAACCATCTCCATAGTGGTGCTAGTGCAGTGCGGCTTCATCCTTAGCTATACTAATAGTATATATATAGCTTTTGAAAACAAAAATAATCAAAAATACGCGCTCTCATATACGTATACTATCTCTCCCTGATAACTTCCCTAGGTTAACTACGCAACCTAGAGCTCTGATACCAAGTGTCACGGCCCGCCCTGCACCAGCCGACATTTCCTCCGAAAGTGCGCTGTACACATGCCTGACTAGCACGGAACGGTCGCCAAAGAAAGGAAAGAAGAGAATGAACTAATAAAGAACCTGTAGAATGTCTCACAGCGCATGGAATAAAATATAATAGTAACATACTTTGACATAAAACAGGCGAGACAGTGCATAAGCTGAAAACTAAACCAACATAGCAACGGAAATCCAAATACAGCTTATGATCCAACATCATTATTACAACTTTAAATTGTCTCTAAAGATAAAGAAAGCTAAAGTAGAAGATGCACTACTAATGCCCAAGCAGTGATCTTCAACAACACAGGGAGAATATCTATATGTATCATACGTGGAAGCCTCCTGCTCGTCTCCGGACCAGCTATTCGTGCATACCCAGCTAACCTGTCTCTAGTCTGCTCGTGAGAGCACCCAGAGTAATAAGAAGAGACATAAAACTCTGGGTCAGACAAAAAGTCTGGTATGAGTGATAAGCAGCCAAACAGAACAATAACAGGTATACTAAACCATACCTGAACCTGGACCTGCAACCAAAGAGTTAGCACTACATACCGTACAATACTCTAAGGTGCCACTAACATATGGTATAAAGAATACGGGGGTGGGAGTGTGCATGTCATAATGATGGCAAACAAGTCAAGCATAACAACCACCCTCACAACCTCTCACTCAGTGCGTAAAGCATACGATGTCCACCATGGTCAATCACTAGACCCATCGAAGTAGTGACGGAGTTCGACCTGTACAACTACTGCTACTACCAAGCTTACCACATGGAGTCATGACCAGATCTTTACAAATGACCCCACTTCATTGGTCTATAGCTCTTTAGTCGTACCTAGGCAACTGTGGCCCTGAATCCGTTCACGTACTCCCTACACATAGTGATTCAAAGTTACAGACATCGACAGCCCCTTAGCACACGTCCCGCAGCAAAGCCCAATCATGAAGCTCACTCATTGGTTCCCAACTTGATCCTGAGTCAAAGCTCCTCATTTGGACTTCCTTTGCTTCTCGCGTTTTGATCGAATTGGAGATGACCTTCTGAAGAAGTCGTCACGATGAAGTAAAAGTATGCATCTGGTTCGGTTCGATACTCCCAACCCGGTTCGGTTCGGTGGTCCTAGTCCATGCCTTGATCTGTGCTCCATCCATCCTCGGTTCGGTCCACTCACACTTGCTTGGTTCGGTTCGGAAGTATAGTGCCTATCCTCTGTTTGGTTCGGTGGTTGCTCGCTTCTAGATATCCCGATCCGATCCCATCCTTCTCCATTCGCCCGATCCGATCCCCTTTTGGTCTCTTCGATCCGATCCCCTGTCCAACTCCAACTCTAAGAAAATGGCTTCCTTCTCGCCAAGTCTCCTTTAGTGCGAAGTTCCAATCCGGTTCGGTTTCTCTGCCCAGTCCACCATCCGATCCGAGCCTCCTATCCCGATCTAATCCGAAACCCTGCACATTTTCCTACAACTTTTCCAACGGCTATTTTACGCTATTCGACGGCGTTTTCGGCCAATCTAACACTTCTAGGCAATCACAAAGCATACTGTAAAGTCATAGCAACATGTATAATCATCCACAAACAGCAAAACAACAATCATAGCATGTAAAATGGATCAAACATAGCCAAAATCCCATATTTTCCCCTAAGCATGTTTAGGCAAAACTAATGATATGATTAGTAAAACTTAACCAAATCAAACCAAATTTCTAACAGAGGTCTAAAACATTATTTTCGAATTTATAAATATTTTTCCAAAATTTTATCATGTTTAAATTCGCTAATTATCACTAATCACCCTAATTAACTGTAATTAGTGTCAAAACAATGCTAATCACTCACCTTGGCCACAAATAAAATTTTCAGAACTGAAACCTCGCTGATTTGGGCGAATACTGATGTCTAACAGTAGCTCTAATACTGATTTGGTGGAGATCTTCTTTGATTTGGTGTTACTAAGCCTAATCCTTGATTAAACAGTGATTAGAGATGATTCTAGATGTTGGAGGCCATTGTTAGGGTTCCAAGAATGAAAGTGGCGGCTGAAAAATGAAAATAAGATCGTTCTCTAACTGATTTTCAGACTCCTCATAACCCTAATCCCGAAATGGGTTATGGGCCCTCTTGCTAATCAGCATAATTAGGCCCGGTTAAGCTGTTTTTCACCATCTGAAACTTGTTTCAGCCATATCTCCCAAATGGTGAGTCCGTTTGGCTAATATGACCACTCTACGGAATTGTAAACCATCATCCGGAGCCAATGGAAGTGGTTTCAGGTCAAAACTCCTTTCCAATCAAAAGTTATGGCCAAAACAGTATCAGCTAGGGGCAAAACGGTCATTTAAAAATCAACAAAAATCATGAACATGGTAAATGACCCCAATAGTCGTCTCCCAAAGTTACATGACCATACGACTTCGTTGTGAAAGAAATAAATATTCTACGATCATATGATGCGTAGAATGCGGGTCGTTACGTAGGTGGATTGAACATCTACAAAATTTTATTGTATATGGATTGGCATAGCTTATAAACGTGTAGATGTGACGCAAAACAGGGGTACCGCCGATCGCTCCAATACATACATACATACATACATACATATATGTATATATACATATATATATAACAAGAAGTATATACCAAAAACGGATAAAAACGCCGTTCTTCAGTGGTTCACAAAATTAGTCCAGCAGTGTGAAGATCGCACTCGGAACAACAAATCAAAAACTAAGCTCTACATAAAATACTACAAAACAACAAAATAGCACAAAAGTAGTACAAGCAAAAAAAGTTGGGACATAAATAGTCTAGATGGCCACTAATTAAGGAACAATGGTCGAAAGCTAACCCGCACCTATCTCCATCTGGAGGACAGCGAGAAAACATAAATATCCGCCCTGGGCAAAGCCAATAGAAAACCCATAACCAAATGTTGAAAGAATCCCAAGGTCCCATTTGAAAAGAACTGCCTAGCATGCTCTGACCCTATGAAGCCACCCAAGACAAAACTAGCTAAACTAAGAACGAGCCAATCTAAAGCCCAACCCTAAAAAACCACCTTGTTCCTACATAGGATAGATATTACGTGAGACCGAGTTGCCCCAAGGAAATGAAAGGGAACGAGATATAGAGATCGACACGGGATTAAGGAAACCCATAAATGGCCTTCCTCTGAACGTGAAATGGATATCGACCAACATCTTCCTAATAATGGTGCGAGAAAGCATGGGAAATTCATCAAAAATCGACTTATTACTTGCACACCAAAGCTGCCAGCAAACGAAATAAGAAATGTGGCAAAGAATAATTGGGAAGAGATCTTTGCCCTGAACCCTGGCCCGTAGAACAAAGGATAATAGACTGAGATACCAAAAACAAACAAGCACCCTTGACCAAACAACGAAAGTTTTCTCACTATCCTAAACCAAATATGAGGTAGTTCCAACTGCTCCAACGTCGCAACAAAGGTAATGAGTCATAAAGGGGTGTCTATGCTCATAATCTTATCACCTAGTGGGAAATCGTCATAGAGAACTTTCCACATAAGAATGGAAACCTTAGAGGAATGCACTTATTCCAAATGGAGGGGATGTCAAGGTTTCTCTACGAGGAAATTTTGACTGAATTCCACGATGCCTTGAGAGAGAAAGGGCTATATTTCAGGCTAAATGTAATGACCCGCATTTTTAGCTATCGAATAATTAATTAATTTAATCATTAAATATCGAGTGGCGATATCGATAACCAGAATTAAATAATATTTATATTTAATTAATATAAATAATAGAATAATATATATTTCCAAAATAATCGGAAATAACAGAATTCATGATATGGTGGGAATTGGACAAGTTAAAATATATAATTCAGTTTATATTGAATTATATTGACGAATATATTTAAATAACGAAGCTGGAATGTAGAATTTATATTATAATTAAAATCGAGCTCGAAATGGCGCTGCAGTTCGTAATTTGGCGATTCGAACTTTAAACGAATATACAGGGTCCGTTTTAAATCGGATTTCTGTGAAACAAGAAACGTTAGGAGCTGGTAAATTATATTTTTCTAGTGGAAGAGAAAAATCAGGATTTTATTGTGCAGATTTTGATTTATGTCCAAATCAAATTTTAGAAAAGTAGATGTGGAATTCCTTTATAATTTATAAAGATATATATAAGGAATTTCAATATAAATTTCAATATCGATTCAACCGGGATTTGAAATATCGAGCCGGAAATTCATATAGGAATATTCTAGAGCTGTATGATATTCTGTTGTGAATATATACGATAATATTTATTTATAAATATTAAATTTAATTATATTTAAATATTTAAAAGGGTTATTTAGAGCTTTAAAAATAGCCAGTTTTGCAAATGACCTTAGAATTCGACGAAACTAATTTTGTTGGATCCGCAATATTAAATTATTTGTAGATCTCAATTTCTCTGATTTTTAGAGTCAGTATGTGGCCGTACGGGATTTTAATGTGAAATATAGTCGATATTTTGACCTTTAAAAATACGCTGTGTGAGCAAACGGAGTCGGAATTCGACGAAACCAGTTTCGTTGGGACCATAATGTCGAACTATAGCTGCATGTCCAATTTCGTGATTTTTAGGTATCATGTGTGATCACAGGAACTTTTAAGGACATATGTAAATAGCGTTTGCTTAAAAATTAATATAAAAATTGAATATAAAAATAATATTTTTATCATATATAATACCTTTAACTTCTATAAACCTAAATCCCATTTCTCAGTTCAACATTTGTTCCGCTGTTTTTTTTTTCCTCACAGCAAAAGTTTGAACTCAAAAGAAAATCAAAACAAATGGATTTAAAATCCTATAAATCACGAGAGATACATATATGAGGTCCTCATCACTTTCTTAGTCCGCTGGTATGGTTATTGATGGGTTCGACGTCTGTTTTGGAGCACCCAGTTTTTGAACCGCAAGTTAGGGTTTTTGATGGTGGATGATTTAAGCATTGATCTGTGTTTTCGAGTGTGTTCTTGAGAGTGTGGGGGAGTCTTGTTGTGACTGAGGAATTTTGGGGTTGATTTGTGAAAAAAATGTCGCTCGACATTAACTGTAACGCAGAAACCCGTGGACGATGGATTTTGGTGGAGTAGTTTGTAGTTGAGGTAGTGGGCACGATTGCGGAGAGGAGGAGAAGGGGATGTTAGTGGTGATCTTGGTTTTGAAATTAAGGGAGAGTGGAGGGTGCGGTTTGGACTTGAATGATTGGGAAATGGCCACGTTGTTCTAACAAGAGGACGGGATTAAGATTTGGGGAAGAAGAGATGAACGTGGCGGGTTGGGTTGTTTAAATGGCCCGAGTCACAAAGGGTAAAGGCCCAATCGAATTTAATTAAGTTTTATTTAAATCTAAAATATGTATTAACTTGTTAATGCAATATCTTTGTCATATATTATCGAAATTTAGCGAAACAAGATCCGATGGGATCGTATGGACGAAAGCTCCACAATGGAACTGACTGGGAGTGGATTTGAGCTCGTTTGAATTTATGGCGAAATAAACTGTTTGATTCAAATCAAACAATAGTTTATCGTTCTTTAACGATGAACTGCCAATGTGAGTAAAACTCACCAACTCTGAACAGTTATATTTTTATAACATATTTTTTTAGAACTGTTAATCATCTGTTGATTACTATGTGTTAACTATTTGGTTGAATTTCGTATGTATTGGTTGAAATTATAGATAACGATATTTATATATATCGTTAATCAAATATCGATTCTGTTTATCAGAATATTTCATATCGATGTTATTATATTGTTTAACATCTGTGATGCAAGGAAACAGGTTGGAGGGACCCAACTGGGTTCCTCAATATATAAAATACTATTTGTTTCATATATTGTGTTATATGATGTGATATGAAATCTGTTGATGATTTTATATGTTTGAATGATATCGATCAGTGTTATATGGTACTTTAAACACCATAAGAAATACTGGAATATACAAAGGGATTTTTCAAAGTGTATTTTGAAATATAAATTACATTTGTGAAAACAAATATAATATAATTGGAAATATTTGTGGAAACAAATATAATAGAAAAGGGATATTTGTGAAAACAAATAAAAGAAAAAGGAATAGTTATTTGTTAAGTAAACAAATAGAATTGAAAAGAATTATTTATTTGTTAAATAAATAGAATTAAAATGGAATATTTATTTAAGAAATAAATAGAAGTATAAAAGGGTTATTTATCTAGAAAATAAATAGAATAAATATAAAAAGGAAATATTTGTAAACCATTTACAAATAGAATTGGAAAGGGAATATTTGTAAAACATTTACAAAAGGAATTGAAAAGGAAATATTTATTTAGGGAATAAATAAAGTTAAAAGAAATATTTATTTGGTAAATAAATAGGAAAGATAAAAGAAGTATTTTATTTGTCAAATAAATAGGATTGAAAAGGGAATAGTTATTTGTTAAGTAAACTAATTCAAAGGAGATAATCCAAAGGAGATAATCCAAAGGAGATAAGTTAAAGGAGATAATTCAAAAGGAAATGATTCAAAGGAGTTAATTTAATCGAGTTAATCGAAATGAGTTAATCGAATATTAGTTATTCGATTAGAGTCAACCGATTTTAGTTAGGGTTGACCAGTTAGAGTTAATCAGTTAGAGTTAACCAGTCAGAGTTAATCAATTAGAATTAATCAGTTAGAGTTAACCAGTTAGAGTTAACCAGTTAGAGTTAGAGTTAACCAGTTAGAGTTATTCAAATGGAGTAAATCGAGTAGAGTTATCGAATATCACTTATTCGAAGTAGAGTTATCGAATATAGTTTATTCGAGAGAAGAGTAATCGAATATAGCTTATTCGAGAAGAGTAATCGAATATAGTTTATTCGAGAGAAGAGTAATCGAATATAGTTCATTTGAGAAGAGTAATCGGATATAGTTCATTCGAGAAGAGTTATCGAATATTAGTTATTCGAAAGGAGCAATCGAATATTAGTTATTCAAAAGGAGTTAATCGAATATTAGTTATTCGAATATAGTTAATCAATTAGAGTTAGAGTTAATCAGTCAGAGTTAATCAGTTAGAATTAATCAGTTAGGGTTAACCAGTTAGAGTTAACCAGTTAGAGTTAATCAGTTAGAGTTAATCAGTTAGAGTTAATCAGTTAGTGTTAATCAGTTAGAGTTAATCGAAAAGAGTTAATCGATTAGAGTTAATCGAATTAGAGTTAATCAATTAAAGTTAATCGAGTTAGAGAAAATTGAATATAGTTAATCAAATAAGAGTTAGTCGAATAATAGTTATTCGAATAGAGTTGAAAGGAGTTAATCGAATATAATTTACTCAAAAGGAGTTAATTGAATATAAGTATTCGAAAGAGAATTAAATCAAATGTAGATCATTTGAAAGGAAGTTAATCGAATACTAGTTATTCGTAAGAGAGATTATCGAATATTGGTTATTCGAAGAGGAGTTATCAAATATTGGTTATTCGAAGTGAGTTAATCGAATATTGGTTATTCGAAGCGAGTTAATCGAATATTGGTTATTCGAAGTGAGTTAATCAAATATAGTTTATTCAAATAGAATTAAAGCAGTTAATCGAATATAGTTTATTCAAATAGAATTAAAGGAGTTATCGAATATAGTTTATTCGAAAGGAGTTAAGTGAAAAGAGTTAGTCCAATAGAGTTAATCAAATAGAGTTAATCGATTAGAGTTAAATCAAAAGAGTTAATCCAATAAGAGTTAATTGATAAGAGTTAATTGAATAGAGTTAATCGAATATAGTTTATTTGAAGAAAGGTTTTCGAATCTAGTTATTCATAAGAGAGATTATCGAATATAGTTATTCGAAGTGAGGAGTTATCGAATAGAAATTATTCAAAAGAGAGTTACGTAAGGAAGTCTGTTAAAGGTTTAAAAGATAAACTTTGTCTATTCCGAAGTTAAAAACGTTGTTCAGTTAAGGTCTGAGAGGTAATTATACCCCAACTTGATTGACTTCCTTCTTAACTAAGGAATGGTAAGGTTTGATAGTGAATTTAGTAAATGGTTTGAGTTGGCATAGCGATGTTTTATTTAAACATCTGTTTAAATCCAATGAAGGAACTTTGGAAATGTTTCCAAATAAGAAACCAGAATTGTTTTCTAATATAGAAAACAGGAAACGGAAATGTTTTCCATTGTTAATAATGTATATTTTCTAAATTAGAAAATAAGAAATGTTGAATATATGGAAACATGAGATAAGTAAATTAATGAACTAAAGAGATAAATGTTAAATGATGATTGATCGATATAATTTCCATCTGGAAATGATATCGTTGTTTGCACACATGTTTTTCTTTGATAGTTAAATCACAGACTATCAAAGTTCTGACCATTTTAACGTTGTTAATATGGAGAGACCGGTTGGATTATCATCCGAAGAACCACTCTGTATTGGCATAAGCGTTGCGAATCATAGATGCCAAAGATAATTGAAGACGGAGTAAAGTGCAAGGGCTGTTGTATAAATCTTAGGTAAAGATTGCCTAAGATGGTTGTACTGAATAGTGCCTTCGGTTTGTACAGTCCCAGGACGACCTGTATGGAAGAATGTCTGACAGGGTATATTTAATAGATCGCATAAGTTGATCTCTTCAAACGTATTTACGTTTGGTGGTGTTGGAATTCGTTTCTCTTAGCTGTATACCCGTGGTATTTTTAGGGATATCAATTTGTGATTTGGCGGGTATGACGATGCGACATTTAAAGTGAATAAACGTGTGATCTGTCAGAAATAAGCGTGGCTTCTATCCTCACATCCGGTAAATGACAAAAATTGGGCAGGCAGCATGGCTATGTAGGTCGCACCTATTAGGGTGTATAATCACCTGATCTAGAGTTTCATTTACTTCTAAAAAAAATCTATTGATGATGCTGTCCCATTCGGGAAACGGTTGCTGATCCCAACCGTTGGTGATATACATTCGATACACTCAAGCGAAATGAGTGGTCGGTCATGTGTGGCCGGGTTGCAAGAGGTTCTTGTTGAACCCAGTGTATTCCTCTCTAGAGGTACACTAGCGAAAGGTGGTTCCATACATTGTCATAGTTGGAAATCCATTACCCAATACGTGCTTGCGATTTTGATTGTATATTATATATGTAGAACGTGAGCTGAAAGCGTTTCTGCTAGATGATTATTATATTGTGGTTGATAGACATTATTATAATATCAAAAGGGTTTTTGATATAAAATATTTTGGATTCTCATAATGGAAAAACCCGTTCCGTTATACGGCGTGGTCGTATGAGATATCGTTTACTTGTTCAAACTGTTTTAAACTGTTTTACTCATACCAGTCCCGTGACTGACCCGGATCTTGTTTTGTTTCCCTAAACTCTTGGGTGCCCAATTTTGTACAGGCAGTCAAGTAGTCGGGATTTACAGATATACTGGAAGAGCTTGGAGCAGGAGGCTTCAGGATGATATAGCTATAGTTATTTCCGCTGTGTTGTAAGTGTTGTACTGAGATAATGTTATTGTATACATATACTGATTTTATTTCAAGGATATGTTAGCTATTATATGTTGTTCATTCCGCTGTGAGATTTGTGTTACTCTGATGTTGTATCTTCTTCTTCTTCTTCTTCTTCTATTCTAAGTTTCTATCTTATCTATCCTCACCCTCTAATTTGTTTCATTAACTACCGGTATTTTTCGATGTTTGGTTAGTCATCATTGAGTTTATGGCGATAACCAAAGTCGTCAAAAACCGGGTCGTCACAGTTGGTATCAGAGAAAAGGTTAAGTAATTTCCTTGGCTCTGTGGCGTGACTCAGTAGAGATGGGGTTAGAAATACCCTAGATTAAGTTGAGTGTGTATATACGAGTGAACGTATTTGTTATTTGATATAAAAATGGTTTTATATTGAGTAGATTCATTGGTAGAGTTGTTTATGGGTTTTGATCGATCAGTTTGATCCACTGTATCGGTAGGAGTTTATAAACACTCGAATACGATGGATCGACACAGTATGTTTTGAAAAAGGGTAAATGAAATAATTTTACCCAAATATATTTTGATATAAAGAAAATATATATATTGGAAATGTTATAATATATTGGATATATTGGTTGTTATTATAATCGAGTAAGATTATAAATTAAATGGTTATGCATATAACCAAGTAGAATTCGTATAAGTGTTATGAATTGAATTGAATCAGAATTTAAATCAGAATTGGAATTAAACACTGGAAACCTTGGATGGTATTTGCAAATGGAATTGGATTAAATATATGTGAATTTTAAAATCTTGGGAGATTTTAAATTTGTTACAAGCATTGAAAAGGATATTTTGGAAATGGCTTTCAAAATGGAAGTGTTTAGAAATGATTTTGAAAGTGATATAGTATTGAACTCACTTCGATCGTTGGAAATTATATTCTGATGATGACAGCTACATCATCAGTATTCATTTTCGAGTTGCTGGGTGATGGATTACTACCAAAGGTATTGTTTTTGGGAATGTTTTGCGATAACAAGTGGTTTGAATTTCAAAAAGGATTGTTTGATTTTTGAGAAAAGCGAAGCTGTTTAAATTTCCCTGGGAAAGATTGTTTGAATTAAAACAAATTAAATTATAATTTGTAAAAGCAAATAGAAATAGAAATTGAATTGAAACCAAATGGAAATTGAATTAGAATAATGATATCGAGTTTGTTGGATTGATGTCATAAGAATTTGGAATTGATAATGGAATTTGAGTTCAGAATGGAAATTGGCTTAGTTATAAGACAATGGTTGGATCTGAGGATAAAAACTGATTGGAGTTTGATTGGGATGACATTTGTATATGCTGAGTTAATAGCAGATGGAAATGATATATTGATATGCCCGACAAAAAGGTACAAGTTTATTTTTATATGGGTATGAGATTTTGATGAGCCGAATTGGCAAGCCGCTTGGCTGTTTGATTTTCTTTTGGATTGGAGAAGGCCCAGAGAGACGAGTTGGAGTTTGAGCTATTGACCAATACAAAGGAGGTGCTGGAGAAATTTTTCAAAAAGTTAAGTGTTAGAAAATTTTCAGGGTTTTTGAATTTTTTTGTTGAAAAGGATTAATTAATATTTTAATTAAAATTAAATTGGTTCTGTTGAGATTGAAGTTAAGAAGTGAACAAATAAGTTCTAACCAGTTAATTGGTTTTGATTTCTACCTTAGCAATTTCGAGGACGAAATTATTTAAGTGGGGAAGATTGTAATGACCCGCATTTTTAGCTGTCGAATAATTAATTAATTTAATTATTAAATATCGAGTGGAGATATCGATAACCAGAATTAAATAATATTTATATTTAATTAATATAAATAATAGAATAATATATATTTCCGAAATAATTGGAAATAACAGAATTCATGATATGGTGTGAATTGGACAAGTTAAAATATATAATTCAGTTTATATTGAATTATATTGACAAATATATTTAAATAACGAAGCTGGAATGTAGAATTTATATTATAATTAAAATCGAGCTCGAAATGGCGTTGTAGTTCGTAATTTGGCGATTCGAACTTTAAACGAATATACAGGGTCCGTTTTAAATCAGATTTCTGTGAAACAAGAAACGTTAGGAGCTGGTAAAGTACATTTTTCTAGTGGAAGAGAAAATTCGGGATTTCATTGTGTAGATTTTGATTTATGTCCAAATCAAATTTTAGAAAAGTCATTGTGGAATTCCTTTATAATTTATAACGATATATATAAGGAATTTCAATATAAATTTGAATATCGATTCAACCGGGATTTGAAATATCGAGCTGGAAATTCATATAGGAATATTTGTAACAACCTGAAAATCTGGGCCAGTTTAAAAATTTTATTTTGGCAATTTTAGCGAATTTTGATTATTTAAAATGAATTATTTTAAATAAAACCAACGGGAAATTTATTTTGAATGGAATTCGAACATATATATTATATAGTTCGTCGTTAGAATATAAATAATTATTTATATTTATAAAAGGAATTGAAAACGGCACGGTAGTTCGATTATTTTATTTCAAACTTCAAATGAATGTGCAGGATTCAAAATAAACCGGATTTTAGCGAAACCAAAGATAATAGAATCTATTTGTGAATATCTTTCCAACGAATCCGAAAAATCAAAATTTCATAGCGGGAATCAAAAGATATGTCCAGTTGGAAATTCTGAATAGTCGCTATGGAATTCAGGCCCTTAAAAATGGGAATTTTACAAACGACCTCAGATTTCGACGAAACCACTTTTGTTGGATCCGGGATGGAAAACTATTGCTAGGTTTCAAATTTCATAATTTTTCGAATCAATATGTGAGCGTGGCAAAGGAAAACGCGTTTGACCAGTTTTAGTTGATTTTAATCGACTGGAAAATGGCCATTTTTCAAACGGTCTCAGAATTCGATGAAATTAGTTTTGTTAGGACCGTATCGTCAATACGAAGCTAGAAAATATTTTTTGAGAATTTTTAGAGTTCGTATGTGGGCCCGGTAAATTGAAATGTACGTTTAAAATTCAATATAATGATTTATATTTTAAATTCAACGAAAGCTGATCGAAACGATCGAATCATCGTACGATACATATCCCATTGTGTTCGGAATGGGGGTAATTAGCTATGGACGACAGGCGGTAGGTTCGATTTCGAGGTCGAAAATAAAAGTACCTTTTTAGAATTAAAAAATTAAATAAAAAAAATTCCCCCTTTCTCTCCAACATCCTCTCTGCCCCCCCCCCCCCCCCGCGTTCAGTTTCTTAATCAAAGGAAAAAAAAACCTCCCATCGCAGAAAAACCCGCCGCCACCCTCCCTGACTTCGCCGCCGACCTCCCCCTGACACGCGCCTCCACCTCCTCTCCTCTTTCCCCCCATCGCGCCAGTCTCCTCCTCTTCTCCCCCACCAATCGACGTTTGAGCCTCCCCAATTTCACCTCATCGAACCCCACCGCAACCCAGTCCGACCCTCTACCAGCGCCGCACTCCGCCAGCACCTCCCCCCGACAACGAGCACCCCCTCCGACGACGCGACACTGACGCCAAGACCCCCCTTCCCCCTTCTTTCTCGACTGAAAACCTACCTCCTTCGAATGAGAAAAAAAGTAAGTCCATTTTCAATTTTATTTATTCATTCATTTTCTATGTAATTAGTTTTGAAGTTTTAAAATAAATCAGTAAATATATATAAATGGCATTATTATTATTTTTAGAATAGAAAAGCTTAGTTTTTATCGTATGGGAAATATGAAGTTGAAGTCATAAAGAGCCGATTTTTATATATTGAATGGCGAAGTAAAAATTCGATTTTTATATAGTGAATAGCGAAGTAAAAATTCGATTTTTCTATATTGAATAGCGAAGTAAAAATTCGATTTTTCTATATTGAATAGCAAAGTAAAAATTCGATTTTTATACATTGAATAGCGAAGTAAAAATTCGATTTTTATATATTGAATAGCGAAGTAAAAATTCGATTTTTCTATATTGAATAGCAAAGTAAAAATTCGATTTTTATATATTGAATAGCGAAGTAAAAATTCGATTTTTCTATATTGAATAGCAAAGTAAAAATTCGATTTTTATATATTGAATAGCGAAGTAAAAATTCGATTTTTATATATTGAATAGCAAAGTAAAAATTTGATTTTTCTATATTGAATAGCGAAGTAAAAATTCGATTTTTCTATATTGAATAGCGAAGTAAAAATTCGATTTTTCTATATTGAATAGCAAAGTAAAAATTCGATTTTTCTATATTGAATAGCATAGTAAAAATTCGATTTTTATATATTGAATAGCGAAGTAAAAATTCGATTTTTCTATATTGAATAGCAAAGTAAAAATTCGATTTTTCTATATTGAATAGCATAGTAAAAATTCGATTTTTTTATATTGAATAGCGAAGTAAAAATTCGATTTTTATATATGTAGAGAATGCAGGCAAAGAAAGTGACAAAATGAAGAACGATGAAGATTTCTACATAAGAAGTGTCGTGGAGTTGGGATAGCTTTTGTGAGAACTTCTCACCTTTCAATTTAATTTTTCTAGTTATAAATATATACTAGGATGCAGACGGTGTTTAGTAGCACCCGACACCCGTCGTCCACAGACCATGGACGGCTTGTATGCTTGTTTGTTTGATTTTGATGTGTAGTTGATTGTGTGATGTGAAATGAAATAAAATATTTTATAGGGTAAAATATTTTATAGTTAAAAATAGAATTTTTAACGTGTATATGAAATGAAATAAAAATAAACAAATCGGATGATTTGTTTATATACACACTTTTGACTGATATTGATTGGGACGATAAATTTTACACATCGCCCAACTGCACAAATAAAATCTGTGTTTGATTGTTTGAAACCCCACACGGGTATCGGGATGATATTTGACGTACACTAATCCCGATTGTTTAGTTGTATGTCGATCGATTGATTGACAGACTGTTATAAGCGTTGAATATTTATATTTGATGCTTATACAGTGTAGAATGCACTTTGGATGATGGTTGATTATTCATCGTTGTTATTGTATACATGTGTTGTAGAAAACCCATATAATTAACATTATATGGTAATTGATTGGGCCTCATTCCAGTTTAGAAACAGAAATATTTGAAAGTAGAAATATTTGAAAGCCGTGTTGATTAGATTGACGCCATTTTGACGTGAACGATATTTATATCGATTTTATTCATTTTATAATGAACATCGAAAGTGATTTCAAAATTTGATATTTTGAATAGAAATGAATTCGAATTGAAAATGAATATAAATGAATTCGAATTGAAATTGAATATAAATGAATTCGAATTGAAAATGAATAGAAGTGAATTCGAATTGAAATTAATAGAAGTGAATTCGAATTAAATTGAATAGAAATGAATTCGAATTGAAATTGAATAGAATTGAATTCGAATTGAAATCGAAAGGAATTGCCTTCGAATTAAATTGAAATTGAATTAAAATCAATTTGAAATCAATTTGAAATGAATTTAAAACGAATTTATATTGGAATACTCAATTTTGATTTGAAATTGAATATGAAGTTGAAACCGTTTTGAAAAGGAATTTAAAACGATTTATAAAGCACGTTTTGAAATGAAATCGACGAAGTATATATTATATATATAATATAATGACCTGAATAGAACGCGCCGCGCTGCGGTAGTTCGCGAATTTCGACCATTGACTTCGAACGGATATAACGGGAGATCCGACCGTTGGATTCTCCTAAAACCAGAACCGTTGGGTTCGTATCGAAAAGAGCTTTCTAACGAATATTGGAAATTAGAAATCTAACGGTTGGATTTGGAATTATGTCCAAATCAAATATGGAAAAGGTCGTTGTAAGTGCAGTTCGATAGCCGTTGATGGAAATCGACTGTACGGGCCTTAATAAAATTATTAAAAATAATAATAATTTGTGTAAAATCATAAGAAATGATTTGGGAAGAATTGGGATGAAAAACTCCATATTTGAAAAGATAAAAATAGATTTTTATCGAAATGAACTAGTTTTGAACTAGAATTAAAATTCTATTTGTTTTTAAATAAATAAATTGAATTTGAAAATGGTTTTGAAATATAACCAGAATTTCCAATAATTGCATTGGAAGGGATTTGAATCGAAATTGTCTTTGGATTATTTCGATGTTGGAATTCGTGATTATACAGATGTTGTTGTGGGAATTTGAAAGATATATATTTATATCGTTATTTCCAATACGACATTTGTTAGTCGTAGAATTTGATATTGAATATAAGCCGATATATTTTCTATTCAGATCCTTGTATTGAATATCAAAGGTGATTTGGGTTTGTCGTGAATGGTGTCTTTATTAACACCGTTCTTGAACCCAGTTGAGAAAAGATTAAATCTTTTTATTTAGATTTAATGAAGTGAACCAATTAAATAATATTTAATTGGAATTGAATTGATATTGATTGTTTGGGTTTATCGCGGACAGTGTTTTAAATAGCACTCGTTCTTTAACCAGATAATTAATGGAATGTGATTTTGGGTTTACCGTGAACCGTGTTTTAAATGACACCGATTCTTTAACCCAGTTAAAGAATAAAACTAAGTGGAGTTTTAATGAATCTTTAATTAGATTGAAAAGGTGTTAGAATGGAGTATCACCAGTTTTACTCCAGGCGATAGTTAAATCTTTAATTAGATTTGAACGTGAAATGGTAATTGAATTTACCGATAACACCGTGGTGTTAGATATGAAGTATTACCAGTTTTACTTCATGGGATGAATAGGTTGGGATTGGGAAATAAAATAAATGATTACTTCGGTGTGGTTCGCTAATCCCGACTAGTTTGAATTGATATTCAAAGGAGATTAAAGAATAAATTTAAAGAATTTATCTTTGATAGAATTAATGGGAACC
This sequence comes from Allium sativum, assembly GCA_030737875.1. NCBI lineage: Eukaryota > Viridiplantae > Streptophyta > Magnoliopsida > Asparagales > Amaryllidaceae > Allium > Allium sativum. The sequence goes on from CM060919.1 coordinate 236,047,480, forward strand.
TTTCCAAAAATATAAGAATATTTGAATAAAAGAATATTCTGAATTGGAATGAGGCGTATGTTGTGTTTGTGTAACACATGTTTATTATATATATATACGCGAGTTGTTCAGAAAGACCGGGTTTATCCCATTCTGAATAACTGTTTCGACGTGGTGTCGAAGATGAAGATGGTGGTTGAAGACCGGAAGTCTTCACATCGTTTGGGTGATTACTGATGATCTTGATTGGGCTGTACACCCAAGAAGATGGAAACTGTAACAACCCGTATTTTCAATAACCTGTTATAACGTAAATCGAGGCAGAATTTAATTTATAAGTCTGAATCAAGGGAAACGGGCTATGCCATTGCGTTCGTCTCGGAAAAATACGCGAAATAGAGTCCGAGTTTTCGAAAATCGGAGTCCGTATGACCCGATTAAGGCCCAACGAAGTTTTCAGAAAAATTCAAAGTAAAAACAGATTTCAAATTCAAGTTTGAATTTGGAAATTAGGTCAGATTGGGCCAGGCGGGAAAATTCCCGCCAGAGCACCCAAGTCGACAGCCCTGTCGACTTGGTTGGACCCAAGTCGACAGCCCTGTCGACTTGGCTCAGCCGGGCAGTTTTGCCTGGTGCACCATTTTGGAGTTGTGTTGAGTTTGGGGGCCAGATTCGGTTTTGAGGGCTGAGATTGGAACTAGGGTTTAATCCTAAGGTTGAAACTAATCCTAATCTCTATAAATAAGCCCCTAACCTAACCCTAAATCATCATTAATCAATCCTACAACTAAACTATGGCAAAATCATTCCTCTCATGGCCTCCACTCTCTTCATAAAATTCCTAAGTTATTTCTATGAGAGATTTTCCATGCATACAAGTGTTTTCAAGCTTGTATGAGTGTCATTAGCTTGCATTCAAGTCAAGTTTCCATATTTACATCATAAAGCAAGGGTTTTTATTGATTTGGAGCTTGCATTTTGGGTTTATTTGATTGCATAAGGGCTTTGTCATATTTTTGTGTCTTCATAAGCATTGTAAGCCCTTTTCTACTCTCATATTTAAACTCTAAAGTTAAATGAATGATGCAAGTTTGGTTGATCATTATGATATGCAAGTTTATCATGTTATGCTATGCAAGTTTGCCATGTTATGCTATGCAAGTTTGCCATGTTATGCTATGCAAGTTTGCCATGTTATGATATGCAAGTTAATCATGTTATGTTATGCAAGTTTGCCATGTTATGATATGCAAGATTATCATGTTATGATATGCAAGTTCATCATGTTATGTTATGCAAGTTTGCTATGTTATGATATGCAAGTTCATCATGTTATGTTATGCAAGTTTGCTATGTTATGATATGCAAGTTTGCCATATGATATGCAAGTTATGTTATGCAAGTTTGGGTTGATCATTTTGTTCATGTTATCATGTTATGCAAGCTTACCTTGAGTATATGAACATAAAGCTTCAAGCTTTATGCTAAAGGTTGCATTTTGGCAACATGTAAGTTATCATATCTCTTATGATAACTTGCATGTGAGGCTAAATGCGAACTTATGGCCATTTCTACATGTCATTTATCACCATGTATCACCAATATGCTAAGTTTGGTTTTATGCATGTTTTTGAGGCCTAATGATGCAATATGCAAGTATATGAACATATGTACATTTCATATGCCACCATGTTAAACTTGTGGCTTCAACACCTTTATGTCATGATTATGCCAAGTTCCCTCTTTCTATCCTTTATGCGCTATTGCGATATGTAAGCGATGGGATTGCGTTTGGGGTTGGGTAAACTTAAAAGACATAAAAACGTAAGATTGGGAATTTACCTATTAAGTTAGGTCTACCCATTGGGAATTTACCTATTAAGTTAGGTCTACCCAAATGCTTGAAAACTTGTAACATGTTTTGGAAACATGATGGACATGACACTTAGAAAATATAAGTGTAACCAACTCGAGGTTGGGTTGAGTTTGTAGCGTAAACCTACCCGGAACCGACCGGCTTAACTAGTTGCTGCAAACAATAGGACCCAATGTGAGAAGTTGGTCATGTTGTACCTTGAACCCGAGGTTAGACCAAGTTGTGGTGTAAAGCTACCCGGAACCGACCGGCTTAACTAGTAACCGCAACAAAGTCTAATGTGAGAGGTTAAGGCGCATTAATTAATTAATGCCTCATGATTAGGGTTAAGTCATGGTCCACTTAATACTTAACCAATTTGGGCTTGGTAGATTAATCAGGGTTAAGTCGTGAACTCATCGTTACACTTAACCAAGTTAATCCATGATTAGCAAGAGGGTTAAACCGTACTTAACCCACTAGAAAATCCTAGCAATGGGGGTCCACTCCAGCAGTAATCCCAAGTTTGTATCATTATGACCCTAGGGACTAGGCTAGGGTGGGGGCACGATTACTGGACTTGAGGTAAGTGACCAAAAACGACGGCAGAGTGGTACGCCGGTGTAGTTCCGGGCGGACTTTTGGTCGTGCACATAGTCCGAAGCCGGGGAAAGCATGCACGGGTACCAGTAGATCTAGACGGTGCACTTATGATTATGGTGTCCAGGGGTTGACACCCTAGGGCTTGATACACCCGACGAGAGACCCTGCACAGTCTGAATACAATTATGTTTGGGCCGCATTGACACCAACACGTGACGAGTTAGGCTTATAGGGAGCCGATCGACTAGACCGTTTGGTTGGACCTCGTATTAGGGTCACTTCATGTTATTGGACCTCGTATTAGGGTCACTTCATGTTATTGGACCGCGTATTAGGGTCACTTCATGTTATTGGGCCAAAGCTTGGGCCAAGGGATCAATACTTGTTTATTCAAGTCATGTTAGTTTGCTAGTACACCTATGGTGCAAAAACCTTAAACCTGATTATGCGATGACACCTTTATCTACCTTGTTAGTTAATCATCATGCTAGTATGTTGTTATCCTTATGTTCATCCCTGCTTCTCATGCCAGTTAACTTTACCAGTTTACATTGATTGTAGTAGGGCTTACTCAGTCTTTTTGACTGACCTGTTTTCCTTTCGCCTCTTTTCTTCCGTTTCCCCCCCAGGTTCTCAAGGTGGGAATATTTGAGCTTAGCTTGGATTTCTGATCGCTTGCTTGTGGGATTTTAGCTCATGTACGGTCTTGACATGAAGCTAGCTATGGTTATCACTTATTTTGGGGAAAGTACTTATGTATTTCAGTTTTTCAGTGATGTTGTTTTTATCTAGACTTGTGTATTTGGAAAGTGACATTATGTTGTATCAGACTTGTTTTGAAATAGTTTGAAATCTTCCGCTGTTTTACTTATCTTATTTACTCTGTTTATATATATACATATGTTCTTGTTCTGCCTTGATATATCATTATGCATGTTTACCTGATTCAAACGCCCCTCCAAAGTCAGAGTGCTTGCAAGAGACACCCTGGCGGAGGTGGGGTGTTACATTTGGTATCAGAGCATATGGTTTACGAGAAGGAACAAAAAGGTTTTTTTTTAACTTTTGGAAAACTATTTTCAAAACCAAGTATAAAGTATTTTCCAACGAAAAGTCTAGTTTATTTTAAAGGCTATTCCCCAAAGAAGCCATTAGCAAAATTCCTTCGTCTTTCTCCATTCTGAATCTATCTTTTTCTTCATTTTCAGTATGGCCGATAACTTTGCTATTCCGGAGGGAGTACACGTACCTGTTTGGTATAGGAGACTTTTGGAGGCTAGGGCGACCGAAGCCGGCCCCGCAGATGTTCCTCCTCCTCCTCCTCCGGTAGTTAATGCTCCTCCTCCTCCAGTAGTTAATGTTCCTCCTCCTCCTGTCGCTGAGGTTCCTCTTCCTCTTCCCCCTCAGCATCCACAAGAGGATCTCGCGGTGATTTGCAAAGACTTTAAGGCGATGGGTTGCAAGAATTTCATTGGAACGGAGACTTTTGTAGAGGCAAGGAATTGGTTGAAAGAAACCGAAAATCTTTTTGCCTTCTTTGATATAGATGACCGTAGGAAGCTTCTATTGGCAGTATGGTTGCTAAAGGAAGAAGCTGCACGTTGGTGGGTGGTCACCACCGCTACTAGGCCAATTGAGACTTGGGATGACTTTCGGGGAAAGTTTGGACTAAGGTTCCTATCACTGAAGCAAGGGGACATGACTATTAGGGAATACATAGATAAGTTTAATCAACTGGCTCGGGTTGGTTTAGATTTGGTTAAGACAGCTCAGAAGAAGGCCCTATACTTTGCTCTAGGATTAAACGAGCCATTACATGGTTTAGCCATGTCTCATATACCCTTAGGGGCAACCTTCGAGAGTTTGGTGAATATGGCCCTACTCAATGAAGAGAATAGGAGTGACAAGAAGGAGGTCAAGATGGATGAGTCTCAAAACAAGGAAACGGAGCCCAAAAAGGAAATGAAAAAGAAGGAGGAGAAGTCTAAAGATAAGAAGGAAAAAAGGTGCTTTACTTGTCGAAGCTCGACTCATCTAAACAAGGATTGCAGAAAAAGGAAGGGCACTTGCTTTAACTGTGGAGAAATGGGACACTTCACTAGGGATTGCCCGAAGAAGCAAGGGCAAGGCCAGGGTCAGACTCAGCATGCTGGACCTTCGGGAGGGCAAGTTCATGCTCTCAATGCCGCCCCAGTACCCGATCGAGGTAGTATTTCTGTTGAGAGTCTTGTTTACATTTCTGATTTTCCTGTTCGCACTTTGTTTGATTCTGGTGCATCGCATAGTTTATTTCATCTGGTTTAGTTGAAAAGTTTGCACCTAAGTACTAGTCTAGTTAATGATCCCGTGTGTGTTTCAAATCCAATTGGGGGTTCCGCCCATTTGTCTATTATCTACGTGGATTTGAAAATCTCTATCTTGAGTATAGAGTTCTCGCGTGATGCTTATATTCTCGGTTTCATGGGGTATGGGTTGATTTTGGGCATGGATTGGTTGTCCAGTTTTGGAGCCATTCTTGGTTTTTGAGCATAGGGTTGTGAGGCTCATGACTCGCCTCGGTAATACCCTAAAAATTTCTAGTAACCCTACGAGTCCCGTCATGTTGTGTTATCTTGAATCCCTCAACTCGTCTATCGATAGTTTGCAATCGGTGAGGGTGGTCCGAGAATATCCTGATATCTTGGGTGAAGTGAAGGGGGTTACCCCTAAACGAGAGATAGATTTCCGCATTTATCTGGTTGATAATGCCAAGATAGTTTCGTGGCCGGTTAGGCACATGGCCCCGCAAGATGAGAGTTAAGAAAGCAAGTCAAGGAGTTGCTTGAGAAGAACTTCATTAGACGAAGTATATCTGAATGGGGAGCGCCTGTAGTATTTACTACCAAGGCAGATGGTTCTCTTCGACTTGGTGTTGATTATCGTGAGTTAAACAAGGAGTATAGACAACCATTGCCAAGGATCGATGATTTGTTTGATCAGCTTGTAGGAACATCTGTTTTCTCTTGATCTTGCTACGGGATTCCATCAGCTCAGAGTAGCTGAGGATAGTATAGGCAAAACTGCGTTCAGAACTCCAGATGGATTCTTAGAATGGCTGGTCATGCCATTCGGTTTGACTAATGCACCCGCCTACTTCGTGGACTTGATGAGTAGGGTGTCTAGGGAGTTCCTGAACGAGTTTGTGGTAGTCTTTGTAGACGATATCTTGACTTTCTTGAAGAACGAGGAAGAACATGCTAGACATCTCAAGGAGGTGATGGATACGCTTAGAGCACATCAGTTGAAAGCCAAGTCCTCCAAATGTCATTTTGGAGAAAAAGGAGTTAGATTTCTTGGGCACATAGTTTCTAAGCAAGGCTTAGCGGTGGATCCCGCTAAGGTAGTTGCAGTTCAGGATTGGAAGACTCCAAGGAATGCAACTGAAGTAAGAAGTTCTCTCAGTTTAATTAGTTAGTTAGCGTCCCTTGAGCTTAGACCTATCCTTATGGACCAAGTAGGGACTTCGCAGGAAGAAGACCCGCAGTTAGTCGAGATCATGGACAAGTTGATTCGAGGCGAGATGGTAAGTCACCTCGCTATAGATGACAAGGGATGGCTAAGACGCGATGAGAGAAAGAAGGTTCTTGAAGATGCACATCACCCGAGGAGGTGGCCGAGTTTGTCCCAAGGTGCATGTTGTGCTGTAACAACCCGGAAAATCAGGGCCAATTTAAAGAATTTTGTTAGAAAATGCGCCAGAATTTAAAAGTTCCATTTTTTTAAATTAAATTATTGAATTTAAAAAGACTCTAAATAAAATTGTTGAAACAAAATTGTTGAACCAAAATATATCATTTTGTTGAAGTTGAGTTGTCAAAATAAAATCATTAGTATTGTTATAACTAGAATTGACAAATAATTTCATTGTCATTTTGTTTGAAATTAAAAAGAACAAATTTCATTGTCCTTTTGTTTATAATTAAAAAGAGGCATTACTTCATTATCATTTGTTAAAACAAAACGAAGACATTTTTCATTGTCGTTTGTTAAAATAAAAAGTTCAATTTTGTCAAAATGTAGTACTTGAAATAAAAGATACAATTTTGTCACAATATAGTTATGGAAAAAAAAAATTAGGTAACGTAAGAAGAACAAAAAGATTACATTTTTTGTCTTTTTTGTTTTTTTGTAAATAAAAGGAATTAAGATAAAAGGGAATTTTGTCAACACGCAAATATTTTAGGACTGATTGTGGTAATTATGTGATTTGTACTATTAGGGGGTTTTAATTGAATTTTACTCACATACATGTATATAGTTAAAACTACATTCATGTTTTCATATAAAATTCATTATTTATTTCAAATCTTGATAATAGAAATAGTTTCTTCTCATTAAAAGTTAAAAAGGAAAAAAAAAAATTAATTAAACACATGCTTTGAATATTGGCTGTATATATATACTTGCATGTGATTAAAGTATTGCACCTTTACTCACAATTAAGTATGTACATTTTCTATCAATAATATCATAATTAAGTATGTCAATTTTCAATCAATAATTGCATTTGTGTTAATATGCATTTATGAGTTTTAATATGTATGTCAATTTTCATACTCCTAACCCTTTTCTCTCTTTTATTCTTGATTGTCCAATTTAATATATTCCCTTATTTATGATATTGAATATTTTATATTTAAATTTTTTTTTTTTGAAAAAAAAGATATACACAAACATTCTAACCATTAGCGTTAAACAATTGATGACGCATTCATTTCTTTCCGCCATTTGCTTTTGAATGAGAGGTAAGATGTCACATCAGCCTTAGTCAACCATTTATTTTCCATTATAACATACAACGCATGGGGTAATGGGCTTCTTTTTAAATTTATGAATTAATTAATTAAAATATTATAAATATAACGTATACTCTACAAAACCCTATACGTCGTATTCTCTCAGCCGCCCCTTTCTTTTTCACGTTCTAATGGCTGAAAACATCACTCCTTCTCTCCTCTCTTTCTCCCTCCACACACAAAATTAAACCATGGTCCTTTGGAACTTTTTGAAGCTCTTCACCTCCTCTCCAATCTCCGACAAGTTTCAATTGATTTAGTGCCCCGTAGCTCCCGAATCACCTCTTCAAAACTGCTGCCTTCTTCCTCCCGCCGCAACCGCCGTACGCCGCTGCACCCTCCAAGCTTCCAGGCGTGTGTGCTCCTCTCCAAGCCGGTCCTTCTCCAACACACGACGTCCAATTTCATCGATCCAATCAAAAGTTATCGCAATCCAAAGATTTGAACAAAACTGAGAATAAGGTGAGAATTCTATTTATAAATATAATTATTTATTTATTTGATTCACTGCAAAATTGATTGTATAATTATTTCAGTATTGACTTGTTCTGTGATGATGATTGCTGAATTATATTGTTGTATTACTGTTGCGACAAAACCATTGATTGTTGTGTTTCATGCTCGCATGGTTGAAAACAAATATCTCAAGTTGTTCTGATGAAAAACCAAATAAACATTCGAGATTAGAATTATTCGTAGAGATTTGTTGATAAATAAAATTCACCTTTTATTAGATCATGAGAGATGAAAATTTGATTAGCATATAAAATATCACTTTATATGTAAATTTGAAATGGTAGAATTGTTGACACATTAAATTCATATTTTATATGTCATTAGAAATAGAAAGTATGTTAATATATATAAGATTTATTTTTGTATGACATTAGAAATGGAAATCATGTTAATGTATGAATTCGCTTTTATATGTCATGAGAATTTACAAAGATTTGTTAACATATAAATTCATGTTATACGAAATGGGAAATTTGTTAATACATAGAATTCATTTTTTTTTTCTTCTTGTTATGTCATTAGAAAGAGGAATTATTTTTAATATAAAATATAGGAGCGACAAATTCATTTCTGTTAATATATTGAGTAGCGACAAGAACCCATTTTTGTTAATGTAAAAGTTAGCGACAAAACCCATTTTTGTTAATGTAAAATTTAGCGACAAAATCCATTTTTGTTAATGAAAAGAGTATGACAAAATCACATTTTTGTCAATATAAAATAAGCAGTGGCAAAGTGTTCATATTTTGTTAATATATTGAAGTAGCGATAAAACCACTTTTGTCAAATATAATGAAGTAAACTTGTTTACATAAAAATTTATTTTTATATGCCATTAGTAATGGAATGAATGTGTTACCATATGAAACTCACTTTTTATAGTTCATGAGAATTGAAGAAAAATTATTAATGTATAAATTTACTTTTATATGAGAATTGAAGATAAAATAATTATTTTGTCAAATGTAAGAGTAAGATAAAATATTCATTCTGCCAAATATAAAGAGTGACAAAATATTTATTTTGTCAAAGAAATTATATTCATTTGTTATTGTCATTTTACTGCATATGAAATTATATTCATTTGTTATTGTCATTTTACTGCATATGAAATTATATTCATTTGTTATTGTCATTTTATTTCATATGAAGTTAAATTCATCTGTTATGTCATGTATTGCATATGAAGGCAATCTATTTATTTGTTATATATTGCATATGAAGTGAAAGGCATGGTTAAGGTCATATTTTTGTCAATGAGAAAAAAATGTAGCGATGAGATTTACATTTTTTTTATTATGTAAAACAAAAATATGAACTTGCATGTAAGTAGACTTTACATTTTTTTTTATATATGTAAACAAAAATAGGAATGTGCATTGATAATAAATATTACCTTTTTATTATGTAACTTAGAATGAGGACTTGCATTGCAAATAAAAAATTTCACTTTTATTTGAACTAAAGATATGATATTTTCTTTGTAAATTAAAAATTACATTTTTTTTTATTTGAAACTATGATATGAAATTTGGCAAGTGAACAAAATTCACATTTACAAATGTAGCTATGAGATGAAATTTGTTGTGCGAACAAAATTTACATTTGCATTGAGAATTAGGATTACTTTTTATGTTAACATTAAAAATGGAAGATGGATTTCAAAATTTGAAATGTTTTTAAATTGATTTCATTTTAATACTGAAATGGTAGGTTTTAATATCACAAATTAAAACCGTTTTTTTTATAATTATTATTATTATAATATCATAATAATATGGAAAGTTAATATGTATTGAAATGGAATAATAAAGCTTTATATGAAAGAATATTTCAAGTAAGGAATGATATTAAGTAGTAGGATATTTTAAAATATAAAATATTTTAAAATAATATTCTTGGATAATATTTATAAATAAATTTTTTTAATTGTACCTGGACACGAGGTTAGGTCACATTTATGGCGGAAGTCTGCCCGGAACCAACCGGCATATCCAGCAGCCGTAAATGTTGGGCCTAATGTGAGAGGTCCAAGTGCGCAAATACGAATTGGGTCAAGACACGAGGTTAAGCCCAACCTGTGGTAGAAGTCTGCCCGGAACCAACCGGCATATCCAGCATCCACAAGTTGTAGGCCTAATGTGAGAGGTCTGGCCCGCTATTAAATAATAAAATGTAAAGATAAACATAATAAATGGATAAGGAAAATGAATTGAGCTATTCGGTCCATTTTAAAAATAGTAACTCCATTTTAACCCGTATAAATTATGTTATACATTTTATAAAGGAAATCGAAGATGATTAATATTTTATTTAAGATTAGATGAAATACTCTGAAATAAATGATGTCTAATTATATATATTAAATGGGAAATTTATGAAATCTAAATTTGGGTTTATCGTGAATTATGTTTTAAATAACATTTATTCTTTAACCCGAATTTATGATAGAATTAATTCCCTAGAAATTGAATAATCATTTAATAATGACTTTGGAAGATTAAAACTAAATAAGATTTTAATTAAATCTTTAATTAGATTAAAAGGGAATTAAGTAGTTAAGATCACTGAATTAAGAAAGTGATCGAAAATGGAAAATGAACCATAAAGCAATGAATATTTTCATGTTATAAATGAATAAATGAATGAAAACATGAAATGGTTATTTTATTTATATATTTTATATAAATAAAAGTAATGAAACTTTTATTTACATTTCGTATGTAAATAAAAAGATGAAAATAAGAATGAAATTTTTATTTACTTTTCACATGTAAATAAAATGATAAAAATAAGAAGGGAATTTTTATTTACATTTCACATGCGAATAAAAAGATAAAAATATGAAATGAAAAATGTTTTAAAAAGCATGAAGTCGCATATGAAATGCATAATCAAGGAACCGCATATGAAATGAAAATTCATGTTTAGAGTAATATTACTGCATATGAAATGAAAGGCAAATCTTGAGATAGCGTTAATATATGTATGATATTCAAACATACTTAAGGTTTATGCTACCATATTAAAAATGAATATATTTTTTTAAGATCATGTTCATATAGTTAAAAATAAAAATGAACATATTTTTGATGTCGTGTCTATATATTGAAATAAGGTCCTTTTTATTTGAAAGAATTAAACGTTTAAAAGACTTTAATTGTATATATGTTGGCTTTAATGAAATGATATAAAATAAAATATCAATTTTATTTTGTATGATTGTTGAAATAAAAAGAATAAATTGTTGAATTATAAATTCTTTGACACGATCAATGAATGGACGATATATATATACATGAAATGAATGGACGATATTTATATTTATAAAAGAATAAATAACGATATAGAACGGTTTGCAAATTTATATATGCGAGAATTATTTGGAAAGTCCGAGTTTACTCTCATTCCAAATAATGATACGACGTTCGAAGAGTTGAAGACGGTGATTGAAGACCGACGATCTTCACATCGAATGGATGCGTTGCTATTGAGACCCATGATGGGAGTAGCTACCTTGAAGGGGCGACAGTAGTAGCCGTCCGGACGTAGTGTTGATTGCACGGATTTGACTTTCGCCCAGACCCAGGGCATAAGTTTATAAATGGAATGTATGTCTGACGTTGTAGTCCCTTATACTACATTCGTTGATCTCTGTTAATACATATCTGCTTGGTGGTTAACACCCTTCTCCGAGACGTACGAGCTTAGAGGTTATATATTGGCAGAAATCAATGGTATAGTATGGACTGACAATGTGGCATGCTAAGATGCATTGATCAAGGCTTTTGTTGAAAAGCAGGGCCTTGTGGTTGATGATCAAAGCATAGTCTATTTAGGCATAGCTTTGTGTATATCGTGACTTCGCGAGCCTCACACCCCGGTATGAGTCTAAAACGGGAGAAGGGAACGCAGGGAGTGCACACGTTATCTTTCTAGCTAGAGTAATGTCAGGGACCTACCAGCGCTGACAGTTTACTCATTGTGGATGTTGGATTTTGAGGCGCCTCGTTATTTTTATAGGCCGTTGGTGGTCATACTATAGGTCCAAAGGGACCGGGAAACGTGTGTTCAGGCATAACTAATCCACTGCCCATTGGCGGGGACCGGCCCTGCAGCTATCCAAGGGTTCACTGCGGGGGATCCTGAGGTATCCGCTAGAGTGCCTCGAATCGGTAAGGAGCTCCTCCCTAGCCTTGACTCATGTTGGAAATCCAAATCTCCAATACGCCCCATGCGGTTTTGATTGTATTACTAGTACGGAGGCATAATATATGGTACCTATGCTTCCTAGGATTGATACATTTATTTTGAATGATTTAAAATATATTATACACTAGTAATAATACGGAATTTGTACGTATTTAGCATGTTTAATCACCATAAGGTAAAACCCTATCCTCTGGTGTGCGTTGCATTGTGTGATGGGACCTGGGTCTTATGGTGATTCCATTTTTCCAAAAGCATTGCGTTGTTTAACGATTTACTTTAATTTATGCACTGGCAATCCATAGGAGTAAACCCGTTCCGCGAAAGTGGCGTGGTCCTTGGATTTGTCTTATTAGTTAAATTAGTTTAGAATTCTCACACCAGTCCCATGACTGACTCGTAGTTTGTTTCACTTTGCAAACTCGGGTGCCCTCTTTTCCACACGGGCAGTCGAGTAGCTTTTTGCAGATATCTATTCTTTTAGCAGGATCCTGGATCGAAGCCTAAAGCTGTGTCCAGAGCATAGAAGTCTTCCGCTGTTTAATGTATTTAAATCTGTTGTAATTTATCTTCCGCTGTAGTTTACTTTATTTGTACTCTGATATTCTGTACTCTGATGTTATATTATTGTGATGTAATAAAAGTCTGCTGTTATTGTTCTAATGTTTTGTATTCCCAAAGTTAAAGTATTCGAAGATTTCCATCCTTTGGGTCAGACCTGTGTGGTTTATGGTCGATTCAAAGAGCGGGAATTTCCGGGTCTTTACAGTATTACTTTTATTTACTGGGTGGGTTGGTTATGCTTTCAAACGGCATGTAAGAGGTGGGTACTTCGAACCCTGGTGCTGTATTGTATGCCCAGGGCAATTTATTGGGAACGCAGGGAGTGCACACGTTATCTTTCTAGCTAGAGTAATGTCAGGGACCTACCAGCGCTGACAGTTTACTCATTGTGGATGTTGGATTTTGAGGCGCCTCGTTATTTTTATAGGCCGTTGGTGGTCATACTATAGGTCCAAAGGGACCGGGAAACGTGTGTTCAGGCATAACTAATCCACTGCCCATTGGCGGGGACCGGCCCTGCAGCTATCCAAGGGTTCACTGCGGGGGATCCTGAGGTATCCGCTAGAGTGCCTCGAATCGGTAAGGAGCTCCTCCCTAGCCTTGACTCATGTTGGAAATCCAAATCTCCAATACGCCCCATGCGGTTTTGATTGTATTACTAGTACGGAGGCATAATATATGGTACCTATGCTTCCTAGGATTGATACATTTATTTTGAATGATTTAAAATATATTATACACTAGTAATAATACGGAATTTGTACGTATTTAGCATGTTTAATCACCATAAGGTAAAACCCTATCCTCTGGTGTGCGTTGCATTGTGTGATGGGACCTGGGTCTTATGGTGATTCCATTTTTCCAAAAGCATTGCGTTGTTTAACGATTTACTTTAATTTATGCACTGGCAATCCATAGGAGTAAACCCGTTCCGCGAAAGTGGCGTGGTCCTTGGATTTGTCTTATTAGTTAAATTAGTTTAGAATTCTCACACCAGTCCCATGACTGACTCGAAGTTTGTTTCACTTTGCAAACTCGGGTGCCCTCTTTTCCACACGGGCAGTCGAGTAGCTTTTTGCAGATATCTATTCTTTTAGCCGGATCCTGGATCGAAGCCTAAAGCTGTGTCCAGAGCATAGAAGTCTTCCGCTGTTTAATGTATTTAAATCTGTTGTAATTTATCTTCCGCTGTAGTTTACTTTATTTGTACTCTGATATTCTGTACTCTGATGTTATATTATTGTGATGTAATAAAAGTCTGCTGTTATTGTTCTAATGTTTTGTATTCCCAAAGTTAAAGTATTCGAAGATTTCCATCCTTTGGGTCAGACCTGTGTGGTTTATGGTCGATTCAAAGAGCGGGAATTTCCGGGTCTTTACAGTTGGTATCAGAGCTTTGGTTAGCTCAAATCTTTGGGGTACAACTCGTTAGAACTGAACAAAAGACTCATCAGAGAATTGGATTAGTAATGTCCAATAAGAATACTCATTAGAGATAGGATCAGCAGTATCCTAGAATGAGAATACTCATTAGAGATGGGGTTAGTAATGCCCTAGAATGAGTTCAGAGTTATAATTAGCGTATTTTTGATTATATATAGTCTATTTTTGAAAATAAGATTTTTGAATATATAAAAGTATATATTTGATAAGTTAGCCAACAAATGAAATTAATAGTATTAAAATAAAAATTTTAGTTAGTTAATTTAACTACCTTTAGTTCCTTTTCGAGGACGAAAAGTTTTTAAGTAGGGGAGACTGTAACAACCCGGAAAATCAGGGCCAATTTAAAGAATTTTGTTAGAAAATGCGCCAGAATTTAAAAGTTCCATTTTTTTTAAATTAAATTATTGAATTTAAAAAGACTCTAAATAAAATTGTTGAAACAAAATTGTTGAACCAAAATATATCATTTTGTTGAAGTTGAGTTGTCAAAATAAAATCATTAGTATTGTTATAACTAGAATTGACAAATAATTTCATTGTCATTTTGTTTGAAATTAAAAAGAACAAATTTCATTGTCCTTTTGTTTATAATTAAAAAGAGGCATTACTTCATTATCATTTGTTAAAACAAAACGAAGACATTTTTCATTGTCGTTTGTTAAAATAAAAAGTTCAATTTTGTCAAAATGTAGTACTTGAAATAAAAGATACAATTTTGTCACAATATAGTTATGGAAAAAAAAAATTAGGTAACGTAAGAAGAACAAAAAGATTACATTTTTTGTCTTTTTTGTTTTTTTGTAAATAAAAGGAATTAAGATAAAAGGGAATTTTGTCAACACGCAAATATTTTAGGACTGATTGTGGTAATTATGTGATTTGTACTATTAGGGGGTTTTAATTGAATTTTACTCACATACATGTATATAGTTAAAACTACATTCATGTTTTCATATAAAATTCATTATTTATTTCAAATCTTGATAATAGAAATAGTTTCTTCTCATTAAAAGTTAAAAAGGAAAAAAAAAAATTAATTAAACACATGCTTTGAATATTGGCTGTATATATATACTTGCATGTGATTAAAGTATTGCACCTTTACTCACAATTAAGTATGTACATTTTCTATCAATAATATCATAATTAAGTATGTCAATTTTCAATCAATAATTGCATTTGTGTTAATATGCATTTATGAGTTTTAATATGTATGTCAATTTTCATACTCCTAACCCTTTTCTCTCTTTTATTCTTGATTGTCCAATTTAATATATTCCCTTATTTATGATATTGAATATTTTATATTTAAATTTTTTTTTTTTGAAAAAAAAGATATACACAAACATTCTAACCATTAGCGTTAAACAATTAATGACGCATTCATTTCTTTCCGCCATTTGCTTTTGAATGAGAGGTAAGATGTCACATCAGCCTTAGTCAACCATTTATTTTCCATTATAACATACAACGCATGGGGTAATGGGCTTCTTTTTAAATTTATGAATTAATTAATTAAAATATTATAAATATAACGTATACTCTACAAAACCCTATACGTCGTATTCTCTCAGCCGCCCCTTTCTTTTTCACGTTCTAATGGCTGAAAACATCACTCCTTCTCTCCTCTCTTTCTCCCTCCACACACAAAATTAAACCATGGTCCTTTGGAACTTTTTGAAGCTCTTCACCTCCTCTCCAATCTCCGACAAGTTTCAATTGATTTAGTGCCCCGTAGCTCCCGAATCACCTCTTCAAAACTGCTGCCTTCTTCCTCCCGCCGCAACCGCCGTACGCCGCTGCACCCTCCAAGCTTCCAGGCGTGTGTGCTCCTCTCCAAGCCGGTCCTTCTCCAACACACGACGTCCAATTTCATCGATCCAATCAAAAGTTATCGCAATCCAAAGATTTGAACAAAACTGAGAATAAGGTGAGAATTCTATTTATAAATATAATTATTTATTTATTTGATTCACTGCAAAATTGATTGTATAATTATTTCAGTATTGACTTGTTCTGTGATGATGATTGCTGAATTATATTGTTGTATTACTGTTGCGACAAAACCATTGATTGTTGTGTTTCATGCTCGCATGGTTGAAAACAAATATCTCAAGTTGTTCTGATGAAAAACCAAATAAACATTCGAGATTAGAATTATTCGTAGAGATTTGTTGATAAATAAAATTCACCTTTTATTAGATCATGAGAGATGAAAATTTGATTAGCATATAAAATATCACTTTATATGTAAATTTGAAATGGTAGAATTGTTGACACATTAAATTCATATTTTATATGTCATTAGAAATAGAAAGTATGTTAATATATATAAGATTTATTTTTGTATGACATTAGAAATGGAAATCATGTTAATGTATGAATTCGCTTTTATATGTCATGAGAATTTACAAAGATTTGTTAACATATAAATTCATGTTATACGAAATGGGAAATTTGTTAATACATAGAATTCATTTTTTTTTTCTTCTTGTTATGTCATTAGAAAGAGGAATTATTTTTAATATAAAATATAGGAGCGACAAATTCATTTCTGTTAATATATTGAGTAGCGACAAGAACCCATTTTTGTTAATGTAAAAGTTAGCGACAAAACCCATTTTTGTTAATGTAAAATTTAGCGACAAAATCCATTTTTGTTAATGAAAAGAGTATGACAAAATCACATTTTTGTCAATATAAAATAAGCAGTGGCAAAGTGTTCATATTTTGTTAATATATTGAAGTAGCGATAAAACCACTTTTGTCAAATATAATGAAGTAAACTTGTTTACATAAAAATTTATTTTTATATGCCATTAGTAATGGAATGAATGTGTTACCATATGAAACTCACTTTTTATAGTTCATGAGAATTGAAGAAAAATTATTAATGTATAAATTTACTTTTATATGAGAATTGAAGATAAAATAATTATTTTGTCAAATGTAAGAGTAAGATAAAATATTCATTCTGCCAAATATAAAGAGTGACAAAATATTTATTTTGTCAAAGAAATTATATTCATTTGTTATTGTCATTTTACTGCATATGAAATTATATTCATTTGTTATTGTCATTTTACTGCATATGAAATTATATTCATTTGTTATTGTCATTTTATTTCATATGAAGTTAAATTCATCTGTTATGTCATGTATTGCATATGAAGGCAATCTATTTATTTGTTATATATTGCATATGAAGTGAAAGGCATGGTTAAGGTCATATTTTTGTCAATGAGAAAAAAATGTAGCGATGAGATTTACATTTTTTTTATTATGTAAAACAAAAATATGAACTTGCATTGTAAGTAGACTTTACAATTTTTTTTATATATGTAAACAAAAATAGGAATGTGCATTGATAATAAATATTACCTTTTTATTATGTAACTTAGAATGAGGACTTGCATTGCAAATAAAAAATTTCACTTTTATTTGAACTAAAGATATGATATTTTCTTTGTAAATTAAAAAATACATTTTTTTTTATTTGAAACTATGATATGAAATTTGGCAAGTGAACAAAATTCACATTTACAAATGTAGCTATGAGATGAAATTTGTTGTGCGAACAAAATTTACATTTGCATTGAGAATTAGGATTACTTTTTATGTTAACATTAAAAATGGAAGATGGATTTCAAAATTTGAAATGTTTTTAAATTGATTTCATTTTAATACTGAAATGGTAGGTTTTAATATCACAAATTAAAACCGTTTTTTTTATAATTATTATTATTATAATATCATAATAATATGGAAAGTTAATATGTATTGAAATGGAATAATAAAGCTTTATATGAAAGAATATTTCAAGTAAGGAATGATATTAAGTAGTAGGATATTTTAAAATATAAAATATTTTAAAATAATATTCTTGGATAATATTTATAAATAAATTTTTTTAATTGTACCTGGACACGAGGTTAGGTCACATTTATGGCGGAAGTCTGCCCGGAACCAACCGACATATCCAGCAGCCGTAAATGTTGGGCCTAATGTGAGAGGTCCAAGTGCGCAAATACGAATTGGGTCAAGACACGAGGTTAAGCCCAACCTGTGGTAGAAGTCTGCCCGGAACCAACCGGCATATCCAGCATCCACAAGTTGTAGGCCTAATGTGAGAGGTCTGGCCCGCTATTAAATAATAAAATGTAAAGATAAACATAATAAATGGATAAGGAAAATGAATTGAGCTATTCGGTCCATTTTAAAAATAGTAACTCCATTTTAACCCGTATAAATTATGTTATACATTTTATAAAGGAAATCGAAGATGATTAATATTTTATTTAAGATTAGATGAAATACTCTGAAATAAATGATGTCTAATTATATATATTAAATGGGAAATTTATGAAATCTAAATTTGGGTTTATCGTGAATTATGTTTTAAATAACATTTATTCTTTAACCCGAATTTATGATAGAATTAATTCCCTAGAAATTGAATAATCATTAAATAATGACTTTGGAAGATTAAAACTAAATAAGATTTTAATTAAATCTTTAATTAGATTAAAAGGGAATTAAGTAGTTAAGATCACTGAATTAAGAAAGTGATCGAAAATGGAAAATGAACCATAAAGCAATGAATATTTTCATGTTATAAATGAATAAATGAATGAAAACATGAAATGGTTATTTTATTTATATATTTTATATAAATAAAAGTAATGAAACTTTTATTTACATTTCGTATGTAAATAAAAAGATGAAAATAAGAATGAAATTTTTATTTACTTTTCACATGTAAATAAAATGATAAAAATAAGAAGGGAATTTTTATTTACATTTCACATGCGAATAAAAAGATAAAAATATGAAATGAAAAATGTTTTAAAAAGCATGAAGTCGCATATGAAATGCATAATCAAGGAACCGCATATGAAATGAAAATTCATGTTTAGAGTAATATTACTGCATATGAAATGAAAGGCAAATCTTGAGATAGCGTTAATATATGTATGATATTCAAACATACTTAAGGTTTATGCTACCATATTAAAAATGAATATATTTTTTTAAGATCATGTTCATATAGTTAAAAATAAAAATGAACATATTTTTGATGTCGTGTCTATATATTGAAATAAGGTCCTTTTTATTTGAAAGAATTAAACGTTTAAAAGACTTTAATTGTATATATGTTGGCTTTAATGAAATGATATAAAATAAAATATCATTTTTATTTTGTATGATTGTTGAAATAAAAAGAATAAATTGTTGAATTATAAATTCTTTGACACGATCAATGAATGGACGATATATATATACATGAAATGAATGGACGATATTTATATTTATAAAAGAATAAATAACGATATAGAACGGTTTGCAAATTTATATATGCGAGAATTATTTGGAAAGTCCGAGTTTACTCTCATTCCAAATAATGATACGACGTTCGAAGAGTTGAAGACGGTGATTGAAGACCGACGATCTTCACATCGAATGGATGCGTTGCTATTGAGACCCATGATGGGAGTAGCTACCTTGAAGGGGCGACAGTAGTAGCCGTCCGGACGTAGTGTTGATTGCACGGATTTGACTTTCGCCCAGACCCAGGGCATAAGTTTATAAATGGAATGTATGTCTGACGTTGTAGTCCCTTATACTACATTCGTTGATCTCTGTTAATACATATCTGCTTGGTGGTTAACACCCTTCTCCGAGACGTACGAGCTTAGAGGTTATATATTGGCAGAAATCAATGGTATAGTATGGACTGACAATGTGGCATGCTAAGATGCATTGATCAAGGCTTTTGTTGAAAAGCAGGGCCTTGTGGTTGATGATCAAAGCATAGTCTATTTAGGCATAGCTTTGTGTATATCGTGACTTCGCGAGCCTCACACCCCGGTATGAGTCTAAAACGGGAGAAGGGAACGCAGGGAGTGCACACGTTATCTTTCTAGCTAGAGTAATGTCAGGGACCTACCAGCGCTGACAGTTTACTCATTGTGGATGTTGGATTTTGAGGCGCCTCGTTATTTTTATAGGCCGTTGGTGGTCATACTATAGGTCCAAAGGGACCGGGAAACGTGTGTTCAGGCATAACTAATCCACTGCCCATTGGCGGGGACCGGCCCTGCAGCTATCCAAGGGTTCACTGCGGGGGATCCTGAGGTATCCGCTAGAGTGCCTCGAATCGGTAAGGAGCTCCTCCCTAGCCTTGACTCATGTTGGAAATCCAAATCTCCAATACGCCCCATGCGGTTTTGATTGTATTACTAGTACGGAGGCATAATATATGGTACCTATGCTTCCTAGGATTGATACATTTATTTTGAATGATTTAAAATATATTATACACTAGTAATAATACGGAATTTGTACGTATTTAGCATGTTTAATCACCATAAGGTAAAACCCTATCCTCTGGTGTGCGTTGCATTGTGTGATGGGACCTGGGTCTTATGGTGATTCCATTTTTCCAAAAGCATTGCGTTGTTTAACGATTTACTTTAATTTATGCACTGGCAATCCATAGGAGTAAACCCGTTCCGCGAAAGTGGCGTGGTCCTTGGATTTGTCTTATTAGTTAAATTAGTTTAGAATTCTCACACCAGTCCCATGACTGACTCGTAGTTTGTTTCACTTTGCAAACTCGGGTGCCCTCTTTTCCACACGGGCAGTCGATTAGCTTTTTGCAGATATCTATTCTTTTAGAAGGATCCTGGATCGAAGCCTAAAGCTGTGTCCAGAGCATAGAAGTCTTCCGCTGTTTAATGTATTTAAATCTGTTGTAATTTATCTTCCGCTGTAGTTTACTTTATTTGTACTCTGATATTCTGTACTCTGATGTTATATTATTGTGATGTAATAAAAGTCTGCTGTTATTGTTCTAATGTTTTGTATTCCCAAAGTTAAAGTATTCGAAGATTTCCATCCTTTGGGTCAGACCTGTGTGGTTTATGGTCGATTCAAAGAGCGGGAATTTCCGGGTCTTTACATGTGCCAACAGGTTAAAGGCCGAGTCATAGAAGCCCGGTGGGCTATTATATCCATTGGAGGTCCCCGCAATGGAAGAGGGAAAAGCATCACGAAGGATTTCGTGGATGGACTGCCTAGGTCAAGGAAATGGGAATAAGAGCATGTGGGTCATAGTAGGTAGACTCACGAAGAGTGCTCATTTCACTCCGGTAAAGAGCGAAAGGACTGCATCATAGCTAGCGACAGTTTACTTTCAAGAAATAAAGCGGTTGCACGAGGTTCCCTAAAGTATAGTTAGTAACCATGACTCAATCTTCACTAGCCAGTTTTGGGATAGTCTATGGGAAGTCATGGGCAAGCGACTGAATCTAAGTACGGCCTATCATTCGCAGGCGGATGGTTCATTTCGTTCAAGCATGAGTTATAGAAAATCACGTTAGTAAGAGCAATTGGCAACGTGGATTGGTATTTTCAAGAAAAGTTCTGCTGCGTGGAATACTTTATAGTAAGTAAACGAGATCCAGGATTCACTGGTGAATTTTGGAGAGCTTGCATGAAACCATGAGGCCATAGTTATGTTTAAGCCAAGAATGATAGAAGAGTAAGTGAAAAAGGAAGACGAGAGGCGACAATGAAATAGGTTCCAACTCATATTTGGAAATAAGAGTTAAGAAGCCAAGGAATCATGAAGTAAAAGACGGTCAAAGCACAGTGGAGTTAAGCTCAAGGAAACGTGACTTAGAAGACTGAAGGCTAGATACGCGCATCATATCTCTTTTTAAGAGCATATCCTTGATCCTTGTTTTCCTGTGGAACTTACTCGCATGTTATCTTTTACGTATATCCTCTCGGTCCCATTCTCCATCCCATTTCTGTTGTAAACTCCATAAGGGGGTATGACTCATCGGTTAGTAATACATGTCAGGGTTAGGAAGGGATTTCTTGTAATCCAAAAGGAGTATATCCTGCTTATCTTCCCGATCTCTTCGTAGCATATCTTTTGCTATCCATGTTTGTCTTGATCTAGTTTATCATGTTAATCTTGTCATGAGAACCTTAGGTAGAAACCCTTTGGATGAAACATGTGTTTGAAACATGTTATGCTTGATGGTTGCAAGTGGTTGCAAGTGTTTGCAAGTGGTTACTCGTGGATGCATTATACACATTAGGCACTAGATCGGCTCACACACTCCTCATATTGCATATGCATGAGTGTTTACGCTTATTCATGGATGAAAATTTTTGTGTTATCACATGGATGTTGCATATGGATGTATGTTATGTGCACACATATAGATGTTATACATTATGTTAGGAATTGCATACATATGGATTCATTTCACTAACATAATTTGCATTGATGATATTTGCATTAGATAAGTACATATACACACACGCTTGCATATGTTCATACAACATTTAGAATCTTGTAAGGACAATGATTGCTCGTGGATGATGTTTTGAGTAGATGGATGTTGGATGGTAGGATACGTTCTTCCTAACTTGAAGATTTCGGGGACGAAATCCTTTAAGGAGGGGAGAATGTAACAACCCGTATTTTCAATAACCTGTTATAACGTAAATCGAGGTAGAATTTAATTTATAAGTCTGAATCAAGGGAAACGGGCTATGCCATTGCGTTCGTCTCGGAAAAATACGCGAAATAGAGTCCGAGTTTTCGAAAATCGGAGTCCGTATGACCCGATTAAGGCCCAACGAAGTTTTCAGAAAAATTCAAAGTAAAAACAGATTTCAAATTCAAGTTTGAATTTGGAAATTAGGTCGGATTGGGCCAGGCGGGAAAATTCCCGCCAGAGCACCCAAGTCGACAGCCCTGTCGACTTGGGAGTCGACTTGGTTGGACCCAAGTCGACAGCCCTGTCGACTTGGCTCAGCCGAGCAGTTTTGCCTGGTGCACCATTTTGGAGTTGTGTTGAGTTTGGGGGCCAGATTCGGTTTTGAGGGCTGAGATTGGAACTAGGGTTTAATCCTAAGGTTGAAACTAATCCTAATCTCTATAAATAAGCCCCTAACCTAACCCTAAATCATCATTAATCAATCCTACAACTAAACTATGGCAAAATCATTCCTCTCATGGCCTCCACTCTCTTCATAAAATTCCTAAGTTATTTCTATGAGAGATTTTCCATGCATACAAGTGTTTTCAAGCTTGTATGAGTGTCATTAGCTTGCATTCAAGTCAAGTTTACATATTTACATCATAAAGCAAGGGTTTTTATTGATTTGGAGCTTGCATTTTGGGTTTATTTGATTGCATAAGGGCTTTGTCATATTTTTGTGTCTTCATAAGCATTGTAAGCCCTTTTCTACTCTCATATTTAAACTCTAAAGTTAAATGAATGATGCAAGTTTGGTTGATCATTATGATATGCAAGTTTATCATGTTATGCTATGCAAGTTTGCCATGTTATGCTATGCAAGTTTGCCATGTTATGCTATGCAAGTTTGCCATGTTATGATATGCAAGTTAATCATGTTATGTTATGCAAGTTTGCCATGTTATGATATGCAAGATTATCATGTTATGATATGCAAGTTCATCATGTTATGTTATGCAAGTTTGCCATGTTATGATATGCAAGTTCATCATGTTATGTTATGCAAGTTTGCTATGTTATGATATGCAAGTTTGCCATATGATATGCAAGTTATGTTATGCAAGTTTGGGTTGATCATTTTGTTCATGTTATCATGTTATGCAAGCTTACCTTGAGTATATGAACATAAAGCTTCAAGCTTTATGCTAAAGGTTGCATTTTGGCAACATGTAAGTTATCATATCTCTTATGATAACTTGCATGTGAGGCTAAATGCGAACTTATGGCCATTTCTACATGTCATTTATCACCATGTATCACCAATATGCTAAGTTTGGTTTTATGCATGTTTTTGAGGCCTAATGATGCAATATGCAAGTATATGAACATATGTACATTTCATATGCCACCATGTTAAACTTGTGGCTTCAACACCTTTATGTCATGATTATGCCAAGTTCCCTCTTTCTATCCTTTATGCGCTATTGTGATATGTAAGTGATGGGATTGCGTTTGGGGTTGGGTAAACTTAAAAGACATAAAAACGTAAGATTGGGAATTTACCTATTAAGTTAGGTCTACCCATTGGGAATTTACCTATTAAGTTAGGTCTACCCAAATGCTTGAAAACTTGTAACATGTTTTGGAAACATGATGGACATGACACTTAGAAAATATAAGTGTAACCAACTCGAGGTTGGGTTGAGTTTGTAGCGTAAACCTACCTGGAACCGACCGGCTTAACTAGTTGCTACAAACAATAGGACCCAATGTGAGAAGTTGGTCATGTTGTACCTTGAACCCGAGGTTAGACCAAGTTGTGGTGTAAAGCTACCCGGAACCGACCGGCTTAACTAGTAACCGCAACAAAGTCTAATGTGAGAGGTTAAGGCGCATTAATTAATTAATGCCTCATGATTAGGGTTAAGTCATGGTCCACTTAATACTTAACCAATTTGGGCTTGGTAGATTAATCAGGGTTAAGTCGTGAACTCATCGTTACACTTAACCAAGTTAATCCATGATTAGCAAGAGG
This sequence comes from Allium sativum, assembly GCA_030737875.1. Classification (NCBI taxonomy): domain Eukaryota; kingdom Viridiplantae; phylum Streptophyta; class Magnoliopsida; order Asparagales; family Amaryllidaceae; genus Allium; species Allium sativum. Next base: position 236,072,023 of record CM060919.1, read on the forward strand.
GTTAAACCGTACTTAACCCACTATAAAATCCTAGCAATGGGGGTCCACTCCAGCAGTAATCCCAAGTTTGTATCATTATGACCCTAGGGACTAGGCTAGGGTGGGGGCACGATTACTGGACTTGAGGTAAGTGACCAAAAACGACGGCAGAGTGGTACGCCGGTGTAGTTCCGGGCGGACTTTTGGTCGTGCACATAGTCTGAAGCCGGGGAAAGCATGCACGGGTACCAGTAGATCGAGACTGTGCACTTATGTTTATGGTGTCCAGGGGTTGACACCCTAGGGCTTGATACACCCGACGGGAGACCCTGCACAGTCTGACTACAATTATGTTTGGGCCGCATTGACACCAACACGTGACGAGTTAGGCTTATAGGGAGCCGATCGACTAGACCGTTTGGTTGGACCTCGTATTAGGGTCACTTCATGTTATTGGACCTCGTATTAGGGTCACTTCATGTTATTGGACCGCGTATTAGGGTCACTTCATGTTATTGGGCCAAAGCTTGGGCCAAGGGATCAATACTTGTTTATTCAAGTCATGTTAGTTTGCTAGTACACCTGTGGTACAAAAACCTTAAACCTGATTATGCGATGACATCTTTATCTACCTTGTTAGTTAATCATCATGCTAGTATGTTGTTATCCTTATGTTCATCCCTGCTTCTCATGCCAGTTAACTTTACCAGTTTACATTGATTGTAGTAGGGCTTACTCAGTCTTTTTGACTGACCTGTTTTCCTTTCACCTCTTTTCTTCCGTTCCCCCCCAGGTTCTCAGGGTGGGAATATTGGAGCTTAGCTTGGATTTCTGATCGCTTGCTTGTGGGATTTTAGCTCATGTACGGTCTTGACATGAAGCTAGCTATGGTTATCACTTATTTTGGGGATAGTACTTATGTATTTCAGTTTTTCAGTGATGTTGTTTTTATCTAGACTTGTGTATTTGGAAAGTGACATTATGTTGTATCAGACTTGTTTTGAAATAGTTAGAAATCTTCCGCTGTTTTAATTAACTTATTTACTCTGTTTATATATATACATATGTTCTTGTTCTGCCTTGATATATCATTATGCATGTTTACCTGATTCAAACGCCCCTCCAAAGTCAGAGTGCTTGCAAGAGACACGCTGGCGGAGGTGGGGTGTTACAGAAACAGTTGGTGATCGTCCAGACGTACTTTGAGATCGATGGATATGCGGGGTACTAGGTGCCTCCGGTTTCGTTCAGACCCAGAACGGACTTGTAAATGGACTGTGTGTCTGACATTGGAATTTAGTCTGTGTGATTGATTTCTATTAAATATATATCTGTTTGGCGGTGGAGAATTTATTCTCTTGCTTAACGCCCTTCTCTGAGACGTACGAGCTCAGGGGTTATATACTGATGGATATCAAACGCATAGAGTGAATTGCCTGTGTGGCATGCTTAAGTGGAAAATGATCAAGGCTTCTGTTGAAAAGCAAAGTCTTGTAGTTGATGATCAAAGCACCGCCTGTGTGGCATAGCTTTGTGTAACGTGAATTCGCGAGCCTCACACCCCGGTTGTGAACCAGAAACGGGAGAGGATCTCAGGGAGGGCATGCGTTTCTTTCTAGCTAGGGTGGTGTCAGTGACCTACCAGCCCTGACATTTATATACTTTTCACCTGTGTGGTTGTTGCTGTTGCGAGGCGCCTCGGTTTGATCGGACGAACCGGGTCTGATGGAGTCATTTGTTGGCTCATTTACGCCCTAAAGGGCGGGGAAACGCAGTGTTCAGGAATTTTAATCCACATCGGTGGACCGGCCCTGACGATCCAAGGGTCACTCGAGCTCTGATCCTGAGACATGGGCTAGATTGTCTCGAATCGGTTGAGGACTATCTTTTGCCTCGGTTCATAGATGGAAATCCAATTTCCAAATACGTGACATTTGCGGTTTTATTTGTAGAGCCTAGTATGGCGACATAGTGGGATGGGGCGCTTATGCCGTCTATGATTGATACTTATGATTTGAAGTTGTTTTATACACTACGCACTTATAATAGTATCAAATAATCTGTTTTAAACATATCAAGCATTCTTTGGCTATTATAAGGTAAAAACCCTATCCTTCGGCTTGCGTTGCATTGTGTGATGGGAACTGGGTCTTATAATAGCTTCATTTTTCTTTATTTAGCATTGCGCTGTTTGTTTTATGCACTGGTATTCTTGGGAGGAAACCCGTTCCGTGTTATACGGCGTGGTCCCTTGATTTACCTGACTTTAAATAAAGATTAATAATTGTTTTAGTTCTCACACCAGTCACATGACTGACCTGGAGTTTATTGTTTTAACCTAAACTTTGGGTGCCCTTATTTTGACACGGGCAGTGTAACAACCCGTATTTTCAATAACCTGTTATAACGTAAATCGAGGCAGAATTTAATTTATAAATCTGAATCAAGGGAAACGGGCTATGCCATTTCGTTCGTCTCGGAAAAATACGCGAAATAGAGTCCGAGTTTTCGAAAATCGGAGTCCGTATGACCCGATTAAGGCCCAGTGAAGTTTTCAGAAAATTTCAAGTTCAAAACAGATTTGAATTTCAAGTTCAAATTTCGAATTTCGGGCCTGGAAGGCTAGGCGGGAAATTTCCCGCCAAGCCAACCAAGTCGACAGGACTGTCGACTTGGCAGTCGACTTGGTTGGACCCAATTCGACAGCCCTGTCGACTTGGCTGTCGACTTGGTTCAGCCGGGCAGTTTTGCCTGGTGCACCATTTTGGGGTTTTGGTTAGGTTTTGGGGCCAGATTCGGTTTTAAGGGCTGAGATTGGAATTAGGGTTTAATCCTAAGGTTGAAACTAATCCTAATCTCTATAAATAAGCCCCAAACCTAACCCTAAATCATCATTATTCAACCCTACAACTAAACTATGGCAAAATTATTCCTCTCATGCCCTCCACTCTCTTCATAAAATTTCTAAGTTATTTCTATGAGAGATTTTCAATGCATACAAGTGTTTTCAAGCTTGTATGAGTGTTCTTAGCTTGCATTCAAGTCAAGTTTCCAAATTTACATCATAAAGCAAGGGTTTTTATTGATTTGGAGCTTTCATATTGGGTTTATTTCATTTCATAAGGGCTTGTCTCAATCTATTAATATATTTGTGTCTTCATAAGAATTTGTAAGCCCTTTTACCTTCTTTTTAAACTCTAAAGTTAATAAATGATGCAAGTTGTGTTTGATCATTATGATATGCAAGTTAATCATGTTATGTTATGCAAGTTTGTCATGTTATGTTATGCAAGTTTGATATGTTATGATATGCAAGTTAGCCATGTTATGTTATGCAAGTTTGATATGTTATGATATGCAAGTTAGCCATGTTATGTTATGCAAGTTTGCTATGTTATGATATGCAAGTTTGCCATGTTATGTTATGCAAGTTTGGGTTGATCATTTTACTCATGTTATCATGCTATGCAAGCTTACCTTGAGTATATGAACCTAAAGCTTCAAGCTTTATGCTAAAGGTTGCATTTTGGCAACATGTAAGTTATCATATCCCTTATGATAACTTGCATATGAGGCTAAATGCGAACTTATGGCCATTTCTACATGTCATTTATCACCATGTATCACTTATATGCTAAGTTTGGTTTTATGCATACTTTTGAGGCCTAATGACGCAATATGCGAGTATATGAACATATGTTCATTTCATATGCCACCATGTTAAACTTGTGGCTTCAACACCTTTTGTCATCTTTATGCCAAGTTCTCTCTTTCTATCCTTTATGCGCTATTGCGATTATGTAAGCGATGGGATTGCGTTTGGGGTTGGGTAAACTTAAAAGACATGAAAACATAAGATTGGGAATTTACCTATTAAGTTAGGTCTACCCATTGGGAATTTACCTATTAAGTTAGGTCTACCCAAATTCTTGAAAAAAAACTTGTAATATGTTTTGGAAACATAATGGACATGACACTTAGAAAATATAAGTGTGGCCAACTCGAGGTTGGGTTGAGTTTGTAGCGTAAAACTACCCGGAACCGACCGGCTTAACTAGTTGCTACAAACAATAGGACCCAATGTGAGAAGTTGGTCATGTTGTACCTTGAACCCGAGGTTAGACCAAGTTGTGGTGTAAAGCTACCCGGAACCGACCGGCTTAACTAGTAACCGCAACAAAGTCTAATGTGAGAGGTTAAGGCACATTAATTAATTAATGCCTCATGATTAGGGTTAAGTCATGGTCCACTTAATACTTAACCAATTTGGACTTGGTGGATTAATCGGGGTTAAGTCGTGAACCCATCGTTACACTTAACCAAGTTAATCCATGATTAGTAAAAGGGTTAAACCGTACTTAACCCACTAGAAAATCCTAGCAAAGGGGGTCCACTCCAGCAGTAATCCCAAGTTTGTATCATCATGACCCTAGGGATTAGGCTAGGGTGGGGCACGATTACTGGACTGGTATAAGCGACCAAAAACGACGGACAGGTGGTACGCCGATGTAGTTCCGGACGGACTATGGTCGTGCACGTAGTCCGTATTTGGAGAAGTCACCCATGGGTACCAGTAGATCGAGACTGTGCACTCATGTTTATGGTGTCCAGGGGTTGACACCCTAGGGATTGATACACCCGAAGGGTGGACCCAGCACAGTCCGACTACAATCATGTTTAGGCCGTATTGACACCAACACGTGACGAGTTAGGCTTATAGGGAGCCGATCGACTAGACCGTTTGGTTGGACCTCGTATTAGGGTCACTTCATGTTATTGGACCTCGTATTAGGGTCACTTCATGTTATTGGACCTCGTATTAGGGTCACTTCATGTTATTGGACCTCGTATTAGGGTCACTTCATGTTATTGGGCCAAAGCTTGGGCCAAGGGATCAATACTTGTTTATTCAAATCATGTTAGTTTGCTAGTACACCTGTGGTACAAAAACCTTAACCCTGATTATGCGATGACACCTTTTATCTATCATGCCAGTATGTAGTTATCCTTATGTTCATCTCAGTTTTCATCATGTCAGTTAACTTTATTAGTTTATAGACTGATGGTAGTAGGGCTTACTCAGTCTTTTTGACTGACCTGTTTTCTTTCGCCTCTTTTCTTCCGTTTCCCCCCCAGGTTCTCAGGGTGGGAATATTGGAGCTTAGCTTGGATTTCGGATCGCTTGCTTGTGGGACTTTAGCTCATGTACGGTTTTGACATGAAGCTAGCTATGGTTATCACTTATTTTGGGGATAGTACTTATGTATTTCAGTTTTTCAGTTGATGTTGTTTTTATCTAGACTTGTTTATTTGGAAAGTTGACATTATGTTGTACCAGACTTGTTTTGAAATAGTTTGAAATCTTCCGCTGTTTTACTTATCTTATTTACTCTGTTTACATATATACATATATTATGTTCTGCCTTGATATATCATTATGCATGTTTACCTGATTCAAACACCCCTCCAAAGTCAGAGTGCTTGCAAGAGCCACCCTGGCGGAGGTGGGGTGTTACAGGCAGCTAGTAGTTTTGGTTTTGCAGATTTATATTCACAGGATTCTGGTTTACAGCTGGAATGATATCCGGAAAGCTTTGTATCCGTATATCTCTTCTAGTTGTGTATTGTATTATTTTCCGCTGCGATGTATTTAAATGTAATTTAAATCTCTGATATTTCTGTGTAATATTCATTTATACTCTGTATATCCTTGTATTCTGATAGTATTGTTGTAATAAGCAATGAAATGTTCTTCCGTTTGCGTTCTAGTTTGTCATGTTCTCAAAACAATCAGGCGTTTCGAACGGTCTAGGTCGGTTTAGCGACTGATTCAGATCGAGCGAGATTTCTTTTCGTTACATTTGGTATCAGAGCTTTGGTTTACAAAGCTCAGAGAACAAGACACATTAGAACCATACGAAAGAATTCATCAGATATTGGATTAGTAATATCCAACGAGAATGACTCGTTAGAGATAGGATCAGTAGTATCCTAGAACGAGTGTGAAGAGTATATTTTTAAAATGAAAACAATTTTTGTTTCGAAAATTTAAATCGTTGTATACGTATTTGAATATTTATTTTATATTGATTAGGATAGTCCAGTATATAAAGATTTTGCATATACGCCTTGCAAACGTGTATTTGAAATTTTAATATACTGGATAGATATAGAATTACACTCTAATTGCCCGGAGATGATTTTGATGATGGAGCTCCATCATTAGAATTTATGTTCGAGTGACGAAAGTGGGCTTTCTATATATTTCCTATTGACTGGTGTGAGAACCAAAAAACTAGATAGGGCTTATTGTTGTGATTTGGCATCAAAAATGTGATTTTTGACTATATATCAAAGTTATGAATTTCAAAAGCTAATCAACTAATTGATTGATGGTTGTGTTGTTTGATTATTGTTTGTTAATTGAAATTTTGAACCATATAGCCAAATTGTATCAAATATTGAATTGTATTGAAAATTGGTCGCATTTGCTTGCATATACTTGTACTTACATTGAACAGGTCATAGCAAAGAGGCTAGAGCAGAAGAATAAAATTTGTTTGCCCGACAAATAGGTACATGTTTATCATAATTTACTGTTTTGTTTGGGTGATGATGATTTTATGAGTCGATTGGCTTTTTCTTTTTCTTTTTGAGATCAGAAGGCCTGTATGGCAATTTCGGGATTTTCCCGTGCTCCCGGTGCAGGGGAGGTTATGGCGAAATTTTTCGAAAATTTAGGGTGTTAGCCAAATTTTTGAAAAATTTGAAAGGTTCTTGGAAACTGAAAAGTTGAAGAACTTAAGCCGTAATCAAAACAATGAAAGTTGAGTTGATTAGTTAAACAACTTTCGGCTTCGTTCCTTTTCGGGGACGAAAAGTTTTATGTGGGGGAGATTGTAACAACCCGAAAATCTGGGCCAGTTTAAAATTTTTATTTTGGCAATTTTAGCGAATTTTGATTATTTAAAATGAATTATTTTAAATAAAACTGACGGGAAATTTATTTTGAATGGAATTTGAACGTATATATTATATAGTTCGTCGTTAGAATATAAATAATTATTTATATTTATAAAAGGAATTGAAAACGGCGCGGTAGTTCGATAATTCGATTTCAAACTTCAAATGAATGTGCAGGATTCAAAATAAACCGGATTTTAGCGAAACCAAAGATAATAGAATCTATTTGTGAATATCTTTCCAATGAATCCGAAAAATCAAAATTTCATAGCGGGAATCAAAAGATATGTCCAGTTGAAATTTCTGAATAGTCGCTATGGAATTCAGGCCCTTAAAAATGGGAATTTTGCAAATGACCTCAGATTTCAACGAAACCACTTTTGTTGGATCCGGGATGGAAAATTATTGCTAGGTTTCAAATTTCATAATTTTTCGAATCAATATGTGAGTGTGGCAAAGGAAAACGCGTTTGACCAGTTTTAGTTGATTTTAATCGATTGGAAAATGGCCATTTTTCAAACGGTCTCAGAATTCGATGAAATTAGTTTTGTTAGGACCGTATCGTCAATACGAAGCTAGAAAATATTTTTTGAGAATTTTTAGAGTTCGTATGTGGGCCCGGTAAATTGAAATGTACGTTTAAAATTCAATATAATGATTTATATTTTAAATTCAACGAAAACTGATCGAAACGATCGAATCATCCTACGATACATATCCCATTGTGTTCGGAATGGGGGTAATTAGCTATGGACGACAGGCGGTAGGTTCGATTTCGAGGTCAAAAATAAAAGTACCTTTGTAGAATTAAAAAATTAAATAAATAAAATAAAAAATTTCCCCTTTCTCTCCTACATCCTCTCTGCCCCCCCCCCCCCGTTCAGTTTCTTAATCAAAGGAAAAAAAAACCCTCCCATCGCAGAAAAACCCGCCGCCACCCTCCTTGACTTCGCTGCCGACCTCCCCCTAACACGCGCCTCCACCTCCTCTCCTCTTCCCCCCCTCGCGCCAGTCTCCTCCTCTTCTCTCCCACCAATCGACGTTCGAGCCTCCCCAATTTCACCTCATCGAACCCCACCGCAACCCAGTCCGACCCTCTACCAGCGCCGCACTCTGCCAGCATCTCCCCCCCGACAGCGAGCACCCCCTCCGACGACGCGACGCCGAAGCCAAGACCCCCCTTCCCCCTTCTTCTTCGACTGAAAACCCGCCTCCTTCGAATGAGAAAAACAGTAAGCCCATTTTCAATTTTATTTATTCATTCATTTTCTATGTAATTAGTTTTGAAGTTTTAAAATAAATCAGTAAATATATATAAATGGCATTATTATTATTTTTAGAATAGAAAAGCTTAGTTTTTATCATAGGGGAAATATGAAGTTGAAATCATAAAGAACCGATTTTTATATATTGAATTGCGAAGTAAAAATTCGATTTTTATATAGTGAATAGCGAAGTAAAAATTCGATTTTTCTATATTGAATAGCGAAGTAAAAATTCGATTTTTCTATATTGAATAGCAAAGTAAAAATTCGATTTTTATATATTGAATAGCGAAGTAAAAATTCGATTTTTATATATTGAATAGCAAAGTAAAAATTCGATTTTTCTATATTGAATAGCGAAGTAAAAATTCGATTTTTCTATATTGAATAGCAAAGTAAAAATTCAATTTTTATATATTGAATAGCGAAGTAAAAATTCGATTTTTCTATATTGAATAGCAAAGTAAAAAATCGATTTTTATATATTGAATAGCGAAGTAAAAATTCGATTTTTCTATATTGAATAGCAAAGTAAAAATTCGATTTTTCTATATTGAATAGCGAAGTAAAAATTCGATTTTTCTATATTGAATAGCGAAGTAAAAATTCGATTTTTCTATATTGAATAGCAAAGTAAAAATTCGATTTTTCTATATTGAATAGCATAGTAAAAATTCGATTTTTATATATTGAATAGCGAAGTAAAAATTCGATTTTTCTATATTGAATAGCAAAGTAAAAATTCGATTTTTCTATATTGAATAGCATAGTAAAAATTCGATTTTTATATATTGAATAGCGAAGTAAAAATTCGATTTTTATATATGTAGAGAATACGGGCAAAGAAAGTGATAAAAGGAAGAACGATGAAGATTTCTACATAAGAAGTGTCGTGGAGTTGGGATAGCTTTGGTGAGAACTTCTAACCTTTCAATTTAATTTTTCTAGTTATAAATATATCCTAGGATGCAGACGGTGTTTAGTAACACCTGACACCCGTCGTCCACAGACCATGGACGGCTTGTATGCTTGTTTGTTTGATTTGGATGTGTAGTTGCTTGTGTGATGTGATGTGAAATGAAATAAAATATTTTATAGGGTAAAATATTTTATAGTTAAAAATAGAATTTTTAACGTGTATATGAAATGAAATAAAAATAAACAAATCGGATGATTTGTTTATATACACACTTTTGACTGATATTGATTGGGACGATAAATTTTACACATCGCCCAACTGCACAAATAAAATCTGTGTTTGATTGTTTGAAACCCCACACGGGTATCGGGATGATATTTGACGTACACTAATCCCGATTGTTTAGTTGTATGTCGATCGATTGATTGACAGACTGTTATAAGCGTTGAATATTTATATTTGATGCTTATACAGTGTAGAATGCACTTTGGATGATGGTTGATTATTCATCGTTGTTATTGTATACATGTGTTGTAGAAAACCCATATAATTAGCATTATATGGTAATTGATTGGGCCTCATTCCAGTTTAGAAATAGAAATATTTGAAAGTAGAAATATTTGAAAGCCGTGTTGATTAGATTGACGCCATTTTGACGTGAACGATATTTATATCGATTTTATTCATTTTATAATGAACATCGAAAGTGATTTCAAAATTTGATATTTTGAATAGAAATGAATTCGAATTGAAAATGAATATAAATGAATTCGAATTGAAATTGAATATAAATGAATTTGAATTGAAAATGAATAGAAGTGAATTCGAATTGAAATTGAATAGAAGTGAATTCGAATTAAATTGAATAGAAATGAATTCGAATTGAAATTGAATAGAATTGAATTCGAATTGAAATCGAAAGGAATTGCCTTCGAATTAAATTGAAATTGAATTGAAATCAAATTGAAATCAATTTGAAATGAATTTAAAACGAATTTATATTGGAATATTCAATTTTGATTTGAAATTGAATATGAATTTGAAACCGTTTTGAAAAGGAATTTAAAACGATTTGTAAAGCACGTTTTGAATTGAAATCGACGAAGTATATATCATATATATAATATAATGACCTGAATAGAACGCGCCGCGCTGCGGTAGTTCGCAAAATTCGTCCATTGACTTCGAACGGATATTACGGGAGATCCGACCGTCAGATTCTCCTAAAACCAGAATCGTTGGGTTTGTATCGAAAAGAGCTTTCTAACGAATATTGGAAATTAGAAATCTAACGGTTGGATTTGGAATTATGTCCAAATCAAATTTGGAAAAGGTCGCTGTAAGTGCAGTTCGATAGCCGTTGATGGAAATCGACTGTACGGGTCTTAATAAAATTATTAAAAATAATAATAATTTGTGTAAAATCATAAGAAATGATTTGGGAAGAATTGGGATGAAAAACTCCATATTTGAAAAGATAAAAATAGATTTTTATCGAAATGAACTAGTTTTGAACTAGAATTAAAATTCTATTTGTTTTTAAATAAATAAATTGAATTTGAAAATGGTTTTGAAATATAACCAGAATTTCCAATAATTGCAATGGAAGGGATTTGAATCGAAATTGTCTTTGGATTATTTCGATGTTGGAATTCGTGATTATACAGATGTTGTTGTGGGAATTTGAAAGATATATATTTATATCGTTATTTCCAATACGACATTTGTTATTCGTAGAATTTGATATTGAATATAAGCCGATATATTTTCTATTCAGATCCTTGTATTGAATATCAAAGGTGATTTGGGTTTGTCGTGAATGGTGTCTTTATTAACACCGTTCTTGAACCCAGTTGAGAAAAGATTAAATCTTTTTATTTAGATTTAATGAAGTGAACCAATTAAATAATATTTAATTAGAATTGAATTGATATTGATTGTTTGGATTTATCGCGGACAAAGTTTTAAATAACACTCGTTCTTTAACCCGATAATTAATGGAATGTGATTTTGGGTTTATCGTGAACCGTGTTTTAAATGACACCGATTCTTTAACCCAGTTAAAGAATAAAACTAAGTGGAGTTTTAATGAATCTTTAATTAGATTGAAAAGGTGTTAGAATGGAGTATCACTAGTTTTACTCCAGGCGATAGTTAAATCTTTAATTAGATTTGAACGTGAAATGGTAATTGAATTTACCGATAACACCGTGTTGTTAGATATGAAGTACTACCAGTTTTACTTCACGGGATGAATAGGTTGGGATTGGGAAATAAAATAAATGATTACTTCGGTGTGGTTCGCTAATCCCGACTAGTTTGAATTGATATTCAAAGGAGATTAAAGAATAAATTTAAAGAATTTATCTTTGATAGAATTAATAGGAACCTTTCCCAAAATATAAGAATATTTGAATAAAAGAATATTCTGAATTGGAATGAGGCGTATGTTGTGTTTGTGTAACACATGTTTATTATATATATACGCGAGTTGTTCAAAAAGACTGGGTTTATCCCATTCTGAATAACTGTTTCGACGTGGTGTCGAAGATGAAGACGGTGGTTGAAGACCGGAAGTCTTCACATCGTTTGGGCGATTACTGATGATCTTGATTGGGCTGTACACCCAAGAAGATGGAAACAGTTGGTGATCGTCCAGACATACTTGGAGATCGATGGATATGCAGGGTACTAGGTGCCTCCGGTTTCGTTCAGACCCAGAACGGACTTGTAAATGGACTGTGTGTCTGACACTGGAATTTAGTCTGTGTTATTGATTTCTATTAAATATATATCTGTTTGGCGGCGGAGAATTTATTCTCTTGCTTAACGCCCTTCTCTGAGACGTACGAGCTCAGGGGTTATATACTGATGGATATCAAACGCATAGAGTGAATTGCCTGTGTGGCATGCCTAAGTGGCAAATGATCAAGGCTTCTGTTGAAAAACAAAGTCTTGTGGTTGATGATCAAAGCACCGCCTGTGTGGCATAGCTTTGTGTAACGTGAATTCGCGAGCCTCACACCCCGGTTGTGAACCAGAAACGGGAGAGGACCTCAGGGAGGGCATGCGTTTCTTTCTAGCTAGGGTGGTGTCAGTGACCTACCAGCCCCGACATTTATATACTTTTCACCTGTGTGGTTGTTGTTGTTGCGAGGCGCCTCGGTTTGATCGGACGATCCGGGTCCGATGGAGTCATTTGTTGGCTCATTTACGCCCCAAAGGGCGGGGAAACGCAGTGTTCAGGAATTTTAATCCACATCGGTGGACCGGCCCTGACGATCCAAGGGTCACTCGAGCTCTGATCCTGAGACATGGGCTAGATTGTCTCGAATCGGTTGAGGACTATCTTTTGCCTCGGTTCATAAATGGAAATCCAATTCCCAAATACGTGACATTTGCGGTTTTATTTGTAGAGCCTAGTATGGCGACATAGTGGGATGGGGCGCTTATGCCGTCTATGATTGATACTTATGATTTGAAGTTGTTTTATACACTATGCACTTATAATAGTATCAAATAATCTGTTTTAAACGTATCAAGCATTCTTTGGCTATTATAAGGTAAAAACCCTATCCTCCGGCTTGCGTTGCATTGTGTGATGGGAACTGGGTCTTATAATAGCTTCATTTTTCTTTATTTAGCATTGCGCTGTTTGTTTTATGCACTGGTATTCTTGGGAGGAAACCCGTTCCGTGTTATACGGCGTGGTCCCTTGATTTACCTGACTTTAAATAAAGATTAATAATTGTTTTAGTTCTCACACCAGTCACATGACTGACCTGGAGTTTATTGTTTTAACCTAAACTCTGGGTGCCCTTATTTTGACACGGGCAGCTAGTAGTTTTGGTTTTGCAGATTTATATTCACATGATCCTGGTTTACAGCTGGAATGATATCCGGAAAGTTTTGTATCCGTATATCTCTTCTAGTTGTGTATTGTATTATTTTCCGCTGCGATGTATTTAAATGTAATTTAAATCTCTGATATTTCTGTGTAATATTCATTTATACTCTGTATATCCTTGTATTCTAATAGTATTGTTGTAATAAGCAATGAAATGTTCTTCCGTTTGCGTTCTAGTTTGTCGTGTTCTCAAAACAATCAGGCGTTTCGAACGGTCTAGGTCGGTTTAGCGACTGATTCGGATCGAGCGAGATTTCTTTTCGTTACAGTATTCTAGAGCTGTATGATATTCTGATGTGAATATATACGATAATATTTATTTATAAATATTAGATTTAATTAAATTTAAATATATTTATATATTTAAAAGGGTTATTTAGAGCTTTAAAAATAGTCAGTTTTGCAAACGACCTCAGAATTCGACGAAACTAATTTTGTTGGATCCGCAATATTAAATTATTTCTAGATCTCAATTTCTCTGATTTTTAGAGTCAGTATGTGGTCGTACAGGATTTTAATGTGAAATACAGTTGATATTTTGACCTTTAAAAATACGCTGTGTGAGCAAATGGATTCGGAATTTGACGAAACCAGTTTCGTTGGGACCGAAATGTCGAACTGTAGCTGCATGTCCAGTTTCGCGATTTTTGGGTATCATGTGTGATCATAGGAATTTTTAAGGACATGTGTAAATAGCGTTTGCTTAAAAATTAATATAAAAATTGAATATAAAAATAATATTTTTATCCTATATAATACCTTTAACTTCTAAAAACCTAAATCCCATTTCTCAGTTCAACATTTGTTCCGCCGTTATTTTTTTCCCGACAGCAAAAGTTTGAACTCAAAAGAAAATCAAAACAAATGGATTTAAAATCCTATAAATCATGATAGATACATATATGAGGTCCTCATCACTTGCTTAGTCCGCTGGTATGGTTATTGATGGGTTCGACGTCTGTTTTGGAGCACCCAATTTTTGAACCGCAAGTTAGGGATTTTGATGGTGGATGATTTAAGCATTGATCTGTGTTTTCGAGTGTGTGTGGAGTCTGGTTGCGATTGAGGAATTTTGGTGTTGATTTGTGGGAAAAAATGTCGCTTGACATTAACTGTAAGGCACAAACCCGTGGACGACGGATTTTGGTGGAGCAGTTTGTAGTTGAGGTAGTGGGCACAGTTGTGGAGAGGAGGAGAAGGGGATGTTAGTGGTGATCTTGGTTTTGAAATTAAGGGAGAGTGGAGGGTGCGGTTTGGACTTGAATGATTGGGAAATGGCCACGTTGTTTTAACAGGAGGACGGGATTAAGATTTGAGGAAGAAGAGATGAACGTGGCGGGTTGGGTTGTTTAAATGGGCCGAGTCACAAAGGGTAAAGGCCCAATCGAATTTAATTAAGTTTTATTTAAATCTAAAATATGTATCAACTTGTTTGTGCAATATCTTTGTCATACATTATCGAAATTCAGCAAAACAAGATCTGATGGGATCGTATGGACGAAAGTTCCACAATGGAACTGACTGGGAGTGGATTTGAGCTCGTCTGAATTTATGGCGAAATAAACTATTTGATTCAAATCAAACAACAGTTTATCAATCTTTAACGATGAACTGCCAATGTAAGTAAAACTCACCAACTCTGAACAGTTATATTTTTATAACATATTTTTTTAGAACTGTTAATCATCTGTTGATTGCTATGTGTTAATTTTTGGTTGAATTTCGTATGTATCGGTTGAAATTATAGATAACTATATTTATATATATCGTTAATCAAATATCGATTCTGTTTATCTGAATATTTCATATCGAAGTGAAATCGATGTTATTATATTGTTTAACATCTGTGATGCAAGGAAACAGGTTGGAGGGACCCAACTGGGTTCCTCAATATATAAAATACTATTATATTTCATATATTGTGTTATATGATGTGATATGAAATCTGTTGATGATTTTATATGTTTGAATGATATTAATCATTGTTATATGGTACTTTAAACACCGTAAGAAATACTGGAATATACAAAGGGATTTTTCAAAGTGTATATTGAAATATAAATTATATTTGTGAAAACAAATATAATAGAATTGGAAATATTTGTGGAAACAAATATAATAGAAAAGGGATATTTGTGAAAACAAATAAAAGAAAAAGGAATAGTTATTTGTTAAGTAAACAAATAGAATTGAAAAGAATTATTTATTTGTTAAATAAATAGAATTAAATGGAATATTTATTTAAGAAATAAATAGAAGTGTAAAAGGGTTATTTATTCAGAAAATAAATAGAATAAATATAAAAAGGAAATATTTGTAAACCATTTACAAATAGAATTGGAAAGGGAATATGTAACGACCCCTGTTTTTGCCCATCAAATATTTAATTTAATTTATTTATTTTAAATATTATATTGGGAATATAAATGGAATTTAATATTTAATTCGTTATTTAAAACGAAGTTGAACGTTATGTATTTATATAATTATAAATCGAGCTTGAAAATGGCGTGCAGTTCGTAAATTCGAGTGTTGAACTTCAACTGAATATATAGAGTCCGATATAAGTCGGGTTTCTGTGAAACAATAAACGTTGGAACCGTAGTGACAATAATTTTCATACGAAAGAGAAAAATTCAGATTTCATATTATAAATAGTAAGTTATGGCCAAATCAAAATTTGAAATAAGCGCTGTGGAAATCGTTATGAAATTATAGACGTTTAAAATAGCCGTTTTGCAAATGAACTTCGTTTTCGACGAAATCAGTTTCATTATGACCGTAACATTAAATTATTGCACGGTGTTAAATGGTGTGACAAACCGATGTCGCATGTGGCCACGGTAGCCGTAAACGCCCAGTTATTTTCTATAGCGCGTATTAAAATTTATTTAATTTAATAAATGGATATTTGAGTGTAACTTGAGCAGACGATCGAATTAGGCCACGAAACCAGTCCTGTTGAGTTTGTATCGTCGATTAGAGTCAGGATAGGTATATAGTTTGTTATTTTTGGAGACCGGATAATTTGGTGTTAAAAAGGGTATTGCGGTACGCGTTAAAAATAGCCTACCAGGGAAACAGTCTCAGAATGCGACAAAACTGGTGTCATTGGGTTCGTATCAACAAATTATTGTAGGATTTCAAAGTTTCAAGTTGATTTGATTTATCTAGTGACGGTGGAAAAATCAAACGCGTGTTTATTTCTGGTTTTATAAAAGAAATTTTTTCAAACAATGTCAGAATTCGACGAAACTTGTCCCATTGGGTCCGGAATACCTTTTTACATTAAGAATAGTTTTTTTAATCAGTAAACAGTGATCATTTATAGGGGTTTTAATCAACTACTTTACGGTGAAGTTTCGTTTATTAATTTAATAATATTTGTCCCTCTTATATATATACCAACTGTTTGCCACAAACCCTCGTCAACGAAAATTGGCTCTGCGCCGCCACTAATCTTTCAACGGCCATTTTGATCCCTAAATTTCTCCTTTCGATCTCGTTATTCCTAAATAGATTCATGAAATTTTCGAAACAAACATTGTTCATCTTGACGAGACCTTAAGATCTAACGGTGATGATCTTGTAATTTGGGCTGTTCTGGCCGGAATAGGATTGGGAAGTCACGGCGGTTGTGTGGGCTTTTACGATGATACGTGGCGCCGAGTGGGAAGGGGTTTGGAGTGGTTGTCGAGCTGGGCAAGGCGCCGGCGCCGGAGGTTTCAGATCGGCCAACGATGGCGCGTAGCGTTGATAAGCGGAGCAGGAGCTGAGGGAGTTTGTATAGCGTGTATCTGAGTATGGGAAACGAGGGAAGATGATTGAAAAGAGGATCGGCCTCCTATTTTCTTGGTGCAGTAATCAACATAGTCCTTAATTAAAGAAATTTACTACTTTTAATTTAATCATATACTTGATGTGGTATTATAACTTGGTGCAGAATCCAGGAAAGCGGTAAAACGAAATCACTCGGCCATATTCATGTTAAGAACGTAATCAGTTAGTTAATTTAACATAATTATATATAAGCTAATTATTAATTAATAAAATCCTTATTAATCATTATAGATGTATCATTGCGATAGGTTTGGACAAGGCAAAGAGAAAGATCAACCTGGGCTTCGGTCTCTGGTTGAAGAACGAATGCGAGGACGATGATTAGCAGAAGTTTAGACTGACCGATTGCTTTTAATCTCAGTAATTAAAGGTTACGATTAAAATAAAAATGAAACTATAACTAATTAATATTAATATAATTATATGTATTTATAACAAAACTTAACTAGTGCAGGGTCTTGTATGGGAAGCAATAAACGAATGGGAACAAACGGATCTTGAGCAAACCACAGTCAAGCTGGAATTGGTTTAAAAAGTAATGAGTCAACCTTATAATTTGATTAGGGAAATGATTAAATTAAGTAATTTATATTAACTTAAATTGATAATAAGTTGTTATGATGTCAACAGAAAATCAAGTTACGTTAAGGTTACAGTGACAGGATCTACATTTTGGAACAGATCGGGATGCAACTAGAATCAACCGGGATTTTTAACTGAATTAAACGACAGTTTAATTTAACTAAAAACGAGCCGTTAACAATGGAATCAGAGAAGGTGAGTTAAACTCACTCAGTTTCCCATTTATATTTTTATATAAATTGGGTTTTTATTTTGTGTGCTTTGTTTGCTGATGATTGCCTGTTTGCTAGTTATACATTTGTTGGTTGATTTAACTGATGAAATTAAACTGTGTTTAATTTCAGTGAAATACCAAATCGTTATTTTTAACGATTGGTTCCAATAAAGGTGACTCACCTTGGTTGGTCACGTTTATTTATAAACGTGTTTAAATGGTTGCATTGTTTGTGGTTGATGTTAAATGGTCGTTATTCAGTTTATCAGTTAAACAAAACTGAATAGTCTGATTTGAGATAACCATTTGAATACAGGGCAGAACAGGTTGGAGGGACCCAACCGGATCCCTCAAAATGTATTATTTGTTTTCATATTATCATATATGAACTGGTCTGTTTGTGTGAATGATTTAATATTCAACATCTGTTTGGTTTAAACCAATGGGTGATATTGGTTAAGTGTTTGGCAGAGTATGGCCTTTAAAATCAATCGGGTTATAGACAGTGATTCACCGTCAGGTGAGCCGATAGAACTGAAGTTATAAAATTTATTTTATAACTGAAGTTGAATTTGAAATATATTATTTTGAATAAAAGTTATTAAAGTGAAATAGAGATTTTATTTATTTAAGACTTTGATTGGTTATTAATTTATTTTACAAAGTAAACGCTGATGTTAATCAGATTTGCAAGTAGGAGAATAAGAAAATGAATCGAGTGGTTAAACTTTGATAATTGTTGTGTAAAGAGAACAATTAATGGGATTTATTTAAATTAATAATATTTTAATTAATTTAAAGTGAGAATTAATTGGAATCGGTTAGTGGGGTAACCGCGTTTAAGTGAATTAATCGACAGTTTAAATTGGAAGTGCTTATCGAATTAATGTGTTTTTGATTTAAAAATAGCTAAACAAATATCATTAAATTTAGATTGGATTTTAAAAAGGATTTATTATTATTTTATTAAATAAGGAAATTAACTATTGAAGTAGTTAATGATTGAAGAAAAATTATTATTGTTTTAATTAATAAGAATTTAGGAAATTACTTTTCAAAAGTAATCAAGGTTGAAATGGAAATCCAGTGAAATGGTGGGAAGAGTTTATGAACGGGTTGTATATTTAAAAACCCAAATCTTTATAACGAAGCTAAAAGGGGAATTTCAAGTGAATACAATAGCTTGAATAATCATTGCTCAAAAATTTGAATATAAGTTAAAGGAAATTAAGATAAAAAGAGTTTTAAATAAACCAGGATGATATAAGTGGGATTTAAAGCGTTAAAGGCGTTAAGTTTACATTAACGTTACTTGAACATGAGATCGAGTATAAAGGAAATAAGTAAACCTAGTTAAAGAAATGGGTTATAGGGTTGTATAACCAAATTCAAGTTATGGTGGAAATTGTTTTGAGACTGAAATGAGATATTGGGTTTTGGTTACAACTTCTATTTATCTGAGGATAAGAACGTTGTTTGATCAAGGTCTGAGAGGTAATTAAAATACCCCAACTTGAACAACATCGGGATTATCTGAAGGTAATATTAGTTGGTAATCGTAAAAGGGGTTCGTGATAATATAACAAAGGTTTGAAAGGAGATTGAAGTGGAAATTTAATTATGATTGTACGTTATTTCACTATGGTTTTTGGGAACCTTAGTCTATCAAGTTAGAATTCAAATATCGTATTTTTGAATATTAAAAGAATTAGAAGTTTTAATTTAACAAAGGTAAATCAGTTTTGTTAAAGGCCAAGTGATGCTGAATAATGAACCAGTGAACTCATTGGAGTATCATGATTGAAACACTGTTTATTTTGATAGTCAAATCACCGACTATTAAATCTGTCCAATACGATTGTTGGTATGGAAAGACCGGGATCGAATTTATATTCGAAAACCATTCCATCCAACAAATACGTGAAGATATCAGAAGATGATCGAGATGGAGCATTGAAGACCGTGGATTTTCATAAACGGAAGAACCACTAATATTTTCTGCCTAGCAAGCAGAGATAAGCTGTGATTCTGTCATGGTTGGATTCTACAGGTTGCAAGGACTTCTTGCTACTGATCCATGGGGTGATTCCTATATGAGATGCAGTAGGAGAGTTCCTTCGGTACATCCTATTCCTGGATGACTTGTATGGACGGATGTCTGACAAAGTATTTCCAAAGGGTCACGTACGTTGATTTCTTCAAACGTGCTATAGTTGTTGGCGGAGAATTGTCGTTCTCTTAGCTTCCAGCTAGAGTATTTTTGTGGACGTCAATTAGTGATGTCTGACGGATCTGACGATGTGGCATTCAAAGTGAATGATGACAAGATGTTCAAAGATAAAATTCTGGCCTCAAGCCTCATCAACCGGGAAATGACAAAAATCGGGCAGGCAGCATGGCTATGTGGGTCGCTCCCATTAGGGTGTATAATCACCTATCTAGAGAAAATCCTAATTGCTTCTTTA
Organism: Allium sativum; assembly: GCA_030737875.1. Lineage (NCBI taxonomy): Eukaryota > Viridiplantae > Streptophyta > Magnoliopsida > Asparagales > Amaryllidaceae > Allium > Allium sativum. The sequence goes on from CM060919.1 coordinate 236,092,157, forward strand.
ATATATGTTTCGATGCTGTCCCTTTTCGGGAGACGGTTGCTGATCCCAACCGTCTGTGATATACATTCGATACACTCAAGCGAAATGAGTGGTCGGTCATGTGAGGGCCGGGTTGCAAGACGTTCTTGTTGAACCCAGTGTATTCGTCTCTAGAGATACACTAGCGGCAGGTGGTCCCATACCTTGTCATAGTCGGAATCCAATCTCCAATAAGCGCCCGTGGTTTTTGATTGTATACTATATATGTGGAGCGTGAGATGCAAGCGTTCCACTACATTGTTATTTACTTGTATTTAGACATTATTATAATATCAGACAAGATATTGATTTCAAAACTGTTTCGGGTTATCGTAAGGTAAAAACCGTCCGTGTTTATGTGTGGATTTGGTCTTACGATTATCCTTTTCTTTCGAAAAGATTTTAACTTTAAAAATCAGGTTGTGTGATACCCTTAATACTGCGCGAGTTTATCTCACTCTGGTTCACCAGACTGACCCGGTGTTTTGTAAATGCTCGGGTTAGCCCGGGGTGTACAGGTTCAGGTTATCGAATGCTGTGAAGTCCAGAGACGAGCTAGAGATGTGCAGACGTATGATATTATATAGCTACTACTCCGTTGTGTGTTGTATATGGGAACAGGTTATTATAACTGTTCTGTTGTGTGATGTACTATGATACTGTAAGTATTTTTAAAGCTCTCAATAAAGATTTATTTCTGTATTATATTTTGTTCCGCTGCGATGTGAGACTCTATGTTGTGGTGTTTCTTCTTCTTCTACTCTAACATTTCTTTCGTTCTTATCTCACCCTCTAAATTCTTTCTAATAACTGTCCAGTGTTTTCGGTGCTTGGAGGGTCGGCATGAGTTACGGTAAAGGTATTTATGTCGATTTTCGGGGCCGGAAACGCCTAGGTCGTTATAGTGGTATCAGAGCTGAAGGTTAAGTAATTACCTTGGCTCTATGGCGTGACTCAGTAGAGATGGGGTTAGTAATACCCTAGATTGAGTTTGAGTGTATATATACGAGTGAACGTATTTGTATATTTTATATAAAATTGTTTTATATTGTGGAGATTTATTGGTTGAGTTGGTTAGGATTTCTGGTCGATCAGTTTGATCCACTGTATCGATAGGGGTTTCTAAACACTCAAGTACGATAAACCGACGCAGTATGTTTTGAAAGAGGGTAAATGAATTAATTTAACCCAAAATATATTTTGATATAAAGAAAATATATATATTGGAAATATTATAGTATATTGGATGTGTTGGTTGATTATAATTGAAATGGTTATATAAATAACCAATTGGAATTCGTATAATATAAAAGCAGATTTATTAAATCTAAAATTAAAATCAGAGTTGGAATTAAAATTCCCAAAAATAGGAAAGATGGTTGTAAATAAACTTGGATTGAATATATGAGGAATTTAAGATCCTGGGAGATTTTAAATTTGTTTACGAGCATTGTGTTTGGTATTTTGAAATAGATTTCAAAATGAAAATGTTTAAATACGGTTTTGATAAGTGATATAGTATTGAATTCACTTCGATAGCTGAGAAATAACTCTGAGGATGCTGGCCACATCATCAGTGTTCATTTCCGAGTTCTAAGTGACGGATTACTACCAAAAATCTTGTTTTGAATTGCTTTGAGAAAAACAAGTTGTTTGAATCCTGAAAAGGAGTATTTGATTTTTTTGAAAGAGCTAAACTGTTTAAAAACTCACAAAGAAATTGTTTGAACAAAAGAAAATTTAATAGAAATTGGGAAAGCAAATATGAATTGAATTGAAACCAATTAACTGGAAATTGAATCGGGAGATAATATATCAAGTAGAATCAGATTTTGAATTGTGAGACAGGAATCTGAAATGGTGTTGGACTGGTAAGTTAGGAGTTGAAATTGATAAGGGATGAAAATTGAGTTAAGGATGGAATTTGGCTTGGAAGCGTAAAGGATTTGGTTTTGAGGATAAAACTGGAATTTTGTTTGGGAATGCATTTGTATATGGTGACAGGGTAGCAGATGGAAATGATATAATGATATGCCCGACAAAAAGGTACACATTTATTTTTATATGGGTTTGGAGATTTATGAGCCTATTTGGCAAGCCGCTTGGCTGTTTTATTTTCTTTTGGATTGGAGAAGGCCTAGAAAGGCGAGTTGGAGTTGTACCGATTGAGCCATACAAAGGAGATGCTGGCGAAATTTTTTGAAAATTTAAGGTGTTAGAAAATTTTCGATATTTTTGAAAAAAATTATTTATGATATCGAATTGATTTTTAATTTAAAATAAATTAGATTTGAAAATAAATGGGTTTATAATGTTCTTTCTTACCTTAGCAATTTCGAGGACAAAATTATTTTAAGGGGGGAAGAATGTAACGACCCGTGTTTTTGCCCATCAAATATTTAATTTAATTTATTTATTTTAAATATTATATTGGGAATATTAATGGAATTTAATATTTAATTCGTTATTTAAAATGATGTTGAACGTTATATATTTATATAATTATAAATCGAGCTTGAAAATGGCGTGCAGTTCGTAAATTCGAGTTTTGAACTTCAACTGAATATACAGAGTCCGATATAAGTCGGATTTCTGTGAAACAAGAAACGTTGGAACCGTAGTGACAATAATTTTCATACGAAAGAGAAAAATTCAGATTTCGTATTATAAATAGTAAGTTATGGCCAAATCAAAATTTGAAATAAGCGCTGTGAAAATCGTTATGAAATTATGGACCTTTAAAATAGCCGTTTTGCAAACGGACTTCGTTTTCGACGAAATCAGTTTCATTATGACTGTAACATTAAATTATTGCACGGTGTTAAATTGCGTGACAAACCGATGTCGCATGTGGCCACGGTAGCCGTAAACGCCCAGTTATTTTCTATAGCGCGTATTTAAATTTATTTAATTTAATAAATGGATATTTGAGTGTAACTTGAGCAGACGATCGAATTAGGCCACGAAACCAGTCCCATTGAGTTTGTATCGTCGATTAGAGTCAGAATAGGTATATAGTTTGTTATTTTTGGAGACCGGATAATTTGGTGTTAAAAAGGGTATTGCGGTATGCGGTAAAAATAGCCTACCGGGGAAACAGTCTCAGAATGCGACGAAACTGGTGCCGTTGGGTTCGTATCAACAAATTATTGTAGGATTTCAAAGTTTCAAGTTGATTTTATTTATCTAGTGACCGTGGAAAAATTAAACGCGTGTTTATTTCTGGTTTTATAAAAGAAATTTTTTCAAACGATGTCAGAATTCGACGAAACTTGTCCCATTGGGTCCGGAATACTTTTTTACATTAAAAATAGTTTTTTTTATCAGTAAATAGAGATCATTTATAGGGGTTTTAATCAACTACTTTACGGTGAAGTTTCGTTTATTAATTTAATAATATTTGTCCCTCTTATATATATACCAACTGTTTGCCACAAACCCTCGTCAACGAAAATCGGCTCTGCGCCTCCACTAATCTTTCAACGGCCATTTTGATCCCTATATTTCTCCTTTCGATCTCATTATTCCCAAATAGATTCATGAAATTTTCGAAACAAACATTGTTCATCTTGACGAGACCTTAAGATCTAACGGTGATGATCTCGTAATTTGGGCAGTTCTGTCCGGAATAGGATTGGGAAGTCACGACGGTTGTGTGGGCTTTTACGATGATACGAGGCGCCGAGTGGGAAGGGGTTTGGAGAGGTTGTCGAGCTGGGCAAGGCGCCGGCGTCGGAGGTTTCAGATCGGCCAACGATGGCGCGTAGCGTTGATAAGCGGAGCAGGAGCTGAGGGAGTTCGTATAGCGTGTATCTGAGTATGGGAAACGAGGGAAGATGATTGAAAAGAGGATCGGCCTCCTATTTTCTTGGTGCAGTAATCAACATAGTCCTTAATTAAAGAAATTTACTACTTTTAATTTAATCATATACTTGATGTGGTATTATAACTTGGTGCAGAATCCAGTTAAGGGGTAAAACGAAATCACTCGGCCATATTCATGTTAAGAACGCAATCGGTTAGTTAATTTAACATAATTATATATAAGCTAATTATTAATTAAGAAAATACTTATTAATCATTATAGATGTATCATTGCGACAGGTTTGGACAAGCCAAAGAGAAAGATCAACCTGGGCTTCGGTCTCTGGTTGAAGAACGAACGCGAGGACGATGATTAGCAGAAGTTTAGATTGACCGATTGCTTTTAATCTCAGTAATTAAAGGTTACGATTAAAATATAAGTGAAACTATAACTAATTAATATTAATATAATTATATGTGTTTATAACAAAACTTAACTAGTGCAGGGTCTTGTATGGGAAGCAAAAAACGAATGGGAACAAACGGATCTTGAGCAAACCACAGTCAAGCTGAAATTGGTTTAAAAAGTAATGAGTCAACCTTATAATTTGATTTGGGAAATGATTAAATTAAGTAATTTATATTAACTTAAATTGATAATAAGTTGTTATGATGTCAACAGAAAATCAAGTTACGTTAAGGTTACAGTGATAGGATCTACATTTTGGAACAGATCGGGATGCAACTGGAATCATCCGGGATTTTTAATTGAATTAAACGACAGTTTAATTCAATTAAAAACGAGCCGTTAACAATGGAATCAGACAAGGTGAGTTAAACTCACTCAGTTTCCCATTTATATTTTTATATCGATTGGGTTTTTATTTTGTGTGCTTTGTTTGCTGATGATTGCCTATTTGCTAGTTATACATTTGTTGGTTGATTTAACTGATGAAATTAAACTGTGTTTAATTTCAGTGAAATACCAAATCGTTATTTTTAACGGTTGGTTCCAATAAAGGTGACTCACCTTGGTTGGTCACGTTTATTTATAAACGTGTTTAAATGGTTGCATTGTTTGGATTGTTTGTGGTTGATGTTAAATGGTCGTTATTCAGTTTATCAGTTAAACAAAACTGAACAGTCTGATTTGAGATAACCATTTGAATATAGGGCAGAACAGGTTGGAGGGACCCAACCGGATCCCTCAAAATGTATTATTTATTTTCATATTATCATATATGAACTGGTCTGTTTGTGTGATCGATTTAATATTCAACATCTGTTTGGTTTAAACCAATGGGTGATATTGGTTAAGTGTTTGGCAGAGTATGGCCTTTAAAATCAATCGGGTTATAGACAGTGATTCACCGTCAGGTGAGCCGATAGAACTGAAGTTATACAATTTATTTTATAACTGAAGTTGAATTTGAAATATATTATTTTGAATAAAAGTTATTAAAGTGATATAGAGATTTTATTTATTTAAGACTTTGATTGGTTATTAATTTATTTTACAAAGTAAACGCTGATGTTAATCAGATTTGCAAGTAGGAGAATAAGAAAATGAATCGAGTGGTTAAACTTTGATAATTGTTGTGTAAAGAGAACAATTAATGGGATTTATTTAAATTAATTATATTTTAATTAATTTAAAGTGAGAATTAATTGGAATCGGTTAGTGGGGTAACCGCGTTTAAGTGAATTAATCGACAGTTTAAATTGGAAGTGCTTATCGAATTAATGTGTTTTTGATTTAAAAATAGCTAAACAAATATCGTTAAATTTAGATCGGATTTTAAAAAGGATTTATTATTATTTTAGTAAATAAGGAAATTAACTACTGAAGTAGTTAATGATTGAAGAAAAATTATTATTGTTTTAATTAATAAGAATTTAGGAAATTACTTTTCAAAACTAATCAAGGTTGAAATGGAAATCCAGTGAAATGTGGGAAGGGTTTATGAACGGGTTGTATATTTAAAAACCCAAATCTTTATAATGAAGCTAAATGGGGAATTTCAAGTGAATACAATAGCTTGAATAATCGTCGCTCAAAAATTTGAATTTAAGTTAAAGGAAATTAAGATAAAAAGGGTTTTAAATAAACCAGGATGATATAAGTGGGATTTAAAGCGTTAAAGGCGACAAGTTTACATTAACGTTACTTGAACATGAGATCGAGTATAAAGGAAATAAGTAAACCTAGTTAAAGAAATGGGTTATAGGGTTGTATAACCAAATTCAAGTTATGGTGGAAATTGTTTTGAGACTGAAATGAGATATTGGGTTTTGGTTACAACTTCTATTTATCTGAGGATAAGAACGTTGTTTGATCAAGGTCTGAGAGGTAATTAAAATACCCCAACTTGAACAACATCGGGATTATCTGAAGGTAATATTAGTTGGTAATCGTAAAAGAGGTTCGTGATAATATAACAAAGGTTTGAAAGGAGATTGAAGTGGAAATATAATTATGATTGTATGTTATTTCACTATGATTGTTGGGAACCTTAGTCTATCAAGTCAGAATTCAAATATCGTATTTTTGAATATTAAAAGAATTAGAAGTTTTAATTTAACAAAGGAAAATCAGTTTTGTTAAAGGCCAAGTGATGCTGAATACTGAACCACTGAACTCATTGGAGTATCATGATTGAAACACTGTTTATTTTGATAGTTAAATCACCGACTATCAAATCTGTCCAATACGATTGTTGGTATGGAAAGACCGGGATCGAATTTATATTCGAAAACCATTCCATCCAACAAATACGTGAAGATATCAGAAGATGATCGAGATGGAGCATTGAAGACCGTGGATTTTCATAAATGGAAGAACCACTAATATTCTCTGCCTGGCAAGCAGAGATAAGCTGTGATTCTGTCGTGGTTGGATTCTACGGGTTGCAAGGACTTCTCGCTACTGATCCATGGGGTGATTCCTATATGAGATGCAGTAGGAGAGTTCCTTCGGTTCATCCTGTTCCTGGATGACTTGTATGGACGGATGTCTGACAGAGTATTTCCAAAGGGTCACGTACGTTGATTTCTTCAAACGTGCTATAGTTGTTGGCGGAGAATTGTCGTTCTCTTAGCTTCCAGCTAGAGTATTTTTGTGGACATCAATTAGTGATGTCTGCCGGATCTGACGATGTGGCATTCAAAGTGAATGGTGACAAGATGTTCAAAGATAAAATTCTGGCCTCAAGCCTCGTCAACCGGGAAATGACAAAAATCGGGCAGGCAGCATGGCTATATGGGTTGCTCCCATTAGGGTGTATAATCACCTATCTAGAGAAAATCCTAATTGCTTCTTTAATCTATGTTTCGATGCTGTCCCTTTTCGGGAGACGGTTGCTGATCCCAACCGTCGGTGATATACATTCGATACACTGAAGCGAAATGAGTGGTCGGTCATGTGAGGGACGGGTTGCAAGACGTTCTTGTTGAACCCAGTGTATTCGTCTCTAGAGATACACTAGCGGCAGGTGGTCCCATACCTTGTCATAGTCGGAATCCAATCTCCAATAAGCGCCCGCGGTTTTTGATTGTATACTATATATGTGGAGCGTGAGATGCAAGCGTTCCACTAGATTGTTATTTACTTGTATTCAGACATTATTATAATATCAGACAAGATATTGATTTCAAAACTGTTTTGGGTTATCGTAAGGTAAAAACCGTCCGTGTTTATGTGTGGATTTGGTCTTACGATTATCCTTTTCTTTCGAAAAGATTTTAACTTTAAAAATTAGGTTGTGTGATACCCTTAATACTGTGCGAGTTTATCTAACTCTGGTTCACCAGGCTGACCCGGTGTTTTGTAAATGCTCGGGTTAGCCCGGGGTGTACAGGTTCAGGTTATCGAATGTTGTGAAGTCCAGAGACGAGCTGGAGATGTGCAGACGTATGATATTATATAGCTACTACTTCGTTGTGTGTTATATATGGGAACAGGTTATTATACTTGTTCCGTTGTGTGATGTACTCTGATACTGTAAGTATTTTTAAAGCTCTCAATAAAGACTTATTTCTGTATTATATTTTGTTCCGCTACGAGGTGAGACTCTATGTTGTGGTATTTCTTCTTCTTCTACCCTAATATTTCTTTCTTTCTTATCTCTCCCTCTAAATTCTTTCTAATAACTATCCAGTGTTTTCGGTGCTTGGAAGGTCGGCATGAGTTACGGTAAAGGTATTTATGTCGATTTTCGGGGCCGGAAACGCCTGGGTCGTTACAGTGGTATCAGAGCTGGAGGTTAAGTAATTACCTTGGCTCTGTGGCGTGACTCAGTAGAGATGGGGTTAGTAATACCCTAGATTGAGTTTGAGTGTATATATACGAGTGAACGTATTTGTAGATTTTATACAAAATTGTTTTATATTGTGGAGATTTATTGGTTGAGTTGGTTAGGAGTTCTGGTCGATCAGTTTGATCCACTGTATCGATAGGGGTTTCTAAACACTCAAGTACGATAAACCGACGCAGTATGTTTTGAAAGAGGGTAAATGAATTAATTTACCCAAAATATATTTTGATATAAAGAAAATATATATATTGGAAATATTATAGTATATTGGATGTGTTGGTTGATTATAATTGAAATGGTTATATAAATAACCAATTGGAATTCGTATAATATAAAAGAAGATTTATTAAATCTGAAATTAAAATCATAGTTGGAATTAAAATTCCCAAAAATAGGAAAGACGGTTGCAAATAAACTTGGATTGAATATATGAGGAATTTAAGATCCTGGGAGATTTTAAATTTGTTTACGAGCATTGTGTTTGGTATTTTGAAATAGATTTCAAAATGAAAATGTTTAAATACGGTTTTGATAAGTGATATAGTATTGAACTCACTTCGATAGCTGAGAAATAACTCTGAGGATGCTGGCCACATAATCGGTGTTCATTTCTGAGTTCTAAGTGACGGATTACTACCAAAAATCTTGTTTTGAATTGCTTTGAGAAAAACAAGTTGTTTGAATCCTGAAAAGGAGTATTTGATTTTTTTTGAAAGAGCTAAACTGTTTAAAAACTCCCAAAGAAATTGTTTGAACAAAAGAAAATTTAATAGAAATTGGGAAAGCAAATATGAATTGAATTGAAACCAATTAACTGGAAATAGAATCGGGAGATAATATATCAAGTAGAATCAGATTTTGAATTGTGAGACAGGAATCTGAAATGGTGTTGGACTGGTAAGTTAAGAGTTGAAATTGATAAGGGATGAAAATTGAGTTAAGGATGGAATTTGGCTTGGACGCATAAAGGATTTGGTTTTGAGGATAAAACTGGAATTTTGTTTGGGAATGCATTTGTATATGGTGACAGGGTAGCAGATGGAAAGGATATAATGATATGCCCGACAAAAAGGTAGACGTTTATTTTTATATGGGTTTGGAGATTTATGAGCCTATTTGGCAAGCCGCTTGGCTGTTTTATTTTCTTTTGGATTGGAGAAGGCCTAGAAAGGCGAGTTGGAGTTGTACCGATTGAGCCATATAAAGGAGATGCTGGCGAAATTTTTCGAAAATTTAAGGTGTTAGAAAATTTTCGATATTTTTGAAAATATTTATTTATGATATCGAATTGATTTTTAATTTAAAATAAATTAGATTTGAAAATAAATGGGTTTATAACGTTCTTTCTTACCTTAGCAATTTCGAGGACAAAATTATTTTAAAGGGGGAAGAATGTAACGACCCGTGTTTTTGCCCATCAAATATTTAATTTAATTTATTTATTTTAAATTATATATTGGGAATATTAATGGAATTTAATATTTAATTCGTTATTTAAAACGAAGTTGAACGTTATATATTTATATAATTATAAATCGAGCTTGAAAATGGCGTGCAGTTCGTAAATTCGAGTTTTGAACTTCAACTGAATATACAGAGTCCGATATAAGTCGTATTTCTGTGAAACAAGAAAAGTTGGAACCGTAGTAACAATAATTTTCATACGAAAGAGAAAAAATCAGATTTCGTATTATAAATAGTAAGTTATGGCCAAATCAAAATTTGAAATGAGAGATGTGAAAATCGGCGATGTGAAAATCGTTATGAAATTATAGACCTTTAAAATAGCCGTTTTGCAAATGGACTTCGTTTTCGACGAAATCAGTTTCATTATGAACGTAACATTAAATATTGCACGGTGTTAAATGGCGTGACAAACCGATGTCGCATGTGGCCACGGTAGCCGTAAACGCCCAGTTATTTTCTATAGCACGTATTTAAATTTATTTAATTTAATAAATGGATATTTGAGTGTAACTTGAGCAGACGATCGAATTAGGCCACGAAACCAATCCCGTTGAGTTTGTATCGTCGATTAGAGTCAGGATAGGTATATAGTTTGTTATTTTTGGAGACCGGATAATTTGGTGTTAAAAAAGGTATTGCGGTACGCAGTAAAAATAGCCTACCGGGGAAACAGTCTCAGAATGCGACGAAACTGGTGCCGTTGGGTTCGTATCAACAAATTATTGTGAGATTTCAAAGTTTCAAGTTGATTTGATTTATCTAGTGACCGTGGAAAAATTAAACGCGTGTTTATTTCTGGTTTTATAAAAGAAAATTTTTCAAACGATGCCAGAATTCGACGAAACTTGTCCCATTGGGTCCGGAATACCTTTTTACATTAAGAATAGTTTTTTTATCAGTAAACAGAGATCATTTATAGGGGTTTTAATCAACTACTTTATGGTGATGTTTCGTTTATTAATTTAATAATATTTGTCCCTCTTATATATATACCAACTGTTTGCCACAAACCCTCGTCAACGAAAATTGGCTCTGCGCCTCCACTAATCTTTCAACGGCCATTTTGATCCCTATATTTCTCCTTTCGATCTCATTATTCCCAAATAGATTCATGAAATTTTTGAAACAAACATTGTTCATCTTGACGAGACCTTAAGATCTAACGGTGATGATCTTGTAATTTGGGCTGTTCTGGCCGGAATAGGATTGGGAAGTCACGGCAGTTGTGTGGGCTTTTACGATGATACGAGGCGCCGAGTGGGAAGGGGTTTGGAGAGTTTGTCGAGCTGGGCAAGGCTCCGACACCGGAGGTTTCAGATCGGCCAACGATGGCGCGTAGCGTTGATAAGCGGAGCAGGAGCCGAGGGTGTTCGTATAGCGTGTATCTGAGTATGGGAAACGAGGGAAGATGCTTGAAAAGAGGATCGGCCTCCTATTTTCTTGGTGCAGTAATCAACATAGTCCTTAATTAAATAAATTTACTACTTTTAATTTAATCATATACTATATGTGGTATCATAACTTGGTGCAGAATCCAGGAAAGGTGTAAAACGAAATCACTCGACCATATTCATGTTAAGAACGTAATCAGTTAGTTAATTTAACATAATTATATATAAGCTAATAATTAATTAATAAAATCCTTATTAATCATTATAGATGTATCATTGCGACAGGTTTGGACAAGGCAAAGAGAAAGATCAACCTAGGCTTCGGTCTCTGGTTGAAGAACGAACGCGAGGACAATGATTAGCAGAAATTTAGACTGACCGATTGCTTTTAACCTCAATAATTAAAGGTTACGATTAAAATATTAGTGAAACTATAACTAATTAATATTAACATAATTATATGTATTTATAACAAAACTTAACTAGTGCAGGGTCTTGTATGGGAAGCAAAAAACGAATGGGAACAAACGGATCTTGAGCAAACCACAGTCAAGCTGAAATTGGTTTAAAAAGTAATGAGTCAGCCTTATAATTTGATTAGGGAAATGATTAAATTAAGTAATTTATATTAACTTAAATTGATAATAAGTTGTTATGATGTCAACAGAAAATCAAGTTACGTTAAGGTTACAGTGACGGATCTACATTTTGGAACAGATCGGGATGCAACTGGAATCAACCGGGATTTTTAATTGAATTAAACGACAGTTTAATTTAATTAAAAACGAGCCGTTAACAATGGAATCAGACAAGGTGAGTTAAACTCACTCAGTTTCCCATTTATATTTTTATATCGATTGGGTTTTTATTTTGTGTGCTTTGTTTGCTGATGATTGCATGTTTGCTAGTTATACATTTGTTGGTTGATTTAACTGATGAAATTAAACTGTGTTTAATTTCAGTGAAATACCAAATCGTTATTTTTAACGGTTGGTTCCAATAAAGGTGACTCACCTTGGTTGGTCACGTTTATTTATAAACGTGTTTAAATGGTTGCATTGTTTGGATTGTTTGTGGTTGATGTTAAATGGTCTTTATTCAGTTTATCAGTTAAACAAAACTGAACAGTCTGATTTGAGATAACCATTTGAATATAGGGCAGAACAGGTTGGAGGGACCCAACCGGATCCCTCAAAATGTATTATTTATTTTCATTATTATCATATATGAACTGGTCTGTTTGTGTGATCGATTTAATATTCAACATCTGTTTGGTTTAAACCAATGGGTGATATTGGTTAAGTGTTTGGCAGAGTATGGCCTTTAAAATCAATCGGGTTATAGACAGTGATTCACCATCAGGTGAGCCGATAGAACTGAAGTTATAAAATTTATTTTATAACTGAAGTTGAATTTGAAATATATTATTTTGAATAAAAGTTATTAAAGTGAAATAGAGATTTTATTTATTTAAGACTTTGATTGGTTATTAATTTATTTTACAAAGTAAACGCTGATGTTAATCAGATTTGCAAGTAGGAGAATAAGAAAATGAATCGAGTGGTTAAACTTTGATAATTGTTGTGTAAAGAGAACAATTAATGGGATTTATTTAAATTAATTATATTTTAATTAATTTAAAGTGAGAATTAATTGGAGTTGGTTAGTGGGGTAACCGCGTTTAAGTGAATTAATCGACAGTTTAAATTGGAAGTGCTTATCGAATTAATGTGTTTTTGATTTAAAAATAGCTAAACAAATATCGTTAAATTTAGATCAGATTTTAAAAAGGATTTATTATTGTTTTAGTAAATAAGTAAATTAACTACTGAAGTAGTTAATGATTGAAGAAAAATTATTAATGTTTTAATTAATAAGAATTTAGGAAATTACTTTTCAAAAGTAATCAAGGTTGAAATGGAAATCCAGTGAAATGGTGGAAGGGTTTATGAACGGGTTATATATTTAAAAACCCAATTCTTTATAATGAAGCTAAAAGGGGAATTTCAAGCGAATACAATAGCTTAAATAATCGTTGCTCAAAAATTTGAATTTAAGTTAAAGGAAATTAAGATAAAAAGGGTTTTAAATAAACCAGGATGATATAAGTGGGATTTAAAGCGTTAGAGGAGTTAAGTTTACACTAACGTTACTTGAACATGAGATCGAGTATAAAGGAAATAAGTAAACCTAGTTAAAGAAATGGGTTATAGGGTTGTATAACCAAATTCAAGTTATGGTGGAAATTGTTTTGAGACTGAAATGAGATATTGGGTTTTGGTTACAACTTCTATTTATCTGAGGATAAGAACGTTGTTTGATCAAGGTCTGAGAGGTAATTAAAATACCCCAACTTGAACAACATCGGGATTATCTGAAGGTAATATTAGTTGGTAATCGTAAAAGAGGTTCGTGATAATATAACAAAGGTTTGAAAGGAGATTGAAGTGGAAATTTAATTATGATGGTACGTTATTTCACTATGGTTTTTGGGAACCTTAGTCTATCAAGTCAGAATTCAAATATCGTATTTTTGAATATTAAAAGAATTAGAAGTTTTAATTTAACAAAGGTAAATCAGTTTTGTTAAAGGCCAAGTGATGCTGAATACTGAACCAGTGAACTCATTGGAGTATCATGATTGAAACACTGTTTATTTTGATAGTTAAATCACCGACTATCAAATCTATCCAATACGATTGTTGGTATGGAAAGACCGGGATCGAATTTATATTCGAAAACCATTCCATCCAACAAATACGTGAAGATATCAGAAGATGATCGAGATGGAGCATTGAAGACCGTGGATTTTCATAAATGGAAGAACCACTAATATTCTCTTCCTGGCAAGCAGAGATAAGCTGTGATTCTATCGTGGTTGGATTCTACGGGTTGCAAGGACTTCTCGCTACTGATCCATGGGGTGATTCCTATATGAGATGCAGTAGGAGAGTTCCTTCGGTTCATCCTGTTCCTGGATGACTTGTATGGACGGATGTCTGACAGAGTATTTCCAAAGGGTCACGTACGTTGATTTCTTCAAACGTGCTATAGTTGTTGGCGGAGAATTGCCGTTCTCTTAGCTTCCAACTAGAGTATTTTTGTGGACGTCAATTAGTGATGTCTGACGGATCTGACGATGTGGCATTCAAAGTGAACGGTGACAAGATGTTCAATGATAAAATTCTGGCCTCAAGCCTCATCAACCGGGAAATGACAAAAATCGGGCAGGCAGCATGGCTATGTGGGTCGCTCCCATTAAGGTGTATAATCACCTATCTAGAGAAAATCCTAATTGCTTCTTTAATGTATGTTTCGATGCTATCCCTTTTCGGGAGACGGTTGCTGATCCCAACCGTCGGTGATATACATTCGATACACTCAAGCGAAATGAGTGGTCGGTCATGTGAGGGTCGGGTTGCAAGACGTTCTTGTTGAACCCAGTGTATTCGTCTCTAGAGATAAACTAGCGGCAGGTGGTCCCATACCTTGTCATAGTCGGAATCCAATCTCCAATAAGCGCCCGCGGTTTTTGATTGTATACTATATATGTGGAGCGTGAGATGCAAGCGTTCCACTAGATTGTTATTTACTTGTATTTAGACATTATTATAATATCAGACAAGATATTGATTTCAAAACTTTTTCGGGTTATCGTAAGGTAAAAACCGTCCGTGTTTATGTGTGGATTTGGTCTTACGATTATCCTTTTCTTTTGAAAAGATTATAACTTTAAAAATCAGGTTGTGTGATACCCTTAATACTGTGCGAGTTTATCTCACTCTGGTTCACCAGACTGACCTGGTGTTTTGTAAATGCTTGGGTTAGCCCGGGGTGTACAGGTTCAGGTTATCGAATGCTGTGAAGTCCAGAGACGAGCTGGAGATGTACAGACGTATGATATTATATAGCTACTACTCCACTGTGTGTTGTATATGGGAACATGTTATTATAACTGTTCTGTTGTGTGATGTACTCTGATACTGTAAGTATTTTTAAAGCTCTCAATAAAGATTTATTTCTGTATTATATTTTGTTCCACTGCGATGTGAGACTCTGTGTTGTGGTGTTTCTTCTTCTTCTACTCTAACATTTCTTTCTTTCTTATCTCACCCTCTAAATTCTTTCTAATAACTATCCAGTGTTTTCGGTGCTTGGAGGGTCGGCATGAGTTACGGTAAAGGTATTTATGTCGATTTTCAGGGCCGGAAACGCCTGGGTTGTTACAGAATATTTGTAAAACCTTTACAAATGGAATTGAAAAGGAAATATTTATCTAGGGAATAAATAAAGTTAAAAGAAATATTTATTTGGTAAATAAACAGGAAAGATAAAAGAATTATTTTATTTGTTGAATAAATAGGATTGAAAAGGGAATAGTTATTTGTTAAGTAAACTAATTCAAAGGAGATAATCCAGAGGAGATAATCCAAAGGAGACCATTCAAAGGAGATAATTCAAAAGTAAATGATTCAAAGGAGTTAATTCAAATGAGTTAATCGAAATGAGTTAATCGAATATTAGTTAATCGATTAGAGTTAACCGATTTGAGTTAGGGTTAACCAGCTAGAGTTAATCAGTTAGAATCAACCAGTTAGAGTTAACCAGTCAGAGTTAATCAGTTAGAATTAATCAGTTAGAGTTAACCAGTTAGAGTTAACCAGTTATAGTTAGAGTTAACCAGTTAGAGTTATTCAAATGGAGTAAATCGAGTAGAGTTATCGAATATCACTTATTCGAAGTAGAGTTATCAAATATAGTTTATTCGAGAGAAGAGTAATCGAATATAGCTTATTCGAGAAGAGTAATCGAATATAGTTTATTCGAGAGAAGAGTAATCGAATATAGTTCATTCGAGAAGAGTAATCGAATATAGTTCATTCGAGAAGAGTTATCGAATATTAGTTATTCGAAAGGAGTAATTGAATATTAGTTATTCGAAAGGAGTTATTCGAATATAGTTAATCAATTAGAGTTAGAGTTAATCAGTCGGAGTTAATCAGTTAGAGTTTCAGTTAGGGTTAACCAGTTAGAGTTAATCAGTTAGAGTTAATCGGTAGAGTTAATCAGTTAGAGTTAATTAGTTAGAGTTAATCAGTTAGAGTTAATCAGTTAGAGTTAATCGAAAAGAGTTAATCGATAAGCGTTAATCGAATTAGAGTTAATCGATTAAAGTTAATCGAGTTAGAGAAAATTGAATATAGTTAATCAAATAAGAGTTAGTCGAATAATAGTTATTCGAATAGAGTTGAATGGAGTTAATCGAATATAATTTACTCAAAAGGAGTTAATCGAATATAAGTATTCGAAAGAGAATTAAATCAAATGTAGATCATTTGAAAGGAAGTTAGTCGAATACTAGTTATTCGTAAGAGAGATTATCGAATATTGGTTATTCGAAGAGGAGTTATCAAATATTGGTTATTCGAAGTGAGTTAATCGAATATTGGTTATTCGAAGTGAGTTAATCGAATATTGGTTATTCGAAGTGAGTTAATCAAATATAGTTTATTCGAATAGAATTAAAGGAGTTAATCGAATATAGTTTATTCGAATAGAATTAGAGGAGTTATCAAATATTGTTTATTCGAAAGGAGTTAAGTGAAAAGAGTTAGTCCAATAGAGTTAATCAAATAGAGTTAATCGATTATATTTAAATCAAACGAGTTAATCCAATAAGAGTTAATTGATAAGAGTTAACTGAATAGAGTTAATCGAATATAGTTTATTCGAAGAAAGGTTTTCGAATCTAGTTATTCGTAAGAGAGATTATCGAATATAGTTATTCGAAGGGAGGTGTTATCGAATAGAGATTATTCGAAAGAGAGTTACGTACGGAAGTTTGTTAAAGGTTTAAAAGATAAACTTTGTCTATTCCGAATTTAAAACGTTGTTCAGTTAAGGTCTGAGAGGTAATTTTACCCCAGCTTGATTGGTTTTCTTCTTTACTAAGGAATGGTAAGGTTTGATAGTGAATTTAGTAAATGGTTTGAGTTGGCATAGCGATGTTTTACTTAAACATCTGTTTAAATCCAATTAAGGAACTTTGGAAATGTTTCCAAATAAGAAACCAGAAATGTTTTCTAATATAGAAAACAGGAAATGGAAATGTTTTCCATTGTTAATAACGTATATTTTCTAAATAAGAAAATAATAAATGTTGAATATATGGAAACATGAGATAAGTAAATTAATGAACTAAAGAGATAAATCTTAAATGATGATTGATCGATATAATTTCCATCTGGAAATGATATCGTTGTTTGCACACGTGTTTTTCTTTGATAGTTAAACCACAGACTATCAAAGTTCTGACCATTTTAACGTTGTTAATATGGAGAGACCGGTTGGATTATCATCCAAATAACCACTCCGTATTGGCATAAGCGTTGCGAATCATAGATGCCAAAGATAATTGAAGACGGAGTAAAGTGCAAGGGTTGTTGTATAAATCTTAGGTAAAGATTGCCTAAGATGGTTGTACTGAATAGTGCCTTCAGTTTGTCCAGTCCCAGGACGACCTGTATGGAAGAATGTCTGACAGAGTATATTTAATAGATCGCATAAGTTGATCTCTTCAAACGTATTTATGTTTGGTGGCAGAGGAATTCGTTTCTCTTAGCTGTATACCTGTGGTATTTGTGGGGAAATAAATTTGTGATTTGGCGGGTATGACGATGTGACATTCAAAGTGAATAAATGTGTGATCTGTTAGAGATAAGCGTGGCTTCTAGCCTCACATCCGGTAAATGACAAAAATCGGGCAGGCAGCATGGCTATGTAGGTCGCACCTATTAGGGTGTATAATCACCTGATCTAGAGTTCCATTTACTTCTAAAAAAATCTATTGTCGATGCTGTCCCATTTGGGAAATGGTTGCTGATCCCAACCGTTGGTGATATACATTTGATACACTCAAGCGAAATGAGTGGTCGGTCATGTGTGGCCGGGTTGCAAGATGTTCTTGTTGAACCCAGTGTATTCCTCTCTAGAGGTACACTAGCGAAAGGCGGTTCCATACTTTGTCATAGTTGAAAATCCATTACCCAATACGTGCTTGCGATTTTGATTGTATATTATATATGTAGAACGTGAGATGAAAGCGTTTCTGCTAGATGATTATTATATTGTGGTTGATAGACATTATTATAATATCAAAAGGGTTTTTGATATAAAGATATTTTGGATTCTCATAAGGGAAAACCCGTTCCGTTATACGGCGTGGTCTATGAGATATCGTTTACTTGTTCAAACTGTTTTAAACTGTTTTACTCATACCAGTCCCATGACTGACCCGGAGTTTATCTTGTTTTGTTTCCCTAAACTCTTGGGTGCCCAATTTTGTACGGGCAGTCAAGTAGTTGGGATTTACAGATATACTTGAAGAGCTTGATGCAGGAGGCTTCAGGATGATATAGCTATAGTTATTTCCGATGTGTTGTAAGTGTTGTACTCTGATAATGTTATTGTATATATATACTGATTTTATTTCAAGGATATGCTAGCTATTATATGTTGTTCATTCCGCTGTGAGATTTGTGTTACTCTGATGTTGTATCTTCTTCTTCTTCTATTCTAAGTTTCTATCTTATCTATCCTTACCCTCTAATTTCTTTCATTAACTACCGGTATTTTTTGATGTTTGGTTAGTCATCATTGAGTTTATGGCGATAACCAAAATCGTCAAAAACCGGGTCGTTACAGTTGGTATCAGAGCAAAGGTTAAGTAATTACCTTGGCTCTGTGGCGTGACTCAGTAGAGATGGGGTTAGAAATACCCTAGATTTAGTTGAGTTTATATATACGAGTGAACGCATTTGTTATTTGATATAAAAATGGTTTTATATTGAGTAGATTCATTGGTAGAGTTGTTTATGGGTTCTGATCGATCAGTTTGATCCACTGTATCGGTAGGAGTTTATAAACACTCGAATACGATGGGTCGACACAGTATGTTTTGAAAAAGGGTAAATGAAATAATTTTACCTAAATATATTTTGATATAAAGAAAATATAAATATTGGAAATGTTATAATATATTGGATATATTGGTTGTTATTATAATCGAGTAAGATTATAAATTAAATGGTTATGTATATAACCAAGTAGAATTCGTATAAGTGTTATGAATTGAATTGAATCAGAATTTAAATCAGAATTGGAATTAAACACTGGAAACCTTGGATGGTATTTGCAAACGGAATTGGATTAAATATATGTGAATTTTAAAATCCTGGGAGATTTTAAATTTGTTAAAAGCATTGAAAAGGATATTTTGGAAATGGCTTTCAAAATGGAAGTGTTTAGAAATGGTTTTGAAATTGATATAGTATTGAACTCACTTCGATCGCTGGAAATTATATTATGATGATGACAGCTGCATCATCAGTATTCATTTTCGAGTTGCTGAGTGATGGATTACTACAAAAGGTATTGTTTTTGGGAATGTTTTGCGAAAAGAATTGGTTTGAATTTCAAAAAGGATTGTTTGATTTTTGAGAAAAGCGAAGCTGTTTAAAATTCCCTGGGAAAGATTGTTTGAATTAAAAAAAATTAAATTAGAATTTGTAATATTTATATTTGATATATATAAGCCTCTTATATGTATATAAGCTTCTAGAACCCATAACTTCTTCATACGTTGTCTGTTTTATGCAAACTTAGGGTCTATCTGAACCAGAATTCCGAGGCGAACGCAACAATAATGTCGGTTTCAGTTAATTATGAATATTTATTATGGTTATAGTGGATTTTAGTTTTGGGTGTTACATTCTCCCCTACTTAAAGGATTTCGTCCCTGAAATCTCCAAGTCCAGAAGAATATTATTATCCTAACATTCATCTACAACCATCTACTCATCAATCATCCACAGGTGTCCATTGTCCATAAGAGATTCTAATGTTTGTATGAACTTATGCAAAGTGTTGTGTATATATTTTCTTACACTAATGCGAAAATAAGGCGGTCGACTGATTTAGTTGACCTCCTTAATGCAATATATGTTTGTACCACGAGACCTAAATGTATGCAAATAGTCCTACTATATCGTGTAAACTCTATATGTGTGCATAATCATCTGTCCAAATGCAACATCCACAAGATGAAACATCCATTTCCATTCATAGAAAATCTAAAATACACACACATCCATATGCAACATGTTAGTGATTTGAGCCGATCTAGTGCCTAGTGTGTGTGTGTATGCACCACGAGCAACCACTAGCAGACACTTGCGTTCACTTGTAACCATCAACCGTAACATGTTTCATACACATGTTTCCAACTATTTGATTCTGCCTAAAGATCGAAATGTTCGAAAGATAGGATAAATAAGCTAGAATGGTAGAAGTAAATGCAAAATAAAAGCTTGGAAAAGAAGTCAAGAACTAACTCTCAAAGAGAAAAGGGTAAGAAGCGCGAATCCTATCTTCGGGTTCCCATGTCGCATCTTCGCGGTCTTCTCCCTATTGCACTTTTACCAATCAGATTTCCTTGTTCCTCAACTTCATGATTTATTATCCAAGGATATAAGTAGGAACTCTCCTCACTGATGCTTCCTTCTCAATTTCTACGCCCTCAAGAGTGCTTGGTTATACTATGTTTGTTGTATCATGGAGACATTTCCTCAAATGGGAAATGTGAAATATGTCTTGTACGCCCGCCAATCTATCCGGTAGCTTAATCCTATAAGCCATCTTCCCAATCCTCTCTATGATAAGGAATGACCCCACAAATCTTGGTGACAACTTCCCTACTGAGCCAAAGCGAACTACACTTCTTTGCGGTGATACTTTAAAGAAGACCATATCTCCCACTTCAAATTCCAGATTCGTTGTTTATGAACAAATTGAACAATTGCAAATAATTATTTAATTCGTTTGGCTATCGTAAACAACAAGGGTTATTGTAAAGGGTGTCGAACTCTAGGACCAAATTATTTTAATTAATAAATCCAATAAAATTGTCCTGAAAGTTTGATTTTTGGAAACAACAGAAAATAAATAAAATAAGAGATTTTTAATATAGATGAAAGTAATTAAGGAGTAATGACATAAACTGGATTAATAATCATCAATAGCCAAATAAATTAATATAGATCTAACTCATGTTTCTATCAGAAATACGAATCAACAATAATTAGGTTTTTAGAAACAATCATGTGAATAACAACAAGCTTAGCCTATGCAGGAGCTAAGCTCTTTAACAACAATAGGCTATCAGGATAGATTCACTACTTTATTTCTAAATCCCTAAAAATTAAATATAAATCTGAATAGTGTTAGACCGAACTCGAATACACTCCGTGAAGGAGCACAACTCTTATATGACACATAGTATGAAGATTCGGATCTAACTCCTGGTTCAGATCTAGATCAATATGCATAAAGTCCTAATCTTCTTTGCTATGTGATTCATATTGAATCTAATCTATAAGCGTCATCACCCCCTAATTAAAGGGGAATAGCTAGACATAGCTAAATGAGAAGAAGGGAAAAATAAAAGAACAAACGTAAATAAAATAAAACAGAAACTAAGAAGAGAATGAGAAGAATACTTTTATTCCAAGAGAAGAGTTATAGAATAAAACCCAACGTAATAAGTACGTTCAAATGAAAGGGATACAGGTGTATTTATAGCTGTCATGACCAAGATTAAGTGGGCAATTACCAGATGTGGGACAAAAGTCTTTGCCCAAATAACAAATAAACCAATGTGAAGGCATGTGAATGGACATGCAAATGTCATGGAAAAATAGCTTATGGGCATCTAACGGCATCAACTTCAATCGTTTTGAGCATGAATAAGAACTCCGTAACATCTGAGACAAGCGAGCTTTATGAAAAGGCATTGAATCTTGACTTTAAAATATGCGGCACACGGTTGTTGAATAACAACATTTCTTCAAGTCTTCAAGCTTGAATCCAGCTCTAAAAATCAACACACTTCTTGCAACAATTCTTCAAGCTTTTTAACAATTAAGTGCATCAATCCATTCATCTTAAATAATCTGAAAAAACAACTATAAATACATAGTATCAATTATTTTAAAAAGAAAAAAGATAAATAAGAAGATAAAATATATACATTTACATGTATATCAAATACCCCCACACTTATCTTTTTATTCGTCCTCGAATAAAATAAACTAAGATATGTCACGCTTTCGTAGGAAACACGATTGCATTTAGCGTATGCAACAAGCAGTTAAACCCCTAGGTGTCCCTCGTAGGACGAGTGTTGTCTCTCGAGGGTTTTCAGCGGATACTACCCACAAAATCCATAGCGTCTTATGTCCACGGATTAATCAAATAATATATTTAAGGTCTTTCAAATTCCAAGTAATTTACTTAATTTGAATAATAACGATTTAGTCCTAAATTGTCCATCTCATTATTGGTGCAAAAATGAATAAAAAATTTCAAGCTGAATCGTAATTCCTTGATAACACTATAATTTCCGTGAAGGTTAAGAGTGTGGTGTCAAACAAAGTTCTGAACATCAAAAATGTGAACCCAATCATTTATTTATTCTTTTTTTTTGAATAATTTTGCACCAGTGTAACCGTAATGTATTTGATGTGAGTTATGCATAGATGGAGGATAATTTTGTAAGTTTTAAAAATATTATAGATAACAGGGCAAGTGTATTAGTTGAACTTCAAGCTATAAAAGATAAAATAATACTAAGGCACATACGAACGTTTTGTTTCCTTTCATCTCCTTTACTACAATCCTCGCTTCTAAGTAAGGTATGTGGATGTTGATGGAAATGAATGCTTTATAGTCAAGAATGATGAATGACTATTTTATTCTTAGAGATTTTCTCTTTATTGCATTTTTTCATAACTGTATGATGAATGATGAGTGGAGATGGAATGGAATCATGCCATATATTATTTCATTTGGTTCCTCCTCCACTAAGCGAATCATAACCAATACTTCATGAAAGGAAAATTTTGTGCTCTAGTTACTCTACTTCTATAACCCTAATTCAACACACAAGTCTAGATTGATGTTATATAAAAAGCTGAAAGGAAAGATAAACAAGGTTTCGTAAGATAGATAACCCATATAAAATAAGATATGGTATATGGTTATCCTATCTTAAAAAAAGTACGGAGTGTGTAGTGTAATATTAGTATAAGAAGTGATGGTTTTTTTAACCTTTAATATAAATCAGTAAAAAGGTTCTTAAGCATACCAATGTAAGAAAAACTTATTGAAACATGGATGTAAATTGACTAAAACGTGGGTTTGAATAATTTGGGGTATCAAAGAAGAACGATACAATGAGTCATTTCTCCTTAAGTGGGCCAAGTGGAATTTAGAACCTACAAGTTTAAAGATTTGTGTGAAAAATATTATGCATGAAAACAAACTCAGAAAATCCAATAAATGTAGGTGCAAAATCATTTTTATTTGATTTTTTTATGATTTTTTTACTTGCACATTCTAACATGTATAACAAGGGTTGACACGCTTACTTCAGAACACGACTGACATTTGCACAGTCTCAAGCTAGCATCTTAAAAAGACAAATTACGACTCAACGAATAAATAATGTTCATTCCCATCATTCAACAATTCAACTTATCAATAAAGAACCAAGGTGTTATTTATGAATTTTAAGTTAGTCCTTGTTCAACGAGTGACCCAGTTCATAAAATTTGGTTGCTGATGTAATGTAAATTCCCCTCCACACTTGAGTGTGACTGTGTCCCTACAGTTGTTAATCAGACATATCTTAGTGAAAGGGAAAGAAAATAAGAGGGTAAGCGCGGCTTACCGAATACGCTGCAGAAAATACGCAGTCATCGAATAGATGAACAGGTCCACATTGGACCAATGGATCATCCTCATTAAGATTATGAGACACAGCTTAAGCACAGAAAACCAAATCCTAAAGGATTTTATATTACATTTCATATTTGGAAAAACGAATGTCCATTTATTAAAAAATGAATAAGTTTGTTTCTTTTCAATGGTTTTTATGGTAGATTGAATAATGGATTGAATTTCATGTTTATTTCCACCAAATTGAATTTCAAAATTATCATTGAAAATTTCTTTTGAATTATCAATTTCAAAATCAAAATGGTGATTCAAATCTATATCTTTAAGATTCAACTCATTTTCAAAAAGTCCAAAAAATTCGTTTTCATTTAGTTCATCTTACTTTTAATTATTAACAACTTCATTACTTATGTCATTTTCAAAGTCCAAAGTTGCTATTTTCAAATTTTCGGAAAAAGAATGAACGAATTTGAGAATTAGTTCCACCCTCTCAAAAGAATTGAAATCCAAATCAATTACCATATAATTAACAACTTCGTTAAGATCGTTATTTTCAATTTCGAAAGTCATTATTTGAAAATCGTAGATTTTGGAAAAAGATGGATTATTATTCAAATCGCCATACGTTGAAACTTGATTTTGTTGGTTACGTCGTCTCAAGTATGTTTCAAATAACAAATCCGTATGATTTTCAAAAAATTTGTCCATTTGTTCAATAAAATCAAACTTATCATTATTAACCTGAGAAGTTTCATTTTGAAGTTGTTGAGAAGAAGAATCATTAATCGCACCATCATTGAAATTACTCCCATTACCAAAATCAATTGTAAAGTGATTCACATTTCCATTTTGAATTTGAAATTCATTTTGGAGTTCGAAATTGAATTGACAAGGGTTATGATCAAAATCATTTGAATTTGGAATTGAATTCAAATTTTGATTATTTTTAAGACTTTGACTTGAATTGTTGCAAAAGAGAACACTAATCAAACACATAAACAAATACAGAAAACAAAGATGATCAAACAAATGTAACATCACACATAGAACAAAATAAGTGAAACGAACATACGCAACTTCTTTGTTATTTTTTCAATATAAAGATGAACAATAAACAAGAACAAACAGACAAACAACAACTAGATGCCAATAAAAATAGAAACAAAGAGGATTTTTTTGATAAGACAAGAAATAAAGCAAATGAAAAGAAAAAGGTCTAGAGTAACTAAAATATCGGAACAACTAAACTCAAAAAAAAAAAAAAAACTAAAGGATCTAACGGCTTAACAAAAATAAATAGCAAGTCTCAACAGTTTTGAAGATTGGTAGAGAACTTTTGGCAGAATTATCGCTAGAAAGAAAAGAAAAGCAATAATTTTTGTTTTTTTATTTGTAAGAATTGTAAAAAGGAAAGAAATTTTTAGAAAGAAGAAGGGGATGTATAGAAAATAGGAAAGAAAATGGGGGATGGTTATATGGCAGAAAAAAAATAGGGGAAAGAAAAATTAGCAGAAAAAATGATTTTTTTTTCTTTTGAAATTTGTAAAACTTGGAAAAGAAGAAATATGTTGTAGAAGGAAAAGAAATAAATGAAAGGAGGGAAAGAGATTGTACTGAAAATATGAACGAAGTTTCTAAAAGGAAAGAAATTGGTAAATTGGCAAGAAATTGAAAGGACAAGTGGTAAGAATTATTATTTTTCTCTTGATTTAGAGATTGTAATACCTATATGAATACCCAATCAGCAAAGCAAGAATTTTCTTCTATATACGAAAGAAAACAAAAGGAATAAAATAAGAAAATAAAAATATAACCTGAAGTACTAATAAAAATTATTTTTATCTCCAGCAACGGCGCCAAAATTTGTTTGCCAACAAATTGAACAATTGTAAACAATTATTTAATTTGTTCGGCTTTCCAAAATAGCAAGGGTTGTTGTAAAGGGTGTCGAACTATAGGACCAAAATTATTTTAATTAATAAATCCAATAAAATTATCCTGAAAGTTTGATTTTTGGAAACAACAAAAAATAAATACATAGGGAGTTTTTTTAATATAGATGAAAGTAATTAGGGAATAATGACATAAACTGGATTAATAGTCACCAATAGCCAAACAGAGTAATATAGATCTAACTCATGTTTCTGTCACAAATACGAATCAACAATAATTAGGTTTTTAGAAACAAACATGTGAATAACAACAAGCATAACATATGCAGGAGCTAAGCTCCTAAACAACCATAGGCTATCAGGACATATTCACTACTTTATTTCTAAAACCCTAAAAATTAGATCTAAATCTGAAAAGTTTTGGATCAAACTCGAATATACTCTGTGAAGGGGCACAGCTCTTATGCGACACAGACTATGAAGGTTCATATCTAACTCTTGGTTCAGATCTAGATCTATATGCATAAAGTCCTAATCTTCTTGGCTATGTGATTCATATTGAATCTAATCTATAAGCGTCATCACCCCCTAATTAAAGGGGATTAGCTAGACATATCTAATTGAGAAGAAGGGAAAAATAAAAGAACAAACATAAATAAAATAAAACAAAAACTAAGAAGAGAATGAGAAAAATGCTTTTATTCCAAGAGAAGAGTTACAGAATAAAACCCAATGTAATAAGTATGTTTAAATGGAAGAGATACAGGTGTATTTCTAGCTTCCATGACCAAGACTAAGTGGGAAATTAAAAGATATAAGACAAAAGTCTTTGCCCAAATAACAAATCAATCAATGTGAAGGCATGTGAATGGACATGCAAATTTCATGGAAAAATAGCTTGTGGGAATCAAACGGCATTAACTTCAATCTTTTTGAGCATGAATAAGAACTTCATAACATCTGAGACAAGCGATCTTTATGAAAAGGCAGTGAATCTTGACTTTAAAATATGTGGCACACAGTGGTAGAATAGCAACATTTCTTCAGGTTTTCAAGCTTTAATCCAGCTCTAAAAATCAACAATCTTCTTGTACCAATTCTTCAAGCTTTTTAACAATTAAGTGCATCAATCCATTCATCTTAAATAATCTGATAACACAACTATAAATACACAGTATCATTATTTTGAAGAGAAAACAAAATAAATAAGAGGATAAAATATACACATTTACGTGTATATTATCCGTCCTCCTTTTGTCGGTAAGATTTATGTCTGTCTTGAGCAGCTTTCATTCTCCGACGGATAAGATCAATCTTCTCAGAAGTATCTCGAATCATGCCTGGCCTATGTAGAAGTCTGTCTATAGACTCCCACCAACAAATCGGTGATCTACAAGGTCGTGTATACAATGCTTCGAAGGGTGCCATGCTTATGTTCGATTGGTAACTGTTGTTGTAAGCGAACTCAACCAAAAGAAAGTGCTCTTCCCATGTCCCTCCAAATTCTAGGATACACAGTCTTAGAAGATCCTCAAGAACTCTATTCACCCTCTCAGTCTGTCCATCTGTCTCAGGGTGGTATGCTATGCTTAAACGTAGCTATGTACCTAACGCCTCTTGCAAGCTCTTACAAAACTCGCTAGTAAAGATGGGGTCACAGGCACTCATTATACTGGAAGGTACCCCATGAAAACGTATTCTCTTTGAGATAAACTGATGCTAGCCAAGATGTTGTCCTCTTGCTCTTCACAGGAATAAAATGAGCACTCTTTGTGACACTCCATGTCCATTAATGTCACTCTTCATCAGAATGCTTTAAGTTTTGTGAAGCGTTATAGGTAAACAGAAACAGAAACATTACAAGATAGATATAAAATAATAGCGGAATTTAAAACTTTTTTAAATAGAAAACATCGTAGTCCAAAACATAGTTACATCATAAGTCTGAAATGCAGAAAACCCATTACATCAACTTAAAACTTCTGTCTTGTACTAAAATCATTAGAGTATAGTAATAAAAGAAGCATAGTTCCACATAAACATAACTATATCAGAGAAGACAGGAAATCAAAGCAGTACATCTAAGCAGGTCCCAGCATAATGAAAGAGAGAATCCAAATCAAGCATGAGTATTCCCACCAAGAGAACCTGGGGGGAGGGAGGGAGGGAAAGGAAAGAGAGAGAAAAGGAAACAAAATGGGTCAGACATAATGTCTGGCGAGTCCAGTTACTTTTAGCATATAAATAAGTAAAAGCATCATGACGGACATATAAACTGGATAAGAGAGATAACAACATCATAAGGCAGGTATAACATACTGACAGACTGAGCAGGATAAACAGAATAAACATGACGGAATATATTGCGCTTCTCAAGTACTTTTCTCCACATCAATACTAGTATAACAAGAACAAGATGATCCCAACTAGAACAAAATGTTAGGCTTAGGTGTACTTCCAGTAACAGGTTTTACCCCAACGATGATAACAGGTAGCCCAACAGAAATGACAGGTGTTACACCCAACAAGAATAACAGGCTCCCAACAAGCAATACTAGATGTACCCTAATTGCTACCCCCAATCGATCGGCTCCTTATCCCGTTATACCCTGTGCTGGTCGCATAGTAGGTTGTATCACTTCCTAAAGTGGCAACCCGTTATTTTCAGGATGTGCATAACCATATCTACAGATGTCACAGCGTCTTATCTTTCCGAGAGAGCGGAACTCATGCACGCACATGACGCCGACGGAACACATTTTCAACACCCTCACCCAAGTGACCTCTTATAATCAGCTCAGTAAGTGTGCCCCAACCAAGTTCGGAGTACTCGTTTGATACCTATATGGGTTACTGACTGAAATAGATCCCATACAACAGATGATACAAGTTTCCCTCCTAGGCTTGCATCCCCACTACTAGGATTTTAACAGGTTATGCCTAACAGTTTAACAAGGTTGCATAACCCCTACATGTAAAACGGTTACGTTTTGTCGGGTGTGTGTGTGTGTGTGTGTGTGTGTATGGCCTGCCCCCCACAAGAATAACTTAACTCCCACTGACTCAAGCAAGTTCACTTAACCCCTAATCAATTTAGCAAGTTTATGTAACCCCCACAGATTTAAAAAGGTCAAGTATTACAAGTTAACCATTTATGGCTTATTAATGGGCTAGACCTCTCACATTAAGTCTACTACTTGTGGGTGCTGGATGTGCTGGGCGGTTTCGGGCAGACTTCTACCACAAGTCGACTTAACCTCGTGTCTTAGCACCGTTACGTGTACATTTATGCAATCGACTCCTCACATTATATTAACCACTTGTGGTCGCTGGATTTGCCAAGCGGTTCCGAGCAAACTTCTGCCACAAGTGTAGTCAAAGCTCGTGTCGAAGTGCGGTTACAGTTTCTAGTTACTGTAAACCTAGGCATGTTTATTATTAACCAGTTTTCATGTTTATCCAAGATTATCCCCCACATCCCAGTTTGATTCATAATGCAAGTTATGCCCAAATTAAAACTATAGATAAATGTAAAAATTATGCCCAAATCCTAATCATTTTCTAATATAAGTTATTCCCCATCGTTCCCAATTTCGTGTGCTCGCATATTTCAGCCATGGGCCTAGGCTCGAAGGTACCCTGGCAATAAAAATAAAAAGGGAAGGAGGAAGAGAACAGGAATAAGCATAATAACAAAACAAGCATAATATGTCAGAAATAGGCATACTAACTGAATAGGCATATGGTGACAGAAATAGGCCTAATGGAAGAAAAGACATATGAATACAAACTTAGCCACGATAACATAACATGCATATCAGGAATAGGCATATGAGAACTAATCAGCAGATTAGGTGAACAAGTAATAGCAGATCTGATTAGTTATGATTCAAGTTATTAATAGGCACTGATTTAGATCTAACTTATGATCATTTTAGGGTAACTTTTTTACATTTTTACATCTAAAAATAACATAGATTAACTGTGACTAGATCTAAAGAACAGAGAAGTGATTGTTGATGTCGTAGCAAAGATCCATGAATCTGTATAACTTGTTATTGCAGAAGAATAGGCTATTTAATCTGACTTGGGGCAGCACCCCGTTGTCTCCATTGTTTTTTGTGAATAAAACAATGTGAATGAGGTCCTATTTGTAGCCTAATGTCAACAAATCTTGTTCAGAAATGCGTCCAGGTGCACAGAAATGGATCTGCCCAGATTATACTAGGGTCGACCCCGGGGTCGACACCGCTGTGGAGGGGTCGACCCCTAACGGGACGATTTCCCCCCTTATCCCGCTGTTTGATTTTGAATTTTGAATCTGTTTTGTTTATTATAAATGGATTATATTATATAAACTTCGAACCTTAATATCTTCTTTATACAATGTCCGTTTTATGCAAACTTGGAGTCTATCTTAAGAAGAATTCTGAGATGAATGCAATGGTGCAATCCATTTTAATTGATTCCCAATATTTAATTAAGTATTCTTTAGTTATCATTATAATATTCTTTAAATTACGGGGTGTTACATTCTCCCCTACTAAATGGATTTCGTCCCCAAAATCTCCAAGTTAAAAAGAATGTATATCCGAACATCCATCTTCCATCTACTTATCCACCAATCACAAGCATCCATTGTCCTTAAAGATTTGTAATGATTATATTAACATATGCAAAGGTGTGTGAGTATGTCCTTATACTAATGCGAAAGATCAGGCGGTCTACTGATTCAGTTAACCTCCTTAATGCAATGTATGTTAGTGCCATGAATCTAACATGTATGCAAATAATCCAATTATAACACATAAGTTCTATATCTGTGCACAATCATTCATTCAAATGCAACATACACATGATGATACACCCACTTACATCCATTAAAAGAAGAAAAATAAGCACACGCACCCATATGCAGTATGAGAGTGATTGAGCCGATCTAGTGCCCGTTGTAGGTGTATATGCATCCACAAGCAACCACTAGCAAACACCTGCATCCACTTGCATCCATCAAACAGAACATGTTTCAAACACATGTTTACATCCGTTGGATTTCTACCTAAATGTAACACCCCACATTTTGTAACAATTAAATAATTAAATAATGCATATGTGTATATATATGCAAAGACATAAACATTTAAAAGAATAATATAATAATGATAATATATAATTGCATGTAATAAATACACGTACTGAAAAAGAAGAAAAAGGGTAATGTAAATAAAAATGTAATGCATGCATTAAAAAGAAGAAAGGATTGGTTGCATGTAGTGTAAATATGTTTCAAGCACTGATTACGCATTAATAATAAAAGAGCAATAAAAGAAAAAGATTCATGCAATGGGTTAAACGAAATATTGTAACAAACATGAAAAAGAGAAGTAAGAAGAGAACAATAATTACTATTGTTCCAAGCCATGTTAATAATAACCAGTTGGTTGGAGCATGTGGCTTGCATACAAGAGGTACAGAGTTTGATCCCAACCAGCGTCATATTTGGTTTTAAGGGAATACATAAAAGGAAGCAAAGAAAATATATGTATATGAGAATATATATGTATATATGTGCAGGAATATACATATACAAGAGATAAAGTTCAAGATAAGGCCGGAATAAAAAAAATATGGTAAGAATCAAATAACAGTACAACACCATTTGAATTTTGAAAACGAAATAAAGGTTGTGCGTATATATATACGTGTAAAATGGTCATTAGAAGATTTGTATACGTATAAGAAGATCACATGTGAATATAACAGTTAAATAAATTCCAGAAATTCAAATTCATACGTTGATCTCCCAATTGTTTGGTGATTTGAAAACCCTAATCTCTCACTTTCTCTTCTAGTTTGCTTAATTCAAACCTTATTTACGGGTTTTGTATATTTCTCGGTATTGCGGCGTCGAATTCGTTCATCGGTTGTAGATCTAGGGTTTAACTCGTTAATCGGTTTTAGAAATGAGAACGAGCGAATATCGAGAGAAATAGAAATAAGGTAAAACAGTGTGGTACCCCCTATTTTTTAAGTGTGTGGTCTTAAGAAGAGTGTAATACTAATTCTTGTGGTATTTTTTAGTCGCGGCATTAGGAATAACATGTTGGGGTGCCCTTAGCACCACACAATTATAATAACCGGGATTTATTTTCGTACAGACGTCCGAAAATAAAAATAAAATTATAAGGCCAATAAACTTTAAACACTTACGAAGAACGAGCTTTCTTCCTAACTTCCCAAATTTTTTTTTGAACTAGACTATATATGGATACTCGAAAAGTTTAAAGTTCACTTACATCTATGTGAATAAAGAATAAGTTTTGATATTTGAGAGATAAGAATGGTTGCAAATACGAAGGCATCCATTTTAAAGGGCATTGTTATTGACACTCCAAATATTGTTAAGAGGGACCAATTTTTTTCTTTCAAAAATTATCAAGGGGAGTACCAATGAAGAAAGTAGCCCCTTAACAAATAAAGGTAATTTTACCTTATTACTCATTTAATCCCTTAACAAATAAAGGTAATTTTACCTTTTATCCCCTTAACAAATAAAGATAATTTTACCTTAACAAATATTGCAAGGGCCACAGTAATTTTTTTTCGATTCTCTTACATCAATTTTTTTAAACCATAAAGGGTAAACGTTTTTGAAGGAATATGATCGAACTTTTTTGTAGGTCAACATAAATATGCCGAATTTTATAATTACGGAGGCAATGCAGCGAAATGATTATTATTGTTCGACATATCACTGTCGATTACATATATAATTGATAATGTGATGCATTCGGTGCAGTGATGACGAACTACTTATTTTAATTCGGTTTCCCTTATCGAATAAATTTCCTTTAAATCTAATTGAAAGGGCAATCCGGGAATATTGAGTAGTGTGAAATAATATGTTTTTGTAGCCCCTTAACATTTTTTCAAAGGGTGGAGTGTTTTTAAAAAATGACCAACCTTAACAATAGTTGGAGCGTTAGTAACAATGCCCATTTTAAAAAATTGTATAGCCATATTTTCTTTTTCAAGATTGTTTAATTTGTGTGTATTTTAGTATAATAGGAGATATTTATTTTTTATCTCATTAAGTTAGAAGTATGTTATACACATTAAATGCATATTATATCATATTCGTTCATTTGAAATACTTCTATAATTAATGAGAATGAAAAGTACTTTTTTAATTATTTTTTATTTATGTTTCTTGGTTTATTCATTGTTATTGAATATGATATTTATTTCATTTCCGTATATGTCTACGGATGTGGATATCTGATACCCGAAAATGATTTTAAATACATATGAGAATATCACATTATGCTCATCCGAAGGTACCTGTTGACATTCCCATTTGGAACTGAAATAATGTTAAAGTTATGTGTTCAAAACTCTATAATTATATTTCATACTTTCCTATTTTTCAATGTCTTTTCTCCTTCTCAGTACCGATAAATTTTCATAGTTCTTCGTTTATTTACGTTCAAGTTGGAGAAACCAATTTAACTCGTGAAAAGGAAAATTACTCCTAAATACAACTATTTCTTAGCAACCAAACTTTTATAATACCCAAAGATTAGTTGAAAGAGTTTATATATGTATGTGTTTGTCGTTATATTACACAATATTTTGAAACTACCAATAGTTATGTGTACTTCATCAAAAGTTTTATCAAACTAAAAATAACCAATACGTAACGTAAAATTTAAATATTTTAAATAAATGTATGTTTTGTTCAAAATACCGTTTATGCAGCTAATGTGTTCGGCAACAAATAGAAAAACTTAACATGACTTTCAACTTCATTCGTAACCCAAAGGCCATGAGTTAATATTTACATTAATAAATAATAAAAAACTTTGGACCCAAGCTAATCAAAAGAATAATAGTTGATGAGCTTAATAGTTTGATTAACATTGTGAGTTATATCACAGTACCATTTAAAATGTTTTTACTCATCAATATTTACTGCGATAAAGATTCGAAGCGGACTAATTTCAAAACTATTCCACATTCAAAGCTTATTTTCAAGTTTTTTTTTACCAAATAAGAATAGTTTGAGCCCAGCCAGCAACCACATTAGTATTTTGGTAAATAAACTTTGTTTGCACACAACAATCGTTTGTGCCTGTTTAAAATCATAGTCTTTATCTTCTTTCTCGACTTCCTTTCTCTACGTACTTTTCCTCAGTTGTTCTACTGCTTGCCGAATGGCAGACCGTGTAATGGTTGTGAATCAATTTAATCGACGTACTGGTGAGTGTACTTCCTTCTGTTCTTGAGTATTTTAAGTTTGTGATATTGGATGAAGTTCATTTATGAGGAGAGGATTTCGACTTGTGTTGTTACCTATGAAGTTAAAGCTCCGCAAAATCCCTACTATATCCCGTAGTGCTCTCCAACCGCTACGCTATTTCAGTTTAGCGTTGATGAACAGTAGTTCCGCATTTAGCCCAGCTATTTTCCGCTGCACCCATTAGGTCAACGCTGTTTAGCACCCGCTTTAGCAGTACTAATATATAGATGATGATTTAACGGGTCCTATTTTAAAATGAATCAAAAAAGTTAATGTGAAGTGCTAACACTAGTACAAAACCGGGTATTTGCGTCCATTCATTTGCATATGTTGTATAAACAACAGATATAAATAGTACAATTTGCATCTGGTTATAACCCACATTGGATGCAAATAAGGGAAAATGAAATTAACTATTGCTATTTGCGTCTGTTTGTTGAATAGTTGGATGCAAATAAGTGGTAGAATAGAATAATTTGCATCTACCCGTTTAAAGTTTGATGCAAAAAGTTACTTTTCGTGTATGGAGGGAAAACAAAAAAATTGCGCGCATTAATCTTCTGTAAGATCATGTCATTGGTGCGTCTGCTCATTTAAAGATGACGCAACAAATTACTCTCTCTTAAACATTAATCTAGAGGAAAAGCTGCGCACGTATGTATGGAGGGAAAACAAAAATACTTTCCCGCATAAGGTCAAAATCGTTTCCCCCAACTTCCTGAACCCTAAATATCTCTTTCTTTCCTAAAAAACGTTCAACTTGTCAATCATCTCCACTTTTGACCTAAATCGTTCTCCTGTTGTCGAGTAAGAGGCATCACCGCTACCAGCAGTGTTTGTGATTCAAATTGATCTAGGCTTCTTCGAGTTCGTGAATTCGTAAAACCTCAAATTGGTACGCTTTACGTTAGATTCGTTTTTCTTTTGCGTGGATCATGTCAATTTGGGTTAAGTTTTTGAGATTCCGATGTTAAATGGTTGGAGATACCCAACATGAATTCCCTTACCAGAATATTTGGTATTTTGAATCGTATTTATTGATTCAAAGTGCGCCTGATCGCTTTGTTTGAACATAAGCTATCAAACAGGGTTTGGATGTATTCGCCAAGGGTTTTCTCCTTGAATATTTCTATTGCATAATTGATTTTCCAAATGAGAAGTATCAAATATGTGTTAGTGTGGTACAACTTGCCGCAGTCCAATGTAAATATTATCACGTTATAGTAGGAAATTTAATTAATTATGGAGGTCTTAATGCACTTAATACTACAGTTTATGGGTTGAATTCTTCTACTCAAAGGTCAAATCTTTGAGGTCATATCAAATTAGTTGTTAAGCATGCTTCATTTTACTGGCTAGGTTTCCAGATATCTATGTCATCGTGTAATAATAATAATCGTCGATTCTTCATCTCTCAATCTGTTTTGACATTAATGAGCATCACAGTTGAAGCCATAAGTGCTTATACAAGATAGAAATCTGTACTAATCCTCGAATCTAGTATGCATAATCATTATATTCATTGATTTTTTTATAATATATTATTAATATTTGTTTCTCCTACATAAATGATGCGAGAATGATAATTAATTAATTTTAATTATATAACTTTAGATCTAATTAACATTTTTGCACATCGGGTATAGCCCCGCTATTTCCCTGCTTTATCCCCACTACAGCTTTTTACACCTCTACCATTATAGAACCGCTAAGCGCTTTAATTGCACAGGTTGTTACCTTGTTGTTTTTCTGTGTCGTACTTGCATTGGGTTGGTCAGAGATTCCACCTTGATTGTGTTGGTTAGGTTAGGCACTGTTTGTGAGTTTTTTAAAGTGAATTGATGAGCTTTCTTCAACTTGAAATTTGCTCTTGTGGCTTGAAGCTACGTAAGGAGCTGTAAGGTTCTTGTACCTTGGTCATTCTGGTTTGTTTTCAGATAGTTTATGTAATAGTGTTTCGAGTTGATGCTGCCTTAACAAATTGATGTTTATGTTGTGCTATGTTTGAATGAAGGAATTTTGTTGTTTCTTTAGGGTGTAGTTGGTGCCTTGGCTGTGGAGTTGCTCCGCCCTGCAGCGTCTATCCTTAGATTCAACTTTACGTGTGTAGCTTTCGATCCCTAGCTATTTCTTCTCTGAGGTCTTAGCTCGCGAACTAACTGATTAGTCATTTATGTTTGCTTGTCATGGTCTGGTTTTGGATAGCTTTATGGGACGCGGTTTCTCTTCCTGGTTGGTAGTCTCCATTAAGGAAATCTAGTACAAGTTAATCAGGAAATTGATGCTTCATGCTATGATCTTTTTTTCATTTTGTGTTTTCATTTTTTTGTTTCAACTCGTTTATTCTAATCCGCAATGTAATAGTAGTTCAAGAGTTTATTCGACTCATGTGATGTGATCTAGTTAGATTTAGTGAACGGTTCACTTCAAAACCGTTTGTAGTTGATAGATTTACTCTCTATCACCTATTCTACCATGTATCATTAATAGTCATAATGAAAGTGCCACGGTCCACTTTAAAAAACCGGTTGGCCTTACCTAAAAAAAAGGCATAGCTCATGGTTTCACTTTCATTGTTATTTCAAAAAGCAATAGGGTGCAGCTATGAGGTGCGCCGACACGTATGAATTGTTGTCACTTAAACGCAATAATAGCCTCACCCTTCACATATTATCTCAATACTAACATGCTCCACATAAAACCCCGCAATTTTAAGATTGAACGTTTGAATAATTTATTTAAATATTTAATCATTAAGCAATAGAGCACCTCTTATGCTCGATTTTCTCAAAATTTAGAGTTATGACTTGAGACCACTTTCATTAAGTGCGGATCGATGGTGAAAACTTGAATGAATATACACATTGATATGTTTCAACAAACCAACTTTTAGCTAGTGGCCTACGCTTGATCCAAAATGCTAACTTTTATATATCATAGAATTAGGTCCCGAAACATTTTCTATTGGGTTTGAAATGGCTTTCCGGATTTATCTGAGTATAAGGTTCGAGAGGTTTGATGTTCGGAATTTTCGGGAACAAATAGTGTCAGATAGTGAGGATTTTAGTTAAACCCATTAACTAGTCTATAAGTGACTAATTCCTCTCATTCGCTTCTCATTCCGTCTCATCTTTTTCTAATGGCCTTGTAATCATCCTTAATCCGCTTCTAATCCCTAAGCCTTAGCTTCATATTATTTTTGAGTAACATAGGGAACCTTAAGATCAAAGTATACATTGAAACTCACTTAAGTAAACCCCACGCCGTGTGTCTACCTTGCTTTTTTTAGTCATCTCACACGGATGCTTAACATCCAGCTCCCAAAGTGGTTTGCAGCAGGATTCGAACCTGCCCGCACACAGTGCTTTGATTCCCATCTCCCGAATCCCAAACCACCTGAGCTATGAATGACGGGTTAGGCCTGGGCTTCGTCAGATGAATATCCTAAAATAAAATAGATATCAATATAATTTTTATTATGGGATTCTGTACAGGACTACCAGAGGAATTAGCTTCAATTGAACTTTGAAGAGAGAGAGAGAAATCTCAATTTTCAATAGAGTAAATGTTGCATTTTGGTAATTTGGAGCTTGTTTAGGAGACGAAGAAGTGAGTAGAATGAATCACCTAGTTTATTTGTACATTTTACTTCATTGGTTCATTCATACATGGTTATGAAGTATTATTGAATGGTTTAAAGATCCATATGTTAAGGTTTAGGCTTGTATTCATGCTAAAAACATATTTTTGTTAGTTATTTCGTGGTTAACACCCAAATACTATGTTTTGAGAATAGTTATTATAAGACTTGTTTTTGGTCCATAAATAAACACTAACACCCAAATAATCCAAATTAAATATTCAACCATAGAATGATAAAAAAACCACTAAAGAACACACAAAAGTTATAATGGTATGCCTATGTCCACTAGATGGTAATATTTTATTTATACTGTCAGATTACAATACACTACTTGATTGAACAAAATCAGAGAGAAAGAGTTGAGTAGTTAGTTTAGTAGAGCTTCTACGTAGAGTTCCAGAAGGATCCCCTTTTTGAATGCTCAAGTCCATTATTTATGTTTGCAAGTCACCATGGACCGGCCTAAAATTCCACCGAATAGCTAGGGCAGTGGAGGCGACCAAGTTAGATAAGCATGGAATGAATAGCCAAAACATTTTTTGTTTGGATTGTTACTGACACGAAGGTTTGGATCCATACTAATTTGAGTTCAACCAATTATGATAGATCGATCCAACCCCAATTAATATCTTCTCTTTTGTGTTTTTCTTTTGCACCCATCCCATGTTGTATCTTTCCATTCCCAAGTGTTGAAGTAATATCAACCAGAAATAATCCATCACCAGGTCGACCACTTCCTTTATCTATGTGAACCGATTTGGGTTCCCTTGCTCTCTCAGATAGCCTGATTTTCTCACTCTCTCTCCATTTCCCTCCTCCGTATCCTTCACTAGATTTATCCCTACCTATGTCTTTTGTCATAGGTGCCGAGGAAGAATTTCTTAGTGGAGGGGGAGGAGTAAGAAGTTGGGAAGTAGTCGATTGCCTTGTGCTCACTGACTCAGTCCTTCTTTCAAGCTCTATCGGCCTTGTACTCGCTGACGAAGACTCTAAGCGCTGGGGATAGTCTTGGTGGTAGGAATTTTTGTCCTACTCGTGAGATCATTTGCAATGAGTCTCTTGCCTTTTGTGTTCCTCTAGCAAAAGTCCCCACGATCCACGGCTTTTTTCGCAAAGAATTATCTTTTGCCCCCGATCTGTATTGCCTCTATGGCTTTGATCTATATCTCGGTCCCTATTGCTATCTCGGGCCATTATACCTAGACAAGATAAACCTGAATTAAGACAATCATTCAACACATACATAAGATAGGTGTTGTGGCATGTTGAGGATCAGTTTTGGTTTGCTTGAAGGGGTTATCTCCTCAACGGTCAGCAATAAACTCTCGACATTGTGTTGCTCAAGAGAAACGAATATGTTTCCATAAGGATTTTGCCTAGATCTTTGAACCACCTTTCCACTTCCATGGACGTGATGGTTTCCTAGGTTGTGACCGGATATATGGGTTTGGCAACCTCTCTTACCTCATCTCCTCTGGTAGAGATGGAACAGGAGAGGGAGGAAAATCCCCTTCTCCAACAAACTCCTCCTCACCACTCTTTCTGTGGCCTTCCTCTTACTCCTGAGCTCCGACTTCTTCCTCTCCAGTTGGGTACGTCAAGAAGCAAGACAAGGGGCATGTCCGGAACCAGGCCTGGGGGAATATCTCCTCCCATAGCTCTTACTACATCATCATCTCTAAGACCGATGGAGTGACCCTTGGGAAGCAATCCCACCATGTGGAGGAGGTGGTCTGAGATTAAAGTTTGGGTGTTGTGCTAGTCATCTTTGACGTCTCTTAAGGCCAGAACCCTTTGCATTTATCCCTCAACCTTCAAAAATACCCATTAAGACAGATTGAAGTTAGTCCAAAGCTTACGACTCGAATACTTGGAATACAACGTAAGTGTTAAATAAATTATGCCCGCCTAAGCAACTTCTCATGAACCCAGAAGGGCACTGAACATATAACCAATCATGCTTGAAGTTGTTTAATTTGTTCCACGCCCCCAGGATAATGTGACTATTGTCCCGAGCCTCTAAATAGACGAGGGACGGTTAGATGCATCTTTGCTTAAATGAGTAGAGGTATCTGATGTTCTCCCTAGTCTTTTCTCTGCCCAAATTTTCAATGTACAAGATGTAGGTTCTGATCATAAAGACATATCCATTCAGACGAAGTTGTGTCGGTGCTAAAAGAAGATAGTGAAACATGTCTCAGATGGATGGACATAATGGAGGCATGCATCCAATGGAGCACATGTATATGTTCCTGGCAGTATATTCTTTCGAGGGTGCATGCACCCTATCATCTCCTTTGGGAACTCGAACTTCATCCTGAGTTATAACGTACCTCGTGCATATTCATGCTAACATGGCCTCATTGATTCTGGAGATGACCGAATCCGTAGGATTCTAAATATAATTGTGTTGTCTAGCATGTTTGTTGCTAAAGGATTGTCTTCCTGATCATCAACCTTATCCTCTTCCCCTTACGAGCCCTCTTTTGCCTCATCATGCTCTCTCTCGGCGGCTGGATCAACCTCTGCTGATCCATAAATTGCAACCCTTCGGATTTCTCCTCTTGGTTTGGTACATTTGATGGGATCGTTTGTTGAGAAGGAGAAGACGCCTCGAAGGCAGTATGGTGGTGCACAGTTGGGCTCGAATCATTTGACTAGTCACTTGAGTTCCAAGGAAGATCTGTAGCTTCGACTGACAGAGCGTGGCGTTGTCTAGAGCTCCTCGATGCCATAACAAACTATATTTTTAATATAGTTGCAACGGTTAGAACGATAAAGCTTGTGACCCCGTGTAAGTGTATACTAGCATGGAGCATGCAATGTCATGCGTGCTAATGCAAATGTATTAAAACACTTTGAAATATGACCATATTTGCAGACTTGAATCAAATATTGATTACGTTGTGATTGGAACAAGGGTCGAACTCCGAGATTGGTGATTCAATCATGCATCTGCAGTTCGATTTTATACCCTATCCTATGTGCATGTCTGATTTACTAGTTCAATACTATGTTCAGATTGTTCCAGTATGCAGCTAAGTTGTTGAAATGCACATTTTTCGACTATTTTTTTGATCTAATCACACAACTTGATGATACGGTTCAAAATTATGAATTCGAGTTCGAAGTCGAAGAATTCGCTAAGTCTCGGGGATACAAATTGAGAATACCGATCCGCAAGTACTTCGAAAATTTTCCACTCCTACTCCTCGAATTCATATCCCGCAAATCCTATTCCCCATTCTTTCTCTTCCTATTCGTATCACATCTACTCCCTCTCCTTCGTATCCCGCTCCGCCACCTTCTCTTCTTCTTCCCGACCCCATATCCCACTTCCCCTTCCCAAAACTAGCCTTCACCCCTTCACTCCATTTCCACGTCTAGTCACTTATGACCTCCGTCGCCTCCCTCCTACCTTCTTCCTCACCAATTCCCATGTTTCTTCCCCACAAAACCCATAAACTCATGCAAAATTCAAGCCAAATCCACCTGAAAACAAGAAAGGGTGGTTGGACATTGGTTGTACTATGGTGTCGGAAGTTAAACAGAGTTGGGGTCACAAAGTACGACGGTGGATAACAAGGAGTTGGGTTAACTAGGGTTTTAGGGATGGAAAATTTAGGATATGCAAAATTTCAGGAAAAGGAAATGAAAGGAGTGGATTCGAGTATTTATAGAATGGAAGTGGAAAACTTTCACATGAAAAAACACTAAGTGTTAAGGGATAGGTACTGATCCTCGGATCGATACCATTCTCCAAACATTTGTTTGGGAAAAAGTGGGGAAAAAGAAGGGAAAGGGATCGACACTCACTGTAACACCCCACACCCGCTATGGTCACTCACTAAGGGAATGCCATAACATCGGTGGAGTATTTTAAGTGAATATAGAACAGAAAAATTACAACAAGACAGATATAAGTAATACTTGAGAATTTAAAACATCATTTCATTGCAGTGGAAAGTAAAACATGTTTGGTTACACCAAAACCATAAACAAGAGTCAAGTACATAATATCCATCCTGATAAAACAAAAGTACATAATCCGACTACATAACTTAATAGCCATACTAGAAAAGATAAACTGAGCTGTACATCCACGGTCCAAGCTCCAAAAGAGTAATAAGGCAGTCTGATCAAAGCCCACTAGTGCTAGGCCCACTCTGATAACCTGAGGGTTGAAAAAAAAAGATAAAAACAACGGGGTCAGACATAAGTCTGAGCGAGTCCTATAACTTTAACAATACAATCATTAAAGTAACCAGAGTAAGACGTAAGCTTGATATACGGTAACGACTGGGGATAAATGGCTACACTAAGCAGCCAACTAGACTTAGGATGAACTAAGATAACCGTAAAGACGCATTTACCCACCCAAGGATAATTCCTACACTGCACCACCCCATATCTACCCACCCAAGGGTAATTCCTACACTGCACCACACCTGTTCTACCCACCCAAGGGTAATTCCTACTCAAGGTTGATCCCACTAAGTGTACTTAGTAATTTCTAATAGTAGTTTCGTGTACCCCTAGCTGACTACATAGGTGCCGTCTGCCCCTATCTCCACTAGGTGTACCCACTACTCCCCAAGCGATCGGCTCCCTAACGTAGATACCTGTGCTGGCCCCACAGTGGGGTGTATCATTCCCCAAAGTGGCAACCTGATAATATCAATGGTGCACGGCTTATACCTACACGATGCAACAACGTCTTACTTACCAGCCCGGGTCCACACACGCATATGAAACCCGTTGGACTTGCGTTGCCACCGCTACCCCGTTTTGGCCTCTTATAGTCAAGCCCAGTATGCGTGTCCCGTCCTCGACATGGGTCGAGCCCAATAAGATACATATGGGTTACTGGTTGAAATGGGCCCCCACAAGCTACTACTTAAGCTTGTCATTTTATCTAGTGCATCCCACTTAACCCCTTTTTATAATCATGCCCACTTACATGTTAAGGTTTGGTTAAGTCATCTAATCATATTTCAATTGCCACTCAAGGCCCCCACAAGCTACTACTTAAGCTTGTCATTTAATCATATTTCAATTGCCACTTAAGGCACCCACTAGATTTCCACATGCCACCCAAGGCACTTACTTGATTCCACATGCCACCCAAGGCACTTACTTAACCCTTTAATCATGTTTAATTACATGTTCCACTTTGGTTAAGTATTCTAATCGTATTTTCTATTGCCACCCAAGGCAACCCACTAGTTTCCTCATGCCACCCAAGGCACCCCCACTAGTTACTACATGCCACCCAAGGCACCCACTTAACCCCTCATGCCCCACTACATGCTAATTTGGTTAAGTGTTTCTTAATTAATTAAGATCGTAACCTTTGTAAAGACCTCTCACATTAGACTGTCTTTTATGGCAGCTGGATATGCCGGTTGGTTCCGGGCAGCCTTACACCATAACAGAGTCTAACCTCGTGTCTTTACACTTATCACGTATTTAGTTTATGACTAAGACCTCTCAAATTGGGCCAATCATTTGTAGCCGCTGGATTTGCCGGTCGGTTCCGGGCAGTCATATGCTACAAAAGGGTCCAACCTCGTGTCTTAGTAGATTAATTACACCTAATTAATCACCCCCATAATTTGTATTAATTATCCCTAATTAATTACAAATATTTAAGAATATGGGTAGACATAACTCAATAGGTAAATTCCCAATTCCATAATATGGGTAGACCTAACTTAATAGGTAAATTCCCAATTATGTCCATCCACTTTATGGTATGTTTAATCATACCCACTTCACACAATTTTATGTGTTCATTAATTTTTACCCCATCGTCCCCACGTAAATACGTTAACATGACATACTTCAAAAGAGAAGACTCATCATACACACAATGGGTTCAACTTAGCATATCATTAGCATTATCATGGGTTTAAAAGGTGTCAACTTGCATATATGACCATAAACCCAACTTGCATAAATAACCGACCCAAACTTGCATGAATCACATATGTCATAAAGACGGTAACTTGCATAAATGTTCATGTCATAGACCTATCATAAAGGTGTCAACTTGCATACATGTCATAGGTCTAAAAGGGATGAACTTGCACATGTACTTATGTCATACAAAGGGGTAAACTTGCATAGCATGTCACATGTTAACTTGCATATAACCAAACACATAACTTGCATAACATGTTACATATGAA
Source organism: Allium sativum (assembly GCA_030737875.1). Classification (NCBI taxonomy): domain Eukaryota; kingdom Viridiplantae; phylum Streptophyta; class Magnoliopsida; order Asparagales; family Amaryllidaceae; genus Allium; species Allium sativum. The sequence goes on from CM060919.1 coordinate 236,135,970, forward strand.
CTTGCATATAATCATGCACATAACTTGCATATAACCAAACACATAACTTGCATAACATGTTACATATGAACTTGCATATAATCATGCACATACCTTGCATTACATGTTACATATGAACTTGCATATGTATGTATGACATACAAAGGTAAACTCGCATATGTTATGCATATCACTAATCCAAACAACTTGCATAGATTATGCATATTATAGATCCAAACTCATAGGTTAAACTTGCATGTCATGTCACTTATTTCACACATGATTCTAGCATAAAACCAAGCATTTAACTTGCATAAAACCAAACACTTAGCATGCATAAAACCGAATACTTAGCATGCATAAAACCCACCACTTAACATGCATAAACCCAAACACTTAACTTGCATAAACATAGTGTCATCATGAATAAGTGTTAAACATAGTGATTAGCAAACTAGCATCATAACATATGACCTAAAACCCATTGATCCGCAAGCAAAACCATATGATCTCATCACATCTCATCTACTTAGTTTAGCAATTGGTTATTAAAGTGATAGAAACTCACAAACTCCAAGATTAGCTCCTTAGATAGTTGCTAGAGTTGAAGTAGAGGTGGATTAGTAGTTGATTAGCTTGCAATCCTCTTCTCTAATTAGTGGAGGCTCCTTCTAAGTTGCATTTTGGCGGCATGATGGCATAGATTCTATTTTTAGTATGGATTAGGGTAGTCTTAGGGTGTATTTATAGGATTAGGTTGTGTTTTAGACCCTTAGATTAACCCTAGGTTAGTTTAGGTCCGTCAGATTTCGTCCCAAGCCCTCCAACCTAGCCCAAAACTCAATCAGGTGCACCCAGGCCAGAATCAGCCGACAGGGCAAGTCGACAGCCCTGTCGACTGCCAAGTCGACAGGCATGTCGACAGGCAAGTCGACAGCCCTGTCGACAGCCAAGTCGACTTGGCCGGGCGGGAGTTTTCCCACCTGGCCCCATTTCTGCATGTTTCGAAATTCGAATTTCCCGAAAACTTCTTTGGGCCTTAACCGGTTCATACGGACTCCGATTTACAAAATTTCGGACTCTATTTCGCGTATTTTTCCGAGACGAACACAATGACGTAACCCGTTTCCCTGATTCTCACATCTGAGATTATTAATTCTGTAATTAGTGAATATCAGTGTTAACTGAAATTCGGGGTGTTACATTCTCCCCTCCTTAAAGGATTTCGTCCCCGAAATCTCCAAGTTAAGGAGAATGCATATCCTACCATCCAAACAACCATCTACTCAATCCATCAAACACGGGCATCCATTGTCCTTAAAACAATTTCTACTGATGTATGAGCATATGCAAAAAGTGTGTGTATATGTTCCCTATCTAATGTATGAACATATGCAAACCGTGATAGTGCCATGCATCCAATATGTATGCGAAAGAATCCTATCGACACATACTATATCTACATGAGTGCACAATCATTCACCAAAATGCATCATCCATATGATAACACAACCATTATACATCCATAAATATAGCTACCTACACACAATTATATGCAATATGCAATATGAAGTGATTGAGCCGATCTAGTGTCTAGAGTGTGTGTATATGCATCCACGAGCAACCACTAGCAAACACTTGCATCCACATGCATCCATCAATCATAACATGTCTCAAACACATGTTTCAACCATAGGTTTACCCTATCTAAAGGTCAAAGTCACTAACAAGAGGACATACTAAAGATAAGATAAGTACTAGACAAACGATAAAGGAGAAGTTAAAAGACATACCCTCCAAAAGGAATGGGTATAATGAACGCATTTTCGCTTCCGTCTCCCAAGTAGCGTTGCTCTCATCTTCTCCCCATTGCACTTTGACTAGTTGAACCTCCCTGTTTCTCAACCTCTTAATCTCTGACCCAAGGATGCGTGTAGGAGCTCGTCGAATAGTCGCATCACGCTCTATCTCTACTTCTCTAAGCAAGCTCGGCTCTACCACCTCTGCGGTCTCATGTAGGCACTTCCTCAAATGTGACACATGGAATACATCATGTACACCACTAAGTCTGTCGGGCAACTCCACTCTATAGGCCATCTGTCCAATCCTTTCCTTAATAGGAAACGGTCCAACAAACCTTGGTGCTAACTTCCCAACAGATCCAAAGCGAACCACATTCCGTAACGGAGATACTTTGACAAAGACCATGTCCCCAACATCAAACTCAAGCTCTGTTCTCCTCTTGTCCGCATAAGATTTCTGTCTGTCTTGCGCCGCTTTCATCCTTCTTCGAATCAAATCAATCTTTTCCGAAGTCTTCCTAACCATATCGGGCCCAAGCAAGATCTTATCCATAGATTCCCACCAACATGTAGGTGATCGACAAGGCCTTCCATAAAAAGCTTCGAAAGGAGCCATGCCAATACTAGACTGAAAGCTGTTATTATATGCGAACTCCACCAATGGAAGATGCTCTTCTCATGTACCTCCAAAATCTAAGATACATAGCCTCAAAAGGTCTTCTTAAATGCGATTCACCCTCCCGGTCTGGCCGTCCGTCTGAGGATGATTTGCGGTGCTCAAACACAACTGAGTCCCTACCGCCTCTTTCAAACTCTTCCGAAACTCGCTAGTGAAGATAGGATCTCGATCACTCACTATGCTGGAAGGTACACCATGCAATCTAACAATCTCTCGAATGTAGATTGAAGCTAGCCATTGAGCAGTCCTCTTACTCTTCACGGGTATAAAATGGGCACTCTTAGTAAGTTTGTCTACCCCAACCCAAATTCCCGTATTGCCCTTCCTCGATCTTGATAATCCATTGACGAAATCCATCGAGACACTATCCCACTTCCATAGCGGAACCTCCAATGGGTGAAGCAACCCACCGGGTTTCTTTTGCTCCGCTTTTACTTGTTGGCACACCAAGCATCTAGCGACATACTCGGCCGCGTCTTTCTTCATACCGGCCTAAAAGAAAACTCGCTTCATGTCTTGGTACATCTTGTCCCTACCGGGATGAATGGTCATCTTCGAACGATGTGCATCATCAAGTATAGCCTTCCTCAAACCCTCGTCTTGCGGTACACAAAGTCTACCGTCTCTATGCAACCACCCCTTACCACCTAGGGTGTACCTACTCAAATGGCTGGACGACTCCCCCTCCTCATGAGCTTCTCTACTAACTCAACCAACTGTGGGTCGTCTCGCTGTGCTCCGCCAATCCGCCCCAAAAGAGTAGGCCTAACCTCCAAGGAGGCTAGCAAACCGGGTACAAAGTCAACGGAAGGTCTAAAGTCAAACATAGAAATAAACTCTAAGCTCCGTCGTTCAACGAACAATGAACTCAAGGACAACCTTTTTCTACTTAAGGCGTCCGCTACCACGTTACCCTTGCCATGGGTATACGCTATCTCAAACTCATAGGATGCTAAGAATCCCATCCAAAATCATCACAACTGTCCATCTCTCACGCAGACCACCCTAGTCGAACTCGACATCCCCCAAATGCAAGCCCCAAAGGCCTAAACCAATATCAGACAAACACCCAAGGGATACCTCCTTCGAATTCAGACGACCTACGTGAGATGATACTAGTAAAAACGGCTAAATAATTAAGCCCTTGTCCAACTCTGGATGTCCTTGCTAGTCTCGCTCCAAAACCACCGTTTATCCCATAACTGGCTTTGCTCAACCTATTGAGCACATACGAAAACTTATTTCGCTCCTAGAAAAGACCATCACGAACTTATTTAGGTACTCCCTAAACACCCTTCTCATCAAATCAATAAAGTATGCGGGGGCATTCGTCAAACCAAATGGCATCACCAGCCACTCATAAAAAAAACCATCCGGAGTCCTAAAGGCAGTCTTCTCTATACTATCCTCAGCCACTCTCAACTGACGAAACCCCGTGGCTAAGTCCAACTGCGAAAACACTGAGGCGCCAACTAACTGATCAAAGAGATCATCAATCCTCGGCAATGGGTGTCTATTCTTCTTTGTGAGTTTATTTAGTTCTCTTTAGCCTACACAAAGTCTGAGGGACCCATCCGCCTTCGTGGCAAAAACTACTGGAGCACCCCACTCCGATATACTTCGTCTTATGAACCCCTTCTCAAGCAAATCGCCTACTTGCTTATGGAGTTCCCTCCTCTCACGAGGAGCCATGTGGCACACTGGCCAAGATACTGGGTTGGCATTGTCTACCAGATGTATTCGGAAGTCAATCTCCCGCTCCGGAGGTAAGCCCTTCACCTCCTCAAACACATCCGAGTATTCCCGGACCACTCTAACAGATCGCAAACTCTAGACCGACGTGTCAAGCGATTCTAGATAACTTAGCATAACCGATTCCATGGGATTACAAGAGATCTCGAGAGTGTTACCCAAGCGGGTCGTAAGCCTAACAACTCTCCTTCCACAAACAAGAACGGCACCATTACAGGATAACCAGTCCATGCCCAAAACTAACCCATAGCCCGTGAAGCCCAAAAAGCATCACATCTAAACTCAACGCTAAGTATAGAAACTTTCAAACCCAAACACATCATGGAGCCCCCAATTGGGTTTGAAACAACCAAGGGATCATCAACTAAACTGGTGTCTAAGTGCAGTGACTCAACTAACAACGATGAGATAAACGAACTCGATGCGTCAGAATCAAATAAAGTTCGAACCGGATAATAAAGAAATCCAAATTCCAACCTAGACGGTCCTATCCCCATCTGGTACACTAGCAGTGAGGGAATACAACTACCCTCTAGGAGATTCCATACCTTGCCCATGCCCCTTTGGACAATCCTAATAAGGTGTCCTATTCCTCCAAAAGGATAACTACTAGCCCTCTTCTTCCCATTCTCCACTCGTAACCTCCCATCAAAATGAGGTTTCATCCTTCATTAAACAACAACTATTTGAGCCTTCCTCCCATCGTCTATCCAATAGGTACCTACAAGTCCTCCTCCTTCTTGAACCAACTTCTAGTCCGACTAATGTCTAAGTCCCTTGAAGTGGTTTTCCATTCTTATCTATCTTAGAAAGATCATCTATACGCGGAGGGGAAACTCAAAACGAGAGAGGAAGAGATTCAAAACGGAGAATTTGAAAGATATAGATATGGCTATTGGGGATTATGATTTTCTTTCAAAAACTTTTCTCTTAAAAGACATGTTTTTGAAAATACTCCTTTCAAAAATATTCTTAGAAAATAGTTTTTCTAAAAAATTTATCTGTTCTGGTAACCTTAAGCTCTGATACCACGTGTAACACCCCACACCCGCTATGGTCACTCACTAAGGGAATGCCATAACATCGGTGGAGTATTTTAAGTGAATATAGAACAGAAAAATTATAACAAGACAGATATAAGTAATACTTGAGAATTTAAAACATCATTTCATTGCAGCGGAAAGTAAAACATGTTTGGTTACACCAAAACCATAAACAAGAGTCAAGTACATAATATCCATCCTGATAAAACAAAAGTACATAATCCGACTACATAACTTAATAGCCATACTAGAAAAGATAAACTGAGCTGTACATCCACGGTCCAAGCTCCAAAAGAGTAATAAGGCAGTCTGATCAAAGCCCACTAGTGCTAGGCCCACTCTGATAACCTGAGGGTTGGAAAAAAAAGATAAAAACAACGGGGTCAGACATAAGTCTGAGCGAGTCCTATAACTTTAACAATACAATCATTAAAGTAACCAGAGTAAGACGTAAGCTTGATATACGGTAATGACTGGGGATAAATAGCTACACTAAGCAGCCAACTAGACTTAGGATGAACTAAGATAACCGTAAAGACGCATTTACCTACCCAAGGATAATTCCTACACTGCACCACCCCATATCTACCCACCCAAGGGTAATTCCTACACTGCACCACACCAGTTCTACCCACCCAAGGGTAATTCCTACTCAAGGTTGATCCCACTAAGTGTACTTAGTAATTTTTAATAGTAGTTTCGTGTACCCCTAGCTGACTACATAGGTGCCGTCTGCCCCTATCTCCACTAGGTGTACCCACTACTCCCCAAGCGATCGGCTCCCTAACGTAGATACCCGTGCTGGCCCCACAGTGGGGTGTATCATTCCCCAAAGTGGCAACCTGATAATATCAATGGTGCACGGCTTATACCTACACGATGCAACAACGTCTTACTTACCAGCCCGGGTCCACACACGCATATGAAACCCGTTGGACTTGCGTTGCCACCGCTACCCCGTTTTGGCCTCTTATAGTCAAGCCCAGTACGCGTGTCCCGTCCTCGACATGGGTCGAGCCCAATAAGATACATATGGGTTACTGGTTGAAATGGGCCCCCACAAGCTACTACTTAAGCTTGTCATTTTATCTAGTGCATCCCACTTAACCCCTTTTTATAATCATGCCCACTTACATGTTAAGGTTTGGTTAAGTCATCTAATCATATTTCAATTGCCACTCAAGGCCCCCACAAGCTATTACTTAAGCTTGTCATTTAATCATATTTCAATTGCCACTTAAGGCACCCACTAGATTTCCACATGCCACCCAAGGCACTTACTTGATTCCACATGCCACCCAAGGCACTTACTTAACCCTTTAATCATTTTTAATTACATGTTCCACTTTGGTTAAGTATTCTAATCGTATTTTCTATTGCCACCCAAGGCAACCCACTAGTTTCCTCATGCCACCCAAGGCTCCCCCACTAGTTACTACATGCCACCCAAGGCACCCACTTAACCCCTCATGCCCCACTACATGCTAATTTGGTTAAGTGTTTCTTAATTAATTAAGATCGTAACCTTTGTAAAGACCTCTCACATTAGACTGTCTTTTATGGCAGCTGGATATGCCGGTTGGTTCCGGGCAGCCTTACACCATAACAGAGTCTAACCTCGTGTCTTTACACTTGTCACGTATTTAGTTTATGACTAAGACCTCTCACATTGGGCCAATCATTTGTAGCCGCTGGATTTGCCGGTCGGTTCCGGGCAGTCTTATGCTACAAAAGGGTCCAACCTCGTGTCTTAGTAGATTAATTACACCTAATTAATCACCCCCATAATTTGTATTAATTATCCCTAATTAATTACAAATATTTAAGAATATGGGTAGACCTAACTCAATAGGTAAATTCCCAATTCCATAATATGGGTAGACCTAACTTAATAGGTAAATTCCCAATTATGTCCATCCACTTTATGGTATGTTTAATCATACCCACTTCACACAATTTTATGTGTTCATTAATTTTTACCCCATCGTCCCCACGTAAATACGTTAACATGACATACTTCAAAAGAGAAGACTCATCATACACACAATGGGTTCAACTTAGCATATCATTAGCATTATCATGGGTTTAAAAGGTGTCAACTTGCATATATGACCATAAACCTAACTTGCATAAATAACCGACCCAAACTTGCATGAATCACATATGTCATAAAGACGGTAACTTGCATAAATGTTCATGTCATAGACCTATCATAAAGGTGTCAACTTGCATACATGTCATAGGTCTAAAAGGGATGAACTTGCACATGTACTTATGTCATACAAAGGGGTAAACTTGCATAGCATGTCACATGTTAACTTGCATATAACCAAACACATAACTTGCATAACATGTTACATATGAACTTGCATATAATCATGCACATAACTTGCATATAACCAAACACATAACTTGCATAACATGTTACATATGAACTTGCATATAATCATGCACATAACTTGCATTACATGTTACATATGAACTTGCATATGTATGTATGACATACAAAGGTAAACTCGCATATGTTATTCATATCACTAATCCAAACAACTTGCATAGATTATGCATATTATAGATCCAAACTCATAGGTTAAACTTGCATGTCATGTCACTTATTTCACACATGATTCTAGCATAAAACCAAGCATTTAACTTGCATAAAACCAAACACTTAGCATGCATAAAACCGAATACTTAGCATGCATAAAACCCACCACTTAACATGCATAAACCCAAACACTTAACTTGCATAAACATAGTGTCATCATGAATAAGTGTTAAACATAGTGATTAGCAAACTAGCATCATAACATATGACCTAAAACCCATTGATCCGCAAGCAAAACCATATGATATCATCACATATCATCTACTTAGTTTAGCAATTGGTTATTAAAGTGATAGAAACTCACAAACTCCAAGATTAGCTCCTTAGATAGTTGCTAGAGTTGAAGTAGAGGTGGATTAGTAGTTGATTAGCTTGCAATCCTCTTCTCTAATTAGTGGAGGCTCCTTCTAAGTTGCATTTTGGCGGCATGATGGCATAGATTCTATTTTTAGTATGGATTAGGGTAGTCTTAGGGTGTATTTATAGGGTTAGGTTGTGTTTTAGACCCTTAGATTAACCCTAGGTTAGTTTAGGTTCGTCAGATTTCGTCCCAAGCCCTCCAACCTAGCCCAAAACTCAATCAGGTGCACCCAGGCCAGAATCAGCCGACAGGGCAAGTCGACAGCCCTGTCGACTGCCAAGTCGACAGGCATGTCGACAGGCAAGTCGACAGCCCTGTCGACAGCCAAGTCGACTTGGCCGGGCGGGAGTTTTCCCGCCTGGCCCCATTTCTGCATGTTTCGAAATTCAAATTTCCCGAAAACTTCTTTGGGCCTTAAGCGGGTCATACGGACTCCGATTTACAAAATTTCGGACTCTATTTCGCGTATTTTTCCGAGACGAACACAATGACGTAACCCGTTTCCCTGATTCTTACATCTGAGATTATTAATTCTGTAATTAGTGAATATCAGTGTTAACTGAAATTCGGGGTGTTACACTCACAAACTTGTAATTGTGAAACGAATTCGCGTACACTAACTTTTAGAATTCCGACTACTAAAACGATCATGAATCGAAAATCAAGCACATAATCGTTAGTGTTTAACAAGCCTTAACAAACTATAGGTACATGCTTGATACTTTAATTCACTCGACCCTTGGAAGTTGCTTTATACAATCATATACATATATTCACACGGCTTTGTTTTTACTACAAACTTCGATTGCATCATGCAATAATACATATGAGTGTCTGAGTGCGTACGTAACTTTATATAAGCAAAGACCTGCTTACACTTCGGTGTAAACAGGAGCCGACGACTAATGTTTAATTTTTTGAATAGACAAAGATTAGATGTTTACCTGAGAAATCAGACCAATTCTAGTCCCAATAATAACGTTCAAACTCTAATCAGAACAAGCAACAATGCTGGAGCTGTCCACTTATACCAATGGACTACAAGAATGCATCATAACTGCTCGAGGACAACATATCCCTTGGTGTACACTTCTCAAAGGAAAGTCCATAACCATTCACGAGCCATAGCTTGGAAATATTTACGGATATTAAAGGCTTGTTTCGATTTAAAGCATGTCATGTTCACACAAGACATACTTTGGGGGGCGAGTATTCCCCAGTCTTTTGGCCCGAATATCAGAGGCAATCCAGATCGGCACGACTCGACCATTGTGAAGCTAAACAACTTAAAAGTGTCACTCAGACACTAGAGATCAAGTCCAGGCAAAGTCGTGCAAGTGCGATTATCTCAGCTTTCCAAAACAACTCCCGGATGCACACAAGGTTGGGGATAGGTAGGAATCCCATAAGGGGATTATTATGACTCCTCACACTCCAAATAACTTACAATACATGTCATAGACTTCATGGATTGGTATAACTCCATAGTACTATAACATTCAAAACACTCTTCACGGATCAGTGCAACTCACCAAGTTCTACACAACTTCAACAACTTCCAACTTGAAGGCTCGTGCTCCCCGATTCGCAAGTCATAATTCAACCAAACTTCACCCGAAGCTAAGACAAAGCAAGGATGGTGATTCAACAAAGGCCCGATACCCCCACACTCAAAAACTAAGGGTGAGGATCGGTACTGATCCCCATACATATTGTAGTGGGCCTTGGGCCCTCTTAGACTCCCTCCCTAACACCCTTTAGAGCATCCTTCTCCAACTATAGTTATAAACATCCCTTTTCTAGATGTGAAAATGACTTCAAACACTAGTTATTAATTTTTATACTTGTGATTGGGAGAAGAACTCCAATCCACCATTGCACTCCGTGAAGTTGATCAATAAACCGATTAACATTCAAACTAGATGTGTGCCTACATAGATCGAACCACTATACATCGTCTTAGTTCATATTTTCTACTAAATCCTCATTTTTAATTTAACTTATGTTGAACTCTTTGGGTGTTGTGCCACTTCTGGACATCAACAAACATGTTTCGATGTTCCTTCCGAAGGTGCAAAACAGTCTATAAATAACGTCGCTACCTATAGGATAAAATAGCCATTTTCATATTAGTATTATATAGCAGCTCATCTGCATAAACAAAGTCAATTCCGTTGCACTATATAAATCGATCTGGTTTTATTCTAAAAAGGGTGGAGAATAAGAGCGTTGAAGTCTTGAGAAAATCTCGATAATTGGGATCGTTTAAATAGGGGGCATAAAAGTTTTCTAATCAGACCGTTATAGATCAATTCATTACCATTCAGAAAATAATTAAAATTTTACATTAAAAATATAAGGGTGCATTTAGTTTTCCTTTTTCAAATCGTTTTCAATTTTTAGTTTTAAAAAAATGATGAAAACTCGTTCCCTTTACCATTTTGAAAAATTCATTTTGAAAAGTTATTATTTCTGAAAATGGGCCTTATAAAGAAAACTCAAAACAAGATTATTTTGTTTTCACCGTTTTGAAGCCCACTTGAAAATTCAGACCCCAAAAACCAAAATAAAAGGGGATTATTAAAGGGACTCCACATTTGGTTAAAGGGAGACCAATTTTTATTTATTGTATAATTGTTATGGGAAGGACAAAATAAATTAGCCTTCCCTTAAACATATAAATTAAAATCCCGATTTTAACCGCTTATAGTCCTCATTAATATAAACTATAAAACATAAACCTTAATTAATGCTTACAATATTATGTTGCACATAAAAAAATGGATATAGCTAATGTAATGGGGACATATGAAAGTTTCGTAGGTGATCAAGAGGCATCAGATTAGGTAGTTAATTATAATTTTATATTGGAATTGATATGGTTAATTTAAAATAAATGCAGAAACGAAAATTTTAATTTAATATACTATATCAAATTTGTGTAATCTAGATGTTTAGTAATTCACACATTTGTTACTTGCGTTGAATTTAGTAAGTTAAAGTTTAAATAAGTGACGAGCCAGGGATAGTTTTGTCTTTTTTTCTTTTTCCTGTTAAATAAACCAGGCCCCCTTAACTAAAAAAATTAAGTTGGAGTCCTCTTAGAAATATCCTCTGCTTAATCAAACATGGAGTCCATTTAGCAATCCCCAAATAGAACCAAACGCGTTCATACCCTATGTCGGTTTTCTGACCGTAAAAAAACTGTTTCTTCCGATACGCCATTCTCTCAAATTCGCCGTTCTCCCGAATTCGCCGATCATCAACAAGGTAAATTTGTGGTTTCTTTTTCGTTTATACTTCGTTTGATTTAATTTTACTAGATCATCATTATTTTTTGCTATTTGTTACAGTGTTTCCTTCCCTGTAGGATGAGTTAGGGTTTTACGATATTTGTTGGATGCAGCTTTAGAATAGCTAATACTTATCAGTTAAATTCCGTTAATTTTTGTTTCAAAAAGTGAATTTGAAATTATTGCTGAAAGACAACGAAAGAACTGGAGTTTTAACTGAGATTCAGTTAACTCAATAAACTCCACTAAATTCTATCTGCAGATGATTTGTTTTTTCCATATGATTTCAATATGCTCACTCCATCACTACCAATTTTCCTTATTTTAGATGTTGTATAATATGGCCCGTTAACACCGCCACAAGTCAGAGTTGGACTCTGATAATTGAAAGCCTTTGTCTGTTAGCCCTTTCACTACTGTATTCTGAACGTTTACTCATCCTCGCACTGTCACAGTGTGGACACTTCGTTTAGTGTGAAATGAATATCAGTTTTTGATTAATTACTAGATATCATTATTGTGAAATGTATATAATGCGTTCACAATATCATTTAGTACTTGCCTAATTACTAGATCTAAGAGTCCTGTTTGGAAACTTGCTTTAGGAGTATTCAAGCATGTCGAAGTTTTCATAAATGTTGGTTCACAAATATATGTATTTTTGTACATATAAATTTTAAGTATGAATTGATCTCACTTAATTTTAAAATACAGTGTTCTGTATCAGATTTTGGGAGCAAATAATGATTACAAGAACTTACATTCTTGCCCTTGTAAAGTTTATAGTGTGGCCTTGGAATACTTAATAAGTCATAAGAATACATTGGTTTCAAATTATAACGGCTTTAAATATATGGTCACATTTTAATATATAATTTGTTCACTTTTATATTTCTAAGTGTAGTATAAAATTTGATCAAGGAAAATAATATGACTGTATGGGATTGTTTTGATAATTCTGATTAATTAATATCGTAATCTATTATGGTTAACATCCAAATTTGCTTTGGCACCTTGAAGAAAATACTTGGCTTGCCTCATCTGAACTTTACAAAAAAACAAGTAGGCAACACCACTCAACACACTCATCCACAAGATCCACTACTAATGTAGCATTCATTATTGAAATCTACAGTTTCATTAATAATCTCTTGATATAATATTTAATTGTGGAAATTCCATATCAAAAAAGCATGTTTTTGACTCTTTTCTTCTTTGTCCTGCTCAACATTTCCCTTTATGTTACAAAATAGTATACATACTCTAGCAAACATGATTATAAGTCTTGAAAGACCATTACAGTTTAAACAATTACAAGAACCTTGTTTTTCTTATTATTTTTGGTTGGAAGTTGGAGAAGAGTTGTTACATGGATCCAGTCCTTCCACTTTCCCATAAAGGACTTTGCTATGAGCATAATATCGTAATGGTGTTACTCAAAGAGTCTAGTGTTAGGAACATGCCCTTCTAACTCATTATATGATAAATCAATCTTAGATCTGCCACGTCAAATTGTTATGGGACAAGCCATGTCATGTTGTTATGAGATAGATTCAAACTTTCTTACTGAGTAAACTTTCTTATTGTTTTGGTGTCTCTGCAAGCAATGAACTATTACTCAGATCAAGTGTAGTCAACTCCACCTTTGTGAATTTTCGGGCTTGTTGTTGCACCAGTTTCAGGTTTTCCAGAACTAAAATGTTTGAGTGTTGTTGATCTCATTGTGCACCTATGTGTGTACTAGGCTTGTTGTTGATTTGCTGCATGGTGCATACCTTGGCTTGTGTCTTTGTTGTTTTGAAATGTAACTTCATTTTATACTGCCCTTGACCTTGTGTACTTGTGATTTTTGTGGATGTCGTGCTTGATCCAGACCTGAACTTATGTTGATTTTTTTTTCTTTTGTTTTTAGACTAGTTTTGTTTTCTCAGACAAGGTTTGTTAATATGATTTTTAATATTGTTGGTTGATTGCAACAATTTTGAACTCAGGCAAGATGCTCTGCAACCTTTGATTATACTTTGATAAACACTTCCATGATTTTAAGAATTGTTATATGTACGAACCGCTTAAGTCACTCATAACCTAGCCAGTGTCTGATTTGTTTGCTTGCAATAATGACTATAAACCTATGATTTTTTTGGGCAAGTTGTGCAGTTTTATGTTGGCCAATCGGCTCAAATGAGATATATTAGAGATCAAATAGCCACAAAGATGTGGAATGAGTACATAACAACTCGTCATTTATAGTTTAGGTACAGTTTTATTTTTATTTCAATTCTAAAATTCTTTCCATCTTTATTTCAGTAACATATTTGAATAGTTCAAACACTCTTATTTTTTATTTACTTTTATGTTGTGATTCAGTAGATGTCTAATTTTTGTACTATCGTTTGCAGATCTGACTCGAAAGACATCAGAAGCACTTTGCTTAAATATCATATTATTATGAAAGATGCTTGAGTTCTTCTCTTTCAACTTTCGCTTCATTTGTTTATCTCGTATATTATATATTTGAAACCGTGTTATGAACTTTTTTATTATAGTTTTATTCATGTACAATTCGGTCTCATGTAGTTTAAAATATTGTATTCTCTTTAATGTTTAATCATTCTGTTTAGAATTCATCTTTTTATCCATTATCAATTTTTAATTAGTAGCTTGATATATTAAAAGTTGTTTTTATTCAACTTCTTTTTGTTTGAAATTTTCATTTTGTTTTTTGTTTGATTTACAACATGTAATATGTTCATGCAAACACAAAAAATAAATAGTATATATTATTGTGGCAACTACTTAAACATTAAATTAGATACAATTAGCGATAAAAGTGATCTCTAGGCCGTTGAATTGTTTTGTCTTTATACGAAAGAGTGGAATTCATGGGGTGATCGAATGGTGGATATTTGTTATGTTAACAATTATATCTATATTTTGTGTCTAAATAGACTTACCTGTATTACATATTACGTATTATACTCTAAATGTAAAATTTGTTTGAATTGCCAAAATGAAAATTCAAATTATCAAAATTTGAAAATGGTATTTCAAACCAAACGCATTTTTCAATTTTTAGTTTTGAGAACTTATTTTAGAAAAAAGGATATCCAAACCCATTCTGAGAAATAATGAAAATATTTAAAATGGAAAACTGAAAACATCCATGAAAACTCAAAAGTGAAAACTCAAAATGTAAACCAAACGCACCACCAAATCTAGTCCAGAAGATCATCGGAAGTCAAAAGAGCCTAAACAGTTAACAATCAAGTACAACTACATCATTTTTTCTACAGTCCTAAAATACGAAATTGTCCATAAAATAAAAGGCAAAAACACTTGTTCAATTTTTAAACAATTCATTTAATAACGTAAACATTTCAAATAGTTTTTTACCTTTGCTTTCAACAGCTGCTTCCAGTTTTCACATGCAAGCTTGTGACCATTTGCTTGCCCTCTTGGTTATTTGTTTTCTTATGTGAGTGATATGTGCGTGCATTATACATGTCTGTATGCATGTAAGTATGGCTGTGTGTTGTGTGATATAAAAGTGTGGATAGGGTGCGTGTTGCTTTTGGTGTATTCGTATCGGCATATCCGTACATATAACGTATTTATATATTATACTGAGTATAGTTTTTGGTGTATATATGAGAGGATTTATGTGACGGATGGTTGTTGCTCTTGGTGTATTCATATCAGCATATCTGTGTGTATGCATATTTATATGCCTGACTATCAATATAGTTTGTGGTGTATTATATATATCAGTGGATTTTGCTCAATATGACTGCATGGGTTTTCAATGTGCGAGTATCGTGTTCTGGTTAATTACTCTATGGTTTGTGCGCATATCTTTGTAAGGGGCCTGTATATCATATCTAATTTGTGTTGATTATTACATGCAATTGTGTGTACATAACATAATATTATATTCTAATAATTAATGTTGGCCTTTTTATTATGTCCACACATTCTAATGTATTATAATAAAATATGAACGTTCACTTCCATTTTTATTTTGGGCCGCACGTTGCCGTGTTGTCTTTGCATTATATTATATGTTATATAACAACTGGATCCGTATTTTTGTCTATCTTTATAACCATTTGCATGCTATAACACCCGGTCTTCACGTGATATATGGCGTTGTTCCATCAGGGTTTGAGCACGCTTAAATATATGTATGTATGTATGTATATGTATATATAGAGAGGCAGGTTCAATGGCACCTCAAATAGTGGTGCACCTCTTTGGCTTCCCTCTTTTTCACCACACATTCTCCCTCTCTTTCCTTCCACTCATTCTCTCACCTTCCACTAACTTATACTAATATAAATGTGTAGTGGAACTTGGATGGGGGGAGGGGGAAGTGGTGCTGCATTTTCGGGGTGCCATTGAATGCTTGCCACACACACTTATATATATATATACACACACACACACACGCACATCTCAAAGCCCAACTAATTTCCATCACAAGTCCCCCCCTTGGTGGAAGGAGAGAGAGTGAGTGGAAGGAAAGAAAAGGGAACATGTGATGGAAATCAAGACGCTTTTGGGGGCATTGCACTGTTTGGGGTATCATTGAATGATTATACATGTATATAAGGAGCATTCCGAGGCCACCACCACTAACCGTTCGTGGGCTACACCAATTCAAATCTTACAAAAATTTATAGATGTTCAATCCATATATAAATTTTTATTTGGGCAGGCATAAACTGCACCGCAATACGAAAACTGCTTAGACCGAACCGTAAAAACGGTGTGGAAAATCGGACTAAATCCTCTTTCTAAAGAAAATAATCTAAACCGAACCGACCCGCAACTATGTAGTTTGGTTGCGGTGTTGATCCAACCATATTTATCTGAATACTTGCAGTAGTAATCTTATGATAAAAATATAACTAATTCCAATCTAATTTTTTTATTTTAATGATGTTTATTCTATTTTCAGCATATGTTGTTGTTATATTAATAATAACTGTTATCATAAAAGAAATTTTTGGATAATGCTAATAATAATCTTATTTGAGTTAACTTACTTAATGTTTATGCATTAGCTAATGTTGATGTCTGGTTAATGCACTCAACAAATTCACTTTTCATTGAACGTAAAATTGAAGTATTCATACCGTTAGAAACTAATCTTTCAATTCAGGTAAACACTGTGTGTCTAACCTTTAAGTGACACAACGTCACCCAGTTGTAAATTGATTGTTTATGGAAGTAATATTAATTCTCTTATTTCACATTTACTACGTGTTCAAACCGGATCGAACCCAAACCATACCATATTACAACAAAACTGTATTGAAACCAAACCATTTGAATGGTTGGTATAATGGTTTGTGTGATGACCCCAAACTTCCGTGGACCGAAAGTAAGGATAATCATTTTGGAATACAACATATTCACAACAAAAACAGATCTCAGATAAATATCATAACACATAAACCATCGCAGCGGAACTAAATTTCATCATCATCACAACAGAATCATCAGAGTATGCAGTTTACAGGATCAACTTAGCATAATAGCAGTCTCAATGAAAGAGAAATAAGTCTCAAATGAAAAGAAATGAGTTTCAAATCCCATTACATACATCAAAAGCAAGAGACAGAAAAATGTCTCAAAAGCAGAATAAAAGATGGAGAAAGGATCTTCTTCTTCTTCCTCCCCAAAGCTAGCTCCCACCAAAAAGTGTCACATAGAAACCTGTCAATTGGCTGCCCGTGTGGAAAGAGGGCACCCGAGTTTGCAAAAGTGAAACAAACTACGAGTCAGTCATGGGACTGGTGTGAGAATTCTTAACTAAATTAACTATCAAGATGGCGAATCTCAGGACCACGCCGCTAACGCGGAACGGGTTTACTCCATTGGATTGCCAGTGTAATATTTTATAAAGTTTATATAAAACACCGGAATGACTTTTTGAAAAATGAAACCATCATAAGACTCAAGTCCTATCACACAATGCAACGCACACCAGAGGATAGAGTTTTCCCTTATGATCAAACATGCTTAATACGTGAAAAATAATATTTTAATATTATCATTAGTGTCTAGGCAGTATTAAAATACTTCAATATAAATATATTAATCCTAGACGGCATAGGTATCATATACTATGTCGCCGTATATAAATTTACAATCAAAACCGAAATGTTGTCGTATTGGGAATTGGTTTTCTATCATGAAGTCGAGGCTAGGGATCGTCCTCTTCCGATTCAAGACACTCTAGCAAATGCCTCAGGATCCCCCGCAGTGAACCCTTGGAACGGTAGGGCCGGTCCCCACCTAACGGTAGTCGATTGGCAATTCCTGAACATACGTTTCCCGGCCCCTTTGGACCTATAATGTGACCACTTCCGGCCTATAAAAACGAGGTACCTCAATCCAAAATCCACATAGTAAAATGCCGGGTCATGTTAAAACCCAAACATCACTCTAGCTAGAAAGAAACGTACGCACTCCCAACGGTCCATATCCCGTTTTTGACTCATATCGAGGTGTGAGGCTCGTGAAGTCATGTAATACACAAAGCTATGCCTAAACAGGCTATGCTTTGATCATCAGCCACAAGGCCTGCTTTTCAACAAAGCCTTGATCATTGCATCTTGGCGTGCCACGTTGACAATTCTACGCCATGCTATCGATAACTACTACTACGTACCTGGGTGTTAAGTAGAGAATAAATTCTCCACCACCAAACAGACATATATTAATGGAAATCGATTTAATTATAGGTAGCGAATTCCAATGTCAGACACGCATCCATTTACAAGTCCATTCTGGGTCTAAACGAAACCGGAGACACCAAAAAGGTGCTCGCTAATCCGCACAATCAACACACACGTCCGGACAATTACTGCTTCAACCTAGTCCTGGGAGCAAGTCAGTCCAAGGAATTAGAAGTCATCGCCCATTCGATGTGAAGGTCGCCGGTCTTCTACACCGTCTTGTTACATCTTTGATTTAATCGCCTTTCAATTATTTGAAATTAGTTAAACTCGGCCTTTTCAAATAATTGTAGCATGATTATAGTTTAAAACATTTCATATATATTTATAACCATTTATCGCTATTTTTATTTATAAAAAAAATAGCTCGAAATATATAAACGACGTTTCGGGTCAATGGGTGGCGCTGGCGCGGTTTTTACCAAAATTTGATTTACACATATCTTAAAATCTAACCATCGGATTTTGATGAAATTTATATTTTTGGAAAGCTCTTCCCAAAGCGGTCCTAACGGTTCCAGTTTTGGGAAAATCCAACGGTCGGATCTTCCTTGTAATGACCCGCATTTTTAGAGATATATAATTAATTTATTTAATTATATAATTGGTGATTTAGAGACGTTAATGATCGATTAATTAAATAATATTGAATATTTAATAAATAATTATAATATAATAATATATTATAATGTCGAAATAGTCGGAAATAGTGAAATTCACAATATCTTGTGAATTGAATAGCATACGAGATTCGGTGGAGTTTCGATTCGAAATATAATAATGATTATATTGAATCCATGACAGTTTGAACGTATAATTATATTATAATTAAAATCGAGCTCGAAATGGCGCTGCAGTTCGCTAATTGGCGATTCGAACTTCAACTGAGTGTACAGGATTCGTTTTAAGCCGGATTTCTGTGAAACAAGAAACGTGTGGAGCTGGTGAAGTATATCTTTCTAGTGGAAGAGAAAAATCGGGATTTCGTCATATAGATTTTGATGTATGTCCAAATCAAATTTCAGAAAAGTCGCTATGGAATTCCTTTATATTTAGCGACGCTTTATATACGTTGTAAATCGATTTTCAATATAAACTGAATATCGAGATAATCTGGAGTCTGAAATATAAAGCTGTAAATTCTGATATGATATCCTGGAGCTGTACGATATCATATGTGAAGATATACGATAATATAAATTTATTTATATTTAATTTAATTTTTATTTAAATATATTTGTATATTTAAATGGGTTATTCAAAGCGTTAAAAATAGCCGGTTTTGCAAACGAAGTCGGAATTCGACGAAACTAATTTTGTTGGATCCGCAATGTCAAATTATTGTTAGATTTCCAGTTTCGTGATTTTTAGAGTCACTGTGTGACCGTACGAATTTTTAGAGTGAAAAACAGTCAGTATTTTGACAGTTAAAAATACGCTGTGTGAGCATACGGAGTCGGAATTCGACGAAACCAGTTTCGTTGGGACCGTAATGTCGAACTCTATCTACATGTACAGTTTCGTGATTTTTGAATATCGTGTGTGATCACACGAATTTTTAGAAGGCAAAACGAATTATTAAAAAAAGAATATACCAGGAGTATTCCCTTTATAAAATATCTA
Source organism: Allium sativum (assembly GCA_030737875.1). Taxonomy (NCBI): domain Eukaryota; kingdom Viridiplantae; phylum Streptophyta; class Magnoliopsida; order Asparagales; family Amaryllidaceae; genus Allium; species Allium sativum. The sequence goes on from CM060919.1 coordinate 236,155,853, forward strand.
GATATTTTGAAAGCACTATAAATACCCCTCTACACTTTTCAAAGACCTAATTTTTCCATTTCTCAGTTAACAAATGCGCCGCTGATATTTTTTTTCCCTTTTAGTAAGCTATCCGATCTTCTGAAAATCAAAAGAAATTAAAACAAAAATCATAAAATCATGGAATTTGTTCATCCTTGATCTCTGAGCGAATCTCTTCATTTTGGTATGCCTTGTGCTGCGCTCGATCCACTTTTCTTGCTCACCATGTTTTCCAGCAGTACTCGATGCTACCTAGGGTTGACGTTTGTTGGATTTTGGGTGCATCGGGTTTAAATTCAAGGTCAATTTCGGACTCGTGAGTTACTGCCGTGCTTGTACTGAATTTCCTGGTGATTTCCGCACCAACTTGTGTCGCTCGAACATGGGGAGCAGCTCAGAATCGCTCACGGTATTGGTCTAAACGAGTTGAATCAAACGATGGAAGGTTAGTGCGGTTTTAGATGAGGATTAGTTTGGTGAAATTTGTTGTGGATTTAATGAGAAGATGGAGTTGAAAGTGGGAAGCGACGAGGTTGGTGTTTACTAGAAAGGAGCGACGGGTTTGGTTATGATTGAGGAAGATGGAGAGCAGGTCGGATCTTCAATTTGGTAGTGGGCCGGTTATGTTAGAAAGGGGTGAGGCCCATTTGCTATTTAAATCCAAGTTTTTAGTTTATTTAAAGTATATTAATTTGTAAATTCAATAACTCGGTCATACGATATCGAAATTCAGTGAAACAAGTTGCGTTGGGACCGTATGAACGAGAGCTTCACAATGAAGCTGGCTAGAAGTGGATTTGAGCTCGTTTGGATTTACGGCGAAATAAATTGTTTGATTCAAATCAAAATACAGTTTATCGTTCTTTAGCGATGAACTGCCAATGTGAGTAAATCTCACTAACTCTGAACAGTTTATAATTTCATGTTGTATTGTTAGGACTGTTAAAATTGTCTGTTTGACTGTGTATTGATTGTTTGATTGAACTGCTAGTCAGTTAGTTAAATTTCTATATTGATCCTGTTTAACAGAATATATCCTATGGAACTGAAAGTGATGTTATCTATATTGTCTAACATCTGTGATGCAGGGAAACAGGTTGGAGGAATCTGACTGGATTCCTCAACAGTTATTTTATTGTTTTTCATATATTTTAATATATGATGTGAATTATAACCTGTTGTTGATTGTGTGTGTATGGACGATATTGAACATCGTGATTTGATATGATTGAATACCATAACATACGGGATGTTGATAAGGAGATTTTCAAAGTGATATTGAAAACAGAGATATTTATAAATTGAAATATTTATAAATAAGAAATATTTATAAATGAGAATATTTATAAATAGGAGATATTTGAAAAGGAAATAAATTCAAAACATTTCTTTTTGAATGGAAAGGCCTGTGTGGCGAGTTTGGGGATTTTCCCGATGCTCCCGTTACAAAGGAGGTTATGGCGAATTTTCCCGGGAATTTAAGGAGTTAGAATATTTCAAGAATAAATTTGAGAAAGAAATATTTGTAAACCATTTACAAATAGAATTGGAAAGGGAACATTATAAAAAGGAAATCATTTTTAAAGTGTAGAACCGTTATTTAAAAGTAAATCTTTTCAAATGAATAAAACGTTGTTAAAAAAAAGAAATCTTTATAAAGTGAATAAAGTAAATCGAATATAGACATTCGAAAGGAGTTAATCGAATATGGTATTCGAAGTTAGTTAATCGAATATGGTATTCGAAGTTAGTTAATCGAATATGGTATTCGAAGTTAGTTAATCGAATATGGTATTCGAAGTTAGTTAATCGAATATGGTGTTCGAAGTTAGTTAATCGAATATGGTATTCGAAGGGGGTTAGTCGAGTCGAGTTAGTCAAATAGAGTTAATCGATTTGAGTTAACCAGTTAGAGTTAATCAGTTAGAACTAATCGGTTAGAGTAATCAGTTAGAGTTAACCAATTAGAGTAATCAGTTAGAGTTAAACCAATAGAGTTAATCAGTTAGAGTTAATCCAAATAATATGCCATTTAGCACGACTGCTAGCGTAATTCGCAGGGCTGCAGATAGCCTAAGGCGGTCGGATGTTTCCTGAGGGAATCAGGCGTAACCATTGTGATCGCTGCGATCTAGAGTCAAGCGAATGGAGTTAAATAGAGTTGTCGAATAGTAGTTGTTCGAATGGAGTTAAATAGAGTTAGTCGAATATAGTTTATTCGAATAGAGTTGAATAGAGTTAATCGAATAATCGTTATTCGAATAGAGTTAAATGGAGTTAATCGAATAGTAGTTATTCGAATAGAGCTAAATGGAGTTAAATCGAATATTAGTTATTCGATAGGAGTTAATCAAGTTGAGTTAAATAAACCAAGTTAGTCGAGCCTAGTTAATTGAATCGAATTGGTCGAACCAAGTAAGTTAAGTTAGTCGAGTTAAATAAATCGATGTTAGTTTCATCGAAAGGAGTTATCGATGTTAGTTTCATCGAAAGGAGTTATCGATGCTAGTTTCATCGAAAGGAGTTATCGATGTAAGTTTCATCGAATGGAGTTATCGATGTTAGTTTCATCGAAGGGTGTTATCGATTATAGTTTAATCGAAGTGAGATTTTCAAATATGAGATATTTGAAAAGGAAGAGTTATCGAATATTAGTTATTCGAAGAGAGATTATCGAATATCGTTTATTCGAGAAGGAGTTAATCGAATATAGGTTATTCGAAGAAGAGTTAATCAAATAGAGATTTCTCGAAGAGAGTTAATCGGCAAATTCGATTATATCGAATTCGGGAAAGTACTTATACTTTCCAGTGTTTAAATAGAGATTTATTTATTTATAAATAAATAAGTGTTAGGTTAATTATTCACTAATAAGAATAGAAGTTATAATTAAAGTTAGATAATTCGAAAGTAGGGATTATAACGTCATCGTTATAACCAATGTTTTAAATATAGAAGTAGATTAGTAAAATTGGATCCGAGAAAGGCGTAAAGAAGTTATTAAAAGATTAAAAGATAAACTTTGACCATTTTGAAGTTATAACGTTGTTCAGTTAAGGTCTGAGAGGTAATTATACCCCAACTTGAGTGACTTCCTTCTTAACTAAGAAATGGTAAGGTTTGATCGTAAAGGAGTTTTGGAAATGTTTTCCAAACAAGAATCAGAAATGTTTTCTAAATACAGAAAACAAGGAATGGAAATGTTTCCAGTGTTGATAACATATATTTTCTAAATATAGTAAATAGCAAATGTTGAATATAGGGAAACAGGAGATGTAAAATGAACTAAAGAGATAAATATTAAATGATGTTTGTTTGATATAATTTCCATCTGGAAATAATATCGTTGTTTGCACACTTGTTTTTCTTCGATAGTTAACTCACAGACTATCGAAGTTTTTGACCATTTTAACGTTGTTAATATGGAGAGACCGGTTGGATTTTTATCCAAAGAACCACTCTGTATTGGCATAAGCGTCGCGAATCATATATGCCAAAGATAATTGAAGACGGAGTAAAATGCAAGGGCTATCCTGTTTACAGAATAGTGCCTTCGGTTTGTCCAGTCCCAGGACAACTTGTATGGACGAAGGTCTGACAGAGTATATCCAATGGATCGCGTAAGTTGATCTGTTCAAACGTATTCACGTTTGGTGGCGGAGGAATTCGTTTCTCTTAGCTGTATACCCGTGTTATTTTTGGATAAGTCAATTTGTGATTTGGCGGGTATGACGATGTGACATTTCTAAGTGAATGAAGATGGTTGTCTGACATAGTATTTCCAAAAAGGTCACGTACATTGATTTCTTCAACCGTACCAAGAGTGGAAGCGGAGAAGGAAACTTCTTTTAGCTGACACGTAATATATTGTTGTAGACGTCAAATTAGTGATTTTCGATGGATCTGACAATGTGGCATTCGAAGTGAATCTGATGTGATGATAAAGCGTAGCTTCTAGCCTCATCAACCGGTAAATGACAGAAATCGGGCAGGCAGCATGGCTAAGTCGGTCGCACCGAAGTAGGGTGTATAATCACCTATCTAGTGAATATTCATTTGTTTCTTAAATCTATCAATGTTGTCCCATATATATACGGGAACGGTTGTTGATCCCAACCGTTGGTGATATACATTCGATACACTCAAGCGAAATGAGTGGTCGGTCATGTGTGGCTGAGTTGCAAGACGTTCTTGTTGAACTCCAGTGTATCGTTCCTAGAGTACACTGATCGGAAGGTGGTTCCATACCTTGTCATAGTTGGAAATCCATTATCCAATACGTGCTTGCGATTTTGATTGTATACTATATATGTAGAACGTGAGATGAAAGCGTTTCTGCTAGTTGATATCTATTTGTACATAGACATTATAATAATATCAAAAGGTTTTTGATATAAAGATATTTTGGATTCTCATAAGGGAAAAACCTGTTCCGTTCTGTGGCGTGGTCTTATGAGATATCGTTTACTTGTTCATATACCTGTTTAAACTATTTTACTCATACCAGTCCCATGACTGACCCGGAGTTTATTTGTTTTGTTTTCCCTAAACTCTTGGGTGCCTAATTTTGTACGGGCAGTCAAGTAGTCAGGAATTTACAAATATACTGGAAGAGCTGGAGCAGGAGGCTTCTGGATCATATAGCTATAGTTATTTCCGCTGTGTTGTAAGTGCTGTACTCTGATAAGTGCTATTGTATACATAACTGTTATATTTCAAAGTTATGTTATCTATTATATGTTATTCGTTCCGCTGTGAGGTTCGTGTTACTCTGATGTTGTGTTCTTCTTCTTCTTCTATTCTAAGTTTCTATCTTATCTATTCTCACCTTCTAATTTCTTTCATTAATTACCGGGATTTTTCGATGTTTTGGTTATCGACGTCGAGCTTACGTCGATAACCAAAGCCGCTCAAAATCCGGGTCGTTACAGTTGGTATCAGAGCTTAAGTTAAGTATTACCTTGGCTCTGTGGCGTGACTCGGTAGAGATAGGGTTTGTAATACCCTAGATTGAGTTGAGTGTATGTATACGAGTGCGTATTTGTATTTGATATAAAAATGGTTTTATATTGTGGAGATTCATTGGCTGAGTTGTTTATGAGTTCTGGTCGATCAGTTTGATCCACTGTATCGGTAGGAGTAAATAAATACTTGAATACGATGGACCGACACGGTATGGATATGTAATATATTATCATATATTAGATATATTGGTTGTAATTATAATCGAATGAGATTATAAAGTGAAATGGTTAAGTATATAACCAATCAGAATCATATAAGTAAAGTATATGAAATAAGATGAATTAAATATGAATTTAAATCAGATTTGGAATTAAAATAAGGAAATTTTAAGTTCCTGGGAGATTTTGAAATGTTTTCAAAATGGAAGTATTTAGTAATGGTTTTGAAAATGATATAGTATTGAAATCACTTGGGTCGCTGGAAAATAATTCCGATGATGACTGCGCAGTATCATCGGTGTGATTTTCGAGTTTCTAAGTGGTGGATTACTACCAAGGATTTTGGTTTGAATTGTTTTGAGAAAAACAAGGTGTTTAGAAATTCAAATGTTTTGAATTGGTATTATGATTTCAAATTGATTTGAAATAAAACCAGGAATTTAAGTTCTAGAAATTAAAAATTAACTTGTGGGGTTAATTCGAATGGGATGGTAAAAGTAAATAATAAACCAAAATTTAACTTGAGATGATAGGTTAAGAAAAACTGGAAGTGATTAGAGAATAATCTGGATGTGGATTTGAAATGATGAGTTAAGAGTTTGAAATCGAGAATCAAACTCGAGTTGAAATGATAATTGGCTTGGATATAAGCGAATGGTTGTGTTGGTGCTAAAACTGATTGGAATTTGATTGGGGCGGCATTGGCATCTGCTAAATTGATAGCAGATGGAAATGAGATAATGAAACGCCCGACAAAAAGGTACAAGTTTATATTTTATATGAGTTTGGAATTTATGAGCCGAATTGGCAAGCCGTTTGGCGTTTTGATTTTCTTTTGGGTTGAAGAAGGCCCAGAGAGGCGAGTTGGAGTTTGAGCTATTGACCAGTACAAAGGAGGTGCTGACGAAATTTTCTGAAAATTTAAAGTGTTAGAAAATTTTCAGAATTTTTGAAAATTTTAGTTAGTCGGAAGAATAAATATTTTAGTCGATATTAATTGGTTCTGTTGAAATCAGAAATAAGGGGTAAACAAATCTTAGGAATTCCAATAGGTAGGGTCGTCCTCTAACTTAGCAATTTCGAGGACGAAATTATTTTAAGTGGGGAAGAATGTAATGACCCGCATTTTTAGAGATATATAATTAATTTATTTAATTATATAATTGGTGATTTAGAGAAGTTAATGATCGATTAATTAAATAATATTGAATATTTAATAAATAATTATAATATAATAATATATTATAATGTCGAAATAGTCGGAAATAGTGAAATTCACAATATCATGTGAATTGAATAGCATACGAGATTTGGTGGAGTTTCGATTCGAAATATAATAACGATTATATTGAATCGACGACAGTTTGAACGTATAATTATATTATAATTAAAATCGAGCTCGAAATGGCGCTGCAGTTCGCTAATTGGCGATTCGAACTTCAAATGAGTGTACAGGATTCGTTTTAAGCCGGATTTCTGTGAAACAAGAAACGTGTGGAGCTGGTGAAGTATATCTTTCTAGTGGAAGAGAAAAATCGGGATTTCGTCATATAGATTTTGATGTATGTCCAAATCAAATTTCAGAAAAGTCGCTATGGAATTCCTTTATATTTAGCGACGCTTTATATACGTTGTAAATCGATTTTCAATATAAACTGAATATCGAGATAATCTGGAATCTGAAATATAAAGCTGTAAATTCTGATATGATATCCTGGAGCTATACGATATCATATGTGAAGATATACGATAATATAAATTTATTTATATTTAATTTAATTTTTATTTAAATATATTTGTATATTTAAATGGGTTATTCAAAGCGTTAAAAATAGCCGGTTTTGCAAACGAAGTCGGAATTCGACGAAACTAATTTTGTTGGATCCGCAATGTCAAATTATTGTTAGATTTCCAGTTTCGTGATTTTTAGAGTCACTGTGTGACCGTACGGATTTTTAGAGTGAAAAACAGTCAGTATTTTGACAATTAAAAATACGCTGTGTGAGCATACGGAGTCGGAATTCGACGAAACCAGTTTCGTTGGGACCGTAATGTCGAACTCTATCTACATGTACAGTTTCGTGATTTTTGAATATCGTGTGTGATCACACGAATTTTTAGAAGGCAAAACGAATTATTAAAAAAAGAATATACCGGGAGTATTCCCTTTATAAAATATCTAGATATTTTGAAAGCACTATAAATACCCCTCTACACTTTTCTAAGACCTAATTTTTCCATTTCTCAGTTAACAAATGCGCCGCTGATATTTTTTTCCCTTTTAGTAAGCTATCCGATCTTCTGAAAATCAAAAGAAATTAAAACAAAAATCATAAAATCATGGAATTTGTTCATCCTTGATCTCTGAGCGAATCTCTTCATTTTGGTATGCCTTGTGCTGCGCTCGATCCACTTTTCTTGCTCACCATGTTTTCCAGCAGTACTCGATGCTACCTAGGGTTGACGTTTGTTGGATTTTGGGTGCATCGGGTTTAAATTCAAGGTCAATTTCGGACTCGTGAGTTACTGCCGTGCTTGTACTGAACTTCCTGGTGATTTCTGCACCAACTTGTGTCGCTCGAACATGGGGAGCAGCTCAGAATCGCTCACGGTATTGGTCTGAACGAGTTGAATCAAACGATGGAAGGTTAGTGCGGTTTTAGATGAGGATTAGTTTAGTGAAATTTGTTGTGGATTTAATGAGAAGATGGAGTTGAAAGTGGGAAGCGACGAGGTTGGTGTTTACTGGAAAGGAGCGACGGGTTTGGTTATGATTTAGGAAGATGGAGAGCAGGTCGGGTCTTCAATTTGGTAGTGGGCCGGTTATGTTAGAAAGGGGTGAGGCCCATTTGCTATTTAAATCCAAGTTTTTAGTTTATTTAAAGTATATTAATTTGTAAATTCAATAACTCGGTCATACGATATCGAAATTCAGTGAAACAAGTTGCGTTGGGACCGTATGGACGAGAGCTTCACAATGAAGCTGACTAGAAGTGGATTTGAGCTCGTTTGGATTTACGGCGAAATAAATTGTTTGATTCAAATCAAAATACAGTTTATCGTTCTTTAGCGATGAACTGCCAATGTGAGTAAATCTCACTAACTCTGAACAGTTTATAATTTCATGTTGTATTGTTAGGACTGTTAAAATTGTCTATTTGACTGTGTATTGATTGTTTGATTGAACTGCTAGTCAGTTAGTTAAATTTCTATATTGATTCTGTTTAACAGAATATATCCTATGGAACTGAAAGTGATGTTATCTATATTGTCTAACATCTGTGATGCAGGGAAACAGGTTGGAGGAATCTGACTGGATTCCTCAACAGTTATTTTATTGTTTTTCATATATTTTAATATATGATGTGAATTATAACCTGTTGTTGATTGTGTGTGTATGGACGATATTGAACATCGTGATTTGATATGATTGGATACCATAACATACGGGATGTTGATAAGGAGATTTTCAAAGTGATATTGAAAACAGAGATATTTATAAATTGAAATATTAATAAATAAGAAATATTTATAAATGGGAATATTTATAAATAGGAGATATTTGAAAAGGAAATAAATTCAAAACATTTCTTTTTGAATGGAAAGGCTTGTGTGGCGGGTTTGGGGATTTTCCCGATGCTCCCGTTACAAAGGAGGTTATGGCGAATTTTCCCGGGAATTTAAGGAGTTAGAATATTTCAAGAATAAATTTGAGAAAGAAATATTTGTAAACCATTTACAAATAGAATTGGAAAGGGAACATTATAAAAAGGAAATCATTTTTAAAGTGTAGAACCGTTATTTAAAAGTAAATCTTTTCAAATGAATAAAACGTTGTTAAAAAAAAGAAATCTTTATAAAGTGAATAAAGTAAATCGAATATAGACATTCGAAAGGAGTTAATCGAATATGGTATTCGAAGTTAGTTAATCGAATATGGTATTCGAAGTTAGTTAATCGAATATGGTATTCGAAGTTAGTTAATCGAATATGGTATTCGAAGTTAGTTAATCGAATATGGTGTTCGAAGTTAGTTAATCGAATATGGTATTCGAAGGGGGTTAGTCGAGTCGAGTTAGTCAAATAGAGTTAATCGATTTGAGTTAACCAGTTAGAGTTAATCAGTTAGAATTAATCGGTTAGAGTAATCAGTTAGAGTTAACCAATTAGAGTAATCAGTTAGAGTTAAACCCATAGAGTTAATCAGTTAGAGTTAATCCAAATAATATGCCATTTAGCACGACTGCTAGCGTAATTCGCAGGGCTGCAGATAGCCTAAGGCGGTCGGATGTTTCCTGAGGGAATCAGGCGTAACCATTGTGATCGCTGCGATCTAGAGTCAAGCGAATGGAGTTAAATAGAGTTGTCGAATAGTAGTTGTTCGAATGGAGTTAAATAGAGTTAGTCGAATATAGTTTATTCGAATAGAGTTGAATAGAGTTAATCGAATAATCGTTATTCGAATAGAGTTAAATGGAGTTAATCGAATAGTAGTTATTCGAATAGAGTTAAATGGAGTTAAATCGAATATTAGTTATTCGATAGGAGTTAATCAAGTTGAGTTAAATAAACCAAGTTAGTCGAGCCTAGTTAATTGAATCGAATTGGTCGAACCAAGTAAGTTAAGTTAGTCGAGTTAAATAAATCGATGTTAGTTTCATCGAAAGGAGTTATCGATGTTAGTTTCATCGAAAGGAGTTATCGATGCTAGTTTCATCGAAAGGAGTTATCGATGTAAGTTTCATCGAAAGGAGTTATCGATGTTAGTTTCATCGAAGGGAGTTATCGATTATAGTTTAATCGAAGTGAGATTTTCAAATATGAGATATTTGAAAAGGAAGAGTTATCGAATATTAGTTATTCGAAGAGAGATTATCGAATATCGTTTATTCGAGAAGGAGTTAATCGAATATAGGTTATTCGAAGAAGAGTTAATCAAATAGAGATTTCTCGAAGAGAGTTAATCGGCAAATTCGATTATATCGAATTCGGGAAAGTACTTATACTTTCCAGTGTTTAAATAGAGATTTATTTATTTATAAATAAATAAGTGTTAGGTTAATTATTCACTAATAAGAATAGAAGTTATAATTAAAGTTAGATAATTCGAAAGTAGGGATTATAACGTCATCGTTATAACCAATGTTTTAAATATAGAAGTAGATTAGTAAAATTGGATCCGAGAAAGGCGTAAAGAAGTTATTAAAAGATTAAAAGATAAACTTTGACCATTTTGAAGTTATAACGTTGTTCAGTTAAGGTCTGAGAGGTAATTATACCCCAACTTGAGTGACTTCCTTCTTAACTAAGAAATGGTAAGGTTTGATCGTAAAGGAGTTTTGGAAATGTTTTCCAAACAAGAATCAGAAATGTTTTCTAAATACAGAAAACAAGGAATGGAAATGTTTCCAGTGTTGATAACATATATTTTCTAAATATAGTAAATAGCAAATGTTGAATATAGGGAAACAGGAGATGTAAAATGAACTAAAGAGATAAATATTAAATGATGTTTGTTTGATATAATTTCCATCTGGAAATAATATCGTTGTTTGCACACTTGTTTGTCTTCGATAGTTAACTCACAGACTATCGAAGTTTTTGACCATTTTAACGTTGTTAATATGGAGAGACCGGTTGGATTTTTATCCAAAGAACCACTCTGTATTGGCATAAGCGTCGCGAATCATATATGCCAAAGATAATTGAAGACGGAGTAAAATGCAAGGGCTATCCTGTTTACAGAATAGTGCCTTCGGTTTGTCCAGTCCCAGGACAACTTGTATGGACGAAGGTCTGACAGAGTATATCCAATGGATCGCGTAAGTTGATTTGTTCAAACGTATTCACGTTTGGTGGCGGAGGAATTCGTTTCTCTTAGCTGTATACCCGTGTTATTTTTGGATAAGTCAATTTGTGATTTGGCGGGTATGACGATGTGGCATTTCTAAGTGAATGAAGATGGATGTCTGACATAGTATTTCCAGAAAGGTCACGTACATTTATTTCTTCAACCGTACCAAGAGTGGAAGCGGAGAAGGAAACTTCTTTTAGCTGACACGTAATGTATTGTTGTAGACGTCAAATTAGTGATTTTCGATGGATCTGACAATGTGGCATTCGAAGTGAATCTGATGTGATGATAAAGCGTAGCTTCTAGCCTCATCAACCGGTAAATGACAGAAATCGGGCAGGCAGCATGGCTAAGTCGGTCGCACCGAAGTAGGGTGTATAATCACCTATCTAGTGAATATTCATTTGTTTCTTAAATCTATCAATGTTGTCCCATATATATACGGGAACGGTTGCTGATCCCAACCGTTGGTGATATACATTCGATACACTCAAGCGAAATGAGTGGTCGGTCATGTGTGGCTGAGTTGCAAGACGTTCTTGTTGAACTCCAGTGTATCGTTCCTAGAGTACACTGATCGGAAGGTGGTTCCATACCTTGTCATAGTTGGAAATCCATTATCCAGTACGTGCTTGCGATTTTGATTGTATACTATATATGTAGAACGTGAGATGAAAGCGTTTCTGCTAGTTGATATCTATTTGTACATAGACATTATTATAATATCAAAAGGTTTTTGATATAAAGATATTTTGGATTCTCATAAGGGAAAAACCCGTTCCGTTCTGCGGCGTGGTCTTATGAGATATCGTTTACTTGTTCATATACCTGTTTAAACTATTTTACTCATACCAGTCCCATGACTGACCCGGAGTTTATTTGTTTTGTTTTCCCTAAACTCTTGGGTGCCTAATTTTGTACGGGCAGTCAAGTAGTCAGGAATTTACAGATATACTGGAAGAGCTGGAGCAGGAGGCTTCTGGATCATATAGCTATAGTTATTTCCGCTGTGTTGTAAGTGTTGTACTCTGATAAGTGCTATTGTATACATAACTGTTATATTTCAAAGTTATGTTATCTATTATATGTTATTCGTTCCGCTGTGAGGTTCGTGTTACTCTAATGTTGTGTTCTTCTTCTTCTTCTTCTATTCTAAGTTTCTATCTTATCTATTCTCACCTTCTAATTTCTTTCATTAATTACCGGGATTTTTCGATGTTTTGGTTATTGACGTCGAGCTTACGTCGATAACCAAAGCCGCTCAAAATCCGAGTCGTTACATTCCTATATATTCGTTTGAAGTTACGATTGTCGATACGCGAACTGCAGCGCTCGTTTTGTTTAATTTTATATTATATATATATAATGTAGAAACCATTTGGGCGAATTCCTTTATTAAAAATGAGGATTTCAACTATGTATCACTTTAAATCAAAGACAAAATGACATTTTGTTTGCCAGTTCTAATGCGACCCAAAAATGATATTTTAACGATATATATATATATATTTAATATTCAACAAAATGACATTTTTGTTCGCCAATTCTAATGCGACCAAAAATGATATTTTAACGATATATATTTTAATGTTCGACCAAAATGATATTTTTGTTCGCCAATTCTAATGCGACCAAAAATGATATTTTAACGATATATATTTTAATGTTCGACCAAAATGATATTTTTGTTCGCCAATTCTAATGCGACCAAAAATGATATTTTAACGATATATATTTTAATGTTCGACCAAAATGATATTTTTGTAACCAATTCTAAGGCGACTAAAATGATGGTTTAAAATGTATAATTTCAATATTCGACAAAATGACATTTTTGTTCGCCAATTCTAATGCGACAAAAATGACGGTTTCAACATTTTTCACTTTTATATTCAATAAAAATGATATTTTTGTCCGCCAATTCTAATGCAACAAAAATGACGGTTTCAACATTTTTCACTTTTATATTCAACAAAAATGATATTTTTGTCCGCCAATTCTAATGCAACAAAAATAATGGTTTCAACATTGTATATTTTTATTCTTTTTCATTTACATAAGAAAAAGCTAATTCTTCAAGTTTGTAACTTTTATTTTCAAGGGGAGTTGTAAATGAAATTCTAATGTCAATTTCGTTTTCCTCTTTATTTACAAAGAAAAATGTTAATAAAATTCTTATGTCAAGTTTTTCTCTAATTCATTTTTATAACATAAAAATGTACTTTTTCTCTAATTCATTTTTATAACATAAAAATGTACTTTTTCTCTAATTCATTTTTATAACATAAAATGTACTTTTTATAGGATTCATTTTTAATACATAAAAATGAACTTTTTATTTATTCATTTTGTTACATAGAAATGTACTTCCTTTTATTTTACATTGAAAATGTAAAATCCTTTATTTAACATTGCAAAATGTAAATGCCCATTATTCCTTTTTATTTACATTGAAAAATGTAAACTCTTTTATATTGAAAAAGTAAATTCTTTTATTCTTCTTATTTACATTGAAAAATGTAAATTCTCTTTTCATTCTATTTACATTGGAAAAATGTAAATTCTCTTTTTATCTTTACATTAGAAAATGCAAATTTTCTTATTTTTTTTTCTTTACATTAAAAATGTAAATTCTTATTCCTATTTCTTTTACATTAGAAAATGTAAATCCTTATTCCTATTTCTTTTACATTAGAAAATGTAAATTCTTATTCCTATTTCTTTTACATTAGAAAAATGTAAATGAATCATAATCTTGTGTTCACTAATCAAGTTTTGTTCCTTTTCTTTTATTTACAAAGAAAATGTAGATAAGATTCTAGTGCTCAAGTTTGTTCTCTTTTTCATATTTCAAACTTGAGTTCTTTTATTTACATAGAAATGTAAATAAAAATATAAATGCCAAATTTTATTCTTCTTTTTATTTACAAGGAAAAATGTAAAAAAAATCCTTTTGTCAATTTTTTTTCTTTTTTCGAGGTCAAGTTCAAGGTGTTAACATAACGCTAGAATACGGTTCAACTTCAACATCATAACATAACACATGATAACATGGTTTTTGTCTAACCATTTCTATAATTTGTCCAACGATGTGATTTTCAATGTCAACACAAAACAACACAACAACTAATTTGGTGTATAATTCCCATGAACCAAAATAAAAGTATCATCTTTATTTTATTTTGTAAATCAAATTAAAATATTTAAACTTTATTTCTCTTTTATGTAAATCAAAATAAAAGATTCAACTTTTGTTCTTATTATGTAAATCACAATAGAGGATCCAACCGGCTTTTATTATGTAAAACCAAGATTCCAACTTTCTTTGTGAAACAAAGATTTTACTTTCATTTGTTTTTGAAACAAAAACAAGATGCAAACTTTCAATTATTTTGTGAAACAAAGATTTTACTTTCATTTGTTTTTGAAACAAAAACAAGATTCAAACTTTCAATTATTTTGTGAAACAAAGATTTTACTTTCATTTGTTTTTGAAACAAAAACAAGATTCAAACTCTCAATTATTTTGTGAAACAAAGATTTTACTTTCATTTGTTTTTGTAGAGAGAAATAAAAATAAAAAAAATAAAATAAGAATAAAGGTAATAAAGATGAGAATTTTATTGAGATTACATCAGAATTCACAGATCTACACTAACATGGTTACATCATGACATCACAACATATCTTGATAACAGTACAATATCACAACAACGCAGATCATAATCAATAATATACAATCATGATTTCATAATAATCATTAATTTATAATTAATTAAAATAAATCAGAATCCTCACCTTCGTTTGCGATTTGGTCCAAATTTCAAACAGTTCAAAATGGTCTCGTTTTAGTTCAGAGTAGTAGCTCTTTTCAATACGATCACAACGTCGCTGAAATCATCGAATTCCGATTTGAAACAAATCAGTTATGATTAAACAAAGTATTAAAACAATTAGATTATCTAATCAATTAATTAACTAGGAAAATACCCCTTCTTTCTTCTTCAGGAACAAAGGCCGACACTTTCTGTTATTGCTCCGAACTAGGTCAAGGGATTTCAGCCTCCTCGTCGGGCTTCGGGACAATCAAAGGCCACCACGCCGTAGTGTCACCAGAGGCGCACAGGGGGGTCCCAAGATGGTGAAACTCGGTTGGCCTTTGGGGGAGGCCAACGGCAGTTTTGGGCGTGGGTTTGGGTGCCCTGTTCTCGGCGGTTGTGGCACCAGGTGATGATCAGGTGGTATGAATTTGTAGAGGGGAAAAATCTCTTTGATATGGTGTAAATATTGGGATTTAATTCGGGAAGAAGAGAGAGTATTTAGTGGAGAATGGTGGAAGCTTTTCTGGCCATGGATTTCGTGAACGCGGCGGCTACAGATGACAATGAATAGTGTTTGCTTTAGGGTTTTGTCCTATTTTTATATTAATTTTAGTGTATTTTTATAATTAAATCCATAATTTCTAAACTATTTCGATTTCAGCCCAACTGAAAGTGTCTCTAGCAAATAACCCATATTCCGGACCCAACGGGCTAGGTCCAGTCAGCCCAAACGGCTGTCTGTGGCCTGGTTTATTTATTTTAATATTAAATTTCTTTATTAAATTAGTTCTGTTGCATAAATAAATTCACCGAGGCCACATACGGACCCAGAAAAATCCAGAAAAAATATTTTTGGCTTCGTTATGCCGATACGGTCCTAACAAAATTGATTTCGTCGAATTCTGACACTGTTTGAAAAATGGCTATTTTTCAGTCGATTAAATTTGACTGTAATCGACCAAACACATTTTCCTTTGCCACGCTCACATATTAAATCGAAATTTTTTGAAAATTGAAACCCAGCTATAATATGACATTTCGGTTCCGATGAAAGTGGTTTCGTCGAAAACAGAGATCGTCTGAAAATTGACTATTTTCACCGGCTTTAATATTATTTAAAAATGAAATTTTTTAATTTCTGCAACATTTTTCCACCAAATAATTTAAAATAAAAAATTTAATTGGTTCGGATTTTTCGGGTCGTTACAATCTCCCCCACTTAAGAATTTTCGTCCCGAAATGGAAACAAAGTAAAGTAGGAACCAAGATGGAAAATGTAAATTGGTATAAACGTACCTTAATACAAGAGTTACTCAGAGATATCCACTCTGCACTTGGGGTAAGCCTTTTTGATGCTATCTTTAGTCTCGCAAGTACAGTCTCTAGGATCCCCACTCCACTGAACCTTGACTAGGTTGATCTTCTTGTTCTTCAAGATTTTGGTTTCTTTGCCAATGATCTTAACTGGGTCCTTTCTCACCGTCAGATTTGGAGCAATATCTAGGACATGTTGGTTTAATTCATCCTCGATTAGATCTGGATCGTGCACATGCTTGCGGAGTTGAGACACATGAAATACATCATGCACCCCAGGCAACCAGTCGGACAGCTGCACTCTATAAGCGAGAGTACCAATCCTTTCGAGAATATGGAATGGACCAATGAATCTCGGTGCCAACTTCCCCGTCTTCCCAAAACGAATCACGCCTCTCAGAGGAGAAACCTTCAAGTATACTCGATCACCCGCAGAGAATTCAAGATTCCTTCTTCGCTGGTCAGCATAGCTCTTTTGTTGGCTCTGAGCAGTCAACAAGCGCTTCTTAATCAAGTCAACCTTATCTGATGCTTCTCGAACCATGTCGGGGCCCAAGACTAATCGATTTCCTGACTCCACCCAACATGCCAGAGATCTGCACGGCCTGCCATAAAGTAATTCAAATGGTGACATCCCCAAGCTTGCTTGGTAGCTATTATTATAGGAGAATTCCACCAAGTGCAAGTGGTCCTCCCATGAACCGCCAAAGTCGAGAATGCAAGCACGCAATAAGTCTTCCAAAATACGATTCACCCTCTTAGTCTGGCCATCTGTCTGAGGGTGATAGGCAGAGCTCAGATTTAACTGGGTTCCAAGTTCCTCTTGAGCAGCTTCCCAGAATTTACTGGTAAATAATGGATCCCGATCACTGACAATGCTTTTGGGAACCCCATGTAGTCTGACTATTTCTTTAAGATAGAGCTGTGCTAAACTTCAAGCTGTTCTATTGGACCGAACAGGGATAAAATGGGCAGATTTTGTTAAGCGGTCGACAATCACCCATATGCTATCGTTGCCCTTTCTGCTTCGCGGCAAGCCATCTATAAAGTCCCTAGAAATTTCCTCCCACTTCCAACCCGGAACTCCTAGCGGTTGCAACAAACCCGCCAGTTTCTGCTGATCACTTTTAACTTGTTGGCAAGTGGGACATCTAGCAACATAAATGGAAATGTCTCTCTTCATCGACCTCCACCAAAATGTACGCTTGAGGTCGTGATACATTTTGCTCACTCCAGGGTGAACACTAGGCTTAGATTTATGACATTCATCCATAACCTCTCTTCTGAGCTTAGAGTCGTATGGAACACAGATTCGGCCCAATAGCCTCAGAACCCCATTGTCATCAATCAGGAAACTTGTGGTTTCGCCATCCTGAATTCTTTTAATAATCCTCTGAATAAATTTATCATCCTTCTGAAGAGTAGAGACTTTATCAATCAAAGAAGGAGTGGCAATGAGACTGGCGATAATGAGATTGTTGCATTCTGCATTCTTTCTACTGAGTGCATCGGCTACCACGTTTGCTTTACCCGGAGTATATAGGATATCCAGGTCATATGATGCAAGAAATTCGACCCAGCGCTGCTGCCTCATATTCAAATCTTTTTGGGTAAAAAGGTGCTTCAAAGATTTGTGGTCGGTGTAAATTTCAAACTTTTCACCCAAAAGATAATGCCTCCATATTTTAAGAGCAAATACAATGGCCATTAGTTCAAGGTCGTGCGTGACATAATTCTTCTCATGTGGCTTCAGTTGGCGACTAGCATATGCGACTACCCTGCCTCTTTGCATCAGCACCGCACCAATACCTTAAATAAATAAGGGATAACATGTTAAATGAGATTTGTCATTAAAGGAAAATGTGATCTCAGACATGTTAATTCACAAAACAAAAGAAACAACCTTGCTTAGAGGCGTCGGTCAGACCTTCAAATCCTGATTGCCATCTATGATGGTCAACACAGGAGCATTGGTCAACCTCTTCTTTAGTTCTTGGAAAGCTGCCTCGCATTCGGGTGTCCACTTTAATTTTGTATGCTTCTTGGTCAGGTTGGTCAATGGACAAGCTACCTTCGAAAAATCTTTAACAATTTCCGATAATAGCCGGCCAGTCCCAAGAAACTTCTGACCTTCGTGGGGGTTTTAGGCTGCTTCCATTCTTGGATGGTTGAGATCTTTCCTAGATCTACGGAGATGCCTTCCTTTGATACAACATAGCCGAGGAATTTCACCTCCTCTTGCCAGAATATGCATTTAGAAAATTTTTCTTTCAGCACATTTCTTTGCAAAATCTCTAAGACTTCTCTCAGATGCTGTTCGTGCTCAGCAACGGATTTAGAAAAGATGAGGATGTTGTCGATGAACACGAGCACAAATTTATTTAAAACATCTCTGAATACTCTATTCATCAAATCTACAAAATATGCTGGAGCATTACATAGACCGAAAGGCATTACTAGCCATTCATAGAAGATGTCAGGGCCTCTGAAAGCAGTTAAAGGCACACACTCCTCTGCGATGCGAAGTTGATGGAAGCATGTAGCTAGGTCCATCCTAGAGAATACTCGTGCCCCATGAAGCCGTTCAAGCAATTCATCAATACGAGGCAGTGGATATTTGTTCTTAAGAGTTTGCTTGTTGAGATCGCGGTAGTCTACACATAGCCTGAGAGTACCGTCTGATTTTGGGACGAACACCACTGCTGCTCCCCATTCTGAGAAGCTGGGCCTGATCAGACCCTTCCACAAAAGCTGCTTGGTTTGATTTTTCAGCTCCTATCTTTCTTTTGGCGACATTCTCCGAATGGGATGTACAACAGGCCTTGCATTCAGAGCTAAATCTATTCGGAAGCTGATTTCTCTATGTGGAGGTAGGTCTTCAACTTCTTTGAAAACATCAGCGTAATTTTTGACGACAGGGATATCCCCAATAGAAGTAGGGGTAACTTCTAGAGAAGACCAGAAAGTTTTCCTATCGGTGGCTGTGCCATGGCAGGGTATACATACATTTCCGAGATTAGTTTTAACTTTAACAATTCTTTCGGCACATTTGACTTCAGCCTCATATTTTGTCAGCCAATCAATCCCAAGAATGACATCATAGCCGGAGAAACTCATAACGATCAAATCAAAGGGAAATTTGCAGCGAGAATAAGAGATAGGTACTCGACAATACTGATCAAGAATAAGAGAACCTCCTATCGGACTATTGGCTCTAATAAATTTTTTGAGTTTCCTTGGTTTTAGTTTCAACTTTTTAATCGCATCATTAGAAATAAAGCTTCGTGTAGCACCAGTATCAAATAAGACAGTAATAGGGATATTCTTAATATTAAGCATACCTCCCAAGACATCGGGTTTATTAGGCCCCTCAGTCGAAGTTGGTGTATTTGCTCCCTCATAAACATGTGCCACCTGAGCATTCCTTAGCAGTGGACAATGCGCCTTGATGTGCCCCTTTTGATGGCAATTGTAGCATTCCCTTTTGTCCTGCGAACTCTGGCCACAATTCTGAGAATTTTGACCACGGTTTTGGGAGCTCTGACCACGGTTCTGACTAGGGCCTGAATCATCTCTCTTGACCCTTTTCGGCGCTCTACACTCGTAATTGAAATGCCCAATCTTGCCGCAGTTATAGCAGGTCACCTTGCTCATATCCCTCTTCTTCCCTTGTGGCTTAGCTGCAGAAGAATTGCTCGCCTCTTGTTTCTTGTTAGCCTGTTCCTTTGGGTTGTTGCTTTGACTTTTTCCCCTATCCTGCGGTCCAGACTCATCATTCTCTTCATAGCGGCACGCCATTTCCACTACTTCATTGAAAGGGAGCTTGATATGGGCAGTGACTCGATTCAAAATTTTCTTGGACAACCCCTTTATAAATCTCTTGTTCTTCTCAACTGGGTCTTGAATCAAGCTAGGGACATATCGTGAAAGCTCATCAAACTTCCTCACATACTCAGAAACGGTCATACTAGCTTGCTGCAGGTTAACGGACTGCTCGCGCAGACGCTCTCTAGCTTGTGGGGGTATATATTTCTCATTGAAAAGCTCCTTGAATCTGGCCCAAGACATATTGGCCACATCTTTGCAGATTTTAATTGTATCCCACCAATGCCCTGCCTCCTCCTTTAGTTGCCAAACCGCTAGATAACGCTTTCGCTGTTCTTCCAGTTCCAAGCCTTCCAGAATTTTTTCGCAATCTTTAAGCCATGCCTCTGCTTGGATCGCAGACTCCCGCCCTGTAAAAGGCACATCTCCAAGTTCCTGAATTTCTTTGACATTCTGTCCAAATCAAAAGGCTGTGGAGGTGGAGGTGGTTCAACTACGACCTCTGAATTATGCTGGTCTTGAGTGATGGGTGTCTCGTCTCTAGCTTGCCCTCCAGCTCCTACTCGGGCTCCTCCTCTAGCCCCACCTCGAGCTCCACCACGGGCTCCACCTCGGGCTATTCTGGATCTAGTATCCATTTAAATCAGTCTGTACCATCAAGGAAAGAGTCAGACCAACAAAAATGAGAAATTTCAAGAAAAGATAAGATAAGGACGAGATGAAAAGATGATGATGTAATGACTGTAAAATATGTGTTATTCTGCTGTGCTCACTCTAGGACATTTCTAGTCCTATCTCTAATGAGCTACTCGTCTTAGAATAATGTGGATTCTATCTAGATGGATTGTTCTAAATATGTTATATTCCGTAGCTAAGGTAAACCTTAGGCTCTGATACCAACTGTGATGACCCCAAACTTCCGTGGACCGAAAGTAAGGATAATCATTTTGGAATACAACATATTCACAACAAAAACAGATCTCAAATAAATATCATAACACATAAACCATCGCTGCGGAACTAAATGTCATCAACATCACAACAGAATCATCAGAGTATGCAGTTTACAGGATCAACTTAGCATAATAGCAGTCTCAACGAAAGAGAAATAAGTCTCAAATGAAAAGAAATGAGTTTCAAATCCCATTACATACATCAAAAGCAAGAGACAGAAAAATGTCTCAAAAGCAGAATAAAAGATGGAGAAAGGATCTTCTTCTTCTTCCTCCCCAAAGCTAGCTCCCAACAAAAAGTGTCACCTAGAAACCTATCAATTGGTTGCCCGTGTGGAAAGAGGGCACCCGAGTTTGCAAAAGTGAAACAAACTACGAGTCAGTCATGGGACTGGTGTGAGAATTCTTAACTAAATTAACTATCAAGATGGCGAATCTCAGGACCACGCCGCTAACGCGGAACGGGTTCACTCCATTGGAATGCTAGTGTAATATTTTATAAAGTTTATATAAAATAGCGGAATGACTTTTTGAAAAATGAAACCATCATAAGACTCAAGTCCTATCACACAATGCAACGCACACCAGAGGATAGAGTTTTCCCTTATGATGATCAAACATGCTTAATACGTGAAAAATAATATTTTAATATTATCATTAGTGTCTAGGCAGTAATAAAATACTTCAATATAAATATATTAATCCTAGACGGCATAGGTACCATATACTATGTCGCCGTATATAAATTTACAATAAAAACTGAAATGTTGTCGTATTGGGAATTGGTTTTCTATCATGAAGTCGAGGCTAGGGATCGTCCTCTTCCGATTCAAGACACTGTAGAAAATGCCTCAAGATCCCCCGCAGTGAACCCTTGGAACAGTAGGGCCGGTCCCCGCCTAACGGTAGTGGATTGGCAATTCCTGAACATACGTTTCCCGGCCCCTTTGGACCTATAATGTGACCACTTCCGGCCTATAAAAACGAGGTACCTCAATCCAAAATCCACATAGTAAAATGCCGGGCCATGTTAAAACCCAAACATCACTCTAGCAAGAAAGAAACATATGCACTCCCTACGGTCCATATCCCGTTTTTGACTCATATCGGGGTGTGAGGCTCGTGAAGTCATGTAATACACAAAGCTATGCCTAAACAGGCTATGCTTTGATCATCAGTCACAAGGCTTGCTTTTCAACAAAGCCTTGATCATTGCATCTTGGCGTGCCACGTTGACAATTCAACGCCATGCTATCGATAACTACTACTACGTACCTGGGTGTTAAGTAGAGAATAAATTCTCCACCACCAAACAGACATATATTAATGGAAATCGATTTAATTACATGTATCAAATTCCAACGTCAGACACGCATCCATTTACAAGTCCGTTCTGGGTCTGAACGAAACCGGAGACTCCAAAAAGGTGCTCGCTAATCCACACGATCAACACACACGTCCGGACAATTACTGCTTCAACCTAGTCCTGGGAGCAAGTCAGTCCAAGGAATCAGAAGTCATCGCCCGCTCGATGTGAAGGTCGCCGGTCTTCTACACCATCTTGTTACATCTTTGATTTAATCGCCGTTCAATTATTTGAAATGAGTTAAACTCGGCCTTTTCAAATAATTGTCGCATGATTATAGTTTAAAACATTTCATATATATTTATAACCATTTATCGCTATTTTTATTTATAAAAAAATAGCTCGAAATATATAAACGACGTTACGGGTCAATGGGTGGCGCTGGCGCGGTTTTTACCAAAATTTGAATTACACATATCTTAAAATCTAACCGTCGGATTTTGATGAAATTTATATTGTTGGAAAGCTTTTCCCAAAGCGGTCCTAACGGTTCCAGTTTTGGGAAAATCCAACGGTTGGATCTTCCAATATTTTCGTTTGAAGTTACAATTGTCGATACACGAACTGCAGCGCTCGTTTCGTTTAATTTTATATTTTATATATATATATATAATATAGAAACCATTTGGGCGAATTCCTTTATTAAAAATGAGGATTTCAACTATGTATCACTTTAAATCAAAGACAAAATGACATTTTGTTTGCCAGTTCTAATGCGACCCAAAAATGATATTTTAACGATATATATATTTAATATTCAACAAAATGACATTTTTGTTCGCCAATTCTAATGCGACAAAAAATGATATTTTAACGATATATATTTTAATGTTCGACCGAAATGATATTTTTGTTCGCCAATTCTAATGCTACCAAAAATGATATTTTAACGATATATATTTTAATGTTCGACCAAAATGATATTTTTGTTCGCCAATTCTAATGCGACCAAAAATGATATTTTAACGATATATATTTTAATGTTCGACCAAAATGATATTTTTGTAACCAATTCTAAGGTGACTAAAATGATGGTTTAAAATGTATAATTTCAATATTCGACAAAATGACATTTTTGTTCGCCAATTCTAATGCGACAAAAATGATGGTTTCAACATTTTTCACTTTTATATTCAATAAAAATGATATTTTTGTCCACCAATTCTAATGCGACAAAAATGACGGTTTCAACATTTTTCACTTTTATATTCAATAAAAATGATATTTTTGTCCGCCAATTCTAATGCAACAAAAATAATGGTTTCAACATTGTATATTTTTATTCTTTTTCATTTACATAAGAAAAAGCTAATTCTTCAAGTTTGTAACTTTTATTTTCAAGGGGAGTTGTAAATGAAATTCTAATGTCAATTTCGTTTTCCTCTTTATTTACAAAGAAAAATGTAAATAAAATTCTTCTGTCATGTTTTTCTCTAATACATTTTTATAACATAAAAATGTACTTTTTCTCTAATTCATTTTTATAACATAAAAATGTACTTTTTCTAGGATTCATTTTTAACACATAAAAATGAACTTTTTATTTATTCATTTTGTTACATAGAAATGTACTTCCTTTTATTTTTCATTGAAAATGTAAAATCCTTTATTTAACATTGCAAAATGTAAATGCCCATTATTCCTTTTTATTTACATTGAAAAATGTAAATTCTTTTATATTGAAAAAGTAAATTCTTTTATTCTTCTTATTTACATTGAAAAATGTGAATTCTCTTTTCATTCTATTTACATTGGAAAAATGTAAATTCTCTTTTTATCTTTACATTAGAAAATGCAAATTTTCTTATTTCTTTTTCTTTACATTAAAAATGTAAATTCTTATTCCTATTTCTTTTACATTAGAAAATGTAAATCCTTATTCCTATTTCTTTTACATTAGAAAATGTAAATTCTTATTCCTATTTCTTTTACATTAGAAAAATGTAAATGAATCATAATCTTGTGTTCGCTAATCAAGTTTTGTTCCTTTTCTTTTATTTACAAAGAAAATGTAAATAAGATTCTAGTGCTCAAGTTTGTTCTCTTTTTCATATTTCAAACTTGACTTCTTTTATTTACATAGAAATGTAAATAAAAATATAAATGCCAAATTTTATTCTTCTTTTTATTTACAAGGAAAAATGTAAAAAAAAATCCTTTTGTCAATTTTTTTTCTTTTTTCGAGGTCAAGTTCAAGGTGTTAACATAACGCTAGAATACGGTTCAACTTCAACATCATAACATAACACATGATAACATGGTTTTTGTCTAACCATTTCTATAATTTGTCCAACGATGTGATTTTCAATGTCAACACAAAACAACACAACAACTAATTTGGTGTATAATTCCCATGAACCAAAATAAAAGTATCATCTTTATTTTATTTTGTAAATCAAATTAAAATATTTAAACTTTTTTCTCTTTTATGTAAATCAAAATAAAAGATTCAACTTTTGTTCTTATTATGTAAATCACAATAGAGGATCCAACCGGCTTTTATTATGTAAAACCAAGATTCCAACTTTCTTTGTGAAACAAAGATTTTACTTTCATTTGTTTTTGAAACAAAAACAAGATGCAAACTTTCAATTATTTTGTGAAACAAAGATTTTACTTTCATTTGTTTTTGAAACAAAAACAAGATTCAAACTTTCAATTATTTTGTGAAACAAAGATTTTACTTTCATTTGTTTTTGAAACAAAAACAAGATTCAAACTCTCAATTATTTTGTGAAACAAAGATTTTACTTTCATTTGTTTTTGTAGAGAGAAATAAAAATAAAAAAAATAAAATAAGAATAAAGGTAATAAAGATGAGAATTTTATTGAGATTACATCAGAATTCACAGATCTACACTAACATGGTTACATCATGACATCACAACATATCTTGATAACAGTACAATATCACAACAACGCAGATCATAATCAATAATATACAATCATGATTTCATAATAATCATTAATTTATAATTAATTAAAATAAATCAGAATCCTCACCTTCGTTTGCGATTTGCTCCGAACTAGGTCAAGGGATTTCAGCCTCCTCGTCGGGCTTCGGGACAATCAAAGGCCACCACGCCGTAGTGTCACCAGAGGCGCACAGGGGGGGTCCCAAGATGGTGAAACTCGGTTGGCCTTTGGGGGAGGCCGATGGCAGTTTTGGGCGTGGGTTTGGGTGCCCTGTTCTCGGCGGTTGTGGCACCAGGTGATGATCAGGTGGTATGAATTTGTAGAGGGGAAAAATCTCTTTGATATGGTGTAAATATTGGGATTTAATTCGGGAAGAAGAGAGAGTATTTAGTGGAGAATGGTGGAAGCTTTCCTGGCCATGGATTTCGTGAACACGGCGGCTACAGATGACAATGAATAGTGTTTGCTTTAGGGTTTTGTCCTATTTTTATATTAATTTTAGTGTATTTTTATAATTAAATCCATAATTTCTAAACTGTTTCGATTTCAGCCCAACTGAAAGTGTCTCTAGCAAATAACCCATATTCCGGACCCAACGGGCTAGGTCTAGTCAGCCCAAACGGCTGTCTGTGGCCTGGTTTATTTATTTTAATATTTAATTTCTTTATTAAATTAATTTTGCCGCACAAATAAATTCACCGAGGCCACATACGGACCCAGAAAAATCCAGAAAAAATATTTCTGGCTTCGTTATGCCGATACGGTCCTAACAAAATTGATTTCGTCGAATTCTGTCACTGTTTGAAAAATGGCTATTTTTCAGTCGATTAAATTTGACTGTAATCGACCAAACACATTTTCCTTTGCCACGCTCACATATTAAATCGAAATTTTTTGAAAATTGAAACCCAGCTATAATATGATATTCCGGTTCCGATGAAAGTGGTTTCGTCGAAAACAGAGATCGTCTGAAAATTGACTATTTTCACCGGCTTTAATATTATTTAAAAATGAACATTTTTAATTTCTGCCACAATTTTCCAACAAATAATTTAAAATAAAAAAATTTAAATTGGTTCGGATTTTTCGGGTCGTTACAGTTTGTATTTTGGATTAATCGTTTAATGCGATGGCGAAACCGTTTGAACTCCAAACCGCACCAGACTGAACCGTGCCCAAATCTAATTATTATCTATCAAAAATTTGAGCTCGCTCCAACAATCGTAACATTTTCAAAAGTTTAGCTCAATTATTCACTGTTCAAACATTTATTCAAACAGTTAAATTTAAACATCAAATTCAAACAGTTAAATTTAAACATCAAATATATTATTCTCCGAATGTCGAAATGAGCTTAAATTCTGGATAGATGATAATATTTAGGTGGATTGAACATCTACAAATTTTTATTGTATATGGATTGGCATAGCTCATGAACGTGCAGAGGTGATGCAAAACAGGGGCACCGCGGATCGCTCCTATACATACATACATACATGCACACACACAAATATATATATAACAAGAAGTATATACTAAAAACGGATAAAAACGGCATTCTTTAGTGGTTCACAAAATTAGTCCAGAGTGTGAAGATTGCACTGGGAACTACAAAGAAAAAACTGAGCTCTACATAAAATACTACAAAACAACAAAATAGCACAAAAGTAGTACAACCAAAGAAAGTTGGGACACAAATAGTCCAGATGGCCACCATTTAAGGAACAATGGTTGAAAGCTAACCCGCACCTATCTCCATCTAGAGGACAGCGAGAAAACATAAATATCCACCCTGGGCAAAGCCAAGAGAAAACCCATAACCAAATGTTGAAAGAATCCCAAGGTCCCATTTGAAAAGAATTGCCTAGCATGCTCTGACCCTATGAAGCCACCCAAGACAAAACTAACCAAACTAAGAATGAGTCAATCTAAAGCCCAACCCTAAAAAAACAACCTTGTTCCTACACGAGATCGATATTTAGGGATCAACCAACCCAACGTGAGACCTAGTTCCCCCAAGGAAATGAAAAGGAATGTGATATAGATATCGATACGGGATTAAGGAAACCCATAAATGGCCTTCCTTTGAACGTGAAATGGATATCGGCCGACATCTTCCTAATAATGGTGCGAGAAAGCATGGGAAACTCATCAAAAATCGCCTTATTACTTGCACACCAAAGCTGTCAGCAAATGAAACAAGAAATGCGGCAAAAAATAATTGGGAAGAGATCTTTGCCCTGAACCCTAGCCCGTAGAACAAAGGAGGATAGACTAAGACACCAAAAAACAGACAAGCACCCCTAAAATGGGACCAAATAGAGGAAGTTTTCTCACTATCCTAAACCAAATATGACGTAGTTCCAACCACTCCGACGCCACAACAAAGGTAGTGAGACATAAAAGGGTGTCTATGCTCATAATCTTATCATCTAGTGGGAAATCGTTATGGAGAACTTTTCACATAAGAATGGAAACCTTAGGAGAATGCACTTATTCCAAATGGAGGGGAAGTCAAGGTTTCTCTACGAGGAAATTCCGACTGAATTCCACGATGCCTTGAGAGAGAAAGGGTTATATTCCAGGCTAAACCCCCACTGTGCCTATCCGAAGTAGCCTTGACTGACTTCATCCATTTTCACGGAGGGGGTGTATGGAGTAGTCAAAGGGAAATAGCCTACTATACTTAGCATGTAGGAAGGAAGCCCATAGAGAATCGTGGATCTGAAATGAGTCCAAAGCTTACAAGCATAAACTTTGCACACCTCTTGGGGCTTAAATCGTTTAAGGCCACCTTCGTTTCTAGGGAGGCAGAAGGTGTCTTAAGATACCCAGTGGTGTCTCCTGGAATCAACTCTGCTTCTCTAGAAAAAGGATGTGACCGATGACTTGTAAGATTGTAAGAAAGAAACAATGGGTGTCATGGCTGCAAAAACAAGAGACCTAAGTGAATCGAACATAGACTTTATGAGAACTAATATTCTTGGCTGGGAAAGGAGAGTAGAATTCCACTTGGAGATTTTCCCTCAAGATCTGCTGGTCAGGTGTTCAAAGAGAGCGTTGCATTTATAGTTACGATAGTGCCCAATGCCAAGATAGGTAAGTAGGAGGGAGGTTATTTGAAACTGGAAAAGGACGAGATCCATTCCACCTTTTAGGAATCAACGAATTCGGAGGTAACAAACCAGATCTTCGTGGTATTGAACAACCGCCCCGAGCACTATCCGTAGAGATGGAGAAAGGACATGAGATGATGCATTGACTGGCATTAACCATTAGTGAAATTTATGATGTCATTTGCAAAAGACAAGGACAACATGACAAGGCATCTGTTAGGGATGCCAAAGCGCTTAATGTGACCGGCAATCGTGAGGCAGTGCAACCCACAAACCATAGCATCAGAAGCGATAACAAAGCAAAAGGGACAGGGGATCTCCTTGACGTAGGCTTCTTCCTGAAAGAGAAAAACTTTTGGCTGCTCCGTTAATGAGAATAGAGAAACAACAGTTGGAAATAAGGTGTCAGACAAGATCAATAAAGGTTTCGGGGAATCCAAACACCCGAAGAACACGAACGAGGAAAAATCAAGACATGCAGTTATAGGCTTCATCCATATCTAGCTTGATGACCACAACAGAATCATGAATCTTCCAATTGATTTAGGAATAATATCTTGAGCGAGAAGGACATTATCAGAGATGAGTCTTCCTTTGATGGCTCGGGAAGAGGAGATAATGCAATCCAGTAGGGACACAAGCCTAGAACCTGGAATATTTGAATTTACTTTGTTAGAAAAGTTATAAGGACTAATCAACCTAAAGTCAAAGCAAAATTAAGGCTTCTCAATCTTTGAAATTGGCACACGGTTAATGGAAGTCTTGCTCTTTGGTAGCGGATGACCAAAGAAAAAAGATTGGATCACTAAGGAGAAGCCCGCTCACGCTCTCTTTACTAAGCGAGAAAACCGTGGCTCTGATTTCCTTCACAGTAGGCGGGAAGGAAATACCAGGGGCCTCAAAAGGAAGGACGAGACAAGGAAGATGCGAAAGCATACCAGATCTACATGATTGGCCGATGGACACTATAGGAGGGACTAAAAATGGGAAGTGATAGTCTCTTCTACGTCTACTAGAGAAGATGCCAAAGAGAGAAACAAATGCCTAATTTTGTAAATTTGTAAGATTTTATTTTTCTTTTAAAAAGAGGAGTGAAAGAATGTCGAGTTGGAGTCTCCATAAATGACCTATTTGATCCTGGCTTTCTCACGAAGAAAGCCCGCCTCGATTTTCAACTTGGAGTTGAAGGCTAACTGAGAAAGGACCCAATCTGCTTTGTTAGAAGCAGTCGGGTTCGAGTCGAAGAAGCCTCGACAATAATGAGAACTTCTACTTCCAAGCAGACTTGGTCGACGATATTCTTAAAGATCTGAATATTCCAGAGTTTAAAACAAGATTTGAGGCACTTGAGCTTTTGAAAGAAAATGACGATAGGATTTCCTTCAACTACTACAACCCAACAGTCCTGAACAGTAGAAAGAAGGAAGTGATGGGAGTTCCAAATCAACTGAAAACAAAACAATGTCATACACAAATCCAAAAGTGGAGAACACTTTAAAATCATAAGGGCATAATCCAAGCTACCCTTCAAATCCGAAAACCCTGTCAAAGATGAAAGTAAGTGGAAGTGCAAGCTACCCTTCAAATCTGAAAACCTATCAAAGATGAAAAAGGATCACGTTGGGTCTTTCTTGGTTATTACACTAAGTAAAAGCCAAACCAATGAAGAAACTTCAGAAAAGCTCGAGTGGATGGTGAAGGAGTTGAAATCCTCCACCGTTGATCGACTGATGGAAGAGCTACAAAATTTCTCAACTTGGCCGGTGACAACATTGAAATCCTCTCGATTATGGAAACATCAAAACGACGATCAGAAAGGGATAAAATATCCTGCTACAACCTATGGGCCGACCCAGCCACCCTTAGGTCGACCTATGGGTCGACCCAAGCTGGAGTGGGTCGTCCCCTAAAGGGATGATTTCCCATTTGCTTTCCCGCTTCTTCGTTTCGAAATTCTAGAATTTTATATTCAATATATATAAGCCTCTTATATGTATATAAGCTTCTAGAACCCATAACTTCTTCATACGTTGTCCGTTTTACGCTAACTTGGGGTCTATCTGAACCAAAATTCCGAGGTGAACGCAACGGTAGCCGGTTTCAGTTAATTATGAATATTTATTATGGTTATAGTGGATTTTAGTTTGGGGTGTTACATTTTCCCATACTTAAAGGATTTCGCCCACGAAATCTCCAATTCCAAAAAAAATGTTATTATCCTAACATTCATCTTCAACCATCTACTCATTAATCATCCACAGGTGTCCATTATCCATAAGAGATTCTAATGCTTGTATGGACTTATGCAAAGTGTTGTGTATATATGTTCTTACACTAATGTGAAAATAAGGCGGTCGACTGATTTAGTTGACCTCGTTAATGCAATATATGTTTGTATCGCGAGACCAAAATGTATGCAAATAGTCCTACTATATCGTGTAAACTCAATATGTGTGCATAATCATCTGTCCAAATGCAACATCCACATGATGAAACATCCATTTCCATTCATAGAAAATCTAAAATACACACACATACATATGCAACATGCAAGTGATTTGAGCTGATCTAGTGCCTAGTGTGTGCGTGTATATGCATCCACGAGCAACGACTAGCAGACACTTGCGTTCACTTGTAACCATCAACTGTAACATGTTTCAAATGCATGTTTCCAACTATCTGACTTTGCCTAAAGATCGAAATCTTCGAACGATAGGATAAATAAACTAGAATGGTAGAAGCAAATGCAAAATAAAAGCTTGGAAAAGAAGTCAAGAACTAACTCTCAAAGAGAAAAGGGTAAGAAGCGCGAATCCTATCTTCGGGTTCCCATGTCGCATCTTCGCGGTCTTCTCCCTATTGCACTTTTACCAATCAGATTTTCTGTTCCTCAACTTCATGATTTATGATCCAAAGATATAAGTAGGAACTCGCCTCACTGATGCTTCCTTCTCAATTTCTACGCCCTCAAGAGTGCTTGGTTATACTATCTTTGTTGTATCATGGAGACATTCCTCAAATGGGAAATGTGAAATATGTATTGTACGCCCGCCAATCTATCCGGTAGATTAATCCTATAACTTTCTTCCCAATCCTCTCTATGATAAGGAATGACCCCACAAATCTTGGTGACAACTTCCCTACCGAGCCAAAGCGAACTACACTTCTTTGCGGTGATACTTTAACGAAGACCATATCTCGCACTTCAAATTCCAAATCCGTTGTTTACGAACAAATTGAACAATTGTAAATAATTATTTAATTCGTTCGGCTTTCCTAAACAACAAGGATTGTTGTAAAGGGTGTCGAACTCTAGGACCATAATTATTTTAATTAATAAATCCAATCAAATTATCCTAAAAGTTTGATTTTTGGAAACAATAGAAAATAAATAAAAAGAGAGATTTTTAATATAGATGAAATTAATTAGGGAGTAATGAAATAAACTGGATTAACAATCATCAATAGCCAAACAAATTAATATATATCTAACTCATGTTTCTGTCACAAATACGAATCAACAATAATTAGGTTTTTAGAAACAAACATGTGAATAACAACAAGCTTAGCCTATGCAGGAGCTAAGCTCTTAAACAACCATAGGCTATCAGGATAGATTCACTACTTTATTTCTAAATCCCTAAAAATTAAATATGAATCTGAAAAGTGTTAGACCGAACTCGAATATACTCCGTGAAGGAGCATAACTCTTATACGACACATAGTATGAAGGTTCAGATCTAACTCTTGGTTCAGATCTAGATCTATATGCATAAAGTCCTAATCTTCTTGGCTATGTGATTCATATTGAATCCAACAAACGTTGGTGCAAATTCATTTTTATTTGATTTTTAATGATTTTTTTACTTGCACATTCTAACATGTATAACAAGGGTTGACACGCTTACTCCAGAACACGACTGACGTTTGCACAATCTCAAGCTAGCATCTTAAAAAGACACATTACGACTTAATGAATAAATAATGTTCATTCCCATCGTCCAACAATTCAACTTATCAATAAAGAACCAAGGTGTTATTCATGAATTTTAAGTTAGTCCTTGTTCAACGAATGACCTAGTTCATAAAATTTGATTGTTGATGTAATGTAAATTCCCCTCCACACTTGAGTGTGACTGTGTCCCCACAGTTGTTAAATCATACATATCTTAGTAAAAGGGAAAGAAAATAAGAGGGTAAGCGCGGCTTACCAGATATGCGTGCAGAAAATACGCAGTCATCGAATAGATGAATAGGTCCTCATTTGACCAATGGATCTGCCTCATTAAGATTATGAGACATAGCTTAAGCACAGAAAACCAAATCATAAAGGATTTTATATTACGTTTCTTAATTGGAAAAACGAATGTCCATTTATTAAAAAATGAATAAGTTGGTTTCTTTTCGATGGTTTTTATGGTAGATTGAATAATGGATTGAATTTCATGTTTATTTCCACCAAATTGAATTTCAAAATTATCATTGAAAATTTCTTTTGAATTATCAATTCCAAAATCAAAATGGTGATTCAAATCTACGTCTTTAAGATTCAACTCATTTTCGAAAAGTCTAAAAAAATCGTTTTCATTTAATTCATCTTACTTTGAATTATTAACAACTTCATTACTTATGTCATTTTCAAAGTCCATAGTTGCTATTTTCAAATTTTCGAAAAAAGGAAGATCGATTTTGAGATTTAGTTCGACCCTCTCAAAATAATTGAAATCCAAATCAATTACCATATTATTAACAACTTCATTAAGATCGTTATTTTCAATTTCGAAAGTCATTATTTGAAAATCATGAATTTTGGAAAACAATGGATTGTTATTCAAATCGCTACACGATGAAACTTGATTTTGTTGGTTACGTAATTTCAAGTATGTTTCAAATACCAAATCCATTTGATTTTCAAAAATTTCGTTCATTTGCTCAGTAAAATCAAACTTATAATTATTAACCTAAGAAGTTTCAATTTGAAATTGTTGAAAACAAAAATCATTAATCGCACCGTCTTGGAAATTACTCCCATTGCCAAAATCATTTGTAAAGTGATTCACATTTCCATTTTGAATTTGAAATTCATTTTGGAGTTCGAAATTGAATTGACCAGGGTTATAACCAAAATCATTTGAATTTGGAATTGAATTCAAATTTTGATTATTTTGAAGACTTTGACTTGAATTGTTGCACAAGTATGAATTACATCATCCATTTATTCTTTGATTTTGTTGTGTGCTCATTTTAAGTAAAGATTCAATACTTGTTTCCACATTTGAGGGTTGGTCATAATTTTGAAAATTTTATGGTGCAAAATTAGGATTATTTTGAAAATTTTGAAAACTTGATGGTGTAAAATCCAAATTATTTGTACAATAGTTGTTATTAAAATATCCTTATGAATTTGGTGTAAAATTATATGGACTATATTGATTTTCACAACTATCGTAAAATTCATGAAAATAAGGAAATTGAGACATTTTCAAGAAAATGGTTTTTTTTTCAAAGAGAAAAAGGTGAAAAATAAAATTTACAAAATGAAAAGTTTTTTTTTTTATGTATGCATGAACCTAATGCAACTATGTGAATGCAAACTAAATATTTACAAATTTTTTAAAATTATATAATGACGGTTAGATTAATTTCTACAAAAGATTTCTTAGCCAGTTAATGTTTAGGAGTTATTGATGCAACAGGAATCACCCTAGAAATGCAGCCGAAGGTTTAAGTACCATTAGAGGAACAACCGATATAATATTTACGAATCACCGTAATATTTATAAACGGTTATTACTCTGCCGTAGTCTAGACGCTGACAAATAATTCGTAACAAATAAACAAATTTTTCAAAATATAATGATGTCCTTAGAAAATAAAAACAAAAAAATTGAATGCAAAATAGAATTTAAACGTGTATTACCAATTCAACTATGACTGAATTTTTATTTTATTTCTGATTTTTTTTTTTGCAAATGCATGCAAGCAACAATGCAATGGAATAGAAACAAAGTTAGAATACGATACCTAAGCTAGCAGAAATTTATTAGCAATTTATTTATCGGATTTTTTTTAAAAAGCAAGTGCAAACAAAGCAAAGCCAAGCAATTCGTTCCTTTACCTATCCTGCAACCTGAAATGAGATTTGCACAAGGATAAAAAAATTGTTTTTTTTTCAAAGAAAAAAATACAAATACAAATACCAAAAACAAACAATGCACGAATCAATACACACAAACAGAAAAAAATAAAAAACACAACAAGTTATTTTTTGATGAAGACTAATGCAAAATAAACACAACTAAACTAAGACAAAACAATCACACAAAATGCACAATTTTTTTTTTAGAAAAGAGAAAGAGAACACTAATCAAACAGGCAAACAAATACAGAAAACAAAGATGATCAAAAAAATGTAACATCACACACAGAACAAAATAAGCGAAACGAACATACGCAACCTCTTTGTTATTTTTTAATATAAAGATGAACAATAAACGAGAACAAACATACAAACAACAACTAGACGCCAATAAAAACGGAAACAAAGGGGATTTTTTTTTTGGATAAGACAAGAAATAAAGAAAATGAAAAGAAAAAGGTTTAGAGTAACTAAAATATCAGAACAACTAAAGTCAAAGAAAAAACTTTAAAAAAAAACTAAAGGAGCTAAATGCTTAACAAAAATAAACAACAAGATTCAACAGTAAGATTGGCAGAGAACTTTTGGCAGAAGTATCGCTAGAAAGAAAAGGAAAGAAGAAAAGAAAAGAAATTTTTAGAAAGAAGAAGGGGATGTATAGAAAACAGGAAAGAAAATGGGGGATGGTTATACGGCAGAAAATAAAAAAAATAGGGGAAAGAAAAATTAGCAGAAAAAAATGATTTTTTTTCTTTTGAAATTTGTAAAACTTGGAAAAGAATAAATATGTTGTAGAAGGAAAAGAAATAAATGAAAGGAGGGAAAGAGATTATATTAAAGATATGAAAGAAGTTTCTAAAAGGAAAGAAATTGGTAAATTGGCAAGAAATTGAAAGGACAAGTGGCAAGAATTATTATTTTTCTCTTGATTTAGAGGTTGTAGTACCCATATGAATACCCAGTCAACTAAGCAAGAATTTTCTTCTATATATGAAAGAAAACAAAAGGAACAAAGTAAGAAAATAAAAATATAACCTGAAGTACTAATAAAAAATATTTTTATCCCCAGCAACGACGCCAAAATTTGTTTGCCAACAAATTAAACAATTGTAAACAATTATTTAATTTGTTCGGCTTTCCTAAATAACAAGGGTTGTTGTAAAGGGTGTCGAACTATAGGACCAAAATTGTAACACCCTATGGCCATTAATGTCACTCACAAAGGGAATGCATTAATGTCATGAAGCGTTATAGTAGTATCGAACAGATAAATTACAAGAATAAATAAATAAAACACAGCGGAAGATAAAACTTATTTCATAGCATCATAACTTCAAAACAAGCTTACATAAGTAGTCTCCAAAAACCATTACAACAGGATCAATTGTCTTTTCCAAAAACTTTGAAGTACATAAAGAAGCAAATACTTAAATAACATAAATGCATAAATCCCCACTGAGCATAAGCAAAGCCATAAAGATGAGAGAGTCCAAAGCGATACATCTACTCTCTTCAAGCAACTGAAAGAAATCGGCACTAAGCTGTAGTATTCCCTCCTTGCAAACCTAAGGGGGGGAAAGGAAAGAAAAGAGGTGGAAACAAAACTGGTCAGACATAAAGCCTGGCGAGTCTAGTAATTTTAACAAATAATAGGTAAGGTAAATGAACAAGACATAAATAGGTATCATGATATGGCTGTAGCATAGATAAGGTAGATAAAAAGGATGGACAAGATGATTCCATTCCTAAGTACTAAGACAATCCTACACCTTGGCTAAGTGAACAACCCTCCATGTACTAACCCTGAAGACCAAAGTCAACATCAGACTAGCACCCAAAGGACTATCCAACTCAACCAACATGTATTTCGTTACACCGCACTTTTGCTAAGTTACACCACATTACTTAGTTACACCGCACATCTACTAGTCTCTATTTACTAAAGGTTGACCCCTTCCCACTAACTGTACCCACATGACAAACTTGGTAGTCACTTGTACCTAGCTGCTATCGTAGGTGTCGGCTTGCTCCTACCACCCCTAAGGTACCCTTAACCTACCCATTCGATCGGCTCCCTAAACCCCGTAGGCACCCATGCTAGCCCCACAGCGGGGTGTATCACTCCCCAAAGTGGCAACCCCGATACCAACATAAAATGCACGGCCATACCTACACGATGCAACAACGTCTTACCTACCAGCCCGGACCATGCACGCACATGAACCCGTTGGACTTGCGTTGCCACCGCTATTCACGTTTTGACCTCTTACATTCAAGTCCAGTAAGCGTGCCCCAACCCCGGCCTAGTACTGGGCCCAATTAGATACTCAAACGGGTTACTAGTTGAAACGGGTCCCCATCCGACACAAGCCTCCCACCTATGCTTGGTCCCAACTAGGTTTTTCTCCCACTTAACCATTTTAAATGTCCATGTCTTACACATGCTACGGTTAAGTCCATACTTACATGTCATAATTTACATGTCTTATCTTATTCCGGTTAAGTCCATATTTACATGTCATAATTTACATGTCACCCCACTTAACCCTCTAACCATACCTATGTCTTATTATGGTTAGTATTCCTTAATTCATTCCTTATGACGAATGGTGCATGACCTCCCACATTAGACCGAACACTTTGTGGCCACTGGATTTGTCGGGCGGTTCCGGGCAGTCTTACGCTACAAACCGGGTCTAACCTCATGTCATTAACCGTTACGCCTACAATTCATTCCTTTGACCCCTCATATTAGACGTCCAATTGTGGCAGCTGGATTTGCTGGGCGGTTCCGGGCAGTCTTACGCCACAACTGCGCCTAACCTCGTGTCAAAGGTTTATTAATAATCGTATTTCACCCATACCCAATTTTCATGTCATGTATATCCAATTAAACATTTAATCATGTTTATAATATTGCCTATTCCAAATTGTCACTAATTACATATTAATTAGCCTTAATTACAAATTTACAATTATAGGCAATTTCATCAATTCCATGTAATTCATACCCAAATATGCCAATTTCACATATTATCCAATTATCCAAAACATCCAATAATATCCAATTTTCCATATTTCACATATTCCCATCATTCCCACGTATTCGCATTCGCGCGTATTTTTAACATAGGCTCGAAGGTAGCCTAGATCCAAAAATAAAAGGAATAGGGATAAGAAGAGAGAATCAAATCACAGAAAATTGGAATTAACACAACATCACGAAATAAAGTGGCATGTAAACTGGCATAGAGGCATAATGACAGATTCAACATGAATAAACTGATAAAAGGTATTAACTTTACATAGAAACATAGGCATACGATGACATGAATAAAAAAGGTGAAGACTTGGATGAGATTTAAATTACATACATACACATGAATCCTCTTTACAACTTCATCATGTTACTTTTAATCCCATTATATTGTGGAAATCACCGTACTCACCTTTCGTGGTTAAAGAATAGAATTATGCACTGAAATTGGTGTAGAAACGTTGCAGTGTTGCTGATTTATCTTCTTGAATTGCTGTAGAAGCTCTAATCTTTAATTTGAGCTGAAGTTAAACACTTGAGATTTGATTTATAGGCGGCGGCTAGGGTTTAAGATAGAATTTGACAGCATAATGGTGTCATAGATAATATTTATGAATTAGTGTTAGGTCTTAGGGTGTATATATAGGTGTAGGAAGTTATTTAGGCCTTAGGATTAACCCTAGAACTGATCTGGACCACTCAGATGCCATATCAGCCCTTAGGACGAATCGGGCCACGGGTTGGCAGCCAAACACTCTGGATTGACCTCGAGTCGACCCATCGAGGCTCGGGTCGACTCCAAAAATGGCGCGGTTCGGCTATTCCCCCTTCCGATTCGCTGTTTTGAACTTTTTTGAATATTTATTTATTTAATTTATATATATATATATATCTCATATGCATACAAACTTCATGGCTTAATAACTTCTTCATAATTAACCATTTTCACACTAAACCACTTTTTGAACTGCGTTCACACTAAGCCACTTTTTAGCCATTCCCCTAAAACAAAAATATGGCGCTGGCGGGGATCGAACTCTGTACCTCTTGTATGCAAGTCACATGTTCTAACCAAATGAGCTACTAAGTCTTTTGCTTACAAACCTTAGAACATTGTTAAACATCATTCTTTTCTCATTCCTCTTTTTCAAATAAATTATTCTTTAATTTGTTATTTTAATATTCTCAGAAAATATGGGGTGTTACAAAAATTATTTTAATTAATAAATCCAATCAAATTATCCTGAAAGTTTGATTTTTGGAAACAACAGAAAATAAATACGTAGGGAGTTTTTTTAATATAGATGAAAGTAATTAGGGAGTATTGACATAAACTGGATTAATAGTCATCAATAGCCAAACAGATTAATATAGATCTAACTCATGTTTCGGTCACAAATACGAATCAACAATAATTAGGTTTTTAGAAACAAACATGTGAATAACAACAAGCTTAGCGTATGCAGGAGCTAAGCTCCTAAACAACCATAGGCTATCAGGACATATTCACTACTTTATTTCTAAAACCCTAAAAATTAGACCTAAATATGAAAAGTGTTGGATCAAACTCGAATATACTTTGTGAAGGAGCACAGCTCTTATACAACACAGACTATGAAGTTTTAGATCTAACTCTTGGTTCAGATCTAGATCTATATGCATAAAGTCCTAATCTTCTTGGCTATGTGATTCATATTGAATCTAATCTATAAGCGTCATCACCCCCTAATTAAGGGATTATCTAGACATAGATAAATGAGAAGTAGGGAAAAATAAAAGAACAAACATAAATAAAATAAAATAAAAACTAAGAAGAGAATGAGAAAAATACTTTTATTCCAAGAGAAGAGTTATAGAATAAAACCCAATGCAATAAGTATGTTTAAATGGAAGAGATACAGGTGTATTTATAGCTACCATGACCAATACTAAGTAGGCAATTACAAGATATGAGACAAAAGTCTTTGCCCAAATAACAAATAAATCAATGTGAAGGCATGGGAATGGACATGCAAATTTCTTGGAAAAATAGCTTGCGGGAATCAAACGGCATCAACTTCAATCGTTTTGAGCATGAATAAGAACTCCATAACATCTGAGACAAGCGATCTTTAAGAAAAGGCGTTGAATCTTGGCTTTAAAATATGCGGCACATGGTGGTTGAATAGCAACATTTCTTCAGGTCTTCAAGCTTTAATCCAGCTCTAAAAATCAACACTCTTCTTGTACCAATGCTTCAAGCTTTTTAACAATTAAGTGCGTCAATCCATTCATTTTAAATAATCTGATAACACAACTATAAATACATAGTATCAATTATTTTAAAGAGAAAATAAATAAATAAATAAATAAGAGGATAAAATATACATATTTACGTGTATATCATCCGTCCTCCTTTTGTCGGTAAGATTTATGTCTGTCTTGAGCAGCTTTCAATCTCCGACGGATAAGATCAATCTTCTCAGGAGTATCTCGAATCGTGTCTGGCCTATGTATAAGTCTGTCTGTAGACTCCCACCAATAAGTTGGTGATCTACAAGGTCGTGTATACAGTGCTTCGAAGGGTGCCATGCCTACGTTGGATTGATAACTGTTGTTGTAAGCGAACTCAACCAAAGGATAATGCTCTTCCCAAGTCCCTCCAAATTCTAGGAAATACAGTCCTAGAAGATCCTCAAGAACTCTATTCACCCTCTCACTCTGTCCATCTGTCTCAGGGTGGTATGTTATGCTTAAACGTAGCTATGTACCTAACGTCTCCTGCAAGCTCTTCCAAAACTCTCTAGTAAAGATGGGGTCATAGTCACTCACTATAGTGGAAGGTACCCCATGCAAACGTATTCTCTCCGAGATAAACTGATGCTAGCCAAGATGTTGTCCTCTTACTCTTCACAGGAATAAAATGAGCACTCTTTGTGACACCCCACGTCCGTTAATGTCACTCTCATCCGAATGCATTAAGTTTTGTGAAGCGTTATAGGTAAATAGAAACAGAAACATTACAAGATAGATATAAAATAACAGCGGAATTTAAAACTTTTTTAAACAGAAAACATCATGGTCCAAAACATAGTTACATCATAAGTCTGAAATACAGAAAACCCATTACATCAACTTAAAACTTCTGTCTTGTACTAAAGCATTAGAGTACAGTAATAGAAGAAGCATAGTTCCCCATAAATATAACCATATCAGAGAAGACAGGAAATCAAAGCAACTCCCAGCAAAATGAAAGAGAGAATCCAAATCAGGCCTGAGTATTCCCACCCAGAGAACCTGGGAGGGGGAGGAAAGAAGAATAAAAGGAAACAAAATGGGTCAGACATAAAGTCTGGCGAGTCCAGTTACTTTTAGTATATAAATAAGTAAAAGCATCATGACAAACATATAAACTGGATGAGAGAGATAACAACATCAAAAGGAAGGTATAACAGACTGACAGACTGAGCAGGATAAACAGAATAAACATGATATAATATATTGCGCTTCTCAGGTACTTTTCTTTGCACCAATACTAGTATAACAAGAACAAGATAATCCCAGCTAGAACAAAATGGTAGGCTTAGGTGTACTTCTAGTAACAGGTTTTATCCCAAGGATAATAACAGGTAGCCCAACAGAAATGATAGGTGTTACACCCAATAAGAATAACAGGCTCCCAACAAGCAATACTAGATGTACCCTAATTGCTTCCCCCAATCGATCGGCTCCTTATTCCGTAATACCCTGTGCTGGACCAATAGTAGGATGTATCACTTCCTAAAGTGGCAACCCATTATTTTCAGGATGTGCACAACCATATCTACAGATGTCACAGCGCCTTATCTTCCCGAGCAATTTGGACCCATGCACGCACATGACTCCGACGGAATGCATCGTCAACACCCTCACCCAAGTGACCTATTATAATCAGCTAAGTAAGCGTGCCCCAACCTAGTTTAGAGTACTCGTTTGATACCTATATGGGTTACTGACTGAAAAGGATCCCACACAACAGATTATACAAGCTTCCCTCCTAGGCTTGCATCCCCACTACTAGGATTTTAACAGGTTATGCCTAACAGTTTAATAAGGTTGCATAACCCCCATATGTAAAACAATTAAGTTTTGTCTGGTGTGTGTGTGTGTGTGTAGCCCGCCCCCATAAGAATAACTTAACTCCCACTAATTCAAGCAAGTTCACTTAACCCCTAATCAATATAGCAGTATTATGTAACCCCCACAAATTTAAAAAGGTTAAGTATTACAGGTTAACAATTTAATCATTTATGGCTTATTAATGGACTAGACCTCTCCCATTAAGTCTACTACTTGTGGATGTTGGATATGCCAGGCGGTTTGTAATACCCTGAATTTTTTAACAACGATAAAGAGAATAAATTGAATAATAATTAATTTAATGTTCAGAATTAGAGGAAACAGACTGCATTATTGCATCCGTCTCCGAATTCTGATCAAGATAGACAATTGGTTTTCATAAATTAGACACCATATGAAGAAGTTATGAGGGTTTTAAGTTTGTATATGCACAGAAATATTTTATATATACGCATGAGTCAGAGGTGAGTCAGAAATAAGTCAAAATCCTATCTAAAGGATTCAAATTCGAAAAATTCCTCTGAGCGGCAAAATTCCCGCTCTAGGGGGTCGACCCCCCTGAAGGGGTGTCGGCTTAGGGGTCGACCCACCCACAGGGGTGTCGACACCCCTACGGCTGAGGTGACACTCGGTTACAGGGGGTCTGACAGCTATATATACGTGTCATATTTCTCATATTCTCTCATTGGAAGTCATGGAGGTCGTATGCTGCTGGAGTGCTAACTGAACCGTTTTCTACAACAACATATTCTACAGATCCAATTCAGAAATTCTAGATCTGTTCTTCCTTAATTCTCTATACCTAACGCTGTGAGTTTCTAGATTACTTTTAGGTTTAGATAAATAAAAGTATACTTTGAAAGACTATGAATTGGATATGTTGTCAAGTATGACTCTGTGTTAATGTGAAATTCTATACTATGTCATGACAGATCTATTTTCCTAGATCAAAAAAAATTGTGGTGATTCGATTATGATGCTTATGTGGATCTTGACTTGTAACCATGTTATGGTGGATGTACATCTATTAATTTGGACAATTGTGACATTACTTGGATCCAGATCTTTATGTTAATCACCTTTCACCTGTCATATTATGATACATTGAGATATGTTGTAAACTTGACATGTGAATCCACCTTTAGGTC
This sequence comes from Allium sativum, assembly GCA_030737875.1. Lineage (NCBI taxonomy): Eukaryota > Viridiplantae > Streptophyta > Magnoliopsida > Asparagales > Amaryllidaceae > Allium > Allium sativum. The sequence goes on from CM060919.1 coordinate 236,198,644, forward strand.
TAAACATATTACTCTGTCACCCTAACTATGCTAGATCTAAGTAATTGGACACCTAATGTTTAATATAGATCTCATTATGCTTGCTTGAACATCATAGTGATTGCCATAAGTTACCAGTTTGATGTCCACTTTATTATGATGTTAATCACATGTCCATTCACTTTGTTACTATGCCAGTTTATGTTCATGTTTATGCCAAGACATGTTGAAACTATCACCCTTGTCATATTCCCTTTTTATTCTTATAGCTAGGCTACTTTATAGCTTAGATGCCGCCAAAATACGTACGAATACATTAGACAGGAAATGGGGAAAAAAGGATTATAATTGGCACGAATTATGTAATGTTTACGTGAAATGGGACATGTAATTCAAATGGGGAAAAACATAGAAATAGTCCCTATAATGACATAGGTAGATTTGGATCAATTTGGAATGTTTATTAATTTACAATTAGGAATTGTAAATTGTACTTATGACATGAGGTTAGGTTACAATAGTGGTGGAAGTCTTCCCGGACCCGATCGGCATATCCAGCAGCCACTAATGTTGAACCTAATGTGGGAGGTCTAAGTACGCAAATACAAATCGGGCTTAGACACGAGGTTAGGCCCAACTATGGAATAAGACTGCCTGGACCCGATCGACATATCCAGCATCCACACGTTGTATACCTAATGTGGGAGGTCTTGCCCATTATAACCATAATTGGACATGGTAATAAAATGGACTACTTAACCTAATTTAATATGACTATGGACTTAAGTTAGGGTTAAGTAAAAAAATTGGATGGGTAGTGGTGGGTTAAGTAAATTAGAGGGGGTGGGTAATATATATGTATAGGCCCACGAACTTAACCCAATAAGGTTATGTAAATAAAGACACCTAGTGGTATACATAACCAGTAGATAATGTAATAGGGTTATGTAATTAAAGACACATAGTGGTATACATAATCGATAGATATGTAATGAAGTTATGTAATTAAAGACACCCTTTAGGATAAGAATAACTAGTATATGGCTATGTAATTAAAGACACCTAAGGGTATACATAGTCAGTGGAAAACCTAATGGGAATACAAGACAAGGGGGAGAGCTTGTATCATATTGTGTGGGACCCATTTCAGTTAGTAACCCAGAGTTGGTATCAAGTAAATAAATATGTATTAGGCAGAGAAGGGGCACGCTTACTAATTGATTGTAAGAGATCCAAACGAGACGGATGGTATGGGTGGCGCAAACTAATCGGGGACATGTGCGTGCATTGGCTGGGCAGAGGGGGCTAAGACGTCCATGACACCAGTATATATGGTTGTGTACACCATTGTTTGCCACTTTAAGAAGTGATACCTCCTACTGTGGGGCCAGCACAGGATTTCTACAGGATATGGAGCCGATCGATTAGGGTAGTGGTTAGGGTATACATGGACGTATGACCTAATCCTACCAACTTATAGTGGAAGGGATCATCTCATTTCAGTTATACTAGTAGTAGTGCAGAGTAATCATTAGTGAGGCACATACACCTTAACTTTCTTACCTTGTCACACCTGCCATTTATGTAGTGGTCTCTCTTATCCATTTTATATGCCTATCATGTTGTTTTATTTACCTACTGGCTAAAAGTAACTAGACTCGCCAGACTTTATGTCTGACCCCGTTGTTTCTCCTTCTTTCTTCCGTTTCCCCCCAGGTTCTCAAGGAGGAAACACTCAGACGTAATCAGGCATTAAATATCATCTTGCTAGGAGCTACTTCTGAAGTATGGCTCAAGTTCTTGTCTCTACTATGGTTTAACTCTTTTTATTGGGGGAATGATGCTTTTTATTTACTTATGTACTCTGATGGTGCAAGACAGAAGTTATTTTATTGTAATAGTTTTTGTGACTTATGAAATTGTGGACCACGGTATTATAACTTATGCTTGAAATAAAAGTTTAAATTTTCCGTTGCTGCCTTATTTATATTTGTCTTGTAATTATTCTGTGTCTGTTTACCTATAGCGCTCCACGAAACATAATGCATTCCCTTAGTGAGTGACATTAACGGACGTGGGGTGTCTCACGGTTACGGGCAGACTTCTACCACAAGTCGGACTTAACCTCGTGTCTTAGCACAGTTACGTGTACATTTATGCAATCAACTCCTCACATTAGATTAACCACTTGTGCTCGCTGGATTTGTCGGGCGGTTCCGGGCAGACTTCTGCCGCAAGTGTAATCTAAGCTCGTGTCAAAGTGCGGTTATAGTTTCTAATTACTGTAAACCTAGGCATGTTTATTATTAACCAGTTTTCATGTTTATCCAAGATTATCCCCCACATCCCAGTTGATTAATAATGCAAGTTATGCCCAAATTAAAATTATAGATCAAGGTATAAATTATGCCCAAATCCCAATCATGTTATAATATAAGTTATGCCCCAAATTAACATTCCTTATCATTCCCAATTTCGTGTGCTCTCATATTTCAGCGATGGGCCTAAGCTCGAAGGTACCCTGGCTACAAAAATAAAAAGGGAAGGAGGAAGAGAACAGGAATAAGCATAATAAAAAAATAGGCATAATATGTTAGAAATAGGCATACTAACTGAATAGGTATATGGTGACAGAAATAGGCCCGATGGCAAAATAGACATATGAATACAAACGTAGGCACGATAACAGAACATTCATATCAGGAATAGGCAATGAGAACTAATCAGCAGATTAGGTGAACATGTAATAGCAGATCTGATTAGTTATGATTCAAGTTATTAATAGGCACTGATTTATATCCAACTTATGAACCTGTCAGGGTAACTTTTTACATTTTTACATCTAAAAATAACACAGACTCATTGTGACTAGATCTGAAGAACAGAGAAGTGATTGTTGATGTCGTAGCAGAGATCCTTGAATCCGTATAACTTGTTATTGTAGAAGAATAGGCTATTTAATCTGACTTGGGGAAGCACCTCGTTGTCTCCATTGTTTTTGGTGAATAAAACAATGTGAATGAGGTCCTATTTATAGCCAAACTCAACAAATCTTGTTCAGAAATGCGTCCGGGTGCACAGAAATGGATCTGCCCAAATTCGACTGGGGTCGACCCCGGGGTCGATACCCCTGTGGAGGGGTCGACCCATGGGTCGACATCCATAGGGGACGGGGTCAACCCCTAATGGGACAATTCCCCCATTATCCCGCTGTTTGATTCTGAATTTTGAATCTGTTTTGTTTATATATAAATGGCTTATATGTATATAAACTTCGAACCTTAATATCTTCTTTATATAGTGTCTGTTTTATGCAAACTTGGAGTCTATCTTAAGAAGAATTATGAGACGAACGAATTGGTGCAGTCCGTTTTAGTTGATTCCCAATATTTAATTAAGTATTCTTTATTTATCATTATAATGTTCTTTAAAATTACGGGGTGTTACATTCTCCCCTACTAAATGGATTTCGTCCCCAAAATCTCCAAGTTAAGAAGAATGTACATCCGAACATCCATCAACTTATCCACCAATCACAAGAATCCATTGTCCTTAAAGATATGTAATGCTTATATGAACATATGCAAAGGTGTGTGTGTATGTCCTTATACTAATGCGAAAGATCAGGCGGTCTACTGATTCAGTTGACCTCCTTAATGCAATGTATGTTAGTGCCATGAATCTAACATGTATGCAAATAATCCTATTATAACAGTATGTTCTATATGTGTGCACAATCATTCATCCAAGTGCAATATCCACATGATGATACACCCACTTTCATCCATTAAAAGAAGAAAAATAAGCACACGCAACCATATGCAGTATGAGAGTGATTGAGCCGATCTAGTGCCTAATGTAGGTTTATATGCATCCACAAGCAACCACTAGCAAACACTTGCATCCACTTGCATCCGTCAAACAGAACATGTTTCAAACGCATGTTTACATCCATTGGATTTCTACCTAAATGTAACACCCCACATTTTGTAAAAATTAAATAATTAAATAATGCATATGTGTATATATATGCATAAACATTTAAAAGAATAATATAATAATGATAATATATAATTGCATGTAATAAATACATGTGCTGAAAAAGAAGAAAAAGATTAATGTAAATAAAAATGTAATGCATGCATTAAAAGGAAGAAAGGAATGGTTGAATGCGGTGTAAATATGTTGCATGCACTGATTATGCATTGATAATAAAAGAGCAATAAAAGAAAAAGATTCATGCAATGGGTTAAATGAAATATTGTAACAAACAAGAAAAAGAGAAGTAAGAAGAGAAAAATAATTACCTTTATTCTAAGCCATGTTAAAAATAGCCTTAGTAGTCCAGTTGGTTAGAGTATGTGGCTTGCATACAAGAGCTATAGAGTTCGATCCCCACCAGCGTCATATTTTTGTTTTAATGGAATGACTAAAATTAACACATGTTCTAAAGAGAAAATACGTATAAACGCACATATAAGGAAAAATATAGATATAAGGAAGCAAAGAAAATATATGTATATGAGAATATATACGTATATATGTGTAGAAATATACATATACAAGAGATAAAGTTCAAGATAAGGCTGCAATAAAAAAATGGTAAGAATCAAATAACGGTACAACACCATTTGAATTTTAAAAACGAAATAAAGGTCGTGCGTATATATATATATATGTGTAAAATGGTCATTAGAAGATTTGTATACGTATAAGAATATCACATGTGAATATAACAGTTAAATAAATTCCAGAAATTCAAACATTCGAAAATCTAACTTCTGCGCCAAAACAGCTCGCGGGACTCATAAGGGGTCAACACCCCTGTGGGGCGGTCGACACTGGGGTCGACACCCCAGATCCGGCTAGATCCATCTATGAACCCTGTAACGACCCATATTTTTCTGGTCGATTTATTTTGAATATTCAATATTATTTTAAATATTGAGCTGATAATATAAATCGATTTTTATATTGAATTATCTATATAATTATCGTAATACGAGGATCTTAAGTAATTCAATTTGAAATGGAGTCAAAATGATATATATGAATTTGTATTTGTATTTAAACGATAATAATAATAATTTATTATCAAGGAATTTATTTGTTTTTAAATTTAAATTATATTATATTAATTTATTTTGGTTATTTATATTTACGTTCAAATTAAATATCAAAATATATTCAGTTAGTTCAGAATAGTGTTACACTATTGAAATAACAGTGGTTACGTTAAAATAGCGGTTCGTAGTTTAAATGAATGGACCCCGAGATATCTATAATGGATAAGATCGAAATCGAATCGAAAATCAAATCGATATCTGTTTAAAAAGAATAAAAGATCTCTTTATATCGAATTAAAATCAAATCAAATTAATTGGAAAATCTTTTTAAAATAAATTGAAGATTTGTTATGTACTTAACCAACCACCATTTAATACCGTGTACTTCCCGTTCCCTTCCTTCTCCCTTATATAATCGCGATATACCCCTCTCTTCTTTTCACTTTTTCGATCCTCAGAAAAACAAAAACAAAAACCCCAATATAAATGGTCGTCCCCTTTTATCCTAAAACACAAATCCGCTCAACAGAAAAGGGAATTCATGAATTGCGATTTCCTATACGGGACCGGAAGTGAAGATAAGGCGCTAGGAATGGTAGCGAGGTAGGGTTGATTCGTCGGAGCATCAGTAGCGTCGCAATGGATATGAGTCGGCTCGATTCTCTAAAACTCGACGTCGACCGAGCATTGTTGAATTGGGGTTGCGACCTACACTATTTTAGCAACAAGTTTGGGTCACGATGATCCACAAAGGGCCAGAAAGTCTTCGTCGAGGTGACTATTGCGATTTCTTTTTGGGGCATCGATTTGTGATTTGCTGGTAGGTTTAGAATCGAGGTTTGAGGCATGATTTTCTGAGCGCAAGGATGTTGAGGGTGCTACTGCAGTTCGTGATCAGAAGCACGAGTTTTAGGAGGTCCGATCTAGGGTTGATGGATGAACTAGGGTCGCGATAACATTAGAGTTGTCCACGATGGAAAATGAAAGGGGATTCGACGTTGTTCTTCTCTAGTAAGTATTGGTGAGGAGTTTTGCTGTATGTTTTTGTCACGACCTTTCTGTCCTGGGAGCGATGAGGCTGAGGGCGAGTTTCCTCGAGGCGTGTTAGGTTCAAGTGATGCTCGTTTGTAGTGAAAAATAACTAGTCAGACGTGGTGGCAAAATTGGTACATTATGCGGGTTTGAACTGGACAAAGGAGAAAAAGTGTTGTCACAGGGACTAAGGTATATTTTAGTTTTGTTAAATTTAAATGCATGGAAAATTGTTTATATAATTGGAAATTGATTTAAAGTAAATTAGTTTATTTAATTGGAAATTGAATATATATATATATATATTAGTTAGTAAAGAATAAAATCTGTAGATTTATCAGTTAAGGTTAAAATTGGAATTTAGTTTGCACGCGTACTTAATTAAATTAAATTCGTATAAATTCGATAACTGAAAATTTATTTATTTTTGTTTACATAGGAAAACAGAGGTTTGAAGGAATCGTGAAATCTATACTATAGGCTTAAATGGGGTACTCAGCAAATTAAAATCACGGTGAGTAAATCTCACTCACCTGTTTATTTAGAATTATTTTTATTTCTTTAAAAATAATTGTTATTGCTTGTTTGAATGCTTTCTGATTGGTTGAAATATATTAGTTATTTAGGGTTGACTATTATATATATATTGGGTTGATGGTTGGATTGATTCTCGCAGTCTCATTAGCGGATGCCCGCAGTTTCATAGCTAATGATTTCCCTATGCGCCCCACAAATATATATTAGTGGATGACCTTCATACCGCGATATCCTGCCTCGAAGCAGGATGGGTATTATTTATGTTGACTAACGTCTGTGGATGCAGGAAAAACAGGTTGGAGGGATCCAACTGGATTCCTCAATAATATATTATTTGTTTGTTTGTTTGTTTGCACATATATTGTCATATATGATGTGTTAGAAAACCTGTCAATTATAATTGGTTGTTTTGATTGTTTGAAATACCACTGGGCCTGAATGTTGGTCTATAAAAATATTGTAAAAGAGATTTTGAGATTTTAAACGAGAATTTTTCTTTTTCTAATAATAGAAATTGAAATTCGAATGGATTAAAAATATTGACTTGTTTTGAATAGATAAAACAAGTACTGGAATTTATAAACAATGTTATAAATATATAGGAGATGGAAGTATTAAAATTTACAAACGATGTTTGTAAATTGGAAAATGCAGGGGGATTGAATTGAATTTATAAACAAGGTTTATAGATGTAGTGGGGAAAAATTATCATTTTATAATTTGAATATTTAAATTCAAATGTGAATTTAAAAATAGAAATGGGAAAATTGTTTTAAAGAAATAAAGGATGGAATTTATTCTGATGTTCAGAATATAAAAATTGAACTAAAATAAATCCATAAGGATTTATGGTTTGAATTCGATTAATTCCAATTTTATTTAAATAGAAGTCAAATTGAATAAATAGAATTTGACTACAATTTGAATATAGATTTTGAATAAAATTTGAATATACAGAAATTTGAATAGAATTGAATAGAATTCAAATAGATTGAAATGTAATTTGAAAATAGAATTTCAAAATAGAATTTGAAATAGGAATTTGAATATAGAATTCAAATAGAGTTGAAATGGGAATTGGAATATATAATTCAAATAAAATTTGAAAATAGAATCCAAATGGAGTTTAAATATAGAATTTGAATAAGAGGAATTTAAATGGAATTTGAATAGAGAATCAAATGGAATTTAAACTATGGAATTTGAATAGAGAATTCAAATGGAATTTAAAATATGGAGTTTGAATATAGAATTCAAATAGGAAATTCAAAGGGAATTTGAATATAGAAATTCAAATGGAGTTTGAATATATGAAATTCAAAGGTAATTCAAATATAGAATTTAAACGTAGAAATTTAAATGGAATTTATATAAAGGAAATTTAAATATAGAATTTGAATGTAGAAATTCAAATGGGATTTGAATAAAGGAAATTCGAATATAGAAATTCAAATAGAATTTGAAAAATAGAAGTGAATTGAAATTTGAATATAGAATCTCAAATAGAAGTGAAATAGATCGAAAATATTATGTTGAATTGGAAAATTGGATTTGAGATATATTAAAAATATGTGAAAATGGAGTTGAATTTATTATAGACGAAGTTTAAACGTTTATATTTATAAATATAATTAAAACGAGCTCGCCGCAGCGCTGCAGTTCGTAAATTGGCGATTTGAACTTCAATTGAGTGTACAAAACTCAATTGAAGTCGGAATTCTTTGAAACAAAAAACGTCAGGACCGATTTGATAATAGTTTTCTAATGGAGGAGAAAAATCTAAATTTCGTCGTATATATTTTGAGTTATGTCAAAATCAAATTTTCAGAAAAACGGCGCCATAACCATTTAAGAACCATAACGGTTTATTTAATTTTATAAAAGGATTTTAAGCAAATAAAATCCGAATTTCTATTTAGAAAATTTCAGATTTGAGTTGTAAATTATATGTGAACTCAAGTGGAGAAATGAATTGATTTTTGAAACAGAAATCAAATTTTTGATTATTGAATAGAATTAACTAATTTGAATAGTAATTAGTTAATGAGATTTGGAATTGATATTGGGCTTTGAATAAGTGAATTCGATTTGGAAATTTATATTCGAAATCGAAAAGGAAACTAGAATTGAAATTTAATTTTTCTAACGAGCAAGTTAAATATTTTATTTAACATGTTATGTCAAACAAAGAAGTGAAATAGGCAAAATAGCTAATTAAAGAATAAATGAGCGAAACTGAATTCAAACGATTGGATTGAGTTGAATTGAATTGAAAACAGGTGAGCATGTGTAAGACAGGCATGGGATGAAGCATATAAAGATTTTAATCTATGTGCCAGACAAAAAGGTACATGTTTAAATTCATATATGAGATTTTATGCGCCGTATCGGCAAGCCGCTTGGCTTTTTCTTTTGGATTGGTGAGGGCCATAGGAGGCTATTTGAAATAACCCGATGCTCCCGGTACAAGGGAGGTTATGGCGAAATTTTCGGGGAATTTAAGGAGTTAGAATATTTTTAAGAAATTTTGATAACTAGAAATCAATATATCAATATATATTGAATTCGATAAGGAAACGAATTTAAAATAGAATATTATAAACAAAAAGGAAATCGATAATCTGGTAATAGAACGAGAAACCTATATACGTTTAAAAAGGAATAATTGGTTTGTATGGTGTTGATTTTTTTTCAGGAATAAAGGTTTTGTCTGTTTTGAAGTTAAGAATGTTTCCAATCAAGGTCTGAGAGGTAATTTTACCCCAACTTGATTGCTTTCAATTTTTAATTGGTAAATAGCAAGATCCAATCTCGAAGAAAAGTGTTGGATAATAGTTAGTTGAATAAAATATTTTGGGTTGTTGTAACGATGTTTTACACAGCATTCGTTTTAACCCAAGTGATGGAATTTTGGAAATATAAAAGTAAATATTTCCTGAGTATAATTAAAGTAGTCGGGAAAGAGATAAGTGATTGAAATTGTTTCAATTTCAAATAGAATATATTTTCTAAGTGTAGGAAATAAAAGCAGGCGAGATATAGAAATGTTTTCCGAAGAATGTAAGAGACCGAGATTATAATTGAAAATATTTGTTTAACAAATATTGATAAGGAAATGGAAAGGGTGATTTAATTAATGAATAGTAATCAAGGGGCCCAGTGATTGTTTGATTGTTTTGAATGGATGTTTGTTTTTCTTCGATAGTTAAATAACCGACTATCGAAGTATTTGCCAATATCGTTGTCAATATGGAGAGACCGGTTGGATTATTATCCGAGAACCACTCTGTATTGGCAGTAGCGTTGTGGATCAGATTATATGAAGATAATCGAAGACGGAGTGAAGTGCAAGGGCTTTTTCTATTAACAGAGATTGTGCCTTCAGTTTCGTTCAGTCCCAGAACGAACGTATATGGACGGATGTCCGACAAAGTATTTCCAACGATCGAATATGTTGATCTGTACACATATACATGGTGGCAACGGATTTATTCCCTTAGCATAATATCCAGAATATATTTGTGCAAATCAATAAATGATTAATGGATCTGACAATGTGGCATTCAAAGTGATTGTGTTATCAATTAATAGAAAGTAATCGTAGCCTCAGGCCTCAACAACCGGGAAATGACAAAAATCGGGCAGGCAGCATGGCTATGTGGGTCGCTCCCATTAGGGTGTATTATCACCTATCTGGAGATTCATCTAATTCCTTATTCTATTCGATGCTGTCCCATTCGGGAAACGGTTGCTGATCCCAACCGTTGGTGATATACATTCGATACACTCAAGCGAAATGAGTGGTCGGTCATGTGTGGGCCGGGTTGCAAGATGTTCTTGTTGAACCCAGTGTATTCCTCTCTAGAGATACACTATCGGAAGGTGGTTCCATATCTTGTCATGTTGGAAACCCAATCTCCAATAAGTGCCATGCGATTTTTGATTTTATATTATTATGTGGAGCGTGAGATGCAAGCGTTCCGCTAGATTCTATTTATTTGATGTAGACATTATTATAATATCACTGGATTTAATATCAAAAATATTTTGGGTTATCGTAAGGTAAAAACCATCCGTGTTTATGTGTGGATCGGTCCTACGATTATCATTTCTTTCGAAAGGATTTTGAAAGTTAAACAAATGGTTGGAGTTTACTCATACCAGTCCCATGACTGACCCAGAGTTTATTTTGTTTTGTTTTCCCTAAACTCTTGGGTGCTCAAATTTGTACGGGCAGTCAAGTAGTTAGGATTTTTCAGATTCACTTGGAAGAGCTGGAAGCAGGAGGCTTCACCAGTTAGCTATAGACTATCATATATTCCGCTGTGAACCATGTTTGTGTCTGGAAACAGGTGTTTATAACTGTTCCAGGAATAACTGTTGTTCTCTGATGATGGTATGTATATGAAGTTACTGATTTGTATTTCAAAAGTTATGTTATATAATATATTTTATTCGTTCCGCTGTGAGATTTGTCTTCTTTGTTTCCTTCTATTCTAATATTTCTTTCTTTCTATTTCTCATCCTCTAACTTCTTTCTAATAATGATTCGTATTTCTGTATCATTTGGGTTGGACGTGTGGTGTTATTAGTCAACTCATATAGTGTGACAAAAAGGAATTTCGCTCTATCCGAATCAGTCGCTAAACCGATCAAGACCGTTCGAAACGCCTGATTGTTTTGAGAACACGACAAATTAGAGCGCAGACGGAAGAACATTTCATTGTTTATTACAACAATTCCATCAGAATACAAGAATATACAGAGTATAAATGAATAAATATTACACAGAAAATATCAGAGATTACAATACATTACATAGCAGCGGAAAATAATACAATACACAACTAGAAGTAATACACGGATACAAAGCTTTCTGGATATCGTTCCAGTTGTAAACCAGGATCCTGGGAATATAAATCTGCAAAACCAAAACTACTAGCTGCCCGTGTCAAAATAAGGGCACCCAGAGTTTAGGTTAAAACAATAAACTCCAGGCCAGTCATGTGACTGGTGTGAGAACTAAAACAGTTATTTAAAACTTTACTTTAAATCAGATATATCAAGGGACCACGCCGTATAACACGGAACTGGTTTCCTCCCAAGAATACCAGTGCATATAACAAAACAGCGCAATGCTTTTTGGAAAAATGAAGCCATTATAAGACCCAGGTCCTATCACACAATGCAACGCAAGCCGGGGGATAGGGTTTTCCCTTATAATAGCCAAACATGCTTGGTACGTTTTAAAACAAATCACTTGATACTATTATAAGTGTATAGTGTCAAGACAATTTCAAATCATAAGTATCAATCATAGACGGCATGGGTACCATATATCATGTCGCCATACTAGGCTCTACAATCAAAACCGAAAAGTCACGTATTTGGAAATTGGATTTCCATCTGTGAACCGAGGCAAAAGATAGTCCTCAACCGAATTCGAGACGCTCTAGTCCGCCCCTCAGGCAAGTACTCAGTCAAGCTTTTGGATCGTCAGGGCCGGTCCACCGATGTGGATTAAAATGCCTGAACACTGCGTTTCCCCACCCTTTGGGGTGTAAGTAAGCCAACGAATGACTACTCCATCGGTCCCGGATCGACCGATATATCCGAGGCGCCTCGCAACAGCAACAACCACATAATTCAAACTCGTCAGGGCGTGTAAAACCACTGACGCCACTTCTAACTAGAAGGAAACGCATGCCCTCCCTGATGTCCTCTCCCGTTTCTGGTTCACAACCGGGGTGTGAGGCTCGCGAATTCACGTTACACAAAGCTGTGCCACACGGGCTGTGCTTTGATCATCACCCACAAGACTTTGCTTTTCAACAGAAGCCTTGATCATATTGCCACTTAGGCATGCCACACAGGCAATTCACTCCATGCGTTTGATATCCATCAATATATAACCTCTGAGCTCGTACGTCTCAGAAAAGGGCGTTAAGCAAGAGAATAAATTCTCCACCGCCAAACAGATATATATTTAATAGAAATCAATCACACAGACTAAAATCCAATGTCAGACACACATTCCATTTACAAGTTCGTTCTGGGTCTGAACGAAACCGGAGGCACCTAGTACCCCGCATATCCATCGATCTCCAAGTACGTCTGGACGATCACTAACTGATTCCCTCCTCTTGGGTGTATGGCCCAATCAAGATCATCAGTAATCACTCAAACGACGTGAAGACCTCCGGTCTTCAACCACCGTCTTCATCTTCGACACCACGTCGAATCAGTTCTTTAGAATGGGATAAACCCGGTCTTTCTGAATAACTCGCGTATATAATAAACAAGTGTTACACAAACCCAACATACACCTCATTCCAATTCAGAATATTCTTTTATTCAAATATTGTTATACTTTGGGAAAGGTTCCCATTAATTTTATCAAAGATAAATTCTTTAAATTTATTCTTTAATCTTCTTTGAATATCAATTCAAACTAGCCGGGATTATCGAACCACACCAGAGTATTCATTTATTTCCCAATCCCAACCTATTCATCCCATGAAGTAAAACTGGTAATACTTCATATCTAACACCACAGTGTTATCGGTAAATTAAATTACCATTTCACGTTCAAATCTAATTAAAGATTTAACTATCGCCTGGAGTAAAACTGGTGATACTCCATTCTCGATCTTTTCAATCTAATTAAAGATTCATTAAAACTCCACTTAGTTTTAATCTTCACAGAAATCAGTATCCTGCCTTTAACTGGGTTAAAGAACCAATGTCATTTAAAACACGGCCCACAATAAACCCAAAATCACATTCATTAATTATCGGGTTAAAGAACAAGTGTTATTTAAAACACTGTTCACGATAAACCCAAAAATCAATACCAGTTCAATTCCAATTAAATATTATTTAATTGGTACACTTCATTAAATCTAAATAAAAAGATTTAATCTTTTTATCAACTGGGCTTAAGAATAGTGTTAATGAAGACACCATTCACGACAAACCCAAATCACATTTGATATTAAATACAAGGCTCTGAATAGAAAATATACCGGCTTATATTCAATATCAAATTCTACGACCAACAAATATCGTATTGGGAATAACGATATTAATATATCTTTCAAATTCCCATAACAATATCTGTAACATCACGAAATCCAACATCGAAATATTCCGAAGACAATTTCGATTCAAATCCCTTCAAATTCAATCATTGGAAATCCTGGTTATTTTCAAAACCATTTCAAATCCACTTTATTTATTTTTAAAAATAAATAGAATTATAGTTCTAGTTCAAAACTAGTTCATTTCGATAAAAATCTATTTTTATCTTTTCAAATATGGAGTTTTTCATCCCAATTCTTCACAAATCATTTCTTATGATTTTACACAAATTATTACTATTTTTAATAATTTTATCAAGGCCCGTACAGTCGATTTCCATCAACGGTCGTCGAACTGCACTTACAACGACCTTTTCCAAATTTGATTTGGACATAATTCCAAATCCAACCGTTAGATTTCTAATTTCTCACATTCGTTAGAAAGCTCTTTTCGATACGAACCCAACGGTTCCAGTTTTAGGAGAATCCGCCAGTCGGATCTCCCGCAAGGTCCATTCGAAGTCAATGGTCGAAATTCACGAACTGCTACGGCGCGACGCGTTCTATTCAGGCCATTATATTATATATAAAATATATATAATATATCCTTCGTCGATTTCAATTCAAAACGTGCTTTATAAATCGTTTTAAATTCATTTTCAAAAAGGTTTCAACTTCATATTCAATTTCAAATCAAAATTGAATATTCCAATATAAATTCGTTTTAAATTCATTTCAAATCGATTTCAATTCAATTTCAATTTAATTCGAATTTCAATTCTACTCGATTTAATTCGAATTTCAATTCACTTCAATTTAATTTGAATTTCCAATCATTTCAATTTAATTCGAATTTCCAATCATTTCAATTTATTTCAAATTTCAAATCTATTCAATTTAATTCGAATTACAAATCTATTCAATTTAATTCGAATTTCAAATCTATTTCAATATTCATTGAAAAATGAATAAAATCGATATAAATATCGTTCACGTCAAAATGGCGTCAATCTAATCAACACGGCTTCATATATTTTTATTTTCAAATATTCTATTTCAGATATTTCTGTTCGAATATTTCTATTCAAATATTTCTTTTCAAATATTTCTATTCAAATATTTCTTTTCAAATATTTCTATTACAAATATTTCTTTTCAAATATTTCTATTCAAATATTTCTATTTCAAATATTTCTTTTCAAATATTTCTACTTCCAAACTGGAATGAGGCCCAATCAATTACCATATAATGTTGATTATATGGGTTTTCTACAACACATGTATATATCAACAATGACAAATATTCAACCATCATCCAAAGTGCATTCTACACTGTATAAGCATCAAATATAAATATTTAACGCTTATAACAGTTTGTCAATCAATCGATTGACATACAACTAATTATTGGGATTAGTGTATGTCATATATCATCCCAATACCCGTGTGGGGTTTCAAACAATCAAACACAGATTTTATTTGTGCAGTTGGGCGATGTGTAAAATTTATCATCCCAATCAATATCAGTCAAATGTGTGTGTATAAACAAATCGTCCGATTTGTTTATATTTATTTCATATACACGTTAAAAATTCTATTTTTAACCATATAATATTTTCCACTATAAAATATTTTATTTCGTTTCACATCACATCACACAATCAACTACACATCAAAATCAAACAAACAAGCATACAAGTTGTCCATGGTCTGTGGACGACGGGTGTCGGGTGCTACTAAACACCGTCTGCATCCTAGTATATATTTCAACTAGAAATAAAATTAAAAGTGAGGAGTTCTCCCTGGCTAGCTAATCCAAACGCCACGACTCTTCATATGTGGAAAATCTTCGTCGTGCTCGCCCTTGTTACTTTCATCTTCCGTATTCACTACACATATAAAAATCACATTTTTATATTCGCTTCTTCATTATAAAAATCAAATTTTTCTTTGCTATTCAATATATAAAAATCGAATTTTTCTTTCGTCATTCTCTATATAAAGATTATATTTTTTATTGTCTCTACTTTATAAAAATTATATTTTTAACCTTCCTATATTATAAAAATTGAATCTTTCTATATCATAAAAATCGAATCTTTCTTGAAAACAAAGATCGAGTCTTTTTTTATCTAAAAATTATAACTTTTCATGTTTTAGAAATCAAACCTTTCAATAAATTAAAAGGAAATCAAATTTCCTATGAATTAAAAATCAAATTTTCAAACAAGTAAAAATCAAAGTTTTCGCTTTGAAAATCAAATCTTTTCACATTAAATAAATCCTAGCTTTTCATATATAAAAATTCGTTCTTTTTGCTTCATTCACCTATATAAAAATCCGTTCTTTAATAACTTAAAAATTATATTTTTACTAGCTTAAAGATCATAGAAGGAAATAATATTATTTACATCAAAACTGAAAAAAAATGTAAATATAAATAAAATAAACTCACTTGCTATTTTGGGGAAGAAAGAAGAGGGGGACGACGAAGGAGGAGGGGAAGGGTGCTGGAGTACGGAGGGGTGGCGCGGACGTGGTGGCTCGGGTGGCTAACGGCGGCTAGGGAGTGGGGGTTTGCGGTTTGGACCAGCGCTGGCTCGAGATTCTCGCGGGAGGAGGGGATGAGCAGGGAAGAGGAGGGCGTAGGAGGAGGATCAGAGGGAGGCGGGGCGTTTGGGCGGCGCGGTGCCATCGGTGGCGGGTCAGAGCGGGTGGGCGACGGGGTTCGATTGATTTGGGGGGCGCAGTTTTGAAATTAGGTATTGAGGCAAACGGGGGGGGGGATGGGTTATATATATAATATAATTAATTTATTTAATTAAATTTTCAATATAAAGTAGACTTTTTATTTCGAACACGAAACGAAACCCACCGCCTGTCGGCCATAGCTAATTACCCCCATTCTGAACACAATGGGATATGTATCGTAAGCTGATTCGATCGTTTCAATCAGTTTTCGTCAAAATCAACATATAACTCTATATATTGAATTTGAACGCGCATTTCAATTTACCGGGGCCACGTTCTAACTAGAAAAATTCCCGAAAAATATTTTCTAGCTTTGTATTGACGATACGGTCCTAACAAAACTAGTTTCATCGAATTCTGAGACCGTTTGAAAAATGACCATTTTATAGTCGATTAAAATCAACTAAAACTGGTCAAACGCATATTCCTTCGCCACGCTCACATATTGATTCGAAAAATTACGAAATTTGAAACCTAGCAATAACTAGACATCGCGGATCCAACAAAAGTGGTTTCGTCGAAAACCGAGGTCGTTTGCAAAATGGCTATTTTCAATGGCCAGAATTCCATAGCGACTATTCCGAAATTTCAACTGGACATAACTTTTGATTCCCTCTATGAAATTTTTATTTTTCGGATTCGTTGGAAAGATATTCTCAATTAGATTCAAATATTTTTGGTTTCGCTAAAATCCGGTTTATTTTGAATCCTGTACATTCATTTAAAGTTTGAAATCGAATTATCGAACTACCACGCCATTTTCAATTCCTTTTATAATTATAAATAAATATTTATATTCTAACGGCGATTCGAATAAATATATACATTGGAATTCTATTCAAAATAAATTTCTCGTCGTTATTATTTAAAATAATTCATTTTAAATAATCAAAATTCACAAAAATTGCCAAAGTAAAAATTTTAAATTGGCTCGGATTTCCGGGTTATTACAGATAGTATGGATTTGCGGGCCATTACAGTTGGTATCAGAGCTTAGGTTGAGCGAATACCTAGGCTTGTGTGGCATGTGCTCATTAGAGATAGGGTCAGTAGTACCCTAGAATGAGTTGAGTGTATATACGAGAGAGCGTATTTGTAAATTGATATAAAAACTGTTTTGTATTGTGTTGGCTAGTCTGTTGAGCTGTTTAGGAATTATGATCGAATTGTAGGATGCCACGACGTCGATAAGAGTTTGTAAATACTTGAACAGAAGATTGAACACGATATTGTTTTATAGTGGGTGAATGAAATAATTTTACCCAAAATTCTATTTTTGATATAAAAGTAATAATTTTCTGAAATTATTATAATATATGGATGTGTTGGCTAATATTATAATCAAATTAGATTATAAAATTGAAATGGTTATTTATAACCAAACAGAATTTGTATATAAATGAAATATATACAAATGAGATGAATTAAAATTTAATTCAAACTAGAATTTGGGATTTAAATCCTGGGAAGTTTGGAAAAATATTTTTTGGAGTATATTAAAATAATATAGATTTGTTTGGAGGGATTTTTGAATAAAAATCATTTTTGAATGGATTCTGAAAGTGTTAAAGCACTGAACTCACTTCAGTGGCTAGGAAATAATTCTGATGATGACTGCAGCATCATCAGTGTTCATTTTCGAGTTTCTAAGTGATGGATTGCTATCTTAGAAAAGCTTTAGATGGAAATTGTTTAAAGAAAACAAGTGGTTTGAAAATTCAAATGTTTTGAATTTGAAATGAAAATAAATATATATGTATATATTTATGTAATTTCAGAAGGATTCGATAGGAAAACCCAGGAATTTGAATTCTGAAGTTTAAATTTAACTGAAGCAAGTTAAATGGATCGAGGTAAATAAATTGAAATGGGATTTGAATTCTGGAATTAGAATTTAACTTAAGAAAGTAAATCGTAGTAAATAAATTGACTAGAATCAATTTGAATGGATTTAAATACATCTGAATGAAATATGAATTGGTGATAAATCATTCAGAATAAATGAATGTGAGCATAAATGATGTGTTATGTGAAGGAAGACCAAATGTTTTGGTAGAATTAAATTTGTTGAAATATGAGGAGTTGAGTTTTAACATAAGTGAGATTTTGAAAAGTAATGGATTTGTACCATTTTTCCAACCTTAGCAATTTCGAGGACGAAATTATTTTAAGGGGGGACGAATGTAACGACCCAGATTTTTCTGGTCGATTTATTTTGAATATTTAATATTATTTTAAATATTGAGCTGTTAATATAAATCGATTTTTATATTGAATTATCGATATAATTATCGTAATACGAGGATCTTAAGTAATTCAATTTGAAATGGAGTCAAAATGATTTATATGAATTTGTATTTGAATTTAAACGATAATAATAATAATAATTTATTATCAAGGAATTTATTTGTTTTTAAATTTAAATTATATTATATTAATTTATTTTGGTTATTTATATTTACGTTCCAATTAAATATCAAAATATATTCAGTTAGTTCAGAATAGTGTTACACTGTTGAAATAATAGTGGTTACGTTAAAATAGCAGTTCGTAGTTTAAATGAATGGACCCCGAGATATTTATAATGGATAAGATCGAAAATGAATTGAAAATCAAATCGATATCTTTTTAAAAAGAATAAAAGATCTCTTTATATCGAATCAAAATCAAATTAATTGGAAAATCTTTTTAAAATAAATTGAAGATTTGTTATGTACTTAACCAACCACCATTTAATACCGTGTACTTCCCGTTCCCTTCCTTCTCCCTTATATAATCGCGATACACCCCTCTCTTCTTTTCACTTTTTCGATCCTCAGAAAAACAAAAACAAAAACCCCAATATAAATGGCCATCACCTTTTATCCTAAAACAAAAATCCGCTCAACAGAAAAGGGAATTCATGAATCGCAATTTCCTATGGGGGACCGGAAGTGAAGATAAGGTGCTAGGAATGGTAGCGAGGTAGGGTTGATTTGTCGGCGCATCAGCAGCGTCGCAGTGGATATGAGTCGGCTCGATTCTCTGAAACTCGACGTCGACCGAGCACTGTTGAATTGGGGTTGCGACGTACACTATTTTAGCAACAAGTTTGGGTCGCGATGATCCAGAAAGGACCAGAAAGTCTTCGTCGAGGTGACTATTGCGATTTCTTTTTGGGGCATCGATTTGTGATTTGCTGGTAGGTTTAGAATCGAGGTTTGAGGAATGATTTCCTGAGCGCAAAGATGTTGAGTGTGCTACTGCAGTTCGTGATCAGAAGCACGAGTTTCAGGAGGTCTGATCTAGGGTTGATGGATGAACTAGGGTCACGATAACATTAGGGTTGTCCGCAATGGAAAATGAAAGGGGATTCGACGTTGTTCTTCTCTAGTAAGTATTGGCGAGGAGTTTTGCTGTATGTTTTTGTCGCAACCTTTCTGTCCTGGGAGCGATGAGGCTGAGGGCGAGTTTCCTGGAGGCGTGTTGGGTTCAAGTGATTCTCGTTTGTAGAGAAGAATAACTAGTCAGACGTGGTGGCAAAATTGATACATTATGCGGGTTTAAACTGGACAAAGGAGAAAAAGTGTTGTCATAGGGACTAAGGTATATTTTAGTTTTGTTAAATTTAAATGCATGGAAAATTGTTTATTTAATTGGAAATTGATTTAAAGTAAATTAGTTTATTTAATTGGAAATTGAATATATATATATATATATATATATATATATATCAGTTAGTAAAGAATAAAATCTGTAGATTTATCAGTTAAGGTTAAAATTGGAATTTAGTTTACATGAGTACTTAATTAAATTAAATTCGTATAAATTTGATAACTGAAAATTTATTTATTTTTGTTTACATTGGAAAACAGAGGTATGAAGGAATCGTGAAATCTATACTATATGCTTAAATGGGGTATTCGGCAAATTAAAATCACGGTAAGTAAATCTCACTCACCTGTTTATTTCGAATTATTTTTATTTCGTTAAAAATAATTGTTATTGCTTGTTTGAATGCTTTCTAATTGGTTGAAATATATTAGTTATTTAGGGTTGACTATTATATATATATTGGGTTGATGGTTGGATTGATTCCCGCAGTCTCATTAGCGGATGCCCGCAGTTTCATAGCGGATGATTTCCCTATGCGCCCCACAAATATATATTAGTGGATGACCTTCATACCGCGATATCCTGCCTCGAAGCAGGATGGGTATTATTTATGTTGACTAACGTCTGTGGATGCAGGAAAAACAGGTTGGAGGGATCCAACTGGATTCCTCAAAAATATATTATTTGTTTGTTTGTTTGCACATATACTGTCATATATGATGTGTTAGAAAACCTGTCAATTATAATTGGTTGTTTTGATTGTTTTAAATACCACTGGGCCTGAATGTTGGTCTATACAAATATTGTAAAAGAGATTTTGAGATTTTAAACGGGAATTTTTCTTTTTCTAATAATAGAAATTGAAATTCGAATGGATTAAAAATATTGACTTGTTTTGAATTGATAAAACAAGTACTGGAATTTATAAACAATGTTATAAATATATAGGAGATGGAAGTATTGAAATTTACAAACGATATTTGTAAATTGGAAAATGCAGGGGGATTGAATTGAATTTATAAACAAGGTTTACAGATGTAGTGGGGAAAAATTATCATTTTATAATTTGAATATTTAAATTCAAATGTGAATTTAAAAATAGAAATGGGAAAATTGTTTTAAAGAAATAAACGATGGAATTTATTCTGATGTTCAGAATATAAAAATTGAACTAAAATAAATCCATAAGGATTTATGGTTTGAATTCGATTAATTCCAATTTTATTTAAATAGAAGTCAAATTGAATAAATAGAATTTGACTAGAATTTGAATATAGAATTTGAATAAAATTTGAATATACAGAAATTTGAATAGAATTGAATAGAATTCAAATAGATTGAAATGGAATTTGAAAATAGAATTTCAAAATAAAATTTGAAATGGGAATTTGAATATAGAATTCAAATAGAGTTGAAATGGGAATTGGAATATATAATTCAAATAAAATTTGAAAATAGAATCCAAATGGAGTTTAAATATAGAATTTGAATAAGAGAAATTTAAATGGAATTTGAATAGAGAATTCAAATGGAATTTAAACTATGGAATTTGAATAGAGAATTCAAATTGAATTTAAAATATGGAATTTGAATATAGGATTCAAATAGGAAATTCAAAGGGAATTTGAATATAGAAATTCAAATGGAGTTTGAATATATGAAATTCAAAGGAAATTCAAATATAGAATTTGAACGTAGAAATTTAAATGGAATTTAAATAAAGGAAATTTAAATATAGAATTTGAATGTAGAAATTCAAATGGGATTTGAATAAAGGAAATTCGAATATAGAAATTCAAATAGAATTTGAAAAATAGAAGTGAATTGAAATTTGAATATAGAATTTCAAATAGAAGTGAAATAGATCGGAAATATTATGTTGAATTGGAAAATTGGATTTGACATATATTAAAAATATATCAGAATAGAGTTGAATTTATTATAGATGAAGTTTAAACGTTTATATTTATAAATATAATTAAAACGAGCTCGCCGCAGCACTGCAGTTCGTAAATTGGCGATTCGAACTTCAATTGAGTGTACAGAACTCAATTGAAGTCGGAATTCTTTGAAACCAGAAATGTCAGGACCGATTTGATAATAATTTTCTAATGGAGGAGAAAAATCTAAATTTCGTCGTATATATTTTGAGTTATGTCAAAATCAAATTTTCAGAAAAACAGCGCCATAACCATTTAAGAACCATAACGGTTTATTTAATTTTATAAAAGGATTTTAAGCGAATAAAATCCGAATTTCTATTTAGAAAATTTCAGATTTGAGTTGTAAATCATGTGTGAACTCAAGTGGAGAAATGAATTGATTTTTTGAAACAGAAATCAGTTTTTTGATTATTGAATAGAATTAACTAATTTAAATAGTAATTAGTTAATGAGATTTTAAATTGATATTGGGCTTTGAATAAGTGAATTCGATTTGAAAATTTATATTCGAAATTGAAAAGGAAACTAGAATTGAAATTGAAAATTATTTTTTGTAACGAGTAAGTTAAATATTTTATTGAACATGTTGTGTCAAACAAAGAAGTGAAATAGGAAAAATAGCTAATTAAAGAATAAATGAGCGAAATTGAATTCAAACGATTGAATTGAGTTGAATTGAAAACAGGTGAGCATGTGTTAGACAGGTATGGGATGAAGTATATGAAGATTTTAATCTATGTGCCCGACAAAAAGGTACATGTTTAAATTCATATATGAGATTTTATGCGCCGTATCGGCAAGCCGCTTGGCTTTTTCTTTTGGATTGGTGAGGGCCATGGGAGGCTATTTGAAATATCCCGATGCTCCAGGTACAAGGGAGGTTATGGCGAAATTTTCCGAGAATTTAAGGAGTTAGAATATTTTTAAGAAATTTTGATAACTAGAAATCAATATATCAATATATATTAAATTCGATAAGGAAACGAATTTAAAATAGAATATTATAAAAAAAAAGGAAATCGATAATCTGGTAATAGAACGAGAAACCTATATACGTTTAAAAAGGAATAATTGGTTTGTATGGTGTTGATTTTTTTCAGGAATAAAGGTTTTGTCTGTTTTGAAGTAAAGAATGTTTTCAGTCAAGGTCTGAGAGGTAATTTTACCCCAACTTGATTGGTTTCATTTTTAATTGGTAAATAGCAAGATCCAATCTCGAAGAAAAGTGTTGGATAATAGTTAGTTGAATAAAATATTTTGGGTTGTTGTAACGATGTTTTACACAGCATTCGTTTTAACCTAAGTGATGGAATTTTGGAAATATAAAAGTAAATATTTCCTGAGTATAATTAAAGTAGTCGGGAAAGAGATAAGTGATTGAAATTGTTTCAATTTCAAATAGAATATATTTTCTAAGTGTAGGAAATAAAAGCAGGCGAGATATAGAAATGTTTTCCAAAGAATGTAAGAGACCGAGATGATAATTGAAAATATTTGTTTAACAAATATTGATAAGGAAATGGAAAGGGTGATTTAATTAATGAATAATAATCAAGGGGCCCAGTGATTGTTTGATTGTTTTGAATGGATGTTTGTTTTTCTTCGATGGTTAAATAACCGACTATCGAAGTATTTGCCAATATCGTTGTCAATATGGAGAGACCGGTTGGATTATTATCCGAGAACCACAATGTATTGGCAGTAGCGTTGTGGATTAGATTATATGAAGATAATCGAACACAGAGTGAAGTGCAATGGCTTTTTCTATTAACAGAAATTGTGCCTTCGGTTTCGTTCCGTCCCAGAATGAACGTATATGGACGGATGTCCGACAAAGTATTTCCAATGATCGAATATGTTGATCTGTACAAATATACATGGTGGCAACGGATTTATTCCCTTAGCATAATATCCAGAATATATTTGTGCAAATCAATAAATGATTGACGGATCTGACAATGTGGCATTCAAAATGATTGTGCTATCAATGAATAGAAAGTAATCGTAGCCTCAGGCCTCAACAACCGGGAAATGACAAAAATCGGGCAGGCAGCATGGCTATGAGGGTCGCTCCCATTAGGGTGTATTATCACCTATCTAGAGATTCATCTAATTCCTTATTCTATTCGATGTTGTCCCATTCGGGAAACGGTTGCTGATCCCAACCGTTGGTGATATACATTCGATACACTCAAGCGAAATGAGTGGTTGGTCATGTGTGGGCCGGGTTGCAAGATGTTCTTGTTGAATCCAGTGTATTCCTCTCTAGAGATACACTATCGGAAGGTGGTTCCATACCTTGTCATGTTGGAAACCCAATCTCCAATAAGCGCCATGCGGTTTTTGATTTTATACTATTATGTGGAGCGTGAGATGCAAGCGTTCCGCTAGATTCTATTTATTTGATGTAGACATTATTATAATATCACTGGATTTAATATCAAAAATATTTTGGGTTATCGTAAGGTAAAAACCATCCGTGTTTATGTGTGGATCGGTCTTACGATTATCATTTCTTTCGAAAGGATTTTGAAAGTTAAACAAATAGTTGGAGTTTACTCGTACCAGTCCCATGACTGACCCAGAGTTTATTTTGTTTTGTTTTCCCTAAACTCTTGGGTGCTCAAATTTGTACGGGCAGTCAAGTAGTCGGGATTTTTCAGATTCACTTGTGAAGAGCTGGAAGCAGGAGGCTTCACCCGTTAGCTATAGACTATTATATATTCCATTGTGAACCATGTTTGTGTCTGGAAACAGGTGTTTATAACTGTTCCAGGAATAACTGTTGTGCTCTGATGATGGTATGTATATGAAGTTACTGATTTGTATTTCAAAAGTTATGTTATATAATATATTTTATTCGTTCCGCTGTGAGATTTGTCTTCTTTGTTTCCTTCTATTCTAATATTTCTTTCTTTCTATTTCTCATCCTCTAACTTCTTTCTAATAATGATTCGTATTTCTGTATCATTTGGGTTGGACGTGTGGTGTTATTAGTCAACTCAGATAGTATGGATTTGCAGGCCATTACAAACTTGGACTATTTTCTTAACTGGGTTAAATGCTGACTCAGCGCTGTGTGTATAATAAGATCCTAAACACCTATAAATAGCACTACAAGAAAAGCTGTATATAGCGGCAGATTTTTAGCAGCGGAAAATTCCATCGCAAATTAGCGATGGATTTTCGTGGACTTTGTAAAGGATAATATGTTGGATTTTATATGTCAACTTATTTTAAATTATTACCGTCGAATCTAATTTCTGTCGCTAAATCATCGGAAATTGCAGCACTTTACCGTTAACACTAATTTTCGTTGCAGATAGAGGCTATTTTCCGTCATCAATATTTTGATGCTATTTTTGCAGTAGATTTTCAATAGAATTGAAAAGGACTTTAATATTTATTATTTATAAAATGTTTTACATTTGTGTTTTTACTTAGTAATTAATAAGTAAATACAAAAATTTAAATAATTAATGTTAATAATATATTAATAATAAATAATTACTATTAAAATTAAATAATATTCAATAGTGAGTACTGATTAATTATTAATTACTATAAAATATAAATAAGAGGTAGTAATAATTAATAAAATAGATTAATATTCGTTGTTCAATTAAATTTATTTTGATAATCAATGATTAATAAGTAATCTTTAATACGACTAAAGAAATTACTATCGAGAAAATAATTAATTACATTTAGCATTTATTAATTACATTATATAATTAATAATTATAATTAATAACATTGACGTTGGCGTTTAGCGTGTCTGGTTTATTTTTCTTTAATCAGCATAAGTTCTTAAAATGTGATTAACAAGGGTGGTGCGTCCAATATGTACGAAGCGTCGCCAATACTGAAAGATGTAAATGAACCATTATTATATCCAAGTTTTTATAATCTCAAAATTTTGGCTTTTATAGCTAAATATTTTGGCTCTCACCGCTAAAATTTTGGCTCCAAGCACGGCTGTTGAAATCAACATTCTTTAGTTTTTTTTCACCTATTCTCCATCAATAGGGTAATTCAGCTCCCTCACTTCCGACGTCGCCTCCCCTAATGCCGCACCGCCATAACGCGATGCTCGTATCTAGTGGTTTGCAACTCCATCGTTAGCTGCTCGAAGTGGTGGTTTGCAAAATAGCGGCTTGAACTTTGAAGACGACTTCAACATCTTTACCAACTATGTAGATTTAGAACTTGGATACATCCGAAGGTACGTCTTCTGTTTTCAGTTGATGGATTTTTCTAGTGGTCAAACTGGAGTTGATTTATACTTGAGTAAAATTAGGGATTTTAGATCTATCTTCTTTTTTCTCAATTTATGATATATACCTGAGTAGCATCACTTTTATGGTCTAATGGTGGCTTCCCTTTTATCTACAAAGTCTTATTTTTTTCGATGAACGAAATCTAGGGTTTTTATGGTTTTCTCCTAATCGAATCCACTGCAGTTTTGAATGCTTCGATCGATTTAAAAGTGATATAAATTCAGATTTCCCACATAGGCACACAACTGATGATGATTTTTAGGATGTATTCATAGGACGTTAATTATTTCTATTGAATGTCTTTGTAAAGAAAAATTTAGAGTTAGCATCATTGTTTAACTTCTACTTATGAAAATGTACAAGGCATCGGATTAATATAGTGTGAAAGCTTGAAGGCAGTGTTTATAGAATTCCTGGTGTATTCTTGCATCAAAATTAAAGAAGGATAAAAGTTGTGTGTGGGTTGGTTTTTTGTTTTTGTTTTTCAAGAGTTAAAATTGTTTTATCTTTGACTTTTGTAAAAAGTCATCTAAATATTTAGGTTGATTCGAAGGCTGCATGAAAAAAGGCATGATTTTAAGCACGCTTTTATCTTAGCTAAAATCAATTCTTATTTTCTTCGTTTACTATTAATCGTTAATGAGAATGATTGGTGTATTCGTGTTCTATTGAATAAGTTCCCAAAAAGGTTGGGGAGTCATCGGAAAAAAACCTGAACTTGTTTGGGTTAGTGATCAATTTGTCGGCGATGTACTGCAAATTAGTTTATTGCAAATTGTTGAGTTTATAATTTGTGGTTTTTCAATTTAATCCAATCTTCTTTCATGTTCTAATCAATCCAAATGTCTATTTAGCAGATTTATTTAATTGGATAGTGTGAAATCAAGAAAAAACTGTAATAAGTGTTCTTGAATCTCTTGAGTTTAATTACCTAATTATCTCAGGTATTTTCCTTGTACATCTTTCTTATTATAAATTTCATCTGGTACATTATTATTTGATGTTTAATTAAGGTCAACAGATGTATCCAAAATCTGTTGTATAAGTTGAGTTCTTGTAATTCAGTATGTTTCTTCAATTTGTGTTAGTGAATTAATGCATTGATTTATGAGTTTTTTAAGGTTTCTGCTTGCAGTTTGTCTAAGCATCGATTATATTAACAACTGCACTTGACTAAATATACTTTAACATTGTTCATCCTTCAACCTGATCTTATATATAGTCTTGAGTTTTGCTTGGTGCACTTGTACTCGTTTCCCTTTGTATTGCTGCCTTGTATATGTTCTCCTGATTCCATACAGTGCACCTAGACAGTCTGCTGTTAACTAACCTGAACCTTGTATGCATGTGAGTACATGTTTTAACCTTATATACTTGAACTTGCTGGTCTTGATTGAAATATTGGCAACTATCAATTATAATTTGTAAACATCGTTATTTTGGGAAAGCAGTCACTTATTCATGTTTGGAGCTATGAACATTTCAGTCACTAATCAATGTGAACTTGTCTCCAATACATTAACTATTGCATGTCCATATTAGTTCATATCTATATCATTTGTAAACACCATTTCTGATCACCGATTTTATGTCCTTATTTTTATTCTATTAAGTCAGGCTCTAATGTAGATGGATGAAAATACTTATAGAACTTGAATGAAAAGGAAGCTCTATTTTAATGGTGATGTACTCTAATGTAAGAACTAAATAATATAGCATTCCTACCGCACATAAAATACTTATAGAACTTGAATAGATAATGCGGCATTGAGGCTCACATTTAACTTTGATTCCCTAGATGAAGTTAATTTGTTTATGAATGAGCTTCATATTATAATTTTACTTCTTTATTGCGAAACAACACAAAAAGTGTAAAGAACAGACCCTATTAGACCTCTATACAAAACCTGAAAGGTATCTATTTTACTGAAGTTTAAACACAAATGAAATGTGCCATGAGATCAGAAGTGTCAACATATATA
Organism: Allium sativum; assembly: GCA_030737875.1. Lineage (NCBI taxonomy): Eukaryota > Viridiplantae > Streptophyta > Magnoliopsida > Asparagales > Amaryllidaceae > Allium > Allium sativum. Next base: position 236,226,887 of record CM060919.1, read on the forward strand.
GCCCATACTAATTGGATTTTTGCAGGTACGTCAATTGTGTGGATGCTCTTACTGTGTAACTCACATAAACCCAAAGTTTCCAAAAAGCATAATTAAGAAGTGTCAACATATATATATATATATATATATATATATATATATATATATATCAATGCAGGTCAGATTTCCTATGTTTCAATATGATTGGTATTTTATGATATGTTCTTTACTTTGTAGTATAACATTATTGTTTCCATGGATGCTTGAATTTAGTCTCTGAAATATGCCTATGTTCCTTTGTTATGGACTATTGCTCTGTTCTTATAATTTATTCATGGGAAGGACAAGAGGTTGTTGCTGGTAATTTTTTTTACTGGAAATACACCAAGCCAGAAGTTCGTTTATACCTTATACCTTACAGATTACATTGGGAACTCATTTCCAGTAAATTTTTGCATGGGAATGCTTCAAGTTTTATTTACATAACACTATAATTACAATGATTTTGACTCACATATTTTTATAATTTAGCTTTAGTTGACATGATACTGCTTATCTATAGGTGATGTAGAGCAGACGCTTCAAGAACTTGGGACCGAAAAAGGGAGACATACAACTTTATATGTTGGAGGTACGAATGTACAAAATGAAAGAGCTACTGTATTTGCTGTTCTTTTAGAAGAAAGACCCCGAGTCAAAAAGAAATTTCTTTAGATGGTAATAGAGCAGTCTCTTGTAATTTTAGGTGTAATATTAGATGATTATCGATTAAACTGCTTTTGTTTAAATGTATATTACTAGTGTATGGTTGGACGTATTAAAAAGTTCAAGACATACCTAATTGTCAAAGTTGAATGTACCGAATGAAAAAATAAATCATAACTGCAAATTTATCTTTGTATTTTTGGATATGCTATCTATTTCGTTGTTCATAATTGATTGATATTAGTTCAATAAATATACATGTATGTATTTATGTTTGTGTGTGTGTGTGTATATATATATGAATGTGTATATCTATATATGTAAATATATATAATATATATTTGCAAATTAGAAGGAGAATAGCGAAATATTACTAACAGATGATGCTAGTTTAAATATTTACATAAATTAAAATCCATCGCTAATCCTTTGACAATTAGTAAGGGTTTACCAATGCTTTTAATAAATAAAATTTTATTATAAATTAATTATCCGTCGGTAAATAGTCGGTATATAAATTAAAATTAAATTAATAAATAAAATTTTATTTTTAGTATATAAATAGTAAAATAACGGAAAACTATCGGAAAACTCATGCTAAATTCCGTCGCAAAATCTGACAAAGATACCATCATGGTTTTTACCAACCAAACCATTTTGCAGGAAATCCGTCGCTAAGGCCTGTTTAGCGACGGATTAGCAGCAGATTCTGCCACTGCTATATGCTGTTTTTCTTGTAGTGTGGGCTAGCAGAGCCTAGCCAAAATCTCATATTCTCTGAGACAACGTCTAAGCTCTGCCATTCTTCCTCCTCCTTAAATCTATTCAGAAAAAAAAATTAGTTTAGGAAAATTCTGAATCAAGATCTGGAGGAAGAGAACGAATATTAATTAGAAGGTGTTCAGAATCATATTCGAAGGTAATTTCTTAGATCTGGTCTATTTCAATTTTCTCCTCTTTCTTCCCTTTTTCTTTTAGTAAAAATTATGGATATGTGGTTGCTAGGTTCTAAATTCAGTTTGGAGGACCATCGAATACTAAGATCTGAACCAGATTAAGGATTTGGAAAGCAAATTTAGGTGAGTGGATATAAGTTATATCATTTTTTATAATGATATATTATCGTTTGACATTCCCCATTTAATACGCAATGTAAACCTACAAGAATGATTAAAGCAATGAAATGCTAATATGACATATTAGAATATTAATATGTTAAAAATATTAATATGTTGGAAAATTCATATGCTGAAACGTTTAATATGCTGAAATGTTCATATGTTGAAATGCAAACTTGTTAAAATATGTATATTGATTACTGTTGTATAAATACATGTTCTAATTACATGATTAACTTGTGGCATATTATGTTCTTGAATAATTATCTGTAGAATTGAGAAATAACATGTTAATTTGTTAGATTTGAACATTTACATGATTAAATGATTACATGTTAGAATAGAATCCAGTACATGTTAGAAAGAACATGCAACATAAATGGGCTTAACATGATGACATGTAAAATATAGATTATATTAAAAATTTGAAAGAATGGACATGCCTAAATTTATATAGAAAATTTATAGTAAATAGAAAACTGTAACTGCACATAGCACAGATGCACATAGCATAGAGGGAGGGTGAATAGTGTTTATGAGAATTTAAACAAAATCTAAAACTTATGTGAATAAAAAAGTGAATCAAACCCTATAAACACAATCACAGACAGATTCAAGCACAGATGCAAAATAAACAGAAATAAAGATGCAGAAAAGGAAAGAACACACCGATACTTGTTCGGATTGCTCCTACGTCCAGTCCCACGCAACGGATTGGGCATAGTTTTACTACTATATCAAAATCCAATTACAACCTCCTTGATTTCATGGCTACAAGGGATACCACCGATTCCAACCTCCTTGATTTAACGGCTACAAGGGATACCACTGATTCTATCCTCCTTGATTTAATGGCTATAAGGGATAACACTAGTTCTATCCTCCTTGATTTAACGATTACAAGGGATACCACCGATTCTAACCTTTACTCAACCCAAACAATTACAAACAGCCCTAGAACTCTTTAATAGCACTTGATTCAGGGAGTAGAGAGTGTAGAGAGAAGAAGTTTGATCAAAACAAAATTGAATTCGGCAGAGTATAAGTGTAGAAACCATAAAAACCATTAAGAATAATGGTGTAGAGAAAGATGATGAAGCTAGAGAAGAAGAGATGATAAAAAAATTTGGTTTTAACCCCTTTTTGTAGAGTATGAGAGGTTGCAACGGTTCTGAATCGTTTCAAATAGCAAAAAGACACTTCCTTTCAAAATTGGAAAATGTGACTGTTATATGTCAACATGGTATATTTGGTATGTCGACATACCCTAGTGTATTTTTGAATTTTAAAGCATTTTTCAAGTGTTTTGATATAAAAATAATTCTGGAAGTTCTTGAGTAAAAATCTAGTGTTGTAAATTATATAGTAGAAAAACATATGAAAACATAAATTTAAATCTAATTATAAAGTTATAACATTATAAAGTTTTAAACTATATAGATATATAAAGTATAATAATATAAATATATAAAATTTAGGTTTAAAAAAACAAAGAAGAATACGAAAAAATAAAAATAGAAAAGATAGAAAATAAAATAGAGAGGATTGAGGATAGAATTGAAAATCAGAATTTGAATTTGAACCTGGAGTGCTATTTAGAGTCTTACAAAATCTAGACTCTATGACTATGATATTCTTAAACTCTTGAAATCTTGATTACTGATGAGTCTTGAAATTTCTCTGATCTTTGAATCTCTATCATCTTTATAACTGTACAGTCTTCAGTAATATTTCTTGTATATAATTCCTACATATATATATATATATATATTATATACAAAAAGTGTTAGTATATATTTTATAATCAATGATAATTGAAATAAGGTTGTTGTCATCAAAACTCCATTCTCCAACAATCTCCCTGTAACGGCCGCGAGATTTTCGACCCCGAAAATTAACATAAACCCCATATCAATTATTCAAGTATCGAAAATACTAGGTCAATTAATAGAAAGAAATTAGAGGGTGAGAAATAGAAAGAAAGAAAATAAGAATAGAAGAAAAAGAAGAACACAAAAGAACAAAATCAGAGTAAACACGAATCTCACAGCGGAACGAATAAAATATATTATATAACATAACTTTGAAATACAATCTGAATTTGTATAACATAACATATTAGAGTATAATTCATATACATCACATCATAAATAATCTTTAAATAACTAACAGTGAAGCCTCCTGCTTCAAGCTCCTCCAATGAATCTGTAAAATCCTGAAACACTTGACTGCCCGTACAAATTTGGGCACCCAAGGGTTTAGGAAAACACAAGCAAAATAAACTCTGGGTCAACCATGGGACTGGTGTGAGTAAACTCCAACCATATTGTTTAACTTTGAAAATCCTTTTGAAAGAAAAGAATAATAGTAAGACTAGCCACATATAAACATGGACGGTTTTTACCTTATTATAACCTAAAATATTTCGATATTAAAATCCAGTGATATTATAATAATGTCTACACAAATAAATAACCAAGTAGCAGAACGCTTGCATCTCACGCTCCACATATGGATTCCAACCATGACAAGGTATGGGACTACCTCCCAATCAGTGTACTCTAGAGGGGATACGCTGGGGTTCAACAAGAACGTCTTGCAACCCGGCCACACATGACCGACCACTCATTTAGCTTAAGTGTATCGAATATATTGTCATCCACGGTTGTCGGCCGTCCAACCGTAACCCGTAAGATACAGAATCAAAAGAAGAACAAATATGAATTTTCTCTAGATCGGTGAAAATACACCCTGCTTGGGTATGACCCAACTAGCCATGCTGCCTGCCCGATTTTTGTCATTTCCCGGTTGTGAGGCTTGAGGCTATGTTATGCTTAGAATATCTGGCCACCATTCACTTTGAATGCCACATCGTCAAACCCGTCAAATCACTAGTTGAGCTTCCAAAGAATATTACGGGTATAAAAGTTAAGAGAAACGAATTCCTTCGCCACCAGACGTAATAACCTGAAAAGATCGTCTTGTGTGATCTGTTATGAGTACTTTGTCAGACATTCGTCCATACAAGTTGTCCTGGGATTGGACAAACAGAAAGCATTATTCTAGAACAAAACGACCCTTTCATTTCACTCCGTCTTTAATTATCTCCATAATCTACTTCGCAAAGCCTGTGCCTATACGAAGTGGTTTTCGGACAATAAATCCAATCGGTCTCTCCGTATTGACAACGAAAATAGAACATTGATAGCCGGTGATTTAACTATCAAAGAAAAACAAAACATCCATTCAAAATTACAACTAAGCATCAACTAACCACTAGCCTTTTTTAATTAACATTATATCTTCCAGATATTTCTCAAAACCGTTTAGCATTTCACACTTCTTGAAAAACATTTCCAGTTTCTATTATAACCATTTAATTGCAAACATTTTCTTTATAAACATCATTCATTTTAAAAGGTGGATATTATTTCTTTTCATTCTAAATATCAATTTCAAATCAAACTACTTGTTTTATATAATTAAAACAAGTTATTATATTCTAGCCCAATCCAGATTTAATTTCTATTATTTAAATAATAATAAATAATAGATTTCCCCTTTTTAAACTCGAATTCTTTTCTAATATATTTCATGGTATTTAAATACGAATTATTTCATGCCAGGGTTATCCCAAACAAATAATAATTAACCACAGATTATTTATCACATCATATAACGTATATATGAAAAATAACAATATAATTGTTGAGGAATCCAGTTGGATCCCTCCAACCTGTTCCCTGCATCCACAGATGTTAGTCAACACAAATAACACAAATTCTATAATATGGAATAATAAAATTAATGGAATCAGTATCCAACCAATGATTTTTAGATATAATGATATATATATTATTCAACCAATTTATTTGTAGATGATCCACACAACCATCACACAATATTCAACCATTATTTATCAGCATTAAATAATGTTTATAAAATTATAAAATTTAACAGAGTTAGTGAGTTTATTCACCTTGGTCGTTAAACGTTGAATACGTTTAATGTCGGTTGATTGTACCAGGCATTTTAATTTACCTAAAATTGTAATGTGCTCCAAATCTCTTCAAACCGGTTCCAATATGTAGCCTACGACGATATGGTCCTAACAGACCCTGTTTCGGTAAATTTGAATAACGTATGATCAAGATATTACGTTTATACATTAACACGTTATTTAAATAAACTAAAACTTTAATTTATTTTATATTAAATAATTGGGCTTCACCTTTTATTCACGTTGGCCCAAACTGACAGATCCACACCGCAATAAACGATGTTCTTCCTCAATACAATGCCATCCCATTTCCAACATTGTACTCTACCATTCTGCATCTTTTTTTTTCATTTCAATTTTCTTTTCTTGGGCTTCAGAAATAATTAAACTGGCCGAACCCTACATAATTTCCATCGGCCGATTTAAACAGTATTCATCTTCCACTTGAACACAATCTTGCATCACCTGCTCCCTCTACAAATGGCAAATGGCAGCATATTTTTATTCCAGATGGTTCTTCCTTAAAATGAGTACATCACAATCACAAGCTCTTCACCAAACACATTCACTCCATGGATACGGTATCATCTTCAAAAAGAACCCCGCAACCTCCTGGATACTTCACCCATGCCGAAACTCTAACTCAACGTTCCCTCACCTTTCACAAACTCACTGTACTTCATCAAAACAACTGTGCTTCTTTAAAAACCACACCAGCAACACCAACAGTCCCCTCTTCTTCTTGAATTAAAACTCCAATACTTTACAAACTCCGCCCTTTAGAATCTCTTCAGCAAAGCTTCACCCATGAAAATACATTACCTGCTCAGCAAAGAATAACTAACGCCATTACCGAGACTTTGTCGTCAACCTTCATCCTCTTCCCTCAACGACATCAGTATCTAAGATCCCCTTTTTCTTCACGTTTACCAAACATCATACATTTCCTTCCTTCACTGACTTTCTTCCCGAAACAAAGCAGCGAACTCGACCACCATTACCGCCCCTTCTAACTGTTGGAATATAAACGACCCAATTCATGTCGGTTCGTTATTTGTTGTGTCTATTAAATATTGTGTCTTTTGAGTCAAGTCACATGTCCATGCAATTGTGTCATTTCATCTTTTATCTAGAAGAGTCTGCACTTAATATATAAGCAATGCGGTGTATTGGTGTTGGGAGTATTCATGTGAAAGAAAACTTGAATGGCAGTAACGTATTGATATAAAATATTGTGAAGTTTCTCTCTCAAACATTCATCCTCTAACAAACTAAAGATTTTTCGATCCAACAAATTGGTATCAGAGCGCCAGGTTGTAACTATGGCTTTTCTATTCTTCTCATCGTTTGTTCTCACAAAAGAAATTTTCGTAGAGTGGAGTGATAAAAAGAAAAAAGAATTGATCTCCAAAGGGCTTTGGGAGATCGTTGAGAATGGCTATGAGTGGCCAAAAGATGTCAAAAATATGACGGAGAAAGAGAGTGAGGCATTTACAAGCTTGAGATGGAAATATCATCAAGCTTGTGTTGCTATGTGTGAGAACGTTGATGAAGAAACTTTCAACCATATTATTGGAGAAAAATCCACAAAAGAATCGTGGGTTTTATTGAAGGAGGTCTATGGTAAGAAAGATGAGAAGAAAAATAGTGAGGATGAGAGAGATGTTGAAGCCGACAAATTGGAAGTAGAGGCTGAGAAGAAATCAGATGAGAATCTGCAAAGTGATTATCTGAAAGTAGATGGTGATCAACTAAAATCAGAAGAAGAGAAAGAAAACGATAAATCTTGGAATGAAGGGTATATAACGGTTGCAGGCATCAAGATATACACTGAAGACTGCTCTTCTCATGAATCTGTATCCCAAACTGAAGATTCCAGCGATGAGTCAGATGATTCAGATTCTTCGATTGATGAAGAAATTGCAGGTGATTACTTAGAAGGAATCAGCGGTGGCTGCGAACTTCTGAAAGCCAAATGGTTTGCAGAAAAAAAGAGTCTAGGCAATGAGTTTGGACTCTCTGAATCTGATTGTAGCAGTGATGATGAGGAGTTGAGTGGAGTTCAAATGATGAGAGTGTCAGAAGAACATGGAGTGCCCAAAAGGAGTAAGAAGAAGATACATTTTGTAGAGGGGAGTTTCGAGGCCATAGACATTGACCTTCCTGATGCAGAGGATGATCTGAAAATTGTCTTGAATGACGATACAGTTGTTGGAGTAGAAACACATGAAGTGGGGAATGAAGACAATTTGATGGCCTATGATAATAACGAGTCTAATCATGATGGCAGTCAAGCCATCAGTGATGGGGATTTGGAGAGGAATGAAGATAGTTTGGAGAACGCAGTTGAACTGGATGGATCCAAAGCAAATGAAGCAGCGAGGAGCAGCATTGGGAATTTTGGGCAGCAACGGTCGATGTTTAAGTATGTAAGGTCTGGAACTACTGTAGTGGATGTTCCTGGTCAAATTCATTACTTGCAAATTGCTTCAAGTCTCTCTAAAGAGAGCCGTGAGCATCTTCACGCTAGCATTAAAGAGGTTATTGAAAAAGCAGTGGATGCAGAAGCGAATAGTAGTAAATATCCTAGTAGTTGGATATTTCATTCACGTGATATGAAACCTGGAAAAGTATTTGTGGATGGTAAAAAGATAGATTTCATCACTGTGGGTGGCAGAACTTCAGCATATGTTCCAGAACTGCAGGAGCTGGCTGGAGGTCACATTGGAAACAAAGCACGCAAAGGTAAGATTAAAGTAGCAAAACCTAAAGTCCTTAATAGTGAAAAAGCAAAAGAAGATGAGCTGATGAGAAAGAAATCTTGGAAAACTTATATCCTTCTACCAAAACATATGAGATATAAATCAATCAAAGCGCTGATGTTCTACGAAGCTTTGAAGTTTGAAGAAAAAATTCAAAATGATTAAGGAATTGGGTTAAAGGGGGGATGTTGGAATATAAACCCAATTCATGTCGGTTCGTTATTTGTTGTGTCTATTAAATATTGTGTCTTTTGAGTCAAGTCACATGTCCATGCAATTGTGTCATTTCATCTTTTATCTAGAAGAGTCTGCACCTAATATATAAGCAATGCAGTGTATTGGTGTTGGGAGTATTCATGTAAAAGAAAACTTGAATGGCAGTAACGTATTGATATAAAATATTGTGAAGTTTCTCTCTCAAACATTCATCCTCTAACAAACTAAAGATTTTTCGATCCAAAACTAACACTGCTCCACCGTTTTACTCCTTCCATGCTCCACAAAACAATGACACTTACTTCTACTTTGAAAAAAACCCATTACCGCTTTAAGCCTTTGCCATCGCCAGCTCAGCTCACCGGACGGTGAGCTACCCTTCCTGCCGTGAAGACTGCCTCGACAACGGCCCCACTTCATCACATATTGTTCGCAACCCTACCAGAAGTACTCTATCACCTCACTCCCATTATTTCTGAAAGCAGCTTCAAAAAAATATCGATAGCAAAAGTAGGCCTCCTGAGATAGAGTCGCACCAATCATAAGCACTCAAGACCGAAGCTTAAGTCTTTAGGTCTCAAATTGCTTTTAATATTAAAAGCCACGGTTTTTCTTCCTTTCTCTCTCTCTCTCTCTATATATATATTATATATAAATAAGCCAGGTTCAATGACACCCCAAATAGTGAGCACCCCTTTAGCCTACTATTTTTCCAACACTCATTTTCCACTAACTCCCCTTCTCTCTCCTTCCACTAACTCTCTCAGTTCCCACTTACTTTTTTTAATATAAATGAGAAATGAAAATCAGGGGGCTTTTGGGGTGCTCCATTTTTGGAGTGCCACGGAACATTTGCCTATATATATATATATATATATATATATATATATATAGAGAGAGAGAGAGAGAGAGAGAGAGAGGTAGTAAAACTTCGGATAGAATCAACGTCCATTCATAGGCAGGTAGGTTAGCTTCAGAAGCTTTCATTTCTTGTTGTGCAGTTTTCGGCAGTAATTAAATGTATGTAGGGTGGGTCTCAGACAAAGGCACATTTTACTACGTTGTCTCTTGTTGAAAACTATTACAATTTTTGTTAAGATTTTCTGCTTGTATTTTTAATGTAATTTGTTTCCGTCCTCAGGGTCTTAGCTGTTGGTTTGATTTTGTGTGTGATCACTATATGGCCAAGGTCAGTGGAATATTATGTAAGTGTTTTATGATTTTATATAATAATAGAAGCTGTCATACACTTGTTTATTTGATTTCACTTGTTGTCTCATTTCAGGTTCAAAATAACATTCACCATGTACCATTTGCAATACGGCGAAAGCATGCCGTTGTTATAACGTTCGACGGCACGACTTCCTAATTTTCATCTACTTATATATGTAAGTTTGGATACTTAATGGGAAATAAACCTTCTACTGCACATCGTATGCGTTACTTGTTTAAGTATAAAAGATTTCGGTACCCCATTACATAAAGCTTTGTTAACGTACAGACCGCTGTCGACACAGATAAAAATACTGTTGTGACCAACAATGCCCCATGATCACAGAATGATAATAAAATAGACAAGTTGTGAAATCCCTAAAATGCTATTATAGGGTGTAAAATACTCCAAATAAAAAGTTGCTTATTTTTCCCAATTAAAAATTACAGTAAAATTCTAAAAATTTAATTATAATTATGTCTCAAATATCTTGTCCAAATATGAAACCAATATTTTATTTTACTGAATAAATCGTTATGTCCTATAAACAATTCCATAGCGATTTTATGAAAATTTGATTTGAACATAACTTACAACCTACAAGGCGAAATCTCGATTTTTCACTTCCATTAGAAAAATAAAATCAATTAGATTCGAATGTTTCTTGTTTCGAAGAATCTGACTAATAACGAATCTTGTATGGTCGTTTGAAGTTCAAAACTCCATATTACGAACTACCATGATGTTACGAGTTCGATTGTATTATAATTAATACGTTCAAACTATCATTTAAATAATATATTCGTTACTATAATTCAATTCCAAACTGAATTAAATTGATTAAGGTATCCAATATACATAATGTTGCCAATCCGGCTATTTTCAATTATCTTAGAAATAAATCTTTTATTACTGCACTATTAAATATTCAAAATGTCTAAATTTCAACCATTTAAATTATCAATTAATTTATTAAAATAATTAAATTAATTAATTATTAAATCGCTAAATTTTCAGGACTTTACACTCCCTCTTTTTGATGATGACAACCTTAGTTTATAAAATATCATACCTGTATATACATGTTTAATGATGTTCCTTCTATACTCCCCCTGTTTGTAAGAATCCTATAAACTATGCCTATATTTTATAATTTCTCCCCCTTTGGCATTATCAAAAAGAAATTCTAAAACTACTCCCCCTAATTCCGATAAGTGTCTGACTAATTCCTATAATAAAGTAAAATACTCCCCCTGAATCTATCCATACCTTACAAAATACTCCCCCTGAATATGTGCCTATATAGTATCCTAATTCTGCATATAACTTCCTCTAAATCTATAACTCTCCCTTAATCTATAATTCTCTATAAATTTCTATAACTCCCCCTAAATGTATGACTACACTAGTCTAATAAACTAAATAAAAGGGTAATAAACCAAGCAAACCAATTGATTCAAACAAGCAAATCAATCCAATCAATTAAAACAAACAAGCAATTCAAAAAAAAACAATCTAAACAACTAAATCAACCAAAGCATTCATGAACCTTCAACTAATCCTTGGAATCTCTAAATGTAACGACCCAAGAATTTTCGACCCAGAAAATCGACATAAAATTACCATGTCGACTATTCAAGCATCGAAAACACTAGATTGTCAATAGAAAGAAGTTAGAGGGTGAGAAAAGAGAGGAGGAAATATTAGAATAGAAGAAAGAAGAAGAACCACACATCAGAATCTCACCGCGGAACGAATAAAATATAATATAACAAATCCTTTTGTATAAAAGAACAGTGTATACATACCAATCATCAGAGTACAACCGATATCAGACACAGCGGAAAAATAACTTTATATATCTAACGGTGAAGCCTCTTGCTTCCAGCACCTGAACTCCAAGCGAAACCTAACCTGGAACATACTCGGTCTCACCCGAGCACATTTGAAGCAAAGAAAAATACACCGGGTCAGTCTGGAATACCATCAGTGATAAATTCACATAACACCTGTTTAACTTTTGAAAATTTCTTTCTGAAATCAAAGGATAATAGTAATACCAGCCCACAAATAAACACAGACAGTTTTTACCTTACTATAACCCAAAACGTTTTTGAAATCATAACTTATTTTGATATTATCATAGTGTCTAAATACAAGTAAATATCAATCTAGTGGAGCGCTTGCATCTCACGCTCCACATATATAGTATACAACCGAAAACCGCAGGTGCTTATAGGATATTGGATTCTAACCATGACAAGGTATGGGACCACCTTCCGATTTGTGTATCTCTAGAGGCGAATACACTGGGTTCAACAAGAACGTCTTGCAACTCGGCCCACACATGACCGACCACTCATTTCGCTTGAGTGTATCGAATGTATATCACCGACGGTTGGGATCAGCAACCGCCTCCCGAAAAGGGACAGCATCGAAATATAGATTAAAGAAGAAAATGGAATTTCTCTAGATAGGTGATCATACACCCTAATGGGAACGACCCACATAGCCATGCTGCCTGCCCGATTTTTGTCATTTCCCGATTGATGAGGCTTGAGGCCAGAACTTAACTTTAAAACATCTGGTCATCATTCACTTTGAATGCCACATCGTCAGATCTGCCAGATCACACTGATTGACGTCCACAAAAATACTCTAGTTTATTTGGCTAGAGAATAACCATTTCTCTGCCATCAACTATGGTATGTTTGGAGAAATCAACGCATGTAATTCCTTTGGAAATACTCTGTCAGACATCCGTCCATACAAGTCATCCAGGAACAGGATGAACCGAAGGTACTCTCCTACTGCATCTCATATAGGAATCACCCTATGGATCAGTAGCGAGCAGTCCTTGCAAATCCGTGGATTTCAATCTCGACAGAATCACAAATCAAAGAACTCTGGTTGCAAGCCAGAGAAATTCGACACGTAGTCCTTCCGCTTATGAAGATCCACGGTCTTCACTTGCTCCGTCTTCAATCGACGTCTTCACGTATTTGTTGCTCGGGATGGTTTTTCGAATATAAATTCGATCCCGGTCTTTCCATACCAACAATCATATTGGTCAGGTTTTGATAGTCGGTGATTTAACTATCAAATAACAAAGGTGTTCATAAAATGATCTTGCTGATTCGGTACTTGGCATTACTTTGCCTCTTTAAAATATTTTTACCAAAATGATTAATCAACTTCTTATTCTTGAAAACATTATATTTATTCTTATTTAAAACAAAACTATTTCAAATACTTTAAAGCATATATATACACACCCATCTTTCCATTCCTTCTTGGAAATATCGATATATTCCTTTAAACATTTTCCCCTTTTTCTGTATTCGAGCATCACACGATATACATATATGTATAATACTTAATGGTATAAACCAAATTACAAATTCTAATATGATGCATCAAATGTTACACCATATACTTTTAAAATCAAATATTTTTATTTATTTTGAAACTAGTATTGCACTATCATTTACATACCAAATCTCTCATTAGAGTTCACTATTCCTTATACAGGATAAAACCAATACCAACACCTACACTTATTCCAAACTAATACCATTCCTCGATAATAGTGAAACCGTTCAAGTTGGGGTATTTTAGTTACCTCTCATACCTTGATCGACAACGTTCTTATCTCAGAATAATAATAGTTCGTCACCTAACCACTGACATTAAAATCTCCTTTTCCCTTTGATTTCTAAAATTTGGTTTTAAGATCGTTTCTTATGTTTGAAATTCTCGCTCAAAACTTCCTTTACTTAAGTCATTTAATCAAATAAATATTTACTAAACCATAACTTTTAACTTCAACTATTATTTCACTTATAACACTTGATTTATAATATAAATCCCTCTTCAAATAGTTTGATTCTATTTATTCAAGTATGCTTAAAACGAAAACTTTTACCTTGGATTTTATAACCAATGCTCACACTTACTTTAAAATAAACCTTTTCTAACTGAGATTTCATTTCCAAAAATCCATTTACCAATATTTAACACAACCAAATTGTACGCACTTTCCTTTATCCTTGAAATCCTTATTCCAATTACCATGGTTTGTCCAATTCAATGCTTTTACCCTTAAGTAATCAATTTGGTTTCAAAAACCTTTTTAAAACCTTGTTTGGATCTCTTCCAAATCACCTATACAAATCTATTCACCATTTCTATGTTTTTGGTCCATTCTTAATCCATTCACCCTTTTCCTTTAAAGTTTCAATTCATTTGAACTCGCTTTACTTAATTTAGAGGTTAAGTAAAACTTCCTTTAAATTCTTACATTCACCGACAAATCCCATTTACCAATCTTGTTTGAAACCTAGGTTATAAACCCCTTTATAACACCCTCAATTGATTTTGGTCAAACCTATCGATACTCAAACACTTCCTAATGGAAATCCCAATTGAAGGGCATTCCTTTAATTATTATTAATTAAGAAAAATAATTAACTTTATATTAACTATGTTAGAAATGATTAACTTTGATATTACTCAAAGATAGGGTTATTATCATTTTTAAAAGCTTCTCAGACATTAATCAATGTTATTAACACTCACAAATTCAATAATTCCTTTAATTCATAGTAAATCGAAGATTTACAATATTCAACACTATTCGTTAAATTTAACGAATATTCAAAAAATTTAAATCAAATTAACTCTATTATCAATTTAAATTCAACACGGTTGATTTTGTCAACTGTACATCCCAGTTAATTACTCACTGATTTTCATTTGTCATTTCCCTCATTTAAATTAATTAAATAATTTAATTAATTTCAATTCACCATTTAATTGTTTAAAAATAATTATTCTATTTTAACCACTCGTAGTTAAATTTATTTTATTTCTGCTTTTATAACTTGTATAGACCATAAGATGAACCCCTTAAATAGTTTCTCTTAAAAACTCAATTAAAATATTTATCCATAAATTTCTAATTTAATTATTCATATAAATGACCGAAATCTTCAATTTTGTTATAAAATAATTTATAACTTTAAAACATGTCAATCCATCTTATAGTAGACCAATGTGTAAAACTATATATTTAAGGCCATTCAGTGCCAACTACCCAATCATCACTGTCGATTTAATTAATTCACAACACTGATGAATAAATATTCAACCATCAACATTCAAACAGGTTTTGGTGTCAGTCAGTGTGAACAGTTCATATGTGAATAATATGCACCACAAATAAAAATACAGTTTATTTGAGGAATCCGGTTGGATCCCTCCAACCTGTCCTTCTCTGCATCACAGCTCTTTATACATTTCATAATGATATATGAAATAAATTTCAACCATCCATAAATTTAAATTGATGAATTATAAATAACCGCAACTAATCAACCAATAAGCAACCAATCAACCAATTTATATTTTTAAATAGTAAATTATATTCTAATATGAATTTACCACATCACAGGATTCCAGAAGGTGTGAGAATTAACTCACCAGATTTATACGGTTGGCGATTGACGTGTTTGTTCTTTTTAATTTGAACCGAACGTTCAAAATTAACTGAAATTTCAACTGCGTTAGATCAGTGCCTAGTCAGTGCCATCACCTAGGTCTCATCCCTGCGATCCCAACGAATCCAGTTTCGTCAGATTTCATTAACGTACGAACGATATACGCTAATTTAAAGTTTGAACAAATTAACGATTTATAAACTAATTTAATAATTAATTTCTAAACTAATTGCCTTTTTAAACTAGTGCCACGTCTGCCCAGAAAAAGTTGACCATGCGTTTTCATCTTTGGTTCGTTCTCAAACCCGATATCTCCCCTTTGAATCATCCAACCGGCCTTCCCTTACCCAAACCACCTACTGCCGCCTAATCGCGCCACCAGACGCTGGCCTGAAACTTCCCCCGACATCACCCGAATGCCAGCCCCAAATGCCAGCAACCACAAACTCCGATGAACCCCACTAGTACAAAACTGCTTATTTGCGACGCCTTATTTGCGACGGTTTAGATAAAAACAGTAGCATATATGGTTATGTGCGACTGTTTTTTGTTACAACCGTAGCAAGTTGTCAGAGAAATGGATGTAGAAGACAAATTTGCGGCGGTTGTTTTAAAAACAGTAGCAAATGTTTACAATTTGCGATGGTTGTATATAAATCCGTAGCAAATAAAACGAGACGGGAATTGGTGAAGTTTCATTTTGCAACGAATAAATATGAAACAGTCGCACATAGAAATAATTATAATTTGCGACGGTTCTATATAAATCTGTGGCAAATAAAATGCGGTTGAAATTGATGAAGTTTCATTCCATTTTAATTGGGCCCGCTGGTTTATTGCAAATAAAATGGGTGCGACGGTTAAATATAAGCAGTCGCATGAACCATTTTATTTGGGCCTACTGTTTCCATCAAACTACACCTATTTTTTTTTTCGATTAAACAAAGCATAACCTTTGTTTTTCCTCTTTCCATCAAACAAAATATTATATCCACTTGCTTCCATCGATCAAAATTCCATCGAACAAAATTAAAGCTCCTTCAATTTCGATCGAACAAAATCTTAGCCTCCAAATCATCGGTTTCGATCCACTAAGGAGAAGAAATCGACGTCTTCGATCTCCTCAAAGGCCGCATTTTAGATCCAGGTAAGTTATTGTGGTTTATTGCAGAATTTTTTGGATGTTTAGATTTGTCAGAGAATTGAGAATTGTTTGGTTTAAAAGCTATATAAGGTTTGTCATCTAAATTTCTCCCCAATTTCTGTTCGGTCTATTTTTCTATTCTGAACTTCTGGCGATGAAGATTGATATTGGTCTCGTTTAATGGTAATTGGATTCATATTCCCTTCGATTGATCGCAATTTATTCACCTAATCAGGTTGATTTAATCCATGTTTACATCGATTACTTCATCTCCTTTCTTCACCTGATTAGATCTCCGCTTCTGTTTCTTTATCCGATTTTGTCATAAATATATTAGTCATTGCTTGATTTGTATAATTATCTCGTATAGGCAAGTTATTTCGGAGTTGAAGGCAGCAGGCGCTTCATGGATTCAGTTTGACGAGCCTGCTCTTGTGTTGGATCTTGAGCCTGGAAAGCTGCAAGCATTTACCAAGGCATACTCAAAACTGGAATCAACACTATCTGGCAGCGATGCTCTTGTTGTGAGCTACTTTGTTGATGTTCCAGCTGAAGCATACAAGTTAGATGGATCTAAGTTGTGTTCTCGTAGTTATATTCAGTTGCACCTACCTAAATTTTATTCTTACTTTTTGTCTATGCTCGTCCACCTTTTAGGACACTTACTGGCTTGAAAGGGATATATGGTTATGGATTTGACTTTGTTCGTGGAGCCAAAACTTCTGATTTGATCAAAATTGTGGCTTTTCGTCTGGGAAGTATCCTTTTGTTGGAGTTGTTGATGGAAGAAACATCTGGGCTAATGATCTTGCTGCTTCCCTCACTACACTTAGAGATCTTGAATCTGTTGTAGGCAAAACTACTCAAAATTTCTTCTTCAGAATAAAAATAATAATTATTATAATATTTCATTTCTTGTATATAGCTATTGATTAAAACTCTTGTATAACTTTTGCTGCTCAGTCATGTTGAATATCATTATATGGTGGCACCAAATGAATTAATTAGTCATGGTTGTACTGTATCAGAAGGGGAAAGTAATGGACAGTTATTTGATCTTACACCACTTGCCACTGGATTTGTTAAGGCTTCTCAAAGGTGTATGCATACTATCATACCCGATCAAAAGCTGACTTGATCCATTAATTTGTATCATTAAATAGAGAGCTATATGTTATGGTAGAATTTGAATAAAAAAATCATGGTTCAGAATATTATTTTTCCTGAATGGTCATATAAGTAGTTTCTGGCATTGGTCACATAGTTGATAACATATGAAACTGTTTAAATATACAGACAAGCTTGTGGTATCAACTTCATGCTCGCTTATGCACACTGCTGTTGACTTGATTAACGAGCCCAAGTTGGATGATGAAATCAAATCTTGGCTGGCATTTGCTATCCAAAAGGTGGTCGAAGTCAATGCTCTTGCCAAGGCTTTAGCTGGTAAAAAAAATGAGGTGTATAATCACTGTTAATTCTTATCAAATCCCCACATCTTGCATTTTTGTAAATATATCTCTTCGCCTAATGCTTGAATAACTCGCATGTCTTTTTTCCAAGCAAATGCTGCTGCTTAAGCTTCAAGGAAGTCATTTCTCGGAGCCACCAACGAGGAAGTCCAGAAAGCTGTATGTTCTATTTCTGCAAATCTTCTGTAGCTCTTTTCTGTGATGAACATTTTCTTAAGAAAAGTTATTACAGTACTTTAAATTGGGTATAGGCTGCAACGCTTAAAGGTTCTGACCATTGCAGAGCAACAAATGTTAGTGCAAGGTTAGATGCACAACAAAAGAAACTAAACCTTCCAATTCTTCCAACCACAACTATTGGTTCATTCCCTCAAACTGTTGAACTCAGAAGAGTGCGTCGTGAGTACAAGGCCAACAAGTGAGCAGTCCATTCTACTGCATGTATTTCATCTGTGTATATTATTACTAGTTTTTTAATAATCCATTCATTGCAGAATCTCCGAAGAGGAGTATGTTAAGGCCATCAAGGAGGAGATTAGCAAAGTGGTGAAGTTGCAAGAAGAGCTTGATATCGACGTTTTGGTTCATGGAGAGCCAGAGGTGAATGCATGCCTATTTTTCAAATCTAGATTTTTTTTAGTTAAGAAAAAATACACTCAAAAATTACCCAACTTTTTTAAAACTTATAACAAAGTTGGCTCAATTTCAAATTAAACTACAGAGTTGGACATTTTGTTGCCACATTGCATAGAATGATGAAGCAATATGGAATTGTGCTGATGTAATTTTGTTAAAAAAAGATTATGCAAATTTGAAATTGGAAGAAATTTGCTAGTCATATTTGACAATTTGACCATGTGCAATACTCTCATGCAAGATGATATTGCATCATTAAATAACGTGATTTAGTGTCGGCAAGAGCATGACATACATGTATATACATGCACACACATACTAACATACATATCTACATATATATAGGCACACATTTGTCTGTATACACATGTTTCTGCACACATACACACATATTATACATGCTTGCCTATATCATGTGTATTCCTTTATTATTCATTACAGATCTTCTTAGTTTTGTCTTTAAAATTCAACAATGCCTTTATCACATGTTATTCAAATTGATGAAGCTACCCTTAGGGAAGGGCTACTTTTGGTGTTCAGATGAGAAGCTACTTTCGGTGTTCCGTGGAGGAGTGAAATACGGGGCGGGTATAGGCCCAGGTTTCTGTATGACATCCACTCTCCAAGGATTCCATCCACTGAAGAAATCACTGACCGAATCAACAAAATGCTCACTGTTCTCGAGAGCAACATTTTGTGGGTCAACATTTTATGTAAGTAGAGTTCCAGAGTCATGGATGTGGCTCTAAAGGTTAGTTTGCCTATCTGCTTCTGTTTTTCGAACTTTTAGTGTTTGAACTTCATTCATCTTTGTTAGTTTAGCGTATTTTTTGGAATTTAAAATTTGTTATTCAAAAAGAAAGTTCAAAATAGCCCATTCTTTGCCGTATTAAAAAAGAATACTCCATTCTTTGCCTTTTCACTACTTGTCATGTTATTTTCATGCAGGTATTGTGGGACGAGATGGGATAATTGGATTATGCTGGTAATTTAACTCCATGGATAAAATACAGTCCACTTATATGTCCTAGTAATTAAGTTTTTACCCGAGGAGTTGGAAAACAGAATGGTTCAACATTTAGCGCTGTAGATTTTTAATCTGCATTGGATATAATACCAAAATATAAAAGGCAGTTCAAATTCATAGCGGAGAAAAGATACGACTAACTCAGGAATATGTGCAAAGAGTACCGCATGTGCACTTGATTCTTTGATTCTATTTAAGTTGATAGGATAAATGCCTGAATCATGTTTTCAGCTGCACGTCGCTGTTCAGAGGTACAAGAAATCTTGCAATGTTGAATATTGAAATATTTTTTATTTAATTATTAACAATCATTTAGATTACTTAAGGATGCATACCTTTCATTTGAAAAGAAATGTGCTTGAGGAATTCAAGCAAAACGTTAGGGGATCTCTAATTAGCTACACGAGGTAATCCCTAATCTGAGAACATGCATGGTTTGCATTATAATAATACATTTGTACTAGAAATAAATAGTAATACATTTTTTTGTTTTGATATCTAGTTTTGATGTTAATTAGTTACATCGCCGAAATTTATAAGCACCTATTTGCATCATTGCTTGAAGATATTGTAAGATGACATCTGTTCTTTTAATCTATAGTAAAATTTTATGTTGTACTTATATTGTTCCTATTGCCACAGAAAATTGGTTATGAAAGGGCTGCTGCAGTTGCTAAGAAAGCTTATAAGGAAGGAATATTTGAAGGTAAAGATGCAACCTTTCATGATTCTGTTCAATATTTGGCATGTAATATTTTAAACTTCAACATAGTTACATCTGCTATTTACAAGGTAGCAAAAATTGCATTCCTGATCGTACTTGTTTGATGTTTGTGAGAACAAAGAAACTCCATGTTTCCATAAATCTGAATTGCTTTAATTAGTCTATATCTACGAACTATATGGATGTTAGATGACATTTAGAACGATCAATAGGCATTTGTTAACTTGGTGGGGATACGTTTAAATCAATAATTGAAGTCTAAGCACAGGCAAAACACCAGGAACCTGTGATATTATGTGAGCAGACCACGTTTTGATATATTTACATATTTTGATTGCTATTACTGCATGCATACATGTAATGGTCTTGTTCAACGATAGTAATTTCTAGAGCAGATTAAACATTTACATGGAACATGCTTTTTGGGTAGAAACCATGATCTGCATGGTTCCCATTATTTTTCAAATTCATTTAATTTTAAAGGACCGTTTGTCTTAATTGGAATTATATTCCCATCAAAATGTTAGCCTTATACTTCATGGAAACAATGCAGAAAGATATTGTAAATCAGAGCATGATGGGTATTCTAATCGACTGGCTAGTTAAGGTATGAAAATTCCACAGTTTATTACTTGTCCTTTCTGCTCCAACATTCTAGTACTAAATTTCAGAGCTGCTAGTAAAAATCACCTCAGATTTCCTAAACTGTGTTAGAGTTTATGTTCGTTTCCTCGATCTTATGCAAAATACATTTCTTTCATATACAGAATCCATTTCATATACTTATCTTCACCAGCAGTGTGTTTGGACTCACTTGCAAGTTTATATTTGAGTTGGATTGATGCATGCTAAATATGTTTCCATATGGTATGATTAATTGAAATAGTATTCCAGTTTAAAGATTTTGACACATTCAGAACCTTAGGGTGCGTTTGGTTTACAATTTTCAATTTTGAGTTTTCGCACATACAAAAGTACCGACGACACACACATTTCGTGAAAAACAGTCGTTTTACAAAACGAAGTTAACACACAAAAAAAAACAACTTTTTATTATTTTCCATATTTTTAAAAACAACGGAAAGACGATAACAACTTCCCTACCGAGCCAAAGCGAACTACACTTCTTTGCGGTGATACTTTAACGAAGACCATATCTCCCACTTCAAATTCCAAATCCGTTGTTTACGAACAAATTGAACAATTGTAAATAATTATTTAATTCGTTCGGCTTTCCTAAACAACAAGGATTGTTGTAAAGGGTGTCGAACTCTAGGACCATAATTATTTTAATTAATAAATCCAATCAAATTATCCTAAAAGTTTGATTTTTGGAAACAATAGAAAATAAATAAAAAGAGAGATTTTTAATATAGATGAAATTAATTAGGGAGTAATGAAATAAACTGGATTAACAATCATCAATAGCCAAACAAATTAATATATATCTAACTCATGTTTCTGTCACAAATACGAATCAACAATAATTAGGTTTTTAGAAACAAACATGTGAATAACAACAAGCTTAGCCTATGCAGGAGCTAAGCTCTTAAACAACCATAGGCTATCAGGATAGATTCACTACTTTATTTCTAAATCCCTAAAAATTAAATATGAATCTGAAAAGTGTTAGACCGAACTCGAATATACTCCGTGAAGGAGCATAACTCTTATACGACACATAGTATGAAGGTTCAGATCTAACTCTTGGTTCAGATCTAGATCTATATGCATAAAGTCCTAATCTTCTTGGCTATGTGATTCATATTGAATCCAACAAACGTTGGTGCAAATTCATTTTTATTTGATTTTTAATGATTTTTTTACTTGCACATTCTAACATGTATAACAAGGGTTGACACGCTTACTCCAGAACACGACTGACGTTTGCACAATCTCAAGCTAGCATCTTAAAAAGACACATTACGACTTAATGAATAAATAATGTTCATTCCCATCGTCCAACAATTCAACTTATCAATAAAGAACCAAGGTGTTATTCATGAATTTTAAGTTAGTCCTTGTTCAACGAATGACCTAGTTCATAAAATTTGATTGTTGATGTAATGTAAATTCCCCTCCACACTTGAGTGTGACTGTGTCCCCACAGTTGTTAAATCATACATATCTTAGTAAAAGGGAAAGAAAATAAGAGGGTAAGCGCGACTTACCAGATATGCGTGCAGAAAATACGCAGTCATCGAATAGATGAATAGGTCCTCATTTGACCAATGGATCTGCCTCATTAAGATTATGAGACATAGCTTAAGCACAGAAAACCAAATCATAAAGGATTTTATATTATGTTTCTTAATTGGAAAAACGAATGTCCATTTATTAAAAAATGAATAAGTTGGTTTCTTTTCGATGGTTTTTATGGTAGATTGAATAATGGATTGAATTTCATGTTTATTTCCACCAAATTGAATTTCAAAATTATCATTGAAAATTTCTTTTGAATTATCAATTCCAAAATCAAAATGGTGATTCAAATCTACGTCTTTAAGATTCAACTCATTTTCGAAAAGTCTAAAAAAATCGTTTTCATTTAATTCATCTTACTTTGAATTATTAACAACTTCATTACTTATGTCATTTTCAAAGTCCATAGTTGCTATTTTCAAATTTTCGGAAAAAGGAAGATCGAATTTGAGATTTAGTTCCACCCTCTCAAAATAATTGAAATCCAAATCAATTACCATATTATTAACAACTTCATTAAGATCGTTATTTTCAATTTCGAAAGTCATTATTTGAAAATCATGAATTTTGGCAAACAATGGATTGTTATTCAAATCGCTACACGATGAAACTTGATTTTGTTGGTTACGTCATTTCAATTATGTTTCAAATACCAAATCCGTTTGATTTTCAAAAATTTCGTTCATTTGCTCAGTAAAATCAAACTTATAATTATTAACCTAAGAAGTTTCAATTTGAAATTGTTGAAAACAAAAATCATTAATCGCACCATCTTTGAAATTACTCCCATTGCCAAAATCATTTGTAAAGTGATTCACATTTCCATTTTGAATTTGAAATTCATTTTGGAGTTCGAAATTGAATTGACCAGGGTTATAACCAAAATCATTTGAATTTGGAATTGAATTCAAATTTTGATTATTTTGAAGACTTTGACTTGAATTGTTGCACAAGTATGAATTACATCATCCATTTATTCTTTGATTTTGTTGTGTGCTCATTTTAAGTAAAGATTCAATACTTGTTTCCAGATTTGAGGGTTGGTCATAATTTTGAAAATTTTATGGTGCAAAATTAGGATTATTTTGAAAATTTTGAAAACTTGATGGTGTAAAATCCAAATTATTTGTACAATAGTTGTTATTAAAATATCCTTATGAATTTGGTGTAAAATTATATGGACTATATTGATTTTCACAACTATCGTAAAATTCATGAAAATAAGGAAATTGAGACATTTTCAAGAAAATGGTTTTTTTTTTCAAAGAGAAAAAGGTGAAAAATAAAATTTACAAAATGAAAAGTTTTTGTTTTTTTATGTATGCATGAACCTAATGCAACTATGTGAATGCAAACTAAATATTTACAAATTTTCTAAAATTATATAATGACGGTTAGATTAATTTCTACAAAAGATTTCTTAGCCAGTTAATGTTTAGGAGTTATTGATGCAACAGGAATCACCCTAGAAATGCAGCCGAAGGTTTAAGTACCATTAGAGGAACAACCGATATAATATTTACGAATCACCGTAATATTTATAAACGGTTATTACTCTGCCGTAGTCTAGACGCTGACAAATAATTCGTAACAAATAAACAAAATTTTCAAAATATAATGATGTCCTTAGAAAATAAAAACAAAAAAATTGAATGCAAAATAGAATTTAAACGTGTATTACCAATTCAACTATGACTGAATTTTTATTTTATTTCTGATTTTTTTTTTGCAAATGCATGCAAGCAACAATGCAAGGGAATAGAAACAAAATTAGAATACGATACCTAAGCTAGCAGAAATTTATTAGCAATTTATTTATCGGATTTTTTTTAAAAAGCAAGTGCAAACAAAGCAAAGCCAAGCAATTCGTTACTTTACCTATCCTGCAACCTGAAATGAGATTTGCACAAGGATAAAAAAATTGTTTTTTTTTCAAAGAAAAAAATACAAATACAAATACCAAAAACAGACAATGCACGAATCAATACACACAAACAGAAAAAAATAAAAAACACAACAAGTTATTTTTTGATGAAGACTAATGCAAAATAAACACAACTAAACTAAGACAAAACAATCACACAAAATGCACAATTTTTTTTTTAGAAAAGAGAAAGAGAACACTAATCAAACAGGCAAACAAATACATAAAACAAAGATGATCAAAAAAATGTAACATCACACACAGAACAAAATAAGCGAAACGAACATACGCAACCTCTTTGTTATTTTTTAATATAAAGATGAACAATAAACGAGAACAAACATACAAACAACAACTAGACGCCAATAAAAACGGAAACAAAGGGGATTTTTTTTTTGGATAAGACAAGAAATAAAGCAAATGAAAAGAAAAAGGTTTAGAGTAACTAAAATATCAGAACAACTAAAGTCAAAGAAAAAACTTTAAAAAAAAACTAAAGGAGCTAAATGCTTAACAAAAATAAACAACAAGATTCAACAGTAAGATTGGCAGAGAACTTTTGGCAGAAGTATCGCTTGAAAGAAAAGGAACGAAGAAAAGAAAAGAAATTTTTAGAAAGAAGAAGGGGATGTATAGAAAACAGGAAAGAAAATGGGGGATGGTTATACGGCAGAAAATAAAAAAAATAGGGGAAAGAAAAATTAGCAGAAAAAAATGATTTTTTTTCTTTTGAAATTTGTAAAACTTGGAAAAGAATAAATATGTTGTAGAAGGAAAAGAAATAAATGAAAGGAGGGAAAGAGATTATATTAAAGATATGAAAGAAGTTTCTAAAAGGAAAGAAATTGGTAAATTGGCAAGAAATTGAAAGGACAAGTGGCAAGAATTATTATTTTTCTCTTGATTTAGAGGTTGTAGTACCCATATGAATACCCAGTCAACTAAGCAAGAATTTTCTTCTATATATGAAAGAAAACAAAAGGAACAAAGTAAGAAAATAAAAATATAACCTGAAGTACTAATAAAAAATATTTTTATCCCCAGCAACAACGCCAAAATTTGTTTGCCAACAAATTAAACAATTGTAAACAATTATTTAATTTGTTCGGCTTTCCTAAATAACAAGGGTTGTTGTAAAGGGTGTCGAACTATAGGACCAAAATTGTAACACCCTATGGCCATTAATGTCACTCACAAAGGGAATGCATTAATGTCATGAAGCGTTATAGTAGTATCGAACAGATAAATTACAAGAATTAATAAATAAAACACAGCGGAAGATAAAACTTATTTCATAGCATCATAACTTCAAAACAAGCTTACATAAGTAGTCTCCAAAAACCATTACAACAGGATCAATTGTCTTTTCCAAAAACTTTGAAGTACATAAAGAAGCAAATACTTAAATAACATAAATGCATAAATCCCCACTGAGCATAAGCAAAGCCATAAAGATGAGAGAGTCCAAAGCGATACATCTACTCTCTTCAAGCAACTGAAAGAAATCGGCACTAAGCTGTAGTATTCCCTCCTTGCAAACCTAAGGGGGGGAAAGGAAAGAAAAGAGGTGGAAACAAAACTGGTCAGACATAAAGCCTGGCGAGTCTAGTAATTTTAACAAATAATAAGTAAGGTAAATGAACAAGACATAAATAGGTATCATGATATGGCTGTAGCATAGATAAGGTAGATAAAAAGGATGGACAAGATGATTCCATTCCTAAGTACTAAGACAATCCTACACCTTGGCTAAGCGAACAACCCTCCATGTACTAACCCCGAAGACCAAAGTCAACATCAGACTAGTACCCAAAGGACTATCCAACTCAACCAACATGTATTTCGTTACACCGCACTTTTGCTAAGTTACACCACATTACTTAGTTACACCGCACATCTACTAGTCTCTATTTACTAAAGGTTGACCCCTTCCCACTAACTGTACCCACATGACAAACTTGGTAGTCACTTGTACCTAGCTGCTATCGTAGGTGTCGGCTTGCTCCTACCACCCCTAAGGTACCCTTAACCTACCCATTCGATCGGCTCCCTAAACCCCGTAGGCACCCATGCTAGCCCCACAGCGGGGTGTATCACTCCCCAAAGTGGCAACCCCGATACCAACATAAAATGCACGGCCATACCTACACGATGCAACAACGTCTTACCTACCAGCCCGGACCATGCACGCACATGAACCCGTTGGACTTGCGTTGCCACCGCTATTCACGTTTTGACCTCTTACATTCAAGTCCAGTAAGCGTGCCCCAACCCCGGCCTAGTACTGGGCCCAATTAGATACTCAAACGGGTTACTAGTTGAAACGGGTCCCCATCCGACACAAGCCTCCCACCTATGCTTGGTCCCAACTAGGTTTTCCTCCCACTTAACCATTTTAAATGTCCATGTCTTACACATGCTACGGTTAAGTCCATACTTACATGTCATAATTTACATGTCTTATCTTATTCCGGTTAAGTCCATATTTACATGTCATAATTTACATGTCACCCCACTTAACCCTCTAACCATACCTATGTCTTATTATGGTTAGTATTCCTTAATTCATTCCTTATGACGAATGGTGCATGACCTCCCACATTAGACCGAACACTTTGTGGCCACTGGATTTGTCGGGCGGTTCTGGGCAGTCTTACGCTACAAACCGGGTCTAACCTCGTGTCATTAACCGTTACGCCTACAATTCATTCCTTTGACCCCTCATATTAGACGTCCAATTGTGGCAGCTGGATTTGCTGGGCGGTTCCGGGCAGTCTTACGCCACAACTGCGCCTAACCTCGTGTCAAAGGTTTATTAATAATCGTATTTCACCCATACCCAATTTTCATGTCATGTATATCCAATTAAACATTTAATCATGTTTATAATATTGCCTATTCCAAATTGTCACTAATTACATATTAATTAGCCTCAATTACAAATTTACAATTATAGGCAATTTCATCAATTCCATGTAATTCATACCCAAATATGCCAATTTCACATATTATCCAATTATCCAAAACATCCAATAATATCCAATTTTCCATATTTCACATATTCCCATCATTCCCACGTATTCGCATTCGCGCGTATTTTTAACATAGGCTCGAAGGTAGCCTAGATCCAAAAATAAAAGGAATAGGGATAAGAAGAGAGAATCAAATCACATAAAATTGGAATTAACACAACATCACGAAATAAAGTGGCATGTAAACTGGCATAGAGGCATAATGACAGATTCAACATGAATAAACTGATAAAAGGTATTAACTTTACATAGAAACATAGGCATATGATGACATGAATAAAAAAGGTGAAGACTTGGATGAGATTTAAATTACATACATACACATGAATCCTCTTTACAACTTCATCATGTTACTTTTAATCCCATTATATTGTGGAAATCACCGTACTCACCTTTCGTGGTTAAAGAATAGAATTATGCACTGAAATTGGTGTAGAAACGTTGCGGTGTTGCTGATTTATCTTCTTGAATTGCTGTAGAAGCTCTAATCTTTAATTTGAGCTGAAGTTAAACACTTGAGATTTGATTTATAGGCGGCGGCTAGGGTTTAAGATAGAATTTGACAGCATAATGGTGTCATAGATAATATTTATGAATTAGTGTTAGGTCTTAGGGTGTATATATAGGTGTAGGAAGTTATTTAGGCCTTAGGATTAACCCTAGAACTGATCTGGACCACTCAGATGCCATATCAGCCCTTAGGGCGAATCGGGCCACGGGTTGGCAGCCAAACACTCTGGATTGACCTCGAGTCGACCCATCGAGGCTCGGGTCGACTCCAAAAATGGTGCGGTTCGGCTATTCCCCCTTCCGATTCGCTGTTTTGAACTTTTTTGAATATTTATTTATTTAATTTATATATATATATATATATATATATATATATATATATATATCTCATATGCATACAAACTTCATGGCTTAATAACTTCTTCATAATTAACCATTTTCACACTAAACCACTTTTTGAACTGCGTTCACACTAAGCCACTTTTTAGCCATTCCCCTAAAACAAAAATATGGCGCTGGCGGGGATCGAACTCTGTACCTCTTGTATGCAAGTCACATGTTCTAACCAAATGAGCTACTAAGTCTTTTGCTTACAAACCTTAGAACAATGTTAAACATCATTCTTTTCTCATTCCTCTTTTTCAAATAAATTATTCTTTAATTTGTTATTTTAATATTCTCAGAAAATATGGGGTGTTACAAAAATTATTTTAATTAATAAATCCAATCAAATTATCCTGAAAGTTTGATTTTTGGAAACAACAGAAAATAAATACGTAGGGAGTTTTTTTAATATAGAAGAAAGTAATTAGGGAGTATTGACATAAACTGGATTAATAGTCATCAATAGCCAAACAGATTAATATAGATCTAACTCATGTTTCGGTCACAAATACGAATCAACAATAATTAGGTTTTTAGAAACAAACATGTGAATAACAACAAGCTTAGCGTATGCAGGAGCTAAGCTCCTAAACAACCATAGGCTATCAGGACATATTCACTACTTTATTTTTAAAACCCTAAAAATTAGACCTAAATCTGAAAAGTGTTGGATCAAACTCGAATATACTTTGTGAAGGAGCACAGCTCTTATACAACACAGACTATGAAGTTTTAGATCTAACTCTTGGTTCAGATCTAGATCTATATGCATAAAGTCCTAATCTTCTTGGCTATGTGATTCATATTGAATCTAATCTATAAGCGTCATCACCCCCTAATTAAGGGATTATCTAGACATAGATAAATGAGAAGAAGGGAAAAATAAAAGAACAAACATAAATAAAATAAAATAAAAACTAAGAAGAGAATGAGAAAAATACTTTTATTCCAAGAGAAGAGTTACAGAATAAAACCCAATGCAATAAGTATGTTTAAATGGAAGAGATACAGGTGTATTTATAGCTACCATGACCAATACTAAGTAGGCAATTACAAGATATGAGACAAAAGTCTTTGCCCAAATAACAAATAAATCAATGTGAAGGCATGGGAATGGACATGCAAATTTCTTGGAAAAATAGCTTGCGGGAATCAAACGGCATCAACTTCAATCGTTTTGAGCATGAATAAGAACTCCATAACATCTGAGACAAGCGATCTTTAAGAAAAGGCATTGAATCTTGGCTTTAAAATATGCGGCACATGGTGGTTGAATAGCAACATTTCTTCAGGTCTTCAAGCTTTAATCCAGCTCTAAAAATCAACACTCTTCTTGTACCAATGCTTCAAGCTTTTTAACAATTAAGTGCGTCAATCCATTCATTTTAAATAATCTGATAACACAACTATAAATACATAGTATCAATTATTTTAAAGAGAAAATAAATAAATAAATAAATAAATAAGAGGATAAAATATACATATTTACGTGTATATCATCCGTCCTCCTTTTGTCGGTAAGATTTATGTCTGTCTTGAGCAGCTTTCAATCTCCGACGGATAAGATCAATCTTCTCAGGAGTATCTCGAATCGTGTCTGGCCTATGTATAAGTCTGTCTGTAGACTCCCACCAATAAGTCGGTGATCTACAAGGTCGTGTATACAGTGCTTCGAAGGGTGCCATGCCTACGTTGGATTGATAACTGTTGTTGTAAGCGAACTCAACCAAAGGATAGTGCTCTTCCCAAGTCCCTCCAAATTCTAGGAAACACAGTCCTAGAAGATCCTCAAGAACTCTATTCACCCTCTCACTCTGTCCATCTGTCTCAGGGTGGTATGTTATGCTTAAACGTAGCTATGTACCTAACGTCTCCTGCAAGCTCTTCCAAAACTCTCTAGTAAAGATGGGGTCATAGTCACTCAGTATAGTGGAAGGTACCCCATGCAAACGTATTCTCTCCGAGATAAACTGATGCTAGCCAAGATGTTGTCCTCTTACTCTTCACAGGAATAAAATCAGCACTCTTTGTGACACCCCACGTCCGTTAATGTCACTCTTCATCCGAATGCATTAAGTTTTGTGAAGCGTTATAGGTAAATAGAAACAGAAACATTACAAGATAGATATAAAATAACAGTGGAATTTAAAACTTTTTTAAACAGAAAACATCATGGTCCAAAACATAGTTACATCATAAGTCTGAAATACAGAAAACCCATTACATCAACATAAAACTTCTGTCTTGTACTAAAGCATTAGAGTACAGTAATAAAAGAAGCATAGTTCCCCATAAATATAACCATATCAGAGAAGACAGGAAATCAAAGCAACTCCCAGCAAAATGAAAGAGAGAATCCAAATCAGGCCTGAGTATTCCCACCCAGAGAACCTGGGAGGGGGAGGAAAGAAGAATAAAAGGAAACAAAATGGGTCAGACATAAAGTCTGGCGAGTCCTGTTACTTTTAGTATATAAATAAGTAAAAGCATCATGACAAACATATAAACTGGATGAGAGAGATAACAACATCAAAAGGAAGGTATAACAGACTGACAGACTGAGCAGGATAAACAGAATAAACATGATATAATATATTGCGCTTCTCAGGTACTTTTCTTTGCACCGATACTAGTATAACAAGAACAAGATAATCCCAGCTAGAACAAAATGGTAGGCTTAGGTGTACTTCTAGTAACAGGTTTTATCCCAAGGATAATAACAGGTAGCCCAACAGAAATGATAGGTGTTACACCCAATAAGAATAACAGGCTCCCAACAAGCAATACTAGATGTACCCTAATTGCTTCCCCCAATCGATCGGCTCCTTATTCCGTAATACCCTGTGCTGGACCAATAGTAGGATGTATCACTTCCTAAAGTGGCAACCCATTATTTTCAGGATGTGCACAACCATATCTACAGATGTCACAGCGCCTTATCTTCCCGAGCAATTTGGACCCATGCACGCACATGACTCCGACGGAATGCATCGTCAACACCCTCACCCAAGTGACCTATTATAATCAGCTTCCAGCACCAGCTCCGTTCATCAAATCTACCTATTCCGTCGGAATTGCTATGTTAATCACTTGGGTGATTATAATAGGTCACTTGGGTGATTATAATCAGCAAGTGCAATATATTATAATCCGAATTGCTGATTATAATCACCCAAGTGACCTATTATAATTGGGTGATTTTAATCGATTTCATAATAGGTCACTTGGGTGATTATAATCAGCAATTCGGATTTTTTGAAATCGATTTCACCCCAATTCCGTTCATCCAAAAAATCCGACTGCCACCGTCTACCATCAACGACCAGACCACCGCCTTCTTGAACCCATCACCTTCCAGCACCAGCTCCGTTAGACCCCCGTCGCTACCACTGACCCACTGCGCCGGAAAATCTACAAAACCCTTCGCCACTTTTTGAAACTACCCAAAACAGCCCAGTTCAGTTTAACTCTGATTTACCCCCACTACAGCCACCTTTAGGTCATCGACCCAAAGACAAAAATGACCGCTTCCTTGTCCTCTACAACTCCACCTTTGGACCCCCTAACTAATTCCTCACCAAATTGCCACAAAACCCCTAAATTCGAAACTAATTTTTCATGGTTTTACCTCGATTTCGGCCACCATAGGTCGCCGTTCACCCCCAACTTTTTACAGTAAATAAGTATCGACCCGATCTGCAAGTTTACTTCAGGTTGCCCCTACTGATTCACTACGGATTGGAAGATATAATTGATTTTGTGTTTGAGGACTTTTTTGTAATATTGCAAAATGGAAATAGGTGTTTGGCTGGAAATGTTGATGAAGGGGGTTTATATCATGTAGGAAAAATATATTTTAAGTCGACGTGATGAGCGATGCTGACTAATGATTTTTATTTCGTGCTTATCGCAATTTCAAACATCGTTTATTCGCTGCTGCGCTCACATACAAACCCCGTTCGAGATGCGAATGGACGGCATAGTATATCTTGACGATACGGTCCTAATGAAACTTGTTTCGTCGAATTCCGAGTTCGTTTGCTCAAATGGCCCTCGTTTATGTTCAAATGGTCGTTTTTATTTGTATTTAATTTTGCCACGCCCACAATTAACCCCGATTAACGCACCACTTGAAATCTAGAAATAATTTGCTGTTACGGTCCAAATAAAATTTATTTCGTTGAAAACTGAGGTCGTTTGAATAAAGGCCCTTTTATAACTGCTAATTTAAAATAAAATAAATCAATTTTAAAATACCTCAATATAATATTATTAAAATGCTGAAATTGGCCATACCTGACCAGAATATTGTATATTACCAAGATAAAATAGCCCGGGTTGAGTTTGAAGCCAAATCGATATTATAAAAATTTAAAAACCCCTTTATTTATATAAATAACGATATAATATATAAAGGAAATTCCACAGCGACCTTTTCAAAATTTGATTTGGACATAAAATAAAATCTACGCGACGAAAACTGGATTTTTCTCTGCCATTAGAAAGATATCGTCAAACAGATTACAGCGTTTCTTGTTTCGAGGAAATCCGAATTATTTTGAATCCTGTATGGCCAATTGAAGTTCAAAACTCAAATTTACGAACTGCCGTGCCACTGCAGCTCGTTATTTAATTAAATTATAAACTATACGCTCAATGGTCGTTAAATAAACGAAATCGTCGTTGTAAATTTTATATAACCAATATTTGACCAATTTAAACTGCCCAATCATAATATATGGCAAATTCTATATTTTCCCAAATATTCTGGAAATTAAAATATTATTTTATTATTTATTTAAATAATATATTACAAATAAAATCGTTAAATTCAATAATTTAAATTCAACCCAATAATTAAAATAATTAAAATATTCCAAATAAATAGGCAGAAAATACGGGTCGTTACACTAAAACTCCCCCTTAATCTCATACAAGACTAAACCTATCCTAAATTCTAATCCCCTTAGAACTATAGTAATATTTTAATCTAGACTAAGAGATAATTCTAATATGAAATCCTTAAAATTATGATATAAGTAAAGCAATTTATTCCAAACAATCAATTAATTTAAGTTTTATTGTCACAAAACTTCTATTTATCCTAATACCTATAAAACTCCTATCAACTACAAATGTATAAGTATATTTTTGACATACCTATTAACCACTAATGAAATTCAACCATGTCAAACAATTAATTCAATGAAATCAAGATAAACAAATCAAACAAACCAAACAAGTAATCAATTAATCAAGTTAATCAAGACAAAGTAAATATGTTATGTGTTTAATAAGCCTATGTATTTATAAGATAATAATTCCTAATCTAGTATACTTTTTATGTATGGAGTTAAAGGTTAATGTGTGATAAGTGTGTTGGTTATAATGCAGTATGTCATATGCGAAACTATATGAAGTGATATATTGAATGAAATGCAACTTGTGATGAGAAATATTTTAATTTGAGATGTACTGTAGTTTATAATAATGATGTATGATATGAAATTATAGTATGCAGAATGATTATATCTACTTAGGTAAAATATATTCAAAGTACTATCTAACTATTATGCATAAACATGTATATAAGGGTAATATACATATATATATATATATATATATATATTAATTTCTATACTTAGGTCAATGATACTTATGAATGAGATTGAAAGGATAGTAAAGATGAAAGTTTTATGGTATTCATAATATATAATAAAATATTTTAAAATAATTCTATGAGAAATGTGAAGTTAAATAATCTTAGTAGGGTGCTTCTTTAATATAGTAAAAATTAAAGAATTTTTTAAAGAAAATACAGAATTGTATCATATAAAGTAAACATGAAGTCATAATTGTATACATAAAACCTAATTTTTTTTTAATACAAATCAATTCTAAATTTTAAGCTTTAGGAATCAAAACATATTAATTTTCTAAAGTATCACTAATATCAAAACATATTAATTTTATATTAAAGCTTGATAATTCTTAATAAGAAATCAAAATAAGTATTAAGTTACAAATAGTATTTGTGATAATGTAACCCAAAATTGTTATGAAATCATGTGAATAATATATAAGTTAAACTATGCTTGTTTAAACTATCTAAAAGATGAATAAATTTATATTTTATAGCAATATCAAAAAGGTATATTAACTTTTTTATATCATATTAACATGTCTATATAATTTTATTAATTTACATACTTTTAATATATCTATTTTGAAACAAGATATAAGAAAATAAGTAGAAAGATAAAGTTAATAACTAACTGGTATTTTCTAATTGAAAAGATGGAGGGAAGTTTGAAAATTAAACCTTTGAAATTTAAAATTTGAATCTCATTCTATAGGCTGATATTTTAACATATAGATATATGTATGTTGAGATATATGTATTATTTCAAAGAGAATATGGTTTGTGACTTCGGTTTTAAAATATCGAATTATATTTCAGGTTTAACTATTTCCCAAAATATGATTAATCTTTACAAACATCCAAAATTTCTTCTACTGTTAAATTAATTTTATTATAATTATTTTTGAATTTCAAATTTTCAAATTTGAATTTTAAATTTCAAAATTGAATTTTAAAGTTTAAATTTCAAGTTTAAAGCAAAGCAAAGCAAACAAAAATCCACTAAACCAAAAATTTAAAAATTAATTAAGGCGTACTCGGTTTTTAGATCCATTTCTTCGATATTCTATGAATTCTGAATTGATCTTCTGGAATTTGATGATGAGATCTACTCTATTGCGATGGGCTCGTTTTTCTGATTAGGATAGTTATTCAGTTGCTGAATTTGAACACCGTATGAGAGAGATATTGAAGATTTAGTCGTTCAACCAACTTGGCGCAAAAATTTGAATTTGAATTTTGAATTTTGAATTAATGGACACTTCAAATACTATATAAAGGCCCAAAAGTCATGTCTCTTCATAACCCCATCTCTTCTTCGTCTTCTTCTTCTTCTTCTCGTTTTTCATTTTCAATCAAACTTTTAGGAGGCATAACTTCTTCGTTTCTTAACGGAATTGGACGAAATCAGCGGCAAATCGAAGAGAAATGAAAGGACTACGATCTAGTAATAGTTTGGGGATGAATTTAGATGATATTGGGGTGCAGAAAGTCCAAACAGTAAGAGGTGTGCATGAAATCCTGTAACAGTTTTTCAGTTTTGAATCGCCAACTTCAAACTTGCATATCTCACTCAATTTTGATCGGAATTTGACAATCTACCCATCAAATCGGCCGCAAGAACGAGAACTACAATTGGAAAATTATTTTAAACAATATAGTCTAATTTGTGGATGCAATTTGAAGATTCTTGTTGATAGTTTTGGTTTTCTTCTCTTTGTATTCACAAAACTTCATTTGATCATTACTTTATCAATTCTTGACGATTTTGCATGAGACTAGCGGCACTCCGAATAAAATGAAGAGAAGTACTGTACTTAATCTATTTGTAGATAAGAATCAAAAGTTTTTACTTATCTGGTACCCATTCTTTGTTGATTTACAATGTACATTTCCATTTATTCTTGATGTCTCTTCACAAATCATCGTAACTCTTCTCCTCTTTTTGATTTCTTTTCAGAGTTTGAATTTTCAATAGCCAATATTTTGTAATTTGAATTACCAACAGCCATGTCACCCATCTTTTCAGAATTTGAATATCCAATAGCCATATATCACATCTTTTCCTGTAAAAAAACACAACTTTTCAAATAATCAAATAACTTTCAAATAATTCAAATGTCTTTTAAAATATTCAAATGAGTTTTCAAAATAACTAACTACAGTATTATCATGAAGGCTTTGTAGTAGATCAAAATTTTCAAAATTTAAAATGTTTCAAATGTCAAAATTCCTTAAAACTGGTATTCAAAATTTGCCATTTAACATTTTCAAAATCAGATTATGAAGTTTTTGAAAAACCTTGCTCTGATATCAATTGTTAGGGAATGCAGAATAGATCATTAAGGCAAAACAAACACTAGAGGGGGATGAATAGTGTTTTTGAGAATTTAAACAGAATATAAAACTTATGTGAATAACAGAGTGAATCAAACACCATAAACACAATCACAGACACAAATTCAAACACAAGATGCAAAATAAATAGAAATAAAGATGCAGAAAAGGAAAGAACACACCAGATTTTATACCGGTTCGGATTGCTCCTACGTCCAGTCCCACGCAACGCTGGATTGCGCAGAGTTTTATTACTATATCAAAATCCAATTACAACTTCCTTGATTTCACGACTATAAGTGATATCACTGATTCCAACCTTCTCGATTTAACGGCTACAAGGGATACCAGCGATTCTATCCTCCTCGATTTAATGGCTACAAGGGATGCCACCGATTCTATCCTCCTTGATTTAAAGACTATAAGGGATACCACCTATTCTAACCTTTACTCAACCCAAACAATTACAAACAGCCCTAGATCTCTTCAATATCACTTGGCTCAGAGAGTAGAGAGTGTAAAGAGAAGAAGTTTGATCAAAACAAAATTGAATTCGGTAGAGTATAAGTGTAGAAACCATAAAAATGATTAAGAATAATGGTGTAGATAAAGAGGATGAAGTTAGAGAAGAAGAGATGAAAAAAATTCGGTTTTAACGCCTTTTTATAGAGTATGAGAGGTTGCAATGGTTCTGAATCATTTCAAATAGTGAAAAGACACTTCATTTCAAAATTGGAAAAAGTGACTGTTATATGTTGGCATGGTGCTTTTGGTATGTTGACATACCCTAGTGTATTTTTGAATTATAAAGAATTTTTCAAGTGTTTTGATATAAAAATAATTCTGGAAATTCTTGAGTAAAAATCTATTGTTGTAAATTATATGGTAGAAAAACATATGAAAACATAAATTAAAATATATTTATAAAATTATAACATTATAAGGTTTTAAAGTATATAGATATATAAAGTATGAGAATATAATATATAAAATTTAGGTTTGTAAAAACAAAGAAGAATAAGAAAAGATAAAAATATAAAAGATAGAAAATAAAATAGAGAGGATTGAGGATAGAATTGAAAATTAGAATTTGAACCTGGAGTGCTATTTAGAGTCTTACAAAATCTATACTCTATAACTATATTATTCTTGAACTCTTGAAATCTTGATTACTCATGTGTCTTGAAATTTCTCTAATCTTTGAATCTCTATCATTTTTATAACTGTACAGTCTTCAGTAATATTTCCTATATATAATTCCTGCATATATATATTCTATACAAAAAGTGTTAGTATATGTTTTATAATCAATGATAATTGAAATAAGGTTGTGGTCATCAAAACTCCATTCTCCAACAGTTACAACATTAAAAAGGATTGGAATGAACGGGGAATGATAATAATCTATTATAAATAAATTACATTAATGGGAATGTTGCATAATAGATAGGCTTGTTCTAGGGACAAGTGTATATTATAACTTAGGTTAAAATAAATGACAAAGGAAATGGAATAACTTACGTAATAAGATAAGTTGTACTTAATTGTAAATTAAGTTATCCTCGAGAACGAGAATCTGAAATATGTTGATAAGGACAACATAAGTTATATTTATGGAAAGAAAACTTATTAGTAAACCTTAGTTAAGAGAACTAAGTTAATAAGTAAACAACAATAAGTGGTAGTGACAGTATAAGATGGAATTATGATTAAATAAGAAAGAATGAGGCAAACTCGTGAAATGAAATAAGTCATATTTAATCATAAATAACAAGTGACATGTTAAATAGAAAACATGTGAATTAAGATATACTTAATTACATATTAAGTAGAACATGTTACTGAATAATGAATAATATAAAGAGATTGTAGATTACAGACCTTGGATGGCAATCTAGAGAATAACATGTTGTGGGCTTATTAATAAGCTTAAATGGGTTAAGTTATGTGACTGAAATTAATAAGCAAGAGGAACTTGGTAACTTGAATAAGAAGTCAATGTGAATGGGAATACCCAAGTTAGATGAAAACCCGAGTAGGTAGAGCAAGCACATAATTGAATGTTATAACATATGGTCTAATAACACATTAAACTAAGGCGCTTGGATCAGTCCGTATGTTAGAGGGTGAATAATCCAACGGGGTAGATCTTCATGGTGTCATGAGGCATGAGTGGAGCGCACGTTCATCTGATTATTCCGTCAGCTCCGAAGGACTAGAAAGGGAAGCACATGCCTTGCTCGGACGTGGAAGGTGCCCCTGGTAGTCCTCTATGGTGGTGCAGTGTTCAGGCTGTGCTCACAGAGGTTGGGTATGCGCGTAACTTCCCGGTGAGTAGCTTTGTAGTCAGAAAGTTGTGACGATGTGATACTAGGGTGATTCAACGATTGTCTCAACAGAGAGGTAGGGGTCACGACTAACAAGGATAGTAGATCATCGGGTGCCCGTCATTGGCAGCCAGTGGGATGCGAAAAGAGTAGAGCTAAACCCAAGACGCCATTCACCTTTCACTATCGAGGCACAGTGGTTGAGGGAAGATGCCAACTGGATGTTTTAATTGTTTGTTAGGGGCAAGTCGCTTAGCTCTTGTAGTCTTTACTTGTTGAGGGAGGGGGCCGAGGTGGGGCCATAGCCACTTGAAAAATAGACCTAAAGGATATCTATATTTTGAGGCCCTTAATGGTGGGTCTATACAGATATGGAAAAGCTCCCGACTAAGTTCCGTATTTCTTGTATAGCCCTACCACGGAACTCGTTGCACATTAGAAGTTATGTGCGGTTAAGGCGTCATGTACGATTGACGATACGTATGTGGGAAAGTCTAGATACATGAATGTCATCTCTGGATGGTGTATCGTAGGCTCTAGGGCATTACTCTGCGATTTGATTCGATCAAAGGAGGCAGTCTATACGCTTACGTGGCATGGTGATGGCGGTTCTATGCAGAACGTAGAGTTGTTATATAGAGGTCTGCATGTCACTCTGGCGTAGGATGAGGGACTGCGTATATTTTTGTGGCGTTACGGCGGAGATTTTGCGAGTGGGGTACCATGGGGTGTACCTTAATTTGGGGGTAGCTACATATATATTTATTAGGCTATTCCACTGGGGAGAAATTGGGTACAACGTGTGTGTAAGCCTTGAGTGCTATTAACCCAAGTGACCTAATAAATAAGAAAATGTGATTGAACAGTATATGTAGGGTTATCCAAAATGCATAGTTTAAATCCAGTCACCAGAACCTGTGTTCTGACCCTCTCCTCATCACATACTCGCAGGGAAGACATTTGGCAGATATATGATAGCTTTGGATACTGGTTAGGCAGTATTGTAATTTGGGTAAGGCTATATCTTGATTATATTATACTTTATTCATTGCGCTGTGAGATATTTTCTGAGCTCTGATATATTTTATATCTCTGTTTTTTCAGCATGATACCAGAGCAACCAACACGAGTTTCGATGGATTAGAATTTTGAAAAAAAACCGGTCTGTCGGAATTCGGGTTTTTACATCTGGTATCAGAGCTTAGGTTTAGGATTCCTGTGTAGATAATGAGTGAACGTATTTGTATTTTTAAAATATAAATATTATATATATACCTAGATCCATAGAGGATCCCACTAAATAGAAAGATTATATTATGGTAAGAATTGGGATGACTGTTTTGTACACTAAAGGAATGAGTACGGAAATTGGAGGCCCTTAGGAAATTTAGGTGGGAAGTGTACAATATATTTTGAAATAGAAAAGGTGAATCCCATATGATTTTTATTTTAGGTTAGTGGGTTTGGCAATAAAACCTTAAGAATTGGAAAAAGGTTAAAAAGAGAAGAATGGATTAGGAATATATATAGTTGAGAGAATTGACCTTGTGGGAGTGTCCAGGAAAGCCTAGAAAATTAGAAACCTGCTTTGAGTCTAACTCCATTTCTGACTTTTAAGAACTTGAAATTATAAAAGCTTTTTGGGAGATGATTTATGGTGCTTTCAAGTTTTAATCTTAAAAGTTATAGTTTTAATATATGTAAAGAAGTAAATATTGGGTTTTGAAGTAAAATGGGGTATATTTTGTAAATAGTGATTTCTTGCGAAAATTTTGCATAAAATAAAATTCTCTCAGTAAAAGGTGCATATTATAGAGCATGTATAGCTCGCTAATTTTCTTGTTATATCGCATAAAAGAATTTTTAATAAAGAAAGTTTTGAAGTCTTTATTCTTTTGGCAATCATTTTTGATAAATTGTTGTAACAAGAGAATTCTGTTGGGTGGACAAAATAAGTTGTGGAAATTAAGAATAGAACGGATATTTGCACCTTGTAGTAAGAGACCGAACTGACATTATAGGCAAGAATAGGTTGTAAACCCAATTAAGAAAAAAAATTCCTTATCTACTCTAGTTTTTGTGATTTGAAAAAAAAATGATTTACATTTTTATATAAAATGACATGTTTTATGGTTTGGCAAAAGGTAAGTTTTCATGAGGAAAATAAAATTTTGACACTTTCAATTTTTGGAAGGAAATTTAAATGAAAAGGCCAAACCATGTTTTAAAAACGTATGGAGTAGGTAAGATTAGTGCCTAGGAAAGATGGGAAAAGTTTTGAGGCTATGAAGTAAACAGCGAGAATTATCTTGAAATAATGGTAAGTTCCCGTAGAATGCATAAGCATTGAGAAGCCTAGGGTGTTGCTTGAAATAATTGTTGGTACACAGCTGGGACTAGTGGTGACGACTAGATAGTAAAGGGCAAGTAAGTATTTAGATTTTGTTGCTAATTTTTATGTTAGGGGTACAACCCGTTATTGCATTTCTGTTGGGATCGTTCTGTTATTTTGTTCCTATTGGGTATTTAAGGTAACACCTAAACCTGTCATTGATCGCGTGGTTCAAGCTTGCAGTCTGGTGGAGACATAGTCCCGAGATTACAAGCCCTTAGTCCCAAGATTCTTGGCCCTTAGTAGTAGCTGTGTAGAGTGTATACTTTCTTGTTTTAGTTGAAGGACTTGAAGGCTTTTTTGAAAACTAAACTTAGATCAAATGATTAAATAAGCTAAGAAAAGAGAAATGGTACAACTAAAAAGGAAACAACACATTCAGTAAAGCAATAAACATAACAGTTAAAGAAAGGCGGAAAATTATGAGAAAAGATGAATAAGATAAAAATTTCCAAGATAAGACGAAAAAGAAAATCAGTAACGAAGAAAATTTTCTTATTTGGGCTGTGCTTGGATAGGAAAATAGGGAATCTTTATATATAGTTACATAAAATCCGAGTACGGTTGGAAAAAAGGTACATAAAAGAAAAATGGAAGATGTGAAATTTTCCGTATCCACCTTTTTGTAACATAAGAAATCAAATTTAGAAAATTAGTTTTTTCTGAAATTCGAAAAATAAAGTTGGATGGTAGGATTTTGGATGCAACAATTGGATGAACTGCGCTCTTTCTCTGCAAGAATGCGGGAAATTTTAGATGAAAATGTATTTTGATTTTCAAAATATTGCATTCATGTAGACCTGCCAGTATATTTAGGATGCGAGCATCATGTTTTTAATGAATTTTTCAAAAAAAATTCATACACATAGGAGATACCGCTTAGGCATACATGTATTATTATGTTGTATTACACTTTGCACAAGTGCACAATGTTTGTAAAAATTGGATGCACACATGATGGATGTATATTATGCGAGGGGTTAGTTGATATTTACCCATATCAAATTTCGGGGACGAAATTTCCTAAGGGTAGGAGAATGTAAAACCCCGCATTTTGTAACAATTAAATAATGCATGTGTATATATATGCATTGACATAAACATCTAAAAGAATAATATAGTAATGATAATATATAATTGCATGTAATAAATACATGCACTGAAAAAGAAGAAAAGGATTAATGTAATTAAAAATGTAATGCATGAAATAAAAGAAAGAAAAGATTGGTTGCATGCGGTGTAAATATGTTGCATGCACCGATTATGCATTAATGATAAAAGAAAAATAAAAGAAAAAGATTCATGCAATGGGTTAAATGAAATATTGTAACAAACATGAAAAAGAGAAGTAAGAAGAAAACAATAATTACCATTGTTCTAAGCCTTGTTAACAATAGCTTTAGTAGTCCAGTTGGTTAGAGCATGTGGCTTGCGTACAAGAGGTACAGAGTTCGATCCCCAT
This sequence comes from Allium sativum, assembly GCA_030737875.1. Lineage (NCBI taxonomy): Eukaryota > Viridiplantae > Streptophyta > Magnoliopsida > Asparagales > Amaryllidaceae > Allium > Allium sativum. The sequence continues at coordinate 236,269,592 of CM060919.1, forward strand.
TAGGGCCATATTTTTGTTTTAAGGGAACGACTAAAATTAACACATGTTCTAAAGAGAAAACATGTATAAACGCACATATAAGAAAAATATACATATAAGGAAGTAAAGAAAATATATGTATATGATAATATGTATGTATATATGTGCAGAAATATATATATACACAAGACATAAAGTTCAAGATAAGGCTGCAATCAAAGAAATATGGTAAGAATCAAATTTTGAAAACGAAATAAAGGTCGTGCGTATATATATACGTGTAAAATGGTCATTAGAAGATTTGTATACGTATAAGAAGATTACATGTCAATATAATAGTTAAATAAATTTCAGAAATTCAAATATTCGAAAATCAAACTTCTACGCCAAAACAGCTCGCAGGACCCATAAGGGGGGTCGACACCCCCAAATCCGGCTAGATTCATCTGCGAACCTGGACTATTTTCTTAACTGGGTTCAATGCTGACTCAGCGCTGCGTGTACGACAAGATCCTGAACACCTATAAATATGCTAGTGGAGCGTAACCTAAATCTCATATTCTCTGAGACAACGTCTAAGCTCTGCCATTCTTCCTCCTCAATTCTCTTCAGAAAAAAAATAGAATAATTATTTTAGGAAAATTATGAATCAAGATCTGGATGAAGAGAATGAATATTAATTAGAAGGTGTTCAAAATCATATTCGAAATAAGGTAATTTCTTAGATCTGGTCTATTTCAATTTTCTCCCCTTTCTTCCCTTTTTCTTTTAGTAAAATTATGGATCCATGGTTGCTAGGTTCTAAATTCAGTTAGGAGGACCGTGACATACTAAGATCTGGATTAGATTCAGGATTTGGAAAGTAAATTTAGGTGAGTGGATTTAAGTTATATCATTTTTGATAATGATATATTATCGTTTGACATTCCACGTTAATATGCAATGTAAACCTGCTAGAATGATTAAAGTGATGAAGTGCTAATATGACAAGTTGGAATATTAATATGTTGGAAAATTCTTATGTTGAAACGTTTGATATGCTAAAATGTTCATATATTGAAATGAAAACTTGTTAAAATATGTGTAACGATAACTGTTGTATATATACATGGTCTAATTACATGATTAACTTGTGGCATATTATGTACATGAATTATTATCTGTAGAATTGAGAAAATTACATGTTAATTTGTTAGATTTGAACAATTACACGATTAAATGACTACATTTTAGAATAGATTCAATTACATGTTAGAAAGAACATGGGACATAAATGGGCTTAATATGATGACATGTAAAATATATATTATAGTAAAAATTTGAAAGAATGGACAAGCCTAAATTTATAAAGAAAATTTACAGTAAATAGAAAACTGTAATTGCACATAGATATAAAGTTAAATTCAACTTGTGGTAGAAGTCTTCCTAGAACTTCCCAACAAATCCAGCATCCACAAGTTGTTATTTAATGTGAGAGGTCTAGTGCGTAAATAAACATGTAACGGTGCTAAGACACGAGGTTAAGTCAACTTGTGGAAGAAATCTGTCCGGAACCGCCCGGCAAATCCAGCATACACAGGTGGTAGGCCTATTGTGAGAGATCTACTACGTAAACATATATATAAATATATGTATGTAAAAGGAAAGAGATAAATGGCAATAGTTGTGATTAATGGAAATGAATAAGGAAATGGATGAAATTGAATGGTAGTTAAAAAAGGGTTGGAATGAACAGGGAATGATAATAACTTATTATAAATAAGTTACATTAATGGGAATGTTGTATAACAGGTAGGCTTATTCTAGGGACAAGTGGAGATTATAACTTAGGTTATAATAAATGATAAAGAAAATGGAATAACTTATGTAATAAGATAAGTTGTATTTAATTGTAAATTAAGTTATCTTCGAGAACAAGAATCTAAAATATGCTGATAAGGACAACATAAGTTACATTTATGGAATGTAAACTTATTAGTAAACCTTAGTTAAGAGAAATAACTTAATAAGTAAACAACAATAAGTGGTAGTAACTGTATAAGATGGAATTATGATTAAATAAGAAAGAATGAGGCAAACTCATGAAATGAAATAAGTCATATTTAATCATAAATAACAAGTGACCTGTTAAACAGAAAACATGTCAATTGAGATATACTTAATTACATATTAAGTAGAACGTGTTATTAAACAATGAATAGTATAAAGAGATTGTGGATTACAGACCTTAGATCACAATCTAGAGAATAACATGTTGTGGGCTTATTAATAAGCTTAAATGGGTTAAGTTATATGACTGAAATTAATAAGCAAGAGGAACTTGGTAGATTGAATAAGAAGTCAATGTGAATGGAAGTAACCAAGTTAGATGAAAACACGTGGTAGAGCAAGCGCATAATTGAATGTTTAGACATAGGGTCTAATAACACATTAAACTGAGGCGTTTGGACCCGTCCGTACGTCAAAGGGTGAATAACCCAATGGGGTAGATCATCGTGGTGTCATGGGGCACGAGGGGAGTGCACGTTCACCTGATTATTCTGTCGGCTCCGAAGGACTGGAAGGGGAAGCACATGGCTTCCTGGGACGTGGAAGTTTCCCCTGGTAGTCCTCTGTGGCGGTGTAGTGTTCGGGCTATGCTCAAAGAGGTTGGGTCTGCACGTAACTACCCTGTGAGTTGCCTTGACTGCAAGAGTAGCTTTGCAGTCAGAAAGCTGTGCCGAGGTGACACTAAGGTGATTTGGCGATCGTCTCAACAAGGAGGTAGGGGTCACGACCAACAAGGATATTGGATCATCGGGTACCCGTCATCGGCATCCAATGGGATGCAAAAAGACTAGGGCTAAACCCAAGACGCCATCCACCTTTCACTATCGAGACACGATGGTTGAGGGAAGACGCTAACTGGATGTTTAGATTGTTTGTTAGGGGCAAGTCGCTTAGCTCTTATAGTCTTTACTACTTGAGGGAGGGGCCGAGGTGGGGCCATAGCCACCATGAAGAACAGACCTGAAGGATATCTGTATTTTGAGGCCCGTAAAGGTGGTCCCGTACAGATATGGAAAAGCTCTCGACCGAGTTCCATGTTTCTTGTATAGCCCTTCCATGGAACTCTGTGCACACTAGAGGTTATGTGCAGTTAAGGAATCGAGTACGATTGACGATATGTATGTGGGAAAGTCTAGATACATGCATGTTTGCTCTGGGTGGTGTATCGTAGGCTCTGGGTTATTACTCTACGATCTGATTCGATCAAAGCTGGCAGTCTGTATGCTTACGTAGCATGGCGATGGCGGTTCTATGCGGAATGTAGTGTTGTTATATAGACGTCCGTACATCACTCCGGCTTAGGATGAGTGACTGCGTATATTTTTGTGCCGGTACGGCAGAGAGCGTGCAAGTGAGGTACCATGGGGTGTACCTTAATTTGGGGGTAGCTACATATATACTTTATTAGGCTAATCCACTGGGGAGCAAATGGGTATGACGTGTGTATAAGCCTTGAGTGTTGTTAATCCACTTGGCCTAATAAATAAGAAAATGTGATTAAACGGTATATGTAGGGTTATTTAAAATGTATAGTTTAATTCCAGTCACCATAACCTGTGTTCTGACCCCTCCTCATTACATACTCGTTGGTTAGACTTGTTGCAGAGATATGATAGCTTTGGATACTGGGTAGGCGGTGTTATAATTTGGGTAAGGCTATATTTTGATTATATTATATTTTATTCATTCCGCTGTGAGATATTTTCTGAGCTCTGTTATATTTTATATCTCTGTCTTTTTTGCAGGATACCAAAGCAACCAAAACATCCACTAAACCAAAAATTTAAAGATTAATTAAGGTGTACCCGGTTTTTAAATCCATTTCTTCGATATTCTCTGAATTCTGAATTGATCTTCTGGAATTTGATGATGAGATCTACTCTATTGCGACGGGTTCGTTTTTCTGATTAGGATAGTTATTCACTTGCTGAATTTGAACACCGTATGAGAGAGATATTGAAGATTTAGTAGTTCAACCAACTTGGCGCCAAAATTTGAATTTGAATTTTGAATGAATGGACACTTCAACTACTATATAAAGGCCCAAAAGTCATGTCTCTTCATAACCCCGTCTCTTCTTCTTCTTCTTCTCGTTTTTCATTTTCAATCAAACTTTCAGGAGGCATAACTTCTTCGTTTCTTGACGGAATTAGATGAAATCAGCGGCAAATCGAAGAGAAATGAAAGGACTACGATCTAGTAATAGTTTGGGGATGAATTTGAATGATATTGGGGTGCAGCAAGTCCAAACAGTAAGAGGTATGCAGTTTTTCAGTTTTGAATCGCCAACTTCAAACTGCCATATCTCACTCAATTTTGATCGGAATTTGACAATCTACCCATCATATCGACCGTAAGAACGAGAACTACAATCTGCAAAAGTATTTGAGACAATATAGTCTAATTTTGGGATGCAATTTGAAGATTATTGTTGATAGTTTTGGTTTTCTTCTCTCTTTATTCACCAAAACTTCATTTGATCATTACTTTATCAATTCTTGACGATTTTGCATGAGACCAGCGGCACTCCGAATAAAATGAAGGGAAGTAATGTATTTAGTCTACTTGTAGAAAAGAATCAAAAAAATTTACTTATCTGGTACCCATTTCTTTGTTGATTTACATTGTATATTTCCATTTATTCTTGATGTCTCTTCACAAATCGTCGTAACTCTTCTCCTCTTTTTGATTTCTTTTCGGAGTTTGAATTTTCAATAGCCACTATTTTGTAATTTGAATTACCAACAGCCATGTCACCCATCTTTTCAGAATTTGAATATCCAATAGCCATATAGCACATCTTTTCCTGTAAAACAACACAACTTTTTGAATAATCAAATAACTTTCAAATAATTCAAATGTATTTTCAAATATTCAAATGAATTTTCAAAATAACTAACTACAATAATATCATGAAGGTTTTGTAACAGATCAAAAATTTCAAAATTTAAAACGTTTCAAATTTCAAAATTCCTTAAAACTAGTATTCAAAATTTGTCATTTAACATTTTCAAAATTTAGATTGTGCACTTTTTGAAAAACTTTGCTCTTATATCAATTGCTAGGGAATGAAGAATAGATCATTAAGGCAAAACAAACACTAGAGTGGGGTGAATAGTGTTTATGAGAATTTAAACAGAATCTAAAACTTATGTGAATAACAGAGTGAATCAAACACCATAAACACAATCACAGACACAGATTCAAACACACATGCAAAATAAATAGAAATAAAGATGCAGAAAAGGAAAGAACACACCGGATTTTATACCGGTTCGGATTGCTCCTACGTCCAGTCCCACGCAACGGCGGATTGAGCAGAGTTTTATTACTATATCAAAATCCAATTACAACCTCCTTGATTTCATGGCTACAAGGGATACCACCGATTCCAACCTTCTTGATTTAACGGCTACAAGGGATACCACTGATTCTATCCTCCTCGATTTAACGGCTACAAGGGATACCACCGCTTCTATCCTCCTTGATTTAACGACTACAAGGGATACCACCTATTCTAACCTTTACTCAACTCAAACAATTACAAACAGCCCTAGATCTCCTCAATATCACTTGATTCAGAGAGTAGAGAGTGTGGAGAGAAGAAGTTTGATCAAAACAGAATTGAATTCGGTAGAGTATAAGTGTAGAAACCATAAAAATGATTAAGAATAATGGTGTAGAGAAAGAGGATGAAGTTAGAGTGTAACACCCCATAGTTCTGTTAATATTAATATTCACAAATTAAAGAATAACTAATCTCAGACGTGAGAATTGTGGGAAACGGGTTGCGCCATTGTGTTCGTCTCGGAATTATGGTTGAAATAGAGTCCGAGTTTGCATGATTTGGACTTCGTATGAAGGAGATATGGCCATCGGAAGTTTCAGAAAATTCAAAACAGATTTCAGAAAATTTAAAATTCAAAATTCGAAGTCAAACAGGCCAGGCGGGAAATTTCCCGCCCAGCACCCCAGGTCGACCGGGGAGTCGACTTGGCAGTCGACACCCCCAGGACCAGGTCGACTGCGCAGTCGACTTGGGTGTCCAGTCGGCCAGGTTTTGGCTAAGCCCAATCTTGAGCTGCTGATGTGTCTTTAGGGCTGAGTTGGCAAATTAAACGGTTCAGGTTAGTTCTGAGTTGATCTGACGGTCTAAATAAATCCTAAACTCTATATATACCTAGGTAGTCTCCCACTCTAATTCACATGAAAAATAGAATAACCACCGTCATACCGCCGCCATGGAACTCTGTGTAGCCGCCGCCAACTAAGAAGGAAGAAAGCTAATCAAAACCCTAATTCTACTCAACTCTAAAGCAAATCAAGACTCTCTTTCTTCTCTAAATTGTGAGTATGATGATCTTAACAAGATTATTGCAAACTAATTAGATTAAGTTGTGATATGGATCATAAGAAAATGATGTGAATTGTCATATATGTTGTTGTAAACATTATGCTATCATGTATGTTGTAAATCCTATGTTATGTGATGATGATATCCTATATGTTGTAAATCATGCTATGATGATATTGTATAGGTTGTAATTTTCTATGCTAAGTTGTGATAAATCATACATGTTATAAAGTCATGATGTTATTATCTATGCTAATTAGTTCATGTTAATCAAATCATAATGTTTGGGCTATGTTGATCTATATGACAAATCATGTATGCAAGTTTATATTGATTAGTAAAGATTATGAACATATGCCATGACATCTATTTAGATCTAGAATTATGCTATGACATATGTGAATTCTATGTATTAGATGCTAGTTCACACCATCATTATGTTGCCTAAACCATATATGCTAGTCCATACATGAATTTGGATTATGATCATATTATGTGAATTGTGACATTTTACCAAACAAGTTGACACCTTTAGGTCCATGACATGTGTAGTTTCATGCAAGTTTCACCCCTATTATGATTAGGTCTATTTTATTTGTCTATATGTTGTGATAATTTATCTTTGTGCTATGAGTTAGACTATTCGAGTCTAACGTACATTCTGTGTTGAATAAGCGAACGTTTAACGTGGGGTAGGGGTAATAGTAAGGATTTAACATTAAGAAATTGGGGTGCAATTGATATGATTTTGCATACCATAAGTGGATGGCCATAATTGAGTCAATTATGGACATCATTAAAATTGGAATTAATTAATGATTGGAATAGGGATATATTTAAAACTGGGGTAAAAGATTAAAAGTGTTAATCAATGCTTAGGACATGTGGTTGGACTCGTTTGTGACGTAAAACTGCCCGGACCCGCCCAACAAATCCAGTAGTCACAAATGTCAGCCCAATGTGGGAGGTCCTAGGCCAAACTAAAGCATAACAGTTGTAAAGACACGAGGTTAGACTCTTTTATGGTGTAAGACTGCCCGGACCCGCCCGGCAAATCTAGCTGCCATAAATGCCAGTCTAATGTGAGAGGTCTTTATGAGGTTATGACCTGAATGAATTAAGAAATACTTAACCATATAAACATGTAAGGTGGGACATGGGGGTTAAGTAGGTGCCTTGGGTGGCATGAGGAATCTAGTGGTTGCCTTAGTGGCATTTGAAATACGATTAGTAAGACTTAACCAAACACACATGTAAATGAACATGACTAAGAAGAGGGTTAAGTGGGATATACTAGTGGTGACAAGCTTAGGTGGATAGCTTGTGGGGGCCCATTTCAACCAGTAACCCAAACGTATCTTTGTAGGCTCGACCCAAGTCGAGGACGGGACACGCATACTGGGCTTGACTATAAGAGGCCAAACGGGGTAGCGGTGGCAACGCAAGTCCAACATGTTTCATATGCATGTGTGGACCCGGGCTGGTAGGTAAGACGTTGTTGCATCGTGTAGGTATAAGCCGTGCATTCTCAAGCTGTATCGGGTTGCCACTTTAGGGGAGTGATACACCCCACTGTGGGGCCAGCACGGGTATCTACGAGTAGGGAGCCGATCGAAAGTGGGTAGTGGGGTACACCTAGTGGAGATAGCGGCAGGCGGCACCTATGTAGTCAGCTAGGGGTACGCAAGGCTATTTATATAATTTCTAAGTGAAGCAAGTGGGATCGACCTTTAGGGTGGCTGGTGCGGTGCAGTGTAGTAATTATTCATTAGTATTTGGTGTGCCTTTAACGTTATCTTTATCTGCTCTTCCATACCCAATAGTTCATAGACATTTCCTTGTTTTCCAGCTTATGCCTTAGTCTAGTTATTTTGATAATAGTATTGTTAGAATTATCATACTCGCCAGACTTTATGTCTGACCCCCTCCATTTCTATCTTCCCCCCCCCCTCAAGGTCCTCAGGGTGGACCCAGCTCTAGTGGAGTTTGATTGGATTGCTTTATCTCTTTGGAAAGCTTGGACCGCTGAAGTAAAGTCCAGCTTGTTATCTTCTTTAATGGCTATTTATGTAATGGGGTTATGTATTTTGTTTTATCAAGATGGATATTGTACTTGGCTCTGATTTATGGTTTTATGATGTAACAAACATGTTTAATTTCCGCTGCAATAAAATGAAGTTTTAGATTTCCAAGTACTACTTATTATCTGTCTTGTTGTAATTTTTCTGTTCTATATTCACTTAAAACCTCCATGGAAGTTAATGCATTCCCTTTGTGAGTGACATTAATGGACATGGGGTGTTACACGTGGTATCAGAGCTTAAGGTTACCAGAACAGATAATTTTTTTAGAAAAACTATTTTTCTAAAGTATTTTGGAAGAAGTGATTTCAAAAACATGCCTTGATGAGTAATTTAAAGAGGAAAGTTTTTAAGAAAAACATAATCCCCAATAGCCATATATCTTTATCTTTCAAATTCTCCATTTTGAATCTTTCCTTTTTCCTTTCAGCATGGCTGAAGATCTTAACCTTCCGGATGGTGTAACGATACCAGGATGGTATAAGAGGTTATTAGAGGCAAGGGCCGCTGCGGGTCCAGCCAATGTTCCTCCACCACCAGTTGCACCTGCTCCTCCTTCCCCTCCTCGCGTAGATACTTTTGCAAAGACGTGCAAGGAATTTAAGGCTATGGGTGGAAAACCTTTTCAAGGGTCAGAAACGTTTGTGGAAGCTAGAGATTGGCTTAAGGAGGTGGAAGAATTGCTAGAAATCTTTGAAGTAGAAGAAGGGAGGAAAGTCAAATTAGCAGCTTGGCTAATGAAGGGAGAGGCCTCGTTTTGGTGGGAGGTCACTAATGGGGAGCGTCCTGTTGATTCTTGGGCGGATTTCAGACGTAGGTTTGAGGCAAAGTTTCTCTCAAGGGAAGAAGAAAATCTATATATGGAAAGGTTCTTGACATTAAAGCAAGGAAGGTCATCAGTGAAAAATATGTTAACAAATTTAATCAGTTAGCAAGGTTTGGCTTGGACTTAGTGTACACGCCGGAGAAGAAGGCTCTGAGGTTCGTTAATGGTTTGAATGAGTCGTTGCAAGGGTTGGCTATGACCCACATCCCTATGGGGGCCACCTTTGAGAAGCTAGTAGACATGGCACTCATGCACGAGGAGAAAGGCGCTAATGCTAATAAGGTACCCGAGAAGAAAGGGGATCAGAAGAAACCTCAACAGCAAAACAAGAAGGGTGGTAAAGACAATAATGGCAAGGGAAAGAAGAAATGCTTTAACTGTGGGACACCAGGCCATCTCAGCAAGGATTGCAGAAAGAAAAAGAAGACTGGTTGTTTCCACTGTGGTGAAGCGGGACATCTAGTGAAGGACTGTCCAAAGAAGGGGCAGAGGGCAGGGTCTACCTCGGGAGGACAGGTGCAGGCTCTTATGGCACCAGGGCAGGCAAGGGGACAAGTTCAGGCTCTCGCGGTCCCACCGCTGCAAGAACGAGGTAGAACCATTTCTGTTGAAAGCTTAGTTTTTCTGTTTGATCATCCTGTCCGTACCTTATTCGATTCGGGCGCATTGCATTCGTTTATCTCTACATCATTAGTTGAATCACTGCACTTAAACACCAGTTTAGTAGAGGATCCCTTAGTTGTTTCGAATCCAATTGGGGGCTCAGCTTATTTGTCCATGATGTGTTTGGATTTGAAAATTTCTGTACGTAGCGTTGAGTTTAGATGTGATGCTTATGTTTTGGGCTTCACGGGCTATGGGCTAATTTTAGGAATGGATTGGTTATCCAGAAATGGGGCCATTCTTGATTGTGAAAGGAGAGTAGTTAGGCTCATGACTCGCCTTGGCAACGCTCTCGAAATCTTTTGTAATCCCATAAATTCCGTTATGCTAAGTTATTTAGAATCGCTTGACGCGTCAGTGGAAAATCTACGATCTGTTAGAGTAGTCCGAGAATACTCGGATGTATTTGAGGAGGTGAAGGGCTTGCCTCCGAAGCGGGAGATAGATTTTCGAGTATATCTTGTGGATAATGCAAAACCAGTATCTTTGCCAGTACGCCACATGGCTCCTTGTGAAAGGAGGGAACTCAATAAGCAAGTGAAGGAGTTGCTTGCGAAGGGGTTTATAAGACGAAGTATATCGGAGTGGGGTGCTCCAGTAGTATTTGCCACGAAGGTGGATGGGTCCCTTAGACTTTGTGTGGACTATAGAGAACTTAATAAGCTTACTAAGAAAAACAGACACCCACTGCCGGGGATTGACGATCTCTTCGATCAGTTAGTTGGCGCCTCAGTGTTTTCACAGTTGGACTTAGCCACTGGTTTCCATCAGTTGAGAGTGGCTGAGGATAGCATTGACAAGACTGCCTTTAGGACTCCGGACGGTTTCTATGAATGGCTAGTGATGCCCTTCGGTTTGACAAACGCCCCCGCATACTTTGTTGATTTGATGAGTAGGGTGTTTAGGGAGTACCTTAATAAATTCGTGGTGGTCTTTGTAGACGACATCTTGATCTTTTCTAAGAATGAAGAAGAGCATGCCCTACATCTTAGGTAAGTGTTGGAGACTCTACGAGCGCATAAACTTAAAGCTAAATTTACTAAGTGTCACTTTTGGAGGAAAGAAGTGCGATTCTTATGGCACGTGGTTTCCAAAGAAGGGATAGCCGTGGATCCCGCGAAGGTGGTGGGCATCCAAGATTGGAAAGTCCCTAAAAATGCTACTGAAGTAAGGAGTTTCATGGGGTTGGCTGGCTACTATAGGAAGTTTATCAAAGACTTCGCAAAGATATCAGCTCCATTAACACGCCTGACGAAGAAGAACCTAGTCTTTGAGTGGGACGTAGATTGTGATGATGCGTTCCAACGTTTAAAGAGAGCTTTGACTTCAGCCCCAGTCTTAGTGCTGCCAGACGGGAGTAAGCCATTTACCGTTTATACTGACGCTTGTGGGACAGGACTAGGCGCAGTCCTAATGCAAGAGGGAAGGGTAATAGCCTATGGTGGAAGGCAGTTGAGAGTGCATGAAAGAAATTACCCTACACATGACCTAGAGTTGGCCGCTATTGTTTTCGCGCTTAAGTCTTGGCGTCATTATCTTCTTGGCGAGAAATTCGAATTATTCACTGACCACAAATCTTTAAAATACTTGTTCTCTCAGAAGGACCTGAACTTAAGGCAGCAAAGATGGATGGAGTTCTTAGCGTCCTACGACTTTGAGATAGCATATACCCCTGGCAAGGGTAACGTGGTGGCAGATGCCTTAAGTAGGAAAAGGCTGTCCTTGAGTCCGTTGTTCGTTGAGCGGCGAAACTTAGAATTCATCTCTATGTTTGACTTTAGACCTTCCGTTGACTTTGTACCCGGTTTGCTAGCATCCTTAGAGGTTAGACCTACACTTTTGGGACGGATTGGCGAGGCACAGCGAGACGACCCACAGTTGGTTGAGTTAGTAGAAAAGCTCAGAGGAGGGGAGTCATCAAGCCATCTCCGTAGGTATACCCTAGATGATAAGGGTTGGTTACGTAGGGATAGTAGACTTTGTGTACCTCGAGACGAAGGTTTGAGGAAGGCTATTCTTAACGAAGCACATCATTCGAAGATGACCATTCATCCCGGAGGGGACAAGATGTACAAAGACATGAAGCGAGTTTTCTTTTGGACCGGTATGAAGAGGGATGTGGCCGAGTATGTCGCTAGATGCTTGGTGTGCCAACAAGTAAAAGCGGAGCAAAAGAAACTCGGTGGGTTGCTCCACCCATTGGAGGTTCCACAATGGAAGTGGGAGAGTGTCTCGATGGACTTTGTGGATGGATTACCAAGATCAAGGAAGGGTAATACTGGGATTTGGGTTATAGTAGATAGACTTACTAAAAGCGCCCATTTCATTCCCGTGAAGAGTAAGAGGACTGCTCCATGGTTAGATTCTGTATACGTTCGAGAGATAGTTCATTTGCATGGTGTTCCTTCTAGCATAGTAAGCGACCGTGATCCTATCTTCACTAGCGAATTTTGGAAGAGCTTGCAAGAGGCGGTAGGGACTCAGTTATGTTTGAGCACCGCGTATCATCCTCAGACGGACGGTCAGACTGAGAGGGTGAATCGCATTCTAGAGGATCTTTTGAGGCTATGTATCCTAGACTTTGGGGGTACATGGGAAGAGCATCTTCCGTTGGTAGAGTTCGCATATAATAGCAGCTTTCAATCTAGATTTGGCATAGCACCTTTCGAAGCTCTTTATGGACGACCTTGTCGTTCACCTACATGTTGGTGGGAATCTGCGGATAAGATCTTACTTGGGCCCGATATGATTAGAGAGACTTCGGAAAAGATCGACTTGATTTGAAGGAGGATGAAGACGACGCAAGATAGGCAAAAATCTTATGTGGACAAGAGGAGGACAGATCTTGAGTTTGACGTTGGGGACATGGTCTTTATCAAAGTGTCTCCATTACGGAACGTCGTTCGTTTTGGGTCCATTGGGAAATTAGCACCAAGGTACGTAGGGCCGTTTCCTATTAAGGAGAAGATTGGACAGATGGCGTATAGAGTGGAGTTGCCTGAGAGACTTAGTGGTGTACACGACGTATTCCATGTGTCACATTTGAGGAAGTGCTTGCACGAGACCGCGGAAGTAGTAGAGCCGAGCTTGCTTAGAGAGGTGGAGATAGAGCGTGATGCGACGAGCTCCTACATGCATTCTTGGGTCGGAGATCAAGAAGTTGAGGAATCGAGAGGTCAGGCTAGTCAAAGTGCAATGGGGAGATGATGAAAGCAACGCTACTTGGGAGACAGAAGCAAAGATGCATTCGTTGTACCCTTTTCTTTTTGAGGGTATGCCTTTTAATTTCTCCTTTTGTCGCTTAGCCTGTACTTATCTTATCTTTAGTATGTCCTCTCGCTAGTATCTTTGACTTTTAGTTAGGATCATCCTATGGTTGAAACATGTGCTTGAGACATGTTATGTATGATGGATGCAAAGTGGATGCAAGTGTTTGCTAGTGGTTGCTCGTGGATGCATATACACATACTTTAGGCACTAGATCGGCTCAGTCACTTCATATTGCATATTGCATATATATGGATGTATTTAGTAAAATGGATGTATGAGGATTTTTTTTCATATGGATGCTGCATTCAGATGATGATTGTGCATGCATATAGAGATAATATGTAGCATTAAGGAACTTTTGCATACATAATGTACGCATGACACTATCATGATTTGCATTAAGGAGGTCAACTGAATCAGTGGACCGCCTGATTTTGCATTAGATATGGACATATACACACACTGTGCATTTAAACATGAAAGCATTAGAAGTCTATAAGGACAATGGATGCCTGTGTTTGATGGTTGAGTAGATGGACGATTGGATGTTAGGATATACATTCTTCTTGACTTGAAGATTTCGAGGACGAAATCCTTTAAGGAGGGGAGAATGTAACACCCCGTAATTCTGTTAATATTAATATTCACAAATTAAAGAATAACTAATCTCAGACGTGAGAATTGTGGGAAACAGGTTGCGCCATTGTATTCATCTCGGAATTCTGGTTGAAATAGAGTCCGAGTTTGCGTGATTTGGACTTCGTATGAAGGAGATATGGCCATCGGAAGTTTTAGAAAATTCAAAACAGATTTCAGAAAATTTAAAATTCAAAATTCGAAGTCAAACAGGCCGGGCGGGAAATTTCCCGCCCAGCACCCCAGGTTGACCGGGGAGTCGACTGGGCAGTCGACACCCCCAGGACCAGGTCGACTGCGCAGTCGACTTGGGTGTCGACCTGGTCCAGTCGGCCAGGTTTTGGCTGAGCCCAATCTTGAGCTGCTGATGTGTCTTTAGGGCTGAGTTGGCAAATTAAACGGTTCAGGTTAGTTCTGAGTTGATCTGATGGTCTAAATAAATCCTAAACTCTATATATACCTAGGTAGTCTCCCACTCTAATTCACATGAAAAATGGAATAGCCACCGTCATACCGCCGCCATGGAACTCAGTGTAGCCGCCGCCAACTAAGAAGGAAGAAAGCTAATTAAAACCCTAATTCTACTCAACTCTAAAGCAAATCAAGACTCTCTTTCTTCTCTAAATTGTGAGTATGATGATCTTAACAAGATTATTGCAAACTAATTATATTAAGTTGTGATATGGATCATAAGAAAATGATGTGAATTGTCATATATGTTGTTGTAAACATTATGCTATCATGTATGTTGTAAATCCTATGTTATGTGATGATGATAACCTTTATGTTGTAAATCATGCTATGATGATATTGTATAGGTTGTAATTTTCTATGCTAAGTTGTGATAAATCATACATGTTATAAAGTCATGATGTTATTATCTATGCTAATAGTTCATGTTAATCAAATCATAATGTTTGGGCTATGTTGATCTATATGACAAATCATGTATGCAAGTTTAGATTGATTAGTAAAGATTATGAACATATGCCATGACATCTATTTAGATCTAGAATTATGACATCTAGAATTATGCTATGACATATGTGAATTCTATGTATTAGATGCTAGTTCACACCATCATTATGTTGCCTAAACCATATATGCTAGTCCATACATGAATTTGGATTATGATCATATTATGTGAATTGTGACATTTTACCAAACAAGTTGACACCTTTAGGTCCATGACATGTGTAGTTTCATGCAAGTTTCACCTCTATTATGATTAGGTCTATTTTATTTGTCTATATGTTGTGACAATTTATCTTTGTGCTATGAGTTAGACTATTCGAGTCTAACGTATATTCTGCGTTGAATAAGTGAACGTTTAACGTGGGGTAGGGGTAATATTAAGGATTTAACATTAAGAAATTGGGGTGCAATTGATATGATTTTGCATACCATAAGTGGATGGCCATAATTGAGTCAATTATGGACATCATTAAAATTGGAATTAATTAATGATTGGAATAGGGATATATTTAAAACTGGGGTAAAAGATTAAAAGTGTTAATCAATGCTTAGGACACGAGGTTGGACTCGTTTGTGACGTAAAACTGCTCGGACCTGCCCGGCAAATCCAGTAGTCACAAATGTCAGCCCAATGTGGGAGGTCCTAGGTCAAACTAAAGCATAACAGTTGTAAAGACACGAGGTTAGACTCTTTTATGGTGTAAGACTGCCCGGACCCGCCCGGCAAATCCAGCTGCCATAAATGCCAGTCTAATGTGAGAGGTCTTTATGAGGTTATGGCCTGAATGAATTAAGAAATACTTAACCAGATAAACATGTAAGGTGGGACATGGGGGTTAAGTAGGTGTCTTGGGTGGCATGAGGAATCTAGTGGTTGCCTTAGTGGCATTTGAAATACGATTAGTAAGACTTAACCAAACACACATGTAAATGAACATGACTAAGAAGAGGGTTAAGTGGGATATACTAGTGGTGACAAGCTTAGGTGGATAGCTTGTGGGGGCCCATTTCAACCAGTAACCCAAACTTATCTTTGTGGGCTCGACCCAAGTCGAGGACGGGACACGCATACTGGGCTTGACTATAAGAGGCCGAACGGGGTAGCGGTGGCAACGCAAGTCCAACGGGTTTCATATGCGTGTGTGGACCCGGGCTGGTAGGTAAGACGTTGTTGCATCGTGTAGGTATAAGCCGTACATTCTCAAGCTGTATCGGGTTGCCACTTTAGGGGAGTGATACACCCCACTGTGGGGCCAGCACGGGTATCTACGAGTAGGGAGCCGATCGAAAGTGGGTAGTGGGGTACACCTAGTGGAGATAGGGGCAGGCGGCACCTATGTAGTCAGCTAGGCGTACGCAAGGCTATTTATATAATTTCTAAGTGAAGCAAGTGGGATCGACCTTTAGGGTGACTGGTGCGGTGCAGTGTAGTAATTATTTGTTAGTATTAGGTGTGCCTTTAACGTTATCTTTATCTGCTCTTCCATACCCAATAGTTCATAGACATTTCCTTGTTTTCCAGCTTATGCCTTAGTCTATTTATTTTGATAATAGTATTGTTAGAATTATCATACTCGCCAGACTTTATGTCTGACCCCCACCATTTCTATCTTTTTTCCCCCCTCCAGGTCCTCAGGGTGGACCCAGCTCTAGTGGAGTTTGATTGGATTGCTTTATCTCTTTGGAAAGCTTGGACCGCTGAAGTAAAGTCCAGCTTGTTATCTTCTTTAATGGCTATTTATGTAATGGGGTTATGTATTTTGTTTTATCAAGATGGATATTGTACTTGGCTCTGATTTATGGTTTTATGATGTAACAAACATGTTTAATTTCCGCTGCCATAAAATGAAGTTTTAGATTTCCAAGTACTACTTATTATCTGTCTTGTTGTAATTTTTCTGTTCTATATTCACTTAAAACCTCCATGGAAGTTAATGCATTCCCTTTGTGAGTGACATTAATGGACGTGGGGTGTTACATAGAGAAGAAGAGATGATAAAAAATTACGGTTTTAACCCCTTTTACAGAGTATGAGAGGTTGCAACGGTTCTGAATCGTTTCAAATAGTGAAAAGACACTTCGTTTCAAAATTGGAAAAAGTGACAGTTATATGTTGACATGGTGTTTTTGGTATGTCGACATACCCTAGTGTGTTTTTGAATTATAAAGAATTTTTAAGTGTTTTGATATAAAAATAATTCTGGAAATTCTTGAGTAAAAATCTAGTGTTGTAAATTATATGGTAGAAAAACATATGAAAACATAAATTTAAATATATTTAAAAAATTATAACATTATAAGGTTTTAAACTATATAGATATATAAAGTATAAGAATATAAATATATAAAATTTAGGTTTGAAAAAATAAAAAGAATAAGAAAAGATAAAAATATAAAAGATAGAAAATAAAATAGAGAGGATTGAGGATAGAATTGAAAATTAGAATTTGAAAATTAGAATTTGAATTTGAACCTGGAGTGCTATTTAGAGTCTTACAAAATCTAGACTCTATAACTATATTATTCTAGAACTCTTGAAATCTTGATTACTCATGTGTCTTGAAATTTCTCTAATCTTTGAATCTCTATCATCTTTATAACTATACAGTCTTCAATAATATTTCCTATATATAATTCCTGCATATATATATTCTATACAAAAAGTGTTAGTATATATTTTATAATCAATGATAATTGAAATAAGGTCGTTGTCATCAAAACTCTATTCTCCAAAAGTTACAACATTAAAAAGGATTGGAATGAATAGGGAATGATAATAAACTATTATAAATAAATTACATTAATTGGAATGCTGTGTAATAGATAGGCTTGTTCGAGGGGCAAGTGGAGATTATAACTTAGGTTATAATAAATGACAAAGGAAATGGAATAACTTACGTAATAAGATAAGATGTACTTAATTGTAAATTAAGTTATCCTCTAGAACGAGAATCTGAAATATGCCGATAAGGACAACATAAGTTATATTTATGGAAAGGAAACTTATTAGTAAACCTTAGTTATGAAAACTAAGTTAATAAGTAAACAACAATAAGTGGTAGTGACAGTATAAGATGGAATTATGATTAAATAAGAAAGAATGAGGCAAACTCATGAAATGAAATAAGTCATATTCAATCATAAATAACAAGTGACATGTTAAATAGAAAACATGTGAATTAAGACATACTTAATTACATATTAAGTAGAACGTGTTATTGAACAATGAATAATATAAAGAGATTGTGGATTACAGACCTTGGACCGCAATCTAGAGAATAACAAGTTTTGGGCTTATTAATAAGCTTAAATGGGTTAAGTTATATGACTGAAATTAATAAGCAAGAGGAACTTGGTAACTTGAATAAGAAGTCCATGTGAATGGGAATACCCAAGTTAGATGAAAACCCGAGGAGGTAGAGCAAGCACATAATTGAATGTTATAACATATGGTCTAATAACACATTAATCTGAGGCGATTGGATCAGTCCGTACGTTAGAGGGTGAATAATCCAACGCGGTAGATCATCATGTTGTCATGAGGCACGAGTGGAGCGCACGTTCATCTGATTATTCTATCGGCTCCAAAGGACTGGAAGGGGAAGCACACAACTTCCTGGGATGTGGAAGGTGCCCCTGGTAGTCCTCTGTGGTGGTGTAGTGTTCAGGCTGTGCTCACAGAGATTGGGTCTGCGCGTAATTACCCGGTGAGTAGCCTTGACTGCAAAAGTAGCTTTGTAGTCAGAAAGTTGTGACGAGGTGACACTAGGGTGATTCATCGATCGCCTCAATAGGGTGGTAGGGGTCACGACCTACAAGGATAGTAGATTGTCGGGTACCCGTCATTGGCAGCCAGTGGGATGCGAAAAGAGTAGAGCTAAACCCAAGACGCCATTCACCTTTCACTATCGAGGCACATTGGTTGAGGGAAGACGCCAACTGGATGTTTAAATTGTTTGTTATGGGCAAGTCGCTTAGCTCCTGTAGTCTTTACTAGTCGAGGGAGGGGGCTGAGGTGGGGCCATAGCCACCGTGAAAAACAGACCTTAAGGATATCTGTATTTTGATGCCCTTAAAGGCGGGTCTATATAGATATGGAAAAGCTCCCGACTGAGTTTCGTGTTTCTTGTATAGCCCTACCACGGAACTCGTTGCACATTAGAGGTTATGTGCGGTTAAGGCGTCATGTACGATTGACGATACGTATGTGGGAAAGTCTAGATACATGCATGTCTGCTCTTGATGGTGTATCGTAGGCTCTAGGGCATTACTCTGCGATTTGATTCGATCAAAGGTGGCAGTCTGTATGCTTACGTAGCATGGTGATGGCGGTTCTATAAAGAACGTAGCGTTGTTATATAGAGGTATGTATGTCACTCCGGCGTAGGATGAGGGACTGCGTATATTTTTGTGGCGTTACGGCGGAGAACGTGTGAGTAGGGTACCATGGGGTGTACCTTAATTTGGGGGTAGCTACATATATACTTTATTAGGCTAATCTACTGAGGAGCAAATGGGTACGACGTGTGTGTAAGCCTTGAGTGTTGTTAACACAATTGGCCTAATAAATAAGAAAATGTGATTGAACGATATATATAGGGTTTTCCAAAATGTATAGTTTAAATTCAGTTACCATAACCTGTGTTTTGACCCATTCCTCATTACATACTCGTAGTTTAGACTTGTTGTAGAGATATGATAGTTTGGATACTCGTTAGGCGGTATTATAATTTGGGTAAGGCTATATTTTGATTATATTTTATTTTATCCATTCTGCTGTGAGATATTTTCTGAGCTCAGATATATTTTATATCTGTCTTTTTTGTAGGATACCAAAGCAACCAACATGAGTTTCGATGGATTAGAATTTTGAAAAAAAAATTTGGTCTGTAGGAATTCTGGTTGTTACACTAAAGGTCGAAGACTCGATTAATAGGATATACTTAATGATTGAAAGAAGTACGAATAAAAGCTTTGGAAAAAGAAGTTAAGAACATAACCTTGGAAAGAAAAGGGTACAAAGAGCGAATCTTGTCTTCAGTCTCCCAAGTTTCATTCTCGGGGTCTTCTCCCCATTGAACTTTCATCAACTTGACCTCACGGTTGTGTAGCTTCTTAATGTAACAACTCGGAATTTGGGGCCAATTTAAATTTTTTATTTTAGTAATTTTAAGGGATTTTGAATATTTGAAATAAATTATTTTAAATAATAACGACTAAAATTTATTTTAATCGAAGTGAATACGAATATATTTTATTTAATTATAAAAGGAATTAGAAATAGCACGGTAGTTTGAAAAGTCAAATCCGAACTTTTACTGACTATACAGGATGCAAAATAAATCGGATTTTGGTGAAACCAAAAATATTAGAATATATTTAAAAATATCTTTCCAACGAATCCGAAAAATCGAAATTTCATAGCGGGAATTAAGAGTTATGGCCAGCTGAAATTTCAAAATAGTCGTTGTAGAATTTCTATATATATTTTTAATAGCAAACGACCTCGGTTTTTTACGAAACCACTTTTGTTGGAACCGGAATGTCAAATTATTGTTAAGTTTAATTTTCCCAGAATTTTTCGAATAAATTTGTCACCGTGGCAAATAGATATGTGTTTTGTAAATTTCAGTCAATTTCGATCGACTGGAAAATGGACATTTTTCAAACAGTCTCAGAATTTGACGAAATTAATTTTGTTAGGACTGTATCGTCAAAACAAAGCCAAAAATAATTTTTCTAGATTTTTCTGAGTTTGTATGTGACCCCAGTAGATTAAATAGTACGTTCGAATTAATATTAAAAAGATTTATTTTAAAAATAAAAGAAACATGCTGTAAATTTCAGAATTGGACTTCGGCACTAGCGCCATTGCGTTCAGAAGGCATCAAAACATATTGTTCGACAGTCGTTGGGCTCCGTTTGGAGATCGGACGGAAAAACCCTAATTTTGGATTTAATTAAATAAAAAAATATGCTCATATACCCGGATAAATACGGGGCTACTGTACGTCCGTCTTCTTCCTTCTCATTTCAGCCGCCACGAAACCCATTCCCTTTCGAATTTCCAAGCTTCGATTCTTCCTCCTCCGCTCAAAATTAGACCACCCCGTAGTGTAACTTTTTGAAGTACTCTTCCTCCTCTTCGATCCCATACCAAAATCTCCCCGCTCCGTTGCATGTAGCCGCCGCTCCAGCCCTCCAAACCCGCCGCCGTCGCACCCCTCCCCCAGCCCCACCACACGCCGCCGCGACCCCCCTCCTTCCAGGCGCAAGCTTCCCCCTCCTAAGCCTCCGACGTCGCGCAATCCGTTCTGAAAATCGTTGAGTATATCTTCTGCAAATTGGATTTAAGATTTGAACAAATCTGAAATAAAATGGCAAGGTAATTTCATAAGAACTGCTACATCTATAAGCGTCGCAAAATTGTAGTTGTTGATTACAAAGTGATATCTAACCCATACGAGTTCTGAATTCAAAAATTTTAGATCCATGTGAATCATGACATCGAATAGGACTTAAAAAAAAAGCAATTGGAACAATTTCTGCACTCGTATGAATTTCCAATACTTATCCAATCAAGGTGAGATTCTATTTTAAATAATTAAATTAATTATTAATTTTCCTTTGTTATTTAAATAATTGAATGGTGAATGAAGTAGATCTGAGATGTGATAATATTCTAAATGATTGTTTGGTTTATCTATGTGTATAATTCCAGATCCGTTAGTTAAAAATTTTAGATCTGTATGTGATGAAAATTTGAATAATCATTTTGTTTAAATTTTGTCGAATCATGTTTTGTTGATATTCTTTGAATCATGTATATATAAAAATATCACCTTGTTAATGTCTTTGAATTGAACTAGAAAATTTCAATTCAATACCCCTTGTTGTTATTTGATTTGACTAGACCTTTTTAGTTCAAATATAATATTGATATGATGTTTGTAGGATTGAAATATGACAATATGAAAGAAATTACATTTATATTTAATGTAATTAGGACATGAATTTTTCATCGCAATAAAAATTACATTTGTATGTGATAAATAAAAGTAAGATTTTGTGATGCAATATAAATTACATTTTCTCTTAATTGTAATAAAAAGATTAGATTTTTGCATTGTAATAAAAAGATTAGATTTTTGCATTGTAATAAAAAGATTAGATTTTTGCATTGTAAATAAAAAGATTAGATTTTTGCATTGTAATAAAAAGATTAGATTTTTGCATTGTAATAAAAAGATTAGATTTTTGCATTATAAATAAAAAGATTAGATTTTTGCATTGTAATAAAAAGATTAGATTTTTGCATTGTAATAAAAAGATTACATTTTTGCATTGTAAATAAAAAGATTAGATTTTTGCATTGTAAATAAAAAGATTAGATTTTTGCATTGTAATAAAAAGATTTGATTTTTTGCATTGTAATAAATAGATTAGATTTTTGCATTGTAAATAAAAAGATAAGATTTTTGAATTGTAAATAAAAAGATTAGATTTTTGCATTGTAATAAAAAGATTAGATTTTTGCATTGTAAATAAAAAGAATAGATTTTTGCATTGTAATATAAAGATTAGATTTTTGCATTGTAAATAAAAAGATTAGATTTTTGCATTGTAAATAAAAAGATTAGATTTTTACATTGTAAATAAAAAGATTAGGTTTTTACATTATAAATGAAATTTATACCGCATAGAAAATTACATTTTTATATGTAATTAAAAGACATGAAATTTATACCGCATAAATAGAATTACATTTTTATGTTAATTAAAGAAATAGAATTTACATGTAAAATAAAATTACATTTTTATATGTAAATTAAGAATGAGAATTTGCATTGAAAATATAATTACATTTCTATATGTAATTAAAGAATAGGATTTTAAATTGTAAATTGAAAAACAAGATTTGACATGTAATATTAATTACATTTTCAATGTAATTAAAAAGTAGAATTTGACGGTGTAATCAAAATCACATTTTTAATTTAATTTATAAAGATGGAATTTTTCACCATTATGTTAATTACATTTTTAATGTAATTAATAAGAGAAATTTTACAATGGAACCAAAATCACATTTTCAATGTAATTTATAAAGATAGAATTTTCATCGTAAGGTAAATTACATTTTCAATGTAGTTAAAAAGTAGAATTTGACGGTGTAATCAAAATTACATTTTTATTGTAATTTAAAAAGATAGAATTTTCACCATAAGGTAAATTACATTTTCAATGTAATTAAAAAGTAGAATTTGACGGTGAAATCAAAATTTCATTTTTATTGTAATTTAAAAAGATAGAATTTTCACCGTAAGGTAAATTACATATTTAATGTAAATAAAAATAAGAATTGGACATTGGAATCAAAATTTCATTTTTATTGTAATTTAAAAAGATAGAATTTTCACTGTAAGGTAAATTACATTTTAAATGTAATTAAAAAGTAGAATTTGACGATGTAATCAAAATTTCATTTTTATTATAATTTAAAAAGATAGAATTTTTCACCATAATGTTAATTACATTTTTAATGTAATTAAAAGGGAGATTTTACAATGTAATTGAAAGATAGGAATTTTACATTATAATGTTAATTACATTTTTAATTTAATTAAAAAGGAGATTTTACAGTGTAATTAAAAGATTAAAAGAGTAGAATTCAACATTGGAATAGAATTTACATTTTTAATAAAAGAATAAAAGAATGAAATTCAATGTTGAATTATATTTACATCTTAATGTAAATAAAAGAAATAAAAGGAAGAATTCGTCATTGAATTATAATTTACATTGGTCATGTAAATAAAGGAATAAAAGAATAAAAGAATGAAATTGGACATTGTAATAGAATTTACATCTTATTGTAAATAAAAAGTTAAACGTTTTATATTTATATATAAATATAATTAAAATTAAACGAATCGAGCACGGTAGTTCGCGTTCTGAAATCGTACCTTTAAACGATTATACCAAAAGATCCGACCGTCGGATTTTCCCAAAACTGAAACCATTAGGACCGTCTTGGGAAGATCTTTCCAACAATATAAACTACGTTAAGATCCAACGGTTAGATTTTGAGAAATGTGAAAATCAAAATTGGTTGAAAACAGCGCCAGGGTCGTCCATTGACCCGAGGCGTCGTTAAATAAAGATTTAATTATTTTAATTAATTAAATAGGGATTAATCGCTATAAAATAATATTAATGATAAGGAAGGATTTTAATTATATATATACGGGAATTATTTGGAAAGTCCGAGTTTAATCTCATTCCAAGTAATCAAACGGCATTAAGAATCGAAGTTTGGAAGACGGCGATTGAAGACCGTCAATCTTCCCATCGAGTGGACAGCGATCGAGGCCCTGAATTGAATTGCTCCCAATTCAAGTGTCATGGTAATTGTCCAAACGAACATGTTGATTGCACGGATATGCGGGTACCTCCTTTCCGTACTGGACATACGGGACGAGGGTATCTCCAGTTTCGTTAAGACCCAAAACGGGCTTATAAATGGAATGTGTGTCCGACATTGTACTCCTTTATATTGTATTTATTAATTTTCTACCGAATGTATGAATGATTGGTGGCGGAGAATTCATTCTGTTGCTTAACACCCTTTTGTATATTTTGGCAAAGGATTGATAGTGTGATATGGAGTGACAGCGTGGCATACCAAGATGCAATGATCAAGGTTTCTTGTTGAAAAGCAGAACCTTGTGATGACGATCAAAGCACAGCTTGAATAAGCATAGCCTTGTGTATTACGTAGCTTCACGAGCCTCACAACCCGGTTGAGTCTAAAATGGGAGAAGGGAACGCAGGGAGAGCAGTACATTTCTTTCTAGCTAGAAGTGGTGTTTGGGTTTTTTACACGGCCTGGCATTTTATTTATGTGGATGATGGAATGAGGTGCCTCGGATGATAGGTCCTATAGGATCGGGGAACGTGTGTTCAGGAATAACTAATCCGCAAAGTCGTATGTGTGGACCAGCCCTGCAACTTTCCAGGGGTTCACTGCGGGGAATCCTGAGACATTAGCTAGAGTGTCTCGAATCGGTAAGGAGCTCCTCCCTAGCCTTGACTCATGATGGAAACCCAATTCCCAATACGACCCTATGGACTTGATTGTATTACTAGTATGGCGATATAGTAGTATGGGGTACTATGCTGCCTAGGATCGATACATTTATTTTGAAATGTTTTTATATACACAAATAATAATATCAAATTCGCTTTTATCGTACCAAGCATGTTTAATCATCATAAGGTAAAACTCTATCCTCTGGTTTGCGTTGCATTGTGTGATGGGACTTGAGTCTTATGATGATTCCATTTTTTCAAAAGCATTGCGTTGTTTTACGAATTACTTATTTTTTTGTTCAGTCACCTTAAATTATGCACGACAATCCATTTGAAATAAACCCGTTCCGCGTTAGCGGCGTGGTCTTTGGATTTGCCTTATTACTATTAGTTAATTAGTTAAGAATTCTCACAGCAGTCCTTGTTTGGCATGCTTGGTAATAGGATGCAACATGATGAGGGGTTCTCGCTTTGCAGTTTGGTGGCGAACGGGAGACACTTACCCCCCACATGTCCCTTTTTAGGGTTGGTAGGCTGCGGCCGGGAGATCCCGAAAGGGTCGCCGTAAAACAAGGTGTCTGGGGTACCACTGTAAGCCACAGTGGGTTTTACCTGCTGCACTGGAGGATGAAGGGATGGTTGCAAAGCCTTCCGGATTTCGGGGTGTCATCACAGTTGGTATCAGAGCTTTGGTTAAACTTAGCTTTGGAATATAACATATTTATAATAATTCATTTACGTAGAATCACAATATTCTATGGTGAACAGTTCATTAGAGTTACATAATAGTCAGTCATTTTATCACCATCTTTTTATCCATCCTTTTATCTTTCTCATTTCTTAAGATCACCATTGCAGTTGTTCTGACTCTTTCCTTGATCGTACAGAACTAACTAAAAATGAGTACTGTTGTCGCTAGAGCCGCTAGAGCTAGAGCAAGGAGCCAAAATGCTACTGGAACTAAGGAGCCCACAGCTCAACAGCCACCACCACCACAGCCCTTTGACTTGGTGAGGGTAGTGAAGGATTTTAAGAAATTAGATGGAGTTCCATTCACAGGTACAGAGACCATGGCACAGGCTCAGGCATGGCTTAAGAATTGTGAAAAGATATTTAGAGCGCTAGAACTAGAAGATCAAAGGAAGAGATTTACGGCTTCATGGCTGCTCGAAGGCGAAGGACGGAATTGGTGGGAAGTAGTCAATATAGGAGAAGATGAAGAAAATATGACTTGGACAAAATTTAAAGAGCTGTTTAATGAAAAGTATATTGCAAGGCAAGAGGTGGAAAGGCTTCATGATGAGTTTACCTATCACTATGAGGGGAAGGACAAGAAGAGTTCACAACAAGATAGAGGAAGGAGCTTGGCCAATAATAATAGTAAAAGGAAGCAACCCGAGAAGAAGACTGAAGGAAGCAGTTCTAGAGCTGCTAAGACTCATGATAAGACTAAGGTGCAATGCTACAACTGCCAGAAATTTAGACACTATAGCAAGGAGTGCAGGAATTCAAAGAAGGCCAGAAGAGAGGACACTAGAGAATGCTATAACTGCCATAAAAAGGGTCACGTCAAAGCTGATTGTTCACTATTGAGGAGTGCCCAAGTTGCCCATGTGTACGAGGGAGCAAGTGCACCACCTTCTTCTGCACCTACTTCTTCTGAAGGAGTAGGTAAGCCTGATGTTTTAGATGGTACCATTTCTGTTAAAAACATTCCTGTGACTGCCTTGTTTGACATAGACACATCAAGGAGCTTTATTTCTAGCAGAACGGTTAAGAAATTAAAAATTAAAAATATTTTACGTTCTCTGTGTTGGTTCCTACTCTTCTATTTTTCCTTTTTCCTTTTCGAGGACGAAAAGTTCTTAAGCGGGGGAGATTGTAACAACTCGGAATTTGGGGCCAATTTAAAATTTTTATTTTAGGAATTTTAAGGGATTTTGAATATTTGAAATAAACTTTTTTAAATAATAACGACTAAAAATTTATTTTAATCGAAGTTAATACGAATATATTTTATTTAATTATAAAAGGAATTAGAAATAGTACGATAGTTTGAAAAGTCAAATCCGAACTTTGACTGACTGTACAGGATGCAGAATAAATCGGATTTTGGTGAAACCAAAAATATTAGAATCTATTTAAAAATATTTTTCCAACGAATCCGAAAAATCAAAATTTCATAGCGGAAATTAAAAGTTATGTGACGGCAAGGAATTTCGCTCGGTCCGAACCAGTCGCTAAACCGATCCAGGCCGTTCGAAACACCCTATCGTTTGAGAACACGACAAATCTGAATGCATACAAAAGAACATTTCACTGTATATTACAACAATGCATCAGATTACAAGAATATACAGAGTATAAACAAATAAATATTACACAGAAATATCAGAGATTTAAATTACATTTAAATACATCGCAGCGGAAAATAATACAATATACAACTAGGAGAGATATACGGATACAAAGCTTTCCGGATATCGTTCCAGCTGTAAACCAGGATCCTGTGAATATAAATCTGCAAAACCAAAACTACTAGCTGCCCGTGTCAAAATAAGGGCACCCAGAGTTTAGGTTAAAACAATAAACTCTAGATCAGTCATGTGACTGGTGTGAGAACTAAAACAGTTAATCTTTATTTTAAAGATAGGTAAATCAAGGGACCACGCCGTATAACACGGAACGGGTTTCCTCCCAAGAATACCAGTGCATAAAACAAACAGCGCAATGCTAAATAAAGAAAAATGAAGCTGTTATAAGACCCAGGTCCTATCACACAATGCAACGCAAGCCGGGGGATAGGGTTTTCCCTTAGAACAGCCAAAGAATGCTTGATACGTTTAAAACAAATCATTTGATACTATAATAAGTGCATTGTGTATAAAACAACTTCAAATCATAAGTATCAATCATAGGCGACATGAGCGTCCCATGCCACTATGTCGCCATGTATAGGTTTACAAATAAAACCGCAAGGTCACGTATTTGGAAATTGGATTTCCTTCTATGAACCGAGGCAAAAGATAGTCCTCAACCGATTCGAGACAATCTAGCCTACCATGTCTCAGGATCAGAGCTCGAGTGACCCTTGGAGCGACAGGGCCGGTCCACCGATGTGGATTAAACTTAAATCCTGAACACTACGTTTCCCCGCCCTTTGGGGCGCAAACGAGCCAACGAATGACTCCATCGGACCCGGATCGTCCGATCTAACCAAGGCGCCTCGCAACAGCAACAACCACACAGGTGAAAAGTATATAAATGTCAGGGCTGGTAGGTCACTGACACCACCCTAGCTAGAAAGAAACGCATGTCCTCCCTGAGGTCCTTCCTCCCGTTTCTGGTTCACAACCGGGGTGCGAAACTCGCGAAGTAAACGTTACACAAAGCTACGCCACAAAGGCCGTGCTTTGATCATCACCACAAGACTTTGCTTTTCAACAGAAGCCTCGATCAATTGCCACTTAGGCATGCCACACAGGCAATTCACTCCATGCGTTTGATATCCATCAATATATAACCCCTGAGCTCGTACGTCTCAGAGAAGGGCGTTAAGCAAGAGAATAAATTCTCCGCCGCCAAACAGATATATATTTAATAGAGATCAATCACACGGACTAAAATCCAATGTCAGACACACAGTCCATTTACAAGTCCGTTCTGGGTCTGAACGAAACCGGAGGCACCTAGTACCCCGCATATCCATCGATCTCCAAGCACATCTGGACGACCACCGACTGATTCCCTCATCTTGGGTGTACAGCCCAATCAAGATTATCAGTGATCATCCAAACGACGTGAAGACTTCTGGTCTTCGACCACCGTCTTCATCTTCGACACCACGTCGAATCAGTTATTCAGAATGTGATAAACCCGGTCTTTCTGAATAACTCGCGTATATATTATAAAAGTGTTACACAAACACAACATACGCCTCATTCCAATTCATTAGTCACTAACCGTAAATTAATCAAGAGAATAATTCCCCAAATATTAACCCCGAAGGTCGAAACCAACATCAGATCAATATCCAGAAAACCATTCTGCTTAGCTAACCGACAGTTAGTTTCTAAATTTCACATTCATAGGGAAAGGTTCCCATTAATTTTATCAAAGATAAATTCTTGAATTTATGCTTTAATCTACTTTTGAATATCAATTCAAACTAGTCGGGATTAGCGAACCTTACCGAAGTAATCATTTGTTTTAATTTCCCAATCCCAACCTATTCATCCCATGAAGTAAAACTGGTTATACTTCATATCTAACACCACGGTGTTATCGGTAAATTCAATTACCATTTCACGTTCAAATCTAATTAAAGATTTAACTATCGCCTGGAGCAAAACTGGTGATACTCCATTTCGATTATTTCAATCTAATTAAAGATTCATTAAAACTCCACTTAGTTCTAATCTTTGACTGGGTTAAAGAATCAGTGTCATTTAAAACACGGTTCACGATAAACCCAAAATCACATTCATTAATCATCGGGTTAAAGAACGAGTGTTATTTAAAACACTGTTCACGATAAACCCAAAAATCATTCCATTAATCATCGGGTTAAAGAACAAGTGTTATTTAAAACACTGTTCACGATAAACCCAAAAATCATTCCAATTCAATTCCAATTAAATATCATTTAATTGGTACACTTCATTAAATCTAAATAAAAAGATTTAATCTTTTCTCAACTGGGTTCAAGAACAGTGTTAGTGAAGACACCATTCACGACAAACCCAAATCACATTTGATATTCAATACAAGGCACTGAATAGAAAATATATCGGCTTATATTCAATATCAAATTCTACGATTAACAAATGTCGTATTGGAAATAACGATATAAATATATATCTTTCAAATTTCCATAACAACACCTGTATAATCACGAATTTCACCATCGAAATATTCCGAAGATAATTTCGATTCAAATCCATTCCAATGCAATCATTGGAAATTTTGGTTATTTTTAAAACCCTTTTCAAATTCAATTTATTTATTTAAAAATAAATAGAATTATAATTCTAGTTCAAAACTAGTTCATTTCGATAAAAATATATTTTTATCTTTTCAAATATGGAGTTTTTCATCCCAAACCTTCACAAATCATTTCTTATGATTTTACATAAATTATTACTATTTTTAATAATTTTATCAAGGCCTGTACAGTCGATTTCCATCAACGGCCATCGAACTGCACTTACAGCGACCTTTTTCAAATTTGATTTGGACATAATTCCAAATCCAACCGTTAGATTTCAAATTTCTAATATTCGTTAGAAAGCTCTTTTCGATACGAACCCAACGGTTCCGGTTTTAGGAGAATCCGACGGTCGGATCTCCCGTAATGTCCGTTTGAAATAAATGGTCGAAATTCACGAACTGTCGCGGCGCGGCGCGTTCTATTCAGGCCATTGTATTATATATATAATATATATTTCGTCGATTTCTATTTAAAACGAATTATATAAATAGTTTTAATTTCGTTTCAAAAACAATTTCAACTTTCTTTTCAATTCAAATCAAAATTGAATTCTTCTTTATAAATTCGTTTTAAAATTCATTTCTATTCAATTCAAATTTCAATTCAATTTGAATTCATTTCAATTCGTTTTCAATTCAATTTGAAATCGTTTTCAATTCATTTCATTTCGAAATCGTTTTCAATTCATTTCATTTCGAAATCGTTTTCAATTCATTTCATTTCGAAATCGTTTTCAATTCATTTCATTTCGAAATCGTTTAAAATCGATATAAATATCGTTCACGTCAAAATGGCGTCAATCTAATCAACACGGCTTCATAAATTTCTATTTTTCAAATATTCTATTTCAAATATTTCTTTTTCAAAATAGTTGTTATTATCAAAATATTTCGTTCAACACATGACCAATCTCAATGAATGAGTACTGTCAACACATGAACTTTTATTTTATATTGATAAAGATGTAAACTTTATTATTAAAATATTTCGTTCAACACATGACCAATCTCAATGAATGAGTACTGTCAACACATGAACTTTTATTTTATATCGATAAAGGTGCAAATTTTATTACTAAAATATTTCGTTCAACACATGACCAATCTCAATGAATGAGTACTGTCAACACATGAACTTTTATTTTATAATATTCTTTATTTTTCAAATTGGAATGAGGCCCAATCAATCACCATATAAAGTTAATCATATGGATTTTCATACAACTCATGTATAATAGCATTGAAAAATAATCAACCATCAACCAAAGTGCACTACACTGTATAAGCATCAAATATAGATATCTAACGCTTATAACAGCCTGTCAATCAATCGATCGACATATTTAATCAATCAGGATGAGTGAACTTCAAATTTCATCCTAACACCCGTGTGGGGTTTCAAACAATCAAACACATATTTTATTTGTGCCGTTGGGCGATGTGTAAAATTTATCGACCCAATCAATGTCCTTCAAATAGGTGTACATAAACAAACCGTCTGGTTTGTAAATGAATATTTATTCACTTCACGTTAAAAATTATATTTTTAACGATAAAACATTTTATTCCACATATGAATTTCTATTCGGTTCATTTATTCAATAAAATGATATTTTTATTTTTCTAACATATTTTAGAAAATTTCGGCGGCATAACGGCACGATACTAGAAACGGGACGAGGCCTAGCCTTATCCCCGGACTAGTGAAGGCCCACGCCATTCACACATCAATCAAATTCACCAAACAACCAAATTCAAATCAAATCATATAACTAAGCTATGCAACCAAACAAACAAGTCCATGGTCTGTGGACGATTGTGTCGGGTGCTACTAAGCACCGTCTGCATCCTAGTATATATATATAACTAGAAATAAAATTGAAAGGTGAGAAATTCTCACTTATAGCTATCCTAGCTCCACGGCACTTCTAATGCAGGAAATCTTCACCAACTCGCTTTTTGTCGCTTTCGTTGTTCGCCTTCACTACATATGTAAAAATCAAATTTTTACTTCGTTATTCAATATATATAAAAATCGAATTTTTACTTCGATGTTCAATATATAAAAATCATATTTTTAGTTCGCTATTCAATATATAAAAATCGAATTTTTAGTTCGAAGTTCAATAGATAAAAATCATATTTTTTTTATTTCTTCTACCCAATAAAAATTTCGCCTTTTCTATTTTAAAAATATGATCTTTCCTATTCTAAAAACCCGATCTTTTCAATTTTAAAGTTCAAACATTTTTCTAAAAATCAGTTTTTAAAATCTTATAAAATCAGTTTTTAAAAACATAAAAATCAGTTTTTTTTCTTTAAACAAAATCAGTTTTTAAAAACATAAAAATCAGTTTTTATATCATTTAAAAAATCCAGTGTTTAATTTGAATTTAAACCCAAAAATACTCACTGCGTCTTCCCCGTTGATTACTGCTCCAGCTTCAAATGGTGCTTCGAATGACCTCAGCACCTACAGCTTCAATCTGCTCGAAAACCGAGGCGCCGGAGTTAGATCCAAGGACCCCACGAGACCTCCATCGAATGCCGCACCTGTGCCCAAATTGTCGGCGGTTTTCACGAGGTGGGGGGGGTTTCGAACTGCATCGCGAGCGAGAGGGGGGGGGCTTCTGTCGGCGGTGGGGTGAACGGAGGTGGGGCGCCTCCGGCGGCGTCATCGACGGCCCTCCGTCGCCGCTTTCTCTCTTCCCCCTTTTCTCTTTTTTTTTTATTCTGATCCTGAAAAAGTGAACCGGGGGGGGGGGGGTTATATGAAAATGTATATAAAAATTATTTAATTATTAATTTATTTTCAAAAAGCATCTTTTTATTTCGACCTCGAAATCAAGCCCACCGACTGTCGTCCCTAGCGTATTACCCCCATTCCGAACACAATGGGATATGTATCATAAGCTGATTCGGCTGTTACAATCAGTTTCCGTTGAAATTACATTTAAATCCTTATATTGAATTTTAAACGTACATTTCAAATTACCGGGGTCACATATTAACTAGAAAAATTCCCGAAAAATATTTTCTAGCTTCGTATTGACGATACGGTCCTAACAAAACTAGTTTCGTCGAATTCTGAGACTGTTGGAAAAATGGCCAATTTCCAGTCGATTAAAATCAACTGAAACTGGTCAAACGCGTTTTCCTTTGCCACGCTCACATATTGATTCGAAAAATTATGAAATTTGGAATCTAGCAATAACTTGACATCACGGACCCAACAAAACTGGTTTTGTCGAATTCCGAGGTCGTTTGCAAAATGTCCATTTTTAAGGGCCTGAATTCCATAGCGACTATTCAGAATTTTCAACTGGACATATCTTTTGATTCCCGCTATGAAAATTTGATTATTCCGATTCGTTGGAAAGATATTATTAATTAGATCCCATTATTTTTGGTCTCACTAAAATCCGGATTATTTTGCACCCGGTACATTCAATTGAAGTTTGAAATCGAATTATCGAACTACCGCGCTATTTTCAATTCTATTTATAATTATATATAAATATTTATATTCTAACGACGACGCATATAATATATACGTTCGAATTATATTCAAAATAAATTTCGCGTCGATATTATTTAAAATAATCCATTTTAAATAATCAAAATTCGCTAAAATTGCCAAAATAAAAATTTTAAACTGGCCCAGAATTTGCGGGTTATTACAATCTCCCCCACTTAAAACTTTTCGTCCCCGAAAAGGAACAAAGTCGAAAGTGGTTTGATTAATCAACTCTACATTCGATCAGGCTTCCCTTCTCCAACTCTTTAGTTTCTGAGAATTTTCAAAATTTCAAAAATTTGGCTAACACCCTAAATTTTCGAAAAATTTCGCCATAACCTCCCCTGCAATGGGAGCATCAGGGAATTTCAAATAGCTTCCCCGGTCCTTCAGATCTCAAAAAGAAAAAAAGAAAAAGCCAATAGGCTCACAAAATCATCATCACCCAAACAAAACAGGAAATTATGTAGTAAACATGTACCTATTTGTCGGGCAAACAAATTTTATTCTCTGCTCTAGCCTCCTTGCTATGACCTGTTCAATGTAAGTACAAGTATATGCAAGCAAACGCAACCAATTTTCAATATAATTCAATATTCGGTGCTATTAGGCTAAATGGCTAAAAATTAGCAAACTAATAAACAAACAACACAAACATCAATCAATTAGTTGATTAGCTTTTCAAATTCATAATTTTGATACATATACAAAAATCAGATTTTTGATGCCAAATCACAACAATAAGCCCTATCTATTTTAGATTTGGTTCTCACACCAGTCTAAAGGAAATATATAGAAAATCGCACCTTCGAAACTCAAACATAAATTCGGATGATGATCGATCAATCATCAGAACCATCTCCGGGTGTCTAGAATGTGATTCTATATCTATCCAATATATTAAAATTTCGAATATACGTTCATGACGCGTATATACAAAACCTTTATATATTAGATTGTCCATATTCAAAATAAATAGATAATCAAATACGTATAAAGCGATTTGAATTTCAAAACCAATTTGTTTTCTTTTGAAAAAAATATACTCTTCACACTCGTTCTAGGATACTACTGATCCTATCTCTAACGAGTCATCCTAATTGGATATTACTTATCCAATATCTGATGAATTCTTTCGTAGGGTTCTAATGTGCCTTGTTCTCTGAGCTTTGTAAACCAAAGCTCTGATACCAACTGTGACGGCAAGGAATTTCGCTCGGTCCGAACCAGTCGCTAAACCGATCCAGGCCGTTCGAAACACCCTATCGTTTGAGAACACGACAAATCAGAATGCATACAAAAGAACATTTCACTGTATATTACAACAATGCATCAGATTACAAGAATATACAGAGTATAAACAAATAAATATTACACAGAAATATCAGAGATTTAAATTACATTTAAATACATCACAGCGGAAAATAATACAATATACAACTAGGAGAGATATACGGATACAAAGCTTTCCGGATATCGTTCCAGCTGTAAACCAGGATCCTGTGAATATAAATCTGCAAAACCAAAACTACTAGCTGCCCGTGTCAAAATAAGGGCACCCAGAGTTTAGGTTAAAACAATAAACTCCAGGTCAGTCATGTGACTGGTGTGAGAACTAAAACAGTTAATCTTTATTTTAAAGATAGGTAAATCAAGGGACCACGCCGTATAACACGGAACGGGTTTCCTCCCAAGAATACCAGTGCATAAAACAAACAGCGCAATGCTAAATAAAGAAAAATGAAGCTGTTATAAGACCCAGGTCCTATCACACAATGCAACGCAAGCCGGGGGATAGGGTTTTCCCTTATAACAGCCAAAGAATGCTTGATACGTTTAAAACAAATCATTTGATACTATAATAAGTGCATTGTGTATAAAACAACTTCAAATCATAAGTATCAATCATAGGCGACATGAGCGTCCCATGCCACTATGTCGCCATGTATAGGTTTACAAATAAAACCGCAAGGTCACGTATTTGGAAATTGGATTTCCTTCTATGAACCGAGGCAAAAGATAGTCCTCAACCGATTCGAGACAATCTAGCCTACCATGTCTCAGGATCAGAGCTCGAGTGACCCTTGGAGCGACAGGGCCGGTCCACCGATGTGGATTAAACTTAAATCCTGAACACTACGTTTCCCCGCCCTTTGGGGCGCAAACGAGCCAACGAATGACTCCATCGGACCCGGATCGTCCGATCTAACCGTGGCGCCTCGCAACAGCAACAACCACACAGGTGAAAAGTATATAAATGTCAGGGCTGGTAGGTCACTGACACTACCCTAGCTAGAAAGAAACGCATGTCCTCCCTGAGGTCCTTCCTCCCGTTTCTGGTTCACAACCGGGGTGCGAAACTCGCGAAGTAAACGTTACACAAAGCTACGCCACAAAGGCCGTGCTTTGATCATCACCACAAGACTTTGCTTTTCAACAGAAGCCTCGATCAATTGCCACTTAGGCATGCCACACAGGCAATTCACTCCATGCGTTTGATATCCATCAATATATAACCCCTGAGCTCGTACGTCTCAGAGAAGGGCGTTAAGCAAGAGAATAAATTCTCCGCCGCCAAACAGATATATATTTAATAGAGATCAATCACACGGACTAAAATCCAATGTCAGACACACAGTCCATTTACAAGTCCGTTCTGGGTCTGAACGAAACCGGAGGCACCTAGTACCCCGCATATCCATCGATCTCCAAGCACATCTGGACGACCACCGACTGATTCCCTCATCTTGGGTGTACAGCCCAATCAAGATTATCAGTGATCATCCAAACGACGTGAAGACTTCTGGTCTTCGACCACCGTCTTCATCTTCGACACCACGTCGAATCAGTTATTCAGAATGGGATAAACCCGGTCTTTCTGAATAACTCGCGTATATATTATAAAAGTGTTACACAAACACAACATACGCCTCATTCCAATTCATTAGTCACTAACCGTAAATTAATCAAGAGAATAATTCCCCAAATATTAACCCCGAAGGCCGAAATCAACATCAGATCAATATCCAGAAAACCATTCTGCTTAGCTAACCGACAGTTAGTTTCTAAATTTCACATTCATAGGGAAAGGTTCCCATTAATTTTATCAAAGATAAATTCTTGAATTTATGCTTTAATCTACTTTTGAATATCAATTCAAACTAGTCGGGATTAGCGAACCTTACCGAAGTAATCATTTGTTTTAATTTCCCAATCCCAACCTATTCATCCCATGAAGTAAAACTGGTTATACTTCATATCTAACACCACGGTGTTATCGGTAAATTCAATTACCATTTCACGTTCAAATCTAATTAAAGATTTAACTATCGCCTGGAGCAAAACTGGTGATACTCCATTTCGATTATTTCAATCTAATTAAAGATTCATTAAAACTCCACTTAGTTCTAATCTTTGACTGGGTTAAAGAATCAGTGTCATTTAAAACACGGTTCACGATAAACCCAAAATCACATTCATTAATCATCGGGTTAAAGAACGAGTGTTATTTAAAACACTGTTCACGATAAACCCAAAAATCATTCCATTAATCATTGGGTTAAAGAACAAGTGTTATTTAAAACACTGTTCACGATAAACCCAAAAATCATTCCAATTCAATTCCAATTAAATATCATTTAATTGGTACACTTCATTAAATCTAAATAAAAAGATTTAATCTTTTCTCAACTGGGTTCAAGAACAGTGTTAGTGAAGACACCATTCACGACAAACCCAAATCACATTTGATATTCAATACAAGGCACTGAATAGAAAATATATCGGCTTATATTCAATATCAAATTCTACGATTAACAAATGTCGTATTGGAAATAACGATATAAATATATATCTTTCAAATTTCCATAACAACACCTGTATAATCACGAATTTCACCATCGAAATATTCCGAAGATAATTTCGATTCAAATCCATTCCAATGCAATCATTGGAAATTTTGGTTATTTTTAAAACCCTTTTCAAATTCAATTTATTTATTTAAAAATAAATAGAATTATAATTCTAGTTCAAAACTAGTTCATTTCGATAAAAATCTATTTTTATCTTTTCAAATATGGAGTTTTTCATCCCAAACCTTCACAAATCATTTCTTATGATTTTACATAAATTATTACTATTTTTAATAATTTTATCAAGGCCTGTACAGTCGATTTCCATCAACGGCCATCGAACTGCACTTACAGCGACCTTTTTCAAATTTGATTTGGACATAATTCCAAATCCAACCGTTAGATTTCAA
Source organism: Allium sativum (assembly GCA_030737875.1). Lineage (NCBI taxonomy): Eukaryota > Viridiplantae > Streptophyta > Magnoliopsida > Asparagales > Amaryllidaceae > Allium > Allium sativum. The sequence continues at coordinate 236,307,284 of CM060919.1, forward strand.
ATTTCTAATATTCGTTAGAAAGCTCTTTTCGATACGAACCCAACGGTTCCGGTTTTAGGAGAATCCGACGGTCGGATCTCCCGTAATGTCCGTTTGAAATAAATGGTCGAAATTCACGAACTGCCGCGGCGCGGCGCGTTCTATTCAGGCCATTATATTATATATATAATATATATAATATATATTTCGTCGATTTCTATTTAAAACGAATTATATAAATAGTTTTAAATTCGTTTCAAAAACAATTTCAACTTTCTTTTCAATTCAAATCAAAATTGAATTCTTCTTTATAAATTCGTTTTAAAATTCATTTCTATTCAATTCAAATTTCAATTCAATTTGAATTCATTTCAATTCGTTTTCAATTCAATTTGAAATCGTTTTCAATTCATTTCATTTCGAAATCGTTTTCAATTCATTTCATTTCGAAATCGTTTTCAATTCATTTCATTTCGAAATCGTTTAAAATCGATATAAATATCGTTCACGTCAAAATGGCGTCAATCTAATCAACACGGCTTCATAAATTTCTATTTTTCAAATATTCTATTTCAAATATTTCTTTTTCAAAATAGTTGTTATTATCAAAATATTTCGTTCAACACATGACCAATCTCAATGAATGAGTACTGTCAACACATGAACTTTTATTTTATATTGATAAAGATGTAAACTTTATTATTAAAATATTTCGTTCAACACATGACCAATCTCAATGAATGAGTACTGTCAACACATGAACTTTTATTTTATATCGATAAAGGTGCAAATTTTATTACTAAAATATTTCGTTCAACACATGACCAATCTCAATGAATGAGTACTGTCAACACATGAACTTTTATTTTATAATATTCTTTATTTTTCAAATTGGAATGAGGCCCAATCAATCACCATATAAAGTTAATCATATGGATTTTCATACAACTCATGTATAATAGCATTGAAAAATAATCAACCATCAACCAAAGTGCACTACACTGTATAAGCATCAAATATAGATATCTAACGCTTATAACAGCCTGTCAATCAATCGATCGACATATTTAATCAATCAGGATGAGTGAACTTCAAATTTCATCCTAACACCCGTGTGGGGTTTCAAACAATCAAACACATATTTTATTTGTGCAGTTGGGCGATGTGTAAAATTTATCGACCCAATCAATGTCCTTCAAATAGGTGTACATAAACAAACCGTCTGGTTTGTAAATGAATATTTATTCACTTCACGTTAAAAATTATATTTTTAACGATAAAACATTTTATTCCACATATGAATTTCTATTCGGTTCATTTATTCAATAAAATGATATTTTTATTTTTCTAACATATTTTAGAAAATTTCGGCGGCATAACGGCACGATACTAGAAACGGGACGAGGCCTAGCCTTATCCCCGGACTAGTGAAGGCCCACACCATTCACACATCAATCAAATTCACCAAACAACCAAATTCAAATCAAATCATATAACTAAGCTATGCAACCAAACAAACAAGTCCATGGTCTGTGGACGATTGTGTCGGGTGCTACTAAGCACCGTTTGCATCCTAGTATATATATATAACTAGAAATAAAATTGAAAGGTGAGAAATTCTCACTTATAGCTATCCTAGCTCCACGACACTTCTAATGCAGGAAATCTTCGCCAACTCGCTTTTTGTCGCTTTCGTTGTTCGCCTTTACTACATATGTAAAAATCGAATTTTTACTTCGTTATTCAATATATATAAAAATCGAATTTTTACTTCGATGTTCAATATATAAAAATCATATTTTTAGTTCGCTATTCAATATATAAAAATCGAATTTTTAGTTCGAAGTTCAATAGATAAAAATCATAATTTTTTTATTTCTTCTACCCAATAAAAATTTCGCCTTTTCTATTTTAAAAATATGATCTTTCCTATTCTAAAAACCCGATCTTTTCAATTTTAAAGTTCAAACCTTTTTCTAAAAATCAGTTTTTAAAATCTTATAAAATCAGTTTTTAAAAACATAAAAATCAGTTTTTTTTCTTTAAACAAAATCAGTTTTTAAAAACATAAAAATCAGTTTTTATATCATTTAAAAAATCCAGTGTTTAATTTGAATTTAAACCCAAAAATACTCACTGTGTCTTCCCCGTTGATTACTGCTCCAGCTTCAAATGGTGCTTCGAATGACCTCAGCACCTACAGCTTCAATCTGCTCGAAAACCGAGGCGCCAGAGTTAGATCCAAGGACCCCACGAGACCTCCATCGAATGCCGCACCTGTGCCCAAATTGTCGGCGGTTTTCACGAGGTGGGGGGGGGGTTTCGAACTGCATCGCGAGCGAGAGGGGGGGGCTTCTGTCGGCGGTGGGGTGAACGGAGGTGGGGCGCCTCCGGCGGCGTCATCGACGGCCCTCCGTCGCCGCTTTCTCTCTTCCCCCTTTTCTCTTTTTTTTTAATTCTGATCCTGAAAAAGTGAACGGGGGGGGGGGTTATATGAAAATGTATATAAAAATTATTTAATTATTAATTTATTTTCAAAAAGCATCTTTTTATTTCGACCTCGAAATCAAGCCCACCGACTGTCATCCCTAGCGTATTACCCCCATTCCGAACACAATGTGATATGTATCATAAGCTGATTCGGCTGTTACAATCAGTTTCCGTTGAAATTACATTTAAATCCTTATATTGAATTTTAAACGTACATTTCAAATTACCGGGGTCACATATTAACTAGAAAAATTCCCGAAAAATATTTTCTAGCTTCGTATTGACGATACGGTCCTAACAAAACTAGTTTCGTCGAATTCTGAGACTGTTGGAAAAATGGCCAATTTCCAGTCGATTAAAATCAACTGAAACTGGTCAAACGTGTTTTCCTTTGCCACGCTCACATATTGATTCGAAAAATTATGAAATTTGGAATCTAGCAATAACTTGACATCACGGACCCAACAAAACTGGTTTTGTCGAATTCCGAGGTCGTTTGCAAAATGTCCATTTTTAAGGGCCTGAATTCCATAGCGACTATTCAGAATTTTCAACTGGACATATCTTTTGATTCCCGCTATGAAAATTTGATTATTCGGATTCGTTGGAAATATATTATTAATTAGATCCCATTATTTTTGGTCTCACTAAAATCCGGATTGTTTTGCACCCGGTACATTCAATTGAAGTTTGAAATCGAATTATCGAACTACCGCGCTATTTTCAATTCTATTTATAATTATATATAAATATTTATATTCTAACGACGACGCATATAATATATACGTTCGAATTATATTCAAAATAAATTTCTCGTCGATATTATTTAAAATAATCCATTTTAAATAATCAAAATTCGCTAAAATTGCCAAAATAAAAATTTTAAACTGGCCCAGAATTTTCGGGTTATTACAAGTTATGGCCAGTTTAAATTTCAGAATAGTCGCTGTAGAATTTCTATATATATTTTTAATATTAAAAATAGCCATTTTGCAAACGACCTCAATTTTTGACGAAACCACTTTTGTTGGAACCGGAATGTCAAATTATTGTTAAGTTTAATTTTCCCAGAATTTTTTGAATAAATTTGTGACCGTGGAAAATAGATATGTATTTTGTAAATTTCAGTCAATTTCGATCGATTGGAAAATGGACATTTTTCAAACAGTCTCAGAATTCGATGAAATTAATTTTGTTAGGACCGTATCGTCAAAACAAAGCTAGAAATAATTTTTCTAGATTTTTCTGAGTTCGTATGTGACCCCGGTAGATTAAAGAGTACGTTCGAATTAATATTAAAAAGATTTATTTTAAAAATAAAAGAAACATGCTGTAAACTTCAAAATTGGACTTCAACACTAGCGCCATTGCGTTCAGAAGGCGTCAAAACATATTGTTCGATAGTCGTTGGGCTCCGTTTGGAGATCGGACGGAAAAACCCTAATTTTGGATTTAATTAAATAAAAAAAATACGCTCATATACCCGTATAAATACGGGGCTACTGTACGTCCGTCTTCTTCCTTCTCATTTCAGCCGCCACGAAACCCATTCCCCTTCGAATTTTCAAGCTTCGATTCCTCCTCCTTCGCTCAAAATTAGACCACCCCATAGTGTAACTTTTTGAAGTACTCTTCCTCCTCTTCGATTCCATACCAAAATATCCCCGCCCCGTTGCCTATAGCAGCCGCACCAGCCCTCCAAACCCGCCACTGTCGCACCCCCCAGCCCCACCACACGCCGCGGCGACCCCCCTCCTTCCAGACGCAAGCTTCCCCCTCCTAGCCCTCCAACGTCGTGCAATCCGTTCTGAAAATCGTTGAGTATATCTTCTACAAATTGGATTTAAAGATTTGAACAAATTTAAAATAAAATGGCAAGGTAATTTCATAAGAACTGCTACATCTATAAGCATCGCACAATTGTAGTTGTTGATTAAAAAGTGATATCTAACCCATACTAATTCCGAATTCAAAAATTTCAGATCCGTGTGAATCGTGACATCGAATAGGACTTTAAAAAAAAGCAATTGGAACAATTTCTGCACTCGTTTGAATTTCCAACACTGATCCAATAAAGGTGAGATTCTATTTTAAATAATTAAATTAATTTAATTATTAATTTTCCTTTGTTATTTAAATAATTGAATGGTGAATGAAGTAGATTTGAGATGTGATAATATTCTGAATGATTGTTTGGTTTATCTGTGTGTATAATTCCAGATCCGCTAGTTAAAAATTTAAGATCTGTATGTGATGAAAATTTGAATAATCATTTTGTTTATATTTTGTCGAATCATGTTTTGTTGATATTCTTTGAATCATGTATATATAAAAATATCACCTTATTCATGTCTTTGAATTGGACTAGAAAATTTTCAATTCAATACCCCTTGTTGTTATTTGATTTGACTAGACCTTTTTAGTTCAAATATAATATTGATATGATGTTTGTAGGATTGAAATATGACGATATGAAAGAAATTACATTTATATTTAATGTAATTAGGACATGAATTTTTCACCGCAATAAAAATTACATTTGTAGGTGATAAGTAAAAGTATGATTTTACGATGCAATATAAATTACATTTTCTCTTAATTGTAATAAAAAGATTAGATTTTTGCATTGTAACAAAAAGATTAGACTTTTGCATTGTAATAAAAAGATTAGATTTTTGCATTGTAAATAAAAAGATTAGATTTTTGCATTGTAAATAAAAAGATCAGATTTTTGCATTGTAATAAAAAGACCAGATTTTTGCATTGTAATAAAAAGATTAGATTTTTGCATTGTAAATAAAAAGATTAGATTTTTGCATTGTAATAAAAGATTAGATTTTTGCATTGTAAATAAAAAGATTAGATTTTTGCATTGTAATAAAAAGATTAGATTTTTTGCATTGTAATAAAAAGATTAGATTTTTGCATTATAAATAAAAAGATAGATTTTTGCATTGTAAATAAAAAGATTAGATTTTTGCATTGTAATAAAAAGATTAGATTTTTGCATTGTAAATAAAAAGATTAGATTTTTGCATTGTAATAAAAAGTTTAGATTTTTGCATCGTAAATAAAAAGATTAGATTTTTGCATTGTAAATAAAAAGATTAGATTTTTACATTGTAAATAAAAAGATTAGGTTTTTACATTATTAATGAAATTTATACCGCATAGAAAATTACATTTTTATATGTAATTAAAAGACATGAAATTTATACCGCATAAATAGAATTATATTTTTATATGTAATTAAAGAAATAGAATTTACATGTAAAATAAAATTACATTTTTATATGTAAATTAAGAATGAGAATTTGTGTTGAAAATATAATTACATTTCTATATGTAATTAAAGAATATGATTTTACATTGTAAATTGAAAAACAAGATTTGACATGTAATATTAATTACATTTTCAATGTAATTAAAAAGTAGAATTTGACAGTGTAATCAAAATCACATTTTTAATGTAATTTATAAAGATGGAATTTTTCACCATTATGTTAATTACATTTTTAATGTAATTAATAAGAGAAATTTTACAATGGAATCAAAATCACATTTTCAATGTAATTTATAAAGATAGAATTTTCACCGTAAGGTAACTTACATTTTCAATGTAATTAAAAAGTAGAATTTGACGGTGTAATCAAAATTACATTTTTATTTTAATTTAAAAAGATAGAATTTTCACCGTAAGGTAAATTACATTTTCAATGTAATTAAAAAGTAGAATTTGACGGTGTAATCAAAATTTCATTTTTATTGTAATTTAAAAAGATAGAATTTTCACCGTAAGGTAAATTACATTTTTAATGGAATTAAAAAGAAGAATTGGACATTGGAATCAAAATTTCATTTTTATTGTAATTTAAAAAGATAGAATTTTCACTGTAAGGTAAATTACATTTTTAATGTAATTAAAAAGTAGAGTTTGACGATGTAATCAAAAATTTCATTTTTATTGTAATTTAAAAAGATAGAATTTTTCACCATAATCTTAATTACATTTTTAATGTAATTAAAAGGGAGATTTTACAATGTAATTGAAAGATAGGAATTTTGCATTATAATGTTAATTACATTTTTAATGTAATTAAAAAGGAGATTTTACAGTGTAATTAAAAGATTAAAAGAGTAGAATTAAACATTGGAATAGAATTTACATTTTTAATAAAAGAATAAAAGAATGAAATTCAATGTTGAATTATATTTACATCTTAATGTAAATAAAAGAAATAAAAGGAAGAATTCATCATTGAATTATAATTTACGTTGTTCATGTAAATAAAGGAATGAAAGAATAAAAGAATGAAATTGGGCATTGTAATAGAATTTACATCTTTATGTAAATAAAAAGTTAAACGTTTTATATTTATATATTTATATATAAATATAATTAAAATTAAACGAATCGAGTGCGGTAGTTCGCGTTTTGAAATCGTACCTTTAAACGACTATACTAAAAGATCCGACCGTCGAATTTTCCCAAAACTGATACCATTAGGACCGTCTTGGGAAGATGTTTCCAACAATATAAACTACGTTAAGATCCAATGGTTATATTTTGAGAAATGTGAAAATCAAAATTGGTTGAAAACAGCGCCAGGGCCGTCCTTTGACCCGAGGCGTCATTAAATAAAGATTTAATTATTTTAATTAATTAAAAATAGGGATTAATTGCTATAAAATAATATTGACGATAAGGAAGGATTTTCATTATATATATACGAGAATTATTTGGAAAGTCCGAGTTTAATCTCATTCCAAGTAATCAAACGGCGCTAAGAATCGAAGTTTGGAAGACGGCGATTGAAGACCGTCAATCTTCCTATCGAGTGGACAGTGATCGAGGCCCTGAAATGACTTGCTCCCAATTCAAGGGTCATGGTAATTGTCCAAACAAACATGTTAATTGCACGGATATGCGGGTACCTCCTTTCCGTACTGGACATACGGGACGAGGGTATCTCCAGTTTCGTTAAGACCCAAAACGGGCTTATAAATGGAATGTGTGTCCGACATTGTACTCCTTTATATTGTATTTATTAATTTTTTGCTGAATGTATGAATGATTGGTGGCGGAGAATTCATTCTGTTGCTTAACACCCTTTTGTATATTTTGGCAAAGGATTGATAGTGTGATATGGAGTGACAGTGTGGCATACCAAGATGCAATGATCAAGGTTTCTTGTTGAAAAGAAGAACCTTGTGGTGACGATCAAAGCACAACTTGAATAAGCATAGCTTTGTGTATTACGTAGCTTCACGAGCCTCACAACCCGGTTGAGTCTAAAACGGGAGAAGGGAACGCAGGGAGACCAGCACGTTTCTTTCTAGCTAGAAGTGGTGTTTGGGTTTTTACATGGCCCGACATTTTATTTATGTGGATGATGGAATGAGGCGCCTCGGATGATAAGTCCTATAGGATCGGGGAACGTGTGTTCAGGAATAACTAATCCGCAAAGTCGTATGTGTGGATCGACCCTGCAGCATTCTAAGGGTTCACTGCGGGGAATCCTGAGACATTAGCTAGAGTGTCTCGGATCTATAAGGAGCTCCTCCCTAGCCTTGACTCATGATAGAAACCCAATTCCCAATACGACCCTACGGACTTGATTGTATTACTAGTATGGAGACATAGTAGTATGGGGTACTATGCTACCTAGGATCGATACATTTATTTTGAAATATTTTTATATACACTAATAATAATATCAAATTCGTTTTTATTGTACCAAGCATGTTTAATCATCATAAGGTAAAACTCTATCCTCTGGTTTGTGTTGCATTGTGTGATGGGACTTGAGTCTTATGATGATTCCATTTTTTCAAAAGCATTGCGTTGTTTTACGAATTACTTATTTATTTGTTCAGTTACCTTAAATTATGCATGGCAATACATTTGAAATAAACCCGTTCCGCGTTAGCGGCGTGGTCTTTGGATTTGCTTTATTACTATTAGTTAAATTAGTTAAGAATTCTCACACCTGTCCCATGACTGACTCGTAGTTTGTTTTTCACCTTTGCAAACTCGGGTGCCCTCTTTTCCACACGGGCAACCAAGTAACAAGTTTAGCTTTCTTTGGAGTTGCTATCTTGGAGCTGCTTATCTATCTTGGTGTTGCTTATTTGGAGGTGCTTATGTTGGACCACGAAGACTACCTTTCATTTATCTTTTGTTTGCATTTTATCTTTAGACTCTGAGACATCCAAACTTATTTTATTTCCAGTTGTTCCATCTTGAAGTTGAAACTATTTCCTTTTAACTGAAACCTGATGTAATAATTTAGATCTCTGTGACTATTGGATTCTGTGTTTGATGACATTCATATTCCGCTGCTATGATGTTGTTATTCTATAGTTTTCCTATGCTATGTTGTATCTGTGATATGTATTGTTGTATTTATGTTGTATTCCAAATGACTATTCCTTACTTTCATTCCATGGAAGTTTGGGGTTATCACACTTAACCTCTGATCCAAGAATACGGGTAGAAACTCGTCCAACTATCGCCTTCCATTCCACCTCTATTACCTCAAGCATACTCGACTCAACTACTTCTGCGGTACCATGTAAGCACTTTCGTAAATCAGAAACGTGGAAAACATCATGAACACCGGAAAGTCTCCCTGGTAGCTTTACTCTATAGGATATTTAGCTAATCCTTTCTATGATGGGAAATGGCTCTACAAATCTTGGTGCCAATTTCCCTACATATCCAAAATGAACCACATTCCTCAAAGGTGATGCCTTGATGAAACCATGTCTCCTACTTCAAACTTAATATCGGTCCTTTTCTCATCTACGTAGGACTTCTGCCTTTCCTGAGCTATCCTCATGCGCCTTCGAATAAGATCAATCTTTTCTGAAGTTTCTCTAATCATCTCAGGTCCAAGTAGAAGCCTTTTTGTAAACTCCCACCAACAAGTCGGTGATCTATAGGGTCATCCGTACAATACTTCGAAGAGTGCCATGCCAATGCTAGCCTGATAACTATTGTTGTAGGCGAACTCTACCAATGGAAGATGCTCTTCCCAAGTCCCTCCAAAGTCTAGGATACACAGCCTTAAAAGATCCTTAAGAACTCTATTCACCCTCTCTGTCTGTCCATCGGTCTACGGGTGGTAAGCGGTGCTCAAACACAATTGTGTACCTAATGCCTCTTGAAAGCTCCTCCCAAGCTCACTAGTGAAAATGGTGTCACGATCACTCACAATATTGAAAGGTATTCCATGTAGACGGACTATCTCATGAAGATAAACTGCTGTCAACCATGTTGTCGTCCTCTTACACTTAACAGGAATGAAATGAGTGCTCTTAGTAAGTCTGTCAAATACAACCCAAATACTAGTGTTGTCTTTCCTCGATATAGGAAAACCATTAATGAAATCTATTGACACGCTTTTTTGTCGAAGATGTTATACGTCAAGTATTTGGTGAGCGACATGCTCAAGCGTCAAAAAGTACAAGGTAGTTGGGTCGAAGTCACATCGCAAACGCAAGGAGACCGGAAGTCTCTATCGAATGGCCTCTGCCGAGCCCAATGAACTCTTAGTCGAGCCGTGCTCCGAGCCGAAGGCGAGCCGTCAAGCGGGTCCGGGTCCGGGGCCCACAGTCCCAGCGGCGATCGACCTAGCCGGTTAGGTTGAAACTGTGGGCACCGCTCGATTCATCCGATTTTCTCCATGTCGGAAGCTCAGATCCCTTTAGTTCAGACTCATGAAATCTCGGATTCCTTCACTTTGCATTCAGGAATTTCAACTCCCTCAGTAGTGTGGTTTCGACCTCGTCATCTATTTCGAACCCCTCCAGAGTGTTTGAAATTTCGTACCCCCTGGTGGGGTTGAAATTTCGAACCCCCCCCGGTGGTGTCGAATTTTAGAACCCCACAAGTGGGTTCGAAATTTCGATCCCCACTGGTGGGTTCGAAATTTCGACCCCCCTGAAGGGGTGCGAAATTTCGAACCCCACACTAGGGGTGCGAATTTTCTGTGTTGGGCCTTGTTTGGGTGTGAAAATTGGCTTTGGTGGGTCCCGCTGCTCACTTACACCCACTTACCCTTCCTCCTATAAATACCCCAAGCCTTGTCATTCATTTGGATCTTTCTCCCTTGAAATTTTTGGACCTTGAGAGCTCCAAACACTCATTAATGGCTTCCAACACCTCCACCATGGCCATGGTAGATGACGTGGAAAATTAAAACATGGCATGCATATTTTCCTTCAACACTTGAACATTAACAAGGATTGTTATGCTACTTTTGAACTTCATGGACATGAACACCAAACTTGGATATTGTTGACCAAGTCAACGCTTTTCAACGAAGAAGAAGGGCAATTTAGTCAAAGTGTAAAACAAGCATATATTTTGCTATTCCAATGTAACACTTTGAACTTAGTCATTGTCCGAACTTGTACAACTTTGTAATCGACAAAAGATATGATGAACAAGGATCATAAAGTGGATGTAGGCGTTAGTGCTGAACCACTATAAAAGCTATGTCTCCCCGCATTTACATACTTTACTGCTTATTTGGATAATTGTTCACACATACACATTGGGTGTTGGCATGCGACAATTTTTCTCGTCAACAAAATACATAGAGACGCTCTCCCACTTCCACTGTGAGACTTCCAAAGGATGAAGTAAACCTCCGGGCTTCCTTTGCTCAGCCTTGACTTGCTAGCAGATCAAACATCGAGAAACAAACTCCGCTACATCTTTCTTCATCCCGACCCAAAAGAAAACCCTTTTCATAACTCTATACATCTTATCACCGCCTAAATGGATAGTCATCCTAGAATGATGGGCTTCCTCAAGACTGTCTTCAACAAACCCCCAACCCGTGGAACAAAAAGCCTACCATCTCGTTGCAACTATCCCCTATCATCCGTGGAATATCTACTAAGATGACTAGAAGTCTCCCCTCTACTGAGCCTATCCAAGATATCTGCTAGTTGTGGGCCCTCTCGCTGTGAAGTTCCTATCTGATCCAACAGAGTAGGTCGCACCTCTAATGATGCCAATAAACCAGGTGTGAACTCGGTGGAAGGTTCAAAATCAAAAGTCGATATAAAATCCAAGCTCTGCCTCTCTACAAATAGAGGACTCAAGGTCATCCTCTGTCCACTCAATGTGTCTGCCACTACATTAACCTTTCCAGGGGTATAAGTTATCTCAAATTGATAGGACGCTAGGAACTCCATCCATCTTTGTTGCCTCAAATTTAGATCCTTCTGCGAGAACAAGTACTTGAGAGATTTATGATCGGTGTACAACTCGAACTTCTCTACAAGTAGATAATGGCGCTAAGTCTTAAGCGCAAATACTATGGCAGCTAACTCTAAGTCATGGGTAGGGTAGTTCTTCTCATGAACTCTTAACTGTCTACCTCCATAACATACTACTCTTCCCTCTTGCATCAGAACCGCATCAAGCCATGTACCACATGCATCGGTGTATACTGTGAACACCTTGTTCCCATCAGGAAAAGTCAAAACTAGGGCTGTTGTCAGTGCCCTCTTCAGTTGCTGGAAAGCATCCTCACAGTCTATACCTGTTGGCTAGCTTTTTGACCAAGCCACCAAGACTCATACACAAGTCCAATACGAAGTCTCGCTCAGAGAGCCCTCCAAATTCGTTCATTTTCACCATGTTGTCCTCGTCTCGTGGTGCTACTACCGCGACCCCGCTCGTGGTGCCTTATCGCGACCCGATCCGTCCACGCCAAATCTCCACGATTTGATCCCAGAAGCCAAAACATGAAGGGTAGGACTAAGTCTACCACGATCGGCAAATGCAGGATCCAACGACATCTGTCCATAACGGCCATATTGACTATTTCTCCATCAAGCCACGAACCAGTCCGAGATCCTCGGGATTTGTGCCACGAGTGACCATGAACCGATTGCAGATATCAACTATAAATAGCCCCATACGTGGCATTTTTCAGGATCTTTTGGCAGATCTTAGTGTTGTTTTCACCATTATTATCCTGTCATTATTCCTGATTAGAATTACTTCGAAATTACTGAGAGAATCATAATTGTAAGAGTGAGATTGAGCGAAATATTTGATTGTACTAGCACTCAACCTATAATCAAAGACATATAAAGTGGACGTAGACTCGTTAACGCCGAACCACTATAAACTTTGCGCGTTTTCTGCTTTTTCTTCATTTTTTAGATATAATTCTCTACAAATCTGCACAATTTGGGTGTTACAGCCAAATTTTGGTCTAACATTTTGGTGCTTTCACTGGGAAGAAGTCTCAGCATATTGGATTGTTGCTCTATTGTTTGGATATTCAAATCCGAAGAAAACAATCCAAAACCCCACCGTTTCGATTTTTGAAGATTTCGGCAAAGCCCAGATATCATGGCTGGAAAGAAGTCTAAGGAAGTACGAGTTTCACAAGCAAATGAAGCTACAAACGAAGCCATTGAAGAAAGTGTGCACGAGCAGGCCGAGGAAGAGCTTTCGGTTTGTGATGGTGTGGGGGCGACCCGACCTGAGGGGGGTGTCATGACCCGTCTCTAAAATGCTTCCCCATGCAGGAGCTTCCACGAGCCAGGTCCAGAGAAATGTCATGAATCAGGATCCTGATGAGGGAGTCATGAACCGGGTGCTAGAAGGGACCACGAACCGCTCTGACCACAGGACCACATCTCGACCTGGAAAGGAAATTATGGCTCGTTCTGCTCGCGCTGGTGCATCTGCTTGACCTAGTTCGGGTTCTTTACGTATAAGAGAGAATGTTGATGATTAGCTCAACCCTACTGCCCCAGCTACGGAAGGAGATCTCTCTCGCATCATTGAAATGTTGGATAGGACAAATGATGAATTAGTCGCTCAAAGACAGGAGAACTCTGTACTATGATAGAATCTGACTACTATGGCTAGGCGTATTTATGATCTTCTAAGGCAAAGGATACCCCCGCCAGCTCGACCTCTTACCACAAAATAATCCTCTTTGTCAGGGGAATCTCTAAGACCTCCTCGACGACCATTGGAAAGAGCTGAAAATATAGAGCAGCTTCGGTTCGGATCACTTCCTTCTCGGGAGGAAGCCGCACTTAATCCAGGGCCTCTCGACCATAGTTTAAGTAATCCTGCAGCACGTCCTAGAGCATAAGTTGTCGATGATCCTACTGAGAATCGACCACCGCAGCCCCATTTCCGCGTGATTGACCATGGTAATAGGGGGAAAGGAAGTTCCGCTCAGGCTCCAGACTTCGTGGCAGCCCGTCGAAGGAGCGATGGAGGGCCCCGCAGGGCAAGGAGTGCTGATCCGGAATCGACAGTAACTCATGCTAAGGTTGAAGCAATGATTAGGCAGATCATGGTGAACAACCGTGGATAGAGAAATGAAGATTGGGGTATAGAGCGTACTCATACACCCTTTACCGATGACATATTGGAGGTTACATTCCCGAGGCATTTCAATATGCCAACTATGAACCGTTATACCAGCAGGACAGATCTTGTCCAACACCTGATGAGATATTCATGGTCCATGAATGCCGCTGCAGCCTCCGACGCCGTGAGATGTAAAGCGTTCCCGATATTCCTAGAAGATGTGGCATTACTGTGGTTCACCCACTTGCCCGCACGATCGATATCTAGTTTCAGGGAACTAAGTGAAAAATTTGTGAATCAATTCCAGCTTCATGCTCAGAGGTCTAAAAATGTTATGGAGTTATCCCTCATTAAACAACGTCTCGACGAGACTTTGAGATCGTATCTAGATCGCTTCATCCAAGCCATCACAGAAGTCAAAGACCCTCACGAACAGATTGTTCTAATGGACCTAATAGACGGGGTGGACAAAGATACTGAATTTGGAAGGTACTTAGCTAGCAAGCCGTCGTTGACTAGAGAGATATTCTACAAAAAAGCTAATGTTCGCCTGTGTCAGGAGGAGATATATACCAATCGAAAAAGAAAGGCTACTAATAAAGAGGATATTCAAAGTAATGTAGCCATCAAGCAGATGGGAGACAACTCAGGGAAGGCGGAGGTCAATGTTGGGAACAAGAACCAGGGAAATGGTCGTCAATCAGGGAATGGTAAAAAAAGGAGAAACCGAGGAAACGACTCACAGAGGAGACCTTGATCCAGGCCATTTGAGAACTTCACACCGTTAAATGACACGCTAGAGAACATTTATATGGATACTTATAATGTTCTCCAGTACAAGAGGCCTCCTCCAAGGGATTAAATGGAGAAAGAGCGCGAAACTGGAAGGATCTTCCTCTTCCACCAGGTTCATGGTCACTCCACCAACGAATGTCGCCATTTGAGAGGTGTGATTGAAAAGCAACTCTGAGAAGGAAAACTAGACGAGTATAAGGTGGCTCCAAGGGATAGGGGGCAAGCTGGACAGGCCTCGAACCAAAACCAACCTATTGCTAGACCTACCCCTCAGCTGAAAGGAAAAAATATTGTAATCAATACCATAGTCGGAGGGCTTCATTTGGCAGGACATAGCTTTAAGACAATGGAGCAGTATGTCAACGCAGCCAAACAACATCTTGAAGTTGAAGAATGCAGTAACCCTGACGATTCTGCTCCAGTCAAACAACAGAAAACAATGTCCGACGATGTTATATTGCACAGCAGGGAGAGTATTGGAGTCCATTCTCTGACTGAAGACCCATTAGTGATCATAGTCACCATTGGTCCAGCTATAGTTCACAAAGTCTTAGTAGATAACGGGAGTTCAGTTAACATTCTGTTCAAGAAGACATTTGATCAGATGAAACTTGAACCAAAGGATTTGAAGCCTTGCGAAGGATGGGTACGCGGCTTCAATGGAGCCTCAACTTCTTTGTAATAACCCGGAAATTCTAAACCAGTTTAAAAATTTTATTTTGGCAATTTTAGCGAATTTTGAATATTTAAAATAGATTATTTTAAATAATATCAACGAAAATTTATTTTGAATATAATTCGAACGTATATAACTATATACGCCGTCGTTAGAATATAAATAATTTTATATAATTATAAAAAGAATTGAAAATGGCGCGGTAGTTCGAAAATTCGATTTCAAACTTCAATTGAACGTACTGGGTGCAAAACAATCCGAATTTTAGCGAAACCAAAAATAATAGGATCTATTCGTGAATATCTTTCCAACGAATCCGAAAAATCAAAATTTCATAACGGGGATCAAAAGATATGTCCAGTTGAAAATTCTGAATAGTCGCTATGGAATTCAGGCCCTTAAAAATAGGCATTTTGCAAACGACCTCGGATTTCGACGAAACCACTTTTGTTGGGTCCGTGATGTCAAATTATTGCTAGGTTCCAAATTTCATAATTTTTCGAATCAATATGTGAGCATGGCAAAGGAAAACGCGTTTGACCAGTTTTAGTTGATTTTAATCGACTGGAAAATGACCATTTTTCAAATGGTCTCAGAATTCGACGAAACTAGTTTTGTTAGGACCGTATCGTCAATACGAAGCTAGAAAATATTTTTCTGTAATTTTTCAAGTTAGTATGCGACCCCAGTAAATAGAAATGCGCGTTCAAATTCAATATATAGAGTTATATGTTGATTTTAACGGTAACCGATCGAAACAGTCGAATCAGCCTA
Source organism: Allium sativum (assembly GCA_030737875.1). Lineage (NCBI taxonomy): Eukaryota > Viridiplantae > Streptophyta > Magnoliopsida > Asparagales > Amaryllidaceae > Allium > Allium sativum. The sequence continues at coordinate 236,323,360 of CM060919.1, forward strand.
CGATACATATCCCATTGTGTTCGGAATAGGGGTAATTAGCTATGGACGACAGGCGGTGGGCCTCGTTTTGAGGTCGAAAATAAAAGTTGCTTTTTGCTGAGAAATTAAATAATTAAAATAAAATAAAAAACCCTTTTTTTCTCTTTCCTCTCCTCTCTTCTTTCTTTAACTTCTGGCCCCCCCTTTTTCTGGTTTCCAATTCGAATCAGAAAGAAAAAAAAAAAAACTAATCGCGACTGCCTCCAGACCCGCCATCGCGCCCCCCCCCCACAGGCGGCGGCGGCCACTGCCACTCCGGCGAGAAACCCCCCCCCCCTGTCCCCTTCCCCTCTCCTCCCCTAGCCTCTTCGATCCACGCACGAACCCCCACCTCCGTTCAGACCCGAACCCAAGAGCTCCGCCGCCTCCAACTGAAACCGCCCATCGCCGCCGCGATTCAAGGAAGCACCGCCGATTCTTCTCCGGCGATTGATTTTGGCGAGTGCGGGTGGAAGTTCTGAAGCCCAAGCTTGAGAGCACGGTGCGATTTTAGGTGCAACCAGAGGATGCAAAACAGTGAGTTTCCTTTAAGCAGTAATTTATTTTCAAAATATATACAGCAGTGATTTATTATCAAAATATATACAATAGAAAAGAATAGATTTTTCGAATAGAAAAGATTAGATTTTTCGAATAGAAAAGATTGGATTTTTAAATTAGTTAAGTTAGGATTTTTAAAATAGATAGGGCATGGTCTTTAAAATAAAAATAGCAATATGAAAGTGAAATAAAAATATGATTTTTATATTTTTAAAGTATTAAAAATATAATCTTTACTATATAGAAGATGTAAAAATATGATTTTTGTTTATGTAGAGGATTAAAAATATAATTTTTACATGATAGGAATATTAGAAATATCATCTTTATATGTGTAGCAAAAAAAAATAAAAATGTGATTTTTATAATGTTAAGTTTGAAAAGGCGAAATCTTTATATGAAAAATAGCGTGATAAAAATATAATTTTTATCTATATAACATCGTTGTGAAAATAGAATTTTATCTATATAGCATCGAAGAAAAAATTCGATTTTTATATATTGAATAGCGAAGTAAAAATTCGATTTTTATATATTGAATAGCGAAGTAAAAATTCGATTTTTATATATTGAATAGCGAAGTAAAAATTCGATTTTTATATATTGAATAGCGGTATAAAAATGTGATTTTTATATATGTAGTGAAAGCGGACAAAGAAAGTGATAAAAAGGCGAGAACGAAGAAGATTTCTATAAATGAAGTGTCGGGAAGTTGGGATAGCTATTGGTGAGAACTTCTCACTCTTCAATTTCTTTTTCTAGTTATATATATACACTAGGATGCAGACGGTGTTTAGTAGCACCCGGCACCCGTCATCCACATACCATGGATGGCTTGTTTGTTAAATTGTTTGGTTGTGTAGTTGGTTAGTTTATTTGGTTTGAATTGAATTGTTTGGTGAATTGAATGGATTTGATTGATGTGTGAATGGCGTGGGCCTTCACTAGACTTGGGATAAGGCTAGGCCTCGTCCCGTTTCTAGTATCGTGCCGTTATGCCGCCGAAATTTTCTAAAATAAGTTAGAAAAATAAAAATATCATTTTTATTTTACAAATGAACTGAATAAAAATTCAGGTGTTAAAATAAAATATTTTATCATTAAAAATATAATTTTTAACGTGAATGTGAATAAATAAATATTCATTTACAAACCGGACGGTTTGTTTATGTACACCTATTTGAAGGACATTGATTGGGACGATAAATTTTACACATCGCCCAACTGCACAAATAAAATCTGTGTTTGATTGTTTGAAACCCCTCACGGGTGTTGGGATGAAATTTGAAGTTCACTCTTCCTGATTGATTAAATATGTCGATCGATTGATTGACAGGCTGTTATAAGCGTTAGATATCAATATTTGATGCTTATACAGTGTAGTGCACTTTGGTTGATGGTTGTTTTTTTCCAATGCTATTATATACGTGTGATGTATGAAAATCCATATAATTAATATTATATGGTGATTGATTGGGCCTCATTCCAATTTAGAAAATAAGGAATATTATAAAATAAAGGTTCATGTGTTGACCGTACTCATCCGTTGAGATTAGTCATGTGTTGAACGAAATATTTTAATAATAAAATTTACTTCGTTATCAATATAAAATAAAGGTTCGTGTGTTGACAGTACTCATCCGTTGAGATTAGTCATGTGTTGAACGAAATATTTTGAAATAGAAATATTTGAAATAGAAATATTTGAATAGGAAATATTTTGAAATAGAAATATATGAAATAGAATATTTGAAAATAGAAATATATGAAGCCGTGTTGATTAGATTGACGCCATTTTGACGTGAACGATATTTATATCGATTTTATTCATTTTAAAATGAATATTGAAAAGTGATTTCGAAATCGAATATTTTGAAATGAAATTTGAATTGAATCGAATAGAAAACCAATTTGAATTTGAATCGAATAGAAAACAAATTGAATTTAAATAGAATAGAAAATCAATTGAATTTGAATAGAATAGAAAATCAATTGAATTTGAATAGAATAGAAAATGAATTGAATTTGAATAGAATAGAAAATCAATTGAATTTGAATAGAATAGAATAGAAAACGAATTTGATTTGAATTGAATTTGAATTGAATAAATAACAAATTGAATTTGAATTGAATAAATAACGAATTCGAATTGAATTGAATAGATAACGAATTCGAATTGAATTGAATAAATAACGAATTCGAATTGAATTGAATAGATAACGAATTTGAATTGAATTGAATATAAAACCAATTCGAATTGAATTGAAAACGAATTCGAATTGAATTGGAAACGAATTGAAATGAATTCAAATTGAATTGAAATTTGAATTGAATAGAAATGAATTTTAAAACGAATTTATAAGGAAAAATTCAATTTTGATTTGAATTTGAAATGGAAGTTGAAAATGTTTTTGAAACGAATTTAAAACGATTTATAAAATTCGTTTTAAATAGTAATTGACGAAATATATGTTATATATATTATATATATAATATAATGGCCTGAATAGAACGCGCCGCGCCGCGGCAGTTCGTGAATTTCGACCATTTATTTCAAACGGACATTACGGGAGATCCGACCGTCGGATTCTCCTAAAACCGGAACCGTTGGGTTCGTATCGAAAAGAGCTTTCTAAAGAATATTAGAAATTTGAAATCTAACGGTTTTATTTGGAGTCATGTCCAAATCAAATTCGAAAAAGGTCACTGTAAGTGCAGTTCGATGGCCGTTGATGGAAATCGACTGTACGGGCCTTGATAAAATTATTAAAAATATCAATAATTTGTGTAAAATCATAAGAAATGATTTGGGAAAAATTGGGATGAAAAATTCCATATTTGAAAAGATAAAAATAGTTTTTATCGAAATGAACTAGTTTTGAACTGAAATTAAAACCCATTTATTTTTAAATAAATAAATTGGATTTGAAATGGGTTTAAATAGAATTGATTCATGGGTTTATCGTGAACTGTGTTTTAAATGACACTAGTTCTTTAACCCAATAAAAGGAGTTTTAATGAATCTGCAATTAAATGGAAATGTGAATTGATAATCTAAATTATCAAATTTGGCAAATGAGCGAGAATGGAGTATCACCAGTTTTGCTCCAAGGCGATAGTTAAATCATTAATCAGATTTGAACGTGAAATGGTAATTAATTTTACCGATAACACCGTGGTGTTAGATATGGAGTATTACCAGTTTTGCTTCATGGGATGAATAGGTTGGGATTGGGAAATAAAAAAAATAATTACTTCGGTGTGGTTCGCTAATCTCGACTAGTTTGGAAAACCATAATTTGGTTTGAAACGACATCCAAAGGAAGATTAAAGGATAAATTTTAAAGAATTTATCTTGGATAAAATTAATGGGAACCTTTCCCTAAGAATGTGGAATTGGAATGAGGCGTATGTTGTGTTTGTGTAATATTTTTAATACACGCGGGTTGTTCGGAAAGGCCGGGTTTATACCCATTCTGAATAACCGATTCGACGATATGTCGAAGATGAAGACGGTGGTTGAAGACCGGAAGTCTTCACATCGTTTGGGTGATTACTGATGATCTTGATTGGGTTGTACACCCAAGATGAGGGAATCAGTTGGTGGTCGTCCAGACGTACTTGGAGATCGATGGATATGCGAGGAAAGTGCCTCCGGTTTCGTTCAGACCCAGAACGAACTTCTAAATGGATTGTGTGTCTGACATTGGATTTTATTCTGTGTTGATTGATTTCTGTTAAATATATATCTGTTTGGCGGCGGAGAATTTATTCTCTTGCTTAACGCCCTTCTCTGAGACGTACGAGCTTAGAGGTTATATATCGATAGATATCAATCGCATGGCATGAATTGCCTGTGTGGCACGCTGAGTTGCATGGATCAAGGCTTCTGTTGAAAAGCAAAGTCTTGTGGTTGTTGATCAAAGCACGGCCTTTGCGGCGTAGCTTTGTGTATAACGTGAATTCGCGAGCCTCACACCTCGGTATGAGTTAAAAACGGGATACGGACCGCTGGGAGAACACGACGTTTCTTTCTAGCTTTGGTGGTGTCAGTGACTTACCAGCCCTGACATTTATATACTTTTCACCTTTGTGGTTGTTGGAATGAGGCGCCTCGATTACAGGTCTGTAAGGACCGGGAAACGTGTGTTCAGGAATTGCCAATCCACAAACGTAAGAGAGGACCGGCCCAGCCGATTCCAGGGTTACCCAGAGTGTGTAGTCCTGAGGCATTTACTAGAGTGTCTCGAAGCGGAGAGGAGCTTTCCCCTTGCCTCGACTCATGATGGAAATCCAATTTCCAATACGTGTATTGCGGCTTTATTTGTAGAGCCTAGTATGGCGACATAGTAGCATGGGATGTTGTGCCGTCTATGATTTATATTTATGATTGAAATTGTTTTGACACTATACATTTACAATGGTATCAAATGATTTGTTTTAAACGTACCAAGCATGTTTGGCTGTTATAAGGTAAAACCCTATCCTCCGGCTTGCGTTGCATTGTGTGATGGGACCTGGGTCTTATAATAGCTTCATTTTTCGAAAAAGCATTGCGTTGTTTATTCTATGCACTGGTATTCTTGGGAGGAAACCCGTTCCGTGTTATACGGCGTGGTCCCTTGAATTACTCTCTTTTAAAGTAAAGTTTTAAATAACTGTTTTAGTTCTCACACCAGTCACATGACTGACCTGGAGTTTATTGTTTTAACCTAAACTCTGGGTGCCCCTATTTTCCGCACGGGCAGCTAGTAGTTTGGGTTTTGCAGATTTATATTCACAGGATCCTGGTTTACAGCTGGAATGATATCCGAAAAGCTCTGTATCCGTATATCACCTTCAGTTGTGCTTTGTATTATTTTCCGCTGCTATGTAATTTATTGTAATCTCTGATATTTATCGAATGTAATTTATTCATTTATACTCTGTATATTCTTGTATCTGATGGAATTGTTGTAATAACAATGAAATGTTCTTCCGTATGCGTTCTGATTTGTCCTGTTCTCAAACGATCAGGGGTTTCGAACGGTCTAGATCGGTTTAACGACTGATTCGGACCGAGCGAAATTCCAGGCCGTCACATTTGGTATCAGAGCTTTGGTTTACAGAGCTCGAGAACAAGACACATTAGAACCCTACGAAGAATTCATCAGATATTGGATTAGTAATATCCAATTAGAATGACTCGTTAGAGATAGGATCAGCAGTATCCTAGAACGAGTGTGAAGAGTATATTTTTCAAATGAAAACAATTTTTGTTTTGAAAATTTAAATCAATTCTACGTATTTGAATATTTATTTATTTTGAATTTGGACAATCCAATATATAAAGATTTTGCATATACGCGTCATGAACGTATATTCTAAGTTTTAATATATTAGATAGATATAGAATCACATTCTAGTCGCCCGGACATGATTCTGATGATGGCGCGCCATCACCAGTATTTATTTTTGTGTTTCGAAGGTGTGATATCTATATATTTCCATTAGACTGGTGTGAGAACCAAAACTAATATAGATAGGTTTATTGTTGTGGTTTGGCATCACAAATGGGATTTTCTGTATATATATCAAATTATGAATTTGAAACGTTAAATCCACAAATTGATTGATGGTTGTGTTGTTTGTTCATTTGTTTGATAATTTTGAACCATTTAGCCTAATTGAATCAAATATTGAATTGTATTGAAAATTGGTCGCATTTGCTTGCATATACATGTACTTACATTGAACAGGTCATAGCAAGGAGGCTAGAGCCAGAGAATAAAATTTGTTTGCCCGACAAATAGGTACATGTTTACTATAATTTACTGTTTTGTTTGGGTGATGATGATTTTATGAGCCTATTGGCTAGCCGCTTGGCTTTTTCTTTTTCTTTTTGAGATCAGAAGGCCTATATGGCAATTTCGGGATTTTCCCGTGGCTCCCGGTGCAGGGGAGGTTATGGAGAAATTTTTCAAAAATTTAGGGTGTTTGCCAAGTTTTTGAAGAATTTGAAAATTCTCAGAAACTGAAAAGTTGGAGAATGGAAGCCAGATCGAACGTAGAGTTGGTTGATCAAACCACTTTCGACTTTGTTCCTTTTCGGGGACGAAAAGTTTTAAGTGGGGGAGAATGTAATAACCCGGAAATTCTGAACTAGTTTAAATTTTTTATTTTGGCAATTTTAGCGAATTTTGAATATTTAAAATAGATTATTTTAAATAATATCGACGAAAATTTATTTTGAATATAATTCGAACGTATATATTATATACGCCGTTGTTAGAATATAAATAATTTTATATAATTATAAATAGAATTGAAAATAGCGCGGTAGTTCGATAATTCGATTTCAAACTTCAATTGAACGTACCGGGTGCAAAACAATCCGGATTTTAGCGAAACCAAAAATAATAGGATCTATTCGTGAATATCTTTCCAACAAATCCGAAAAATCAAAATTTCATAACGGGGATCAAAAGATATGTCCAGTTGAAAATTCTGAATAGTCGCTGTGGAATTCAGGCCCTTAAAAATAGGCATTTTGCAAACGACCTCGGATTTCGACGAAACCACTTTTGTTGGGTCCGTGATGTCAAATTATTGCTAGGTTCCAAATTTCATAATTTTTCGAATCAATATGTGAGCGTGGCAAAGGAAAACACGTTTGACCAATTTCAATTGATTTTAATCGACTGGAAAATGGCCATTTTTCAAATGGTCTCAGAATTCGACGAAACTAGTTTTGTTAGGACCGTATCGTCAATACGAAGCTAGAAAATATTTTTCTGTAATTTTTCGAGTTAGTATGCGACCCCAGTAAATAAAAATGCACGTTCAAATTCAATATATAGAGTTATATGTTGATTTTAACGGAAACCGATCGAAACAGTCGAATCGGCCTATGATACATATCCCATTGTGTTCGGAATGGGGGTAATTAGCTATGGACGACAGGCGGTGGGCCTCGTTTTGAGGTCGAAAATAAAAGTTGCTTTTTGCTGAGAAATTAAATAATTAAAATAAAATAAAAAACCCTTTTTTTCCTCTTTCCTCTCCTCTCTTCTTTCATTAACTTCTGGCCCCCCTTTTTCTGGTTTCCAATTCGAATCAGAAAAAAAAATAAAAAAAAAAACCTAATCGCGACTGCCTCCAGACCCGCCATCGCGCCCCCCCAGGCCCCGGCGGCCACCGCCACTCCGGCGAGAAACCCCCCCCCCCCCTGTCCCCTCTCCTCCCCTAGCCTCTTCGATCCACGCACGAACCCCCACCTCCGTTCAGACCCGAACCCAAGAGCTCCTCCGCCTCCAACTGAAACCGCCCATCGCCGCCGCGATTCAAGGAAGCACCGCCGATTCTTCTCCGGCGATTGATTTTGGCGAGTGCGGGTGGAAGTTCTGAAGCCCAAGCTTGAGAGCACGGTGCGATTTTAGGTGCAACCAGAGGATGCAAAACAGTGAGTTTCCATTAAGCAGTAATTTATTTTCAAAATATATACAGCAGTGATTTATTATCAAAATATATACAATAGAAAAGAATAGATTTTTCGAATAGAAAAGATTAGATTTTTCGAATAGAAAAGATTGGATTTTTAAATTAGTTAAGTTAGGATTTTTAAAATAGATAGGGCATGGTCTTTAAAATAAAAATAGCAATATGAAAGTGAAATAAAAATATGATTTTTATATTTTTAAAGTATTAAAAATATAATCTTTACTATATAGAAGATGTAAAAATATGATTTTTGTTTATGTAGAGGATTAAAAATATAATTTTTACATGATAGGAATATTAGAAATATCATCTTTATATGTGTAGCAAAAAAATAAAAATGTGATTTTTATAATGTTAAGTTTGAAAAGGCGAAATCTTTATATGAAAAATAGCGTGATAAAAATATAATTTTTATCTATATAACATCGTTGTGAAAATAGAATTTTATCTATATAGCATCGAAGAAAAAATTCGATTTTTATATATTGAATAGCGAAGTAAAAATTCGATTTTTATATATTGAATAGCGAAGTAAAAATTCGATTTTTATATATTGAATAGTGAAGTAAAAATTCGATTTTTATATATTGAATAGCGAAGTAAAAATTCGATTTTTATATATTGAATAGCGGTATAAATATGTGATTTTTATATATGTAGTGAAAGCGGACAAAGAAAGTGATAAAAAGGCGAGAACGAAGAAGATTTCTATAAATGAAGTGTCGGGAAGTTGGGATAGCTATTGGTGAGAACTTCTCACTCTTCAATTTCTTTTTCTAGTTATATATATATACTAGGATGCAGACGGTGTTTAGTAGCACCCGACACCCGTCATCCACAGACCATGGATGGCTTGTTTGTTAAATTGTTTGGTTGTGTAGTTGGTTAGTTTATTTGGTTTGAATTGAATTGTTTGGTGAATTGAAGGGATTTGATTGATGTGTGAATGGCATGGGCCTTCACTAGACTGGGGATAAGGCTAGGCCTCGTCCCGTTTCTAGTATCGTGCCGTTATGCCGCCGAAATTTTCTAAAATAAGTTAGAAAAATAAAAATATCATTTTTATTTTACAAATGAAATGAATAAAAATTCAGGTGTTAAAATAAAATATTTTATCGTTAAAAATATAATTTTTAACGTGAATGTGAATAAATAAATATTCATTTACAAACCGGACGGTTTGTTTATGTACACCTATTTGAAGGACATTGATTGGGACGATAAATTTTACACATCGCCCAACTGCACAAATAAAATCTGTGTTTGATTGTTTGAAACCCCACACGGGTGTTGGGATGAAATTTGAAGTTCACTCATCCTGATTGATTAAATATGTCGATCGATTGATTGACAGGCTGTTATAAGCATTAGATATCTATATTTGATGCTTATACAGTGTAGTGCACTTTGGTTGATGGTTGTTTTTTTTTCCAATGCTATTATATACGTGTGATGTATGAAAGTCCATATAATTAATATTATATGGTGATTGATTGGGCCTCATTCCAATTTAGAAAATAAGGAATATTATAAAATAAAGGTTCATGTGTTGACCGTACTCATCCGTTGAGATTAGTCATGTGTTGAACGAAATATTTTAATAATAAAATTTACTTCGTTATCAATATAAAATAAAGGTTCGTGTGTTGACAGTACTCATCCGTTGAGATTAGTCATGTGTTGAACGAAATATTTTGAAATAGAAATATTTGAAATAGAAGTATTTGAATAGGAAATATTTTGAAATAAAATATTTGAAATAGAATATTTGAAAATAGAAATATATGAAGCCGTGTTGATTAGATTGACGCCATTTTGACGTGAACGATATTTATATCGATTTTATTCATTTTAAAATGAATATTGAAAAGTGATTTCGAAATCGAATATTTTGAAATGAAATTTGAATTGAATCGAATAGAAAACCAATTTGAATTTGAATCGAATAGAAAACAAATTGAATTTAAATAGAATAGAAAATCAATTGAATTTGAATAGAATAGAAAATCAATTGAATTTGAATAGAATAGAAAATGAATTGAATTTGAATAGAATAGAAAATCAATTGAATTTGAATAGAATAGAAAACGAATTTGATTTGAATTGAATTTGAATTGAATAAATAACAAATTGAATTTGAATTGAATAAATAACGAATTCGAATTGAATTGAATAGATAACGAATTCAAATTGAATTGAATAAATAACGAATTCGAATTGAATTGAATAGATAACGAATTTGAATTGAATTGAATATAAAACCAATTCGAATTGAATTGAAAACGAATTCGAATTGAATTGGAAACGAATTGAAATGAATTCAAATTGAATTGAAATTTGAATTGAATAGAAATGAATTTTAAAACGAATTAATAAGGAAAAATTCAATTTTGATTTGAATTTGAAATGGAAGTTGAAAATGTTTTTGAAACGAATTTAAAACGATTTATAAAATTCGTTTTAAATAGTAATCGACGAAATATATGTTATATATATTATATATATAATATAATGGCCTGAATAGAACGCGCTGCGCCGCGGTAGTTCGTGAATTTCAACCATTTATTTCAAACGGACATTACGGGATATCCGACCGTCGGATTCTCCTAAAACCGGAACCGTTGGGTTCGTATCGAAAAGAGCTTTCTAACGAATATTAGAAATTTGAAATCTAACAGTTGGATTTGGAGTCATGTCCAAATCAAATTCGAAAAAGGTCGCTGTAAGTGCAGTTCGATGGCCGTTGATGGAAATCGACTGTACGGGCCTTGATAAAATTATTAAAAATATCAATAATTTGTGTAAAATCATAAGAAATGATTTGGGAAAAATTGGGATGAAAAATTCCATATTTGAAAAGATAAAAATAGTTTTTATCGAAATGAACTAGTTTTGAACTGAAATTAAAACCCATTTATTTTTAAATAAATAAATTGGATTTGAAATGGGTTTAAATAGAATTGATTCATGGGTTTATCGTGAACTGTGTTTTAAATGACACTAGTTCTTTAACCCAGTAAAAGGAGTTTTAATGAATCTGCAATTAAATGGAAATGTGAATTGATAATCTAAATTATCAAATTTGGCAAATGAGCGAGAATGGAGTATCACCAGTTTTGCTCCAAGGCGATAGTTAAATCTTTAATCAGATTTGAACGTGAAATGGTAACTAATTTTACCGATAACACCGTGGTGTTAGATATGGAGTATTACCAGTTTTGCTTCATGGGTTGAATAGGTTGGGATTGGGAAATAAAATAAATAATTACTTCGGTGTGGTTCGCTAATCTCGACTAGTTTGGAAAACCATAATTTGGTTTGAAACGACATCCAAAGGAAGATTAAAGGATAAATTTTAAAGAATTTATCTTGGATAAAATTAATGGGAACCTTTCCTTAAGAATGTGGAATTGGAATGAGGCGTATGTTGTGTTTGTGTAATATTTTTAATACACGCGGGTTGTTCGGAAAGGCCGGGTTTATACCCATTCTGAATAACCGATTCGACGATATGTCGAAGATGAAGATGGTGGTTGAAGACCGGAAGTCTTCACATTGTTTGGGTGATTACTGATGATCTTGATTGGGCTGTACACCCAAGATGAGGGAATCAGTTGGTGGTCGTCCAGACGTACTTGGAGATCGATGGATATGCGAGGAAAGTGCCTCCGGTTTCGTTCAGACCCATAACAAACTTGTAAATGGATTGTGTATCTGACATTGGATTTTATTCTGTGTTGATTGGTTTCTGTTAAATATATATCTGTTTGGCGGTGGAGAATTTATTCTCTTGCTTAACGCCCTTCTCTGAGACGTACGAGCTTAGAGGTTATATATTGATAGATATCAATCGCATGGCATGAATTGCCTGTGTGGCACGCTGAGTTGCATGGATCAAGGCTTCTGTTGAGAAGCAAAATCTTATGGTTGATGATCAAAGCACGGCCTTTGTGGCGTAGATTTGTGTATAACGTGAATTCGCGAGCCTCACACCTCGGTATGAGTTAAAAACGGGATACGGACCGCTGGGAGAACACGACGTTTCTTTCTAGCTTTGGTGGTGTCAGTGACTTACCAGCCCTGACATTTATATACTTTTCACCTTTGTGGTTGTTGGAATGAGGCGCCTCGATTATAGGTCTGTAAGGACCGGGAAACGTGTGTTCAGGAATTGCCAATCCTCAAACATAAGAGAGGACCGGCCCAGCCGATTCCAGGGTTACCCAGAGTGTGTAGTCCTGAGGCATTTGCTAGAGTGTCTCGAAGCGGAGAGGAGCTTGCCCCTTGCCTCGACTCATGACGGAAATCCAATTTCCAATACGTGTATTGCGGCTTTATTTGTAGAGCCTAGTATGGCGACATAGTAGCATGGGATGTTGTGCCGTCTATGATTTATATTTATGATTGAAATTGTTTTGACACTATACATTTACAATAGTATCAAATGATTTGTTTTAGACGTACCAAGCATGTTTGGCTGTTATAAGGTAAAATCCTATCCTCCGGCTTGCGTTGCATTGTGTGATGGGACCTGGGTCTTATAATAGCTTCATTTTTCGAAAAAGCATTGCGTTGTTTATTCTATGCACTGGTATTCTTAGGAGGAAACCCGTTCCGTGTTATACGGCGTGGTCCCTTGAATTACTCTCTTTTAAAGTAAAGTTTTAAATAACTGTTTTAGTTCTCACACCAGTCACATGACTGACCTGGAGTTTATTGATTTAACCTAAACTCTGGGTGCCCCTATTTTCCGCACGGGCAGCTAGTAGTTTGGGTTTTGCAGATTTATATTTACAGGATCCTGGTTTACAGCTGGAATGATATCCGGAAAGCTCTGTATCCGTATATCACCTTCAGTTGTGCTTTGTATTATTTTCCGCTGCTATGTAATTTATTGTAATCTCTGATATTTATCGAATGTAATTTATTCATTTATACTCTGTATATTCTTGTATCTGATGGAATTGTTGTAATAACAATGAAATGTTCTTCCGTCTGCGTTCTGATTTGTCCTGTTCTCAAACGATCAGGGGTTTCGAACGGTCTAGATCGGTTTAACGACTGATTCAGATCGAGCGAAATTCCAGGCCGTCACATTCTTCCATGGGGTACGCAGAGCTGTCAGTCACCCTTGGGGAAGGAGAACGCCGAAGGGTGAGAATTCTCCCTTTTGTGGTTTTGGATATTGAATCACCATACAATGCCTTTCTGGGCCGACCGGACCTAGCAAAGTTCAGGGCTTGCATCGCGCCCTGGTGTTTGTTATTGAAATTCCCGACGGATGCTGGTGTAGGAATAATCAGAGGAGATCAAGTTGTTGCACAAGCATGCTACATAGCGGAACTAAAGTTGTTGCGTAAAGGCAGAGATGTAGAAACAAAGGGCACCTCCTCCCCCTCAAGGGAGGAAACGTCATAAGAACTAAAGAAAACAACTCTGGGAGAGTCGCCCAGAGAATTGCCCGAGGACATAGATCCCAGAGAGGATGAAGAGCCTGGAGGCAGAATGGTGATTCCTAATGAAACAACTGTGGATGTACCAATCGATGATAGTGCCCCAGAGAAGGTCCTGAAGATTGGATCCCAGTTGGACCCTATTCGAGCCAGTAAATAAATGGATTCCCTGAAAGCCAACTTGGATGTATTCGCCTGGACCCATGCTGACATGTGTGGAATATCTCCTTCGATCATGAGTCATTCATTAAGCATCAATCCGAAGCATCCTCCTATCAAATAGAAAAGGCGAATGCTTGGCCCAGAGAGGTCTGCTGCCTTGAAGGAAGAAGTCGAAAAGCTGAGAAGTAACGGATTCATCAAAGACTCAACATACTCGGACTAGATTTCAAATCCGGTTTTGGTGAAGAAGGCCAATGGAAAGTGGCACACATGCATTGACTGCTCAGACCTAAACAAATCCTGCCCAAAGGATAGTTTTCTGTTACCTAGAATTGATCAGCTGGTATATTCAATGGTGGGTCATGAGCTTCTTTCTTTCATGGATGCCTACTCGGGGTACAACCAAATCCCCATGCACGTCCCGAACCAAGAGCATACCAGCTTCATTATGGATTTGGGATTATACTGCTATGTAGTGATGACCTTTGGTTTGAAGAATGCTGGTGCTACATATCAACGTTTGGTAAATAGAATGTTCTACAACCAAATCGGGAAGACGATGGAAGTATATGTTGACGACATGCTAGTAAAGTCCAGACAAACTTCCGACCACACTGCCAACTTAGTAGAGATGTTTGATATCCTCCGGAAATACAGAATGAAACTCAACCCTATGAAGTGTTGATTTGGGGTAGCTTCTAGGAAATTCCTAGGATTCATCGTCAGCTCGCGTGGAATTGAGATCAATCTAGATCAGATTGCGGTAATCAGAGAGATTCAGAAACCAAGACAAATCAAAGATGTGCAAAGCCTCGCAGGAAAAGTAGTCGCTTTGAGTAGATTCATCTCCAAAGCCACGGACAAATGTATACCATTCTTCGAATTGATAAAGCGAGGAAAGCGCAATTTCGAATGGACCCCTGATTGTATTGAAGCATTACAGAACCTATTGAATCATCTGGAAAAACCTCCGATATTGTCTAAGCCAATGGATCACAAGGATTTATATACCTAGCAGTGTCATCCCACGCGATCAGCTCAGCCTTGGTGAGAGAGGAAGATAAGGTTCAAAGGCCAGTGTACTATGTGAGTAAGAAATTGGCGGCAGCCGAGCGAAACTACCCAAGAATAGAAAAGCTTGTGTACAACTTACTAATCACCTCCCGGAAGCTTCGCCACTATTTTAAAGCTCATCCTATCACCGTGTACACTGACCATCCACTTAGGCAAGTTTTACAGAGACCAGAGGCCTCAGGAAGATTACTCAAATGGAACATTGAGTTAAGTCAGTTTGATTTGAATTTTCAGCCCTGATGATCAATAAGGGGGTAAGTGCTAGAAGATTTTATAGCAGAGTTCACTATTCCAGAGGATGATGTAATGAGTGAAGAAGTTGACTCCCTAAAGCAACTTCTTGACCCCAATGCCTGGAAATTATATACTAATGGCGCCAAGAACGACAGACGGTCTGGTGCTGGGGTTGTGCTTGTGACTCCCAAGGACCGATCAATATACTACGCTCTTAGATTGGAGTTTCATGCCACGAATAATGACTCTGAGTATGAAGCCCTGATCGCTGGGCTGAAGCTTGCGAAGGAGTTGGAGATAACGAAGCTAGATGTCTTTTTCGACTCCAAGCTAGTTGTGAACCAGGTTAACACGAAATTTCAGGCTAAGAGTCCAAGACTGATATCATATTTGAAAGAAGTGAGGAAACTGTTGGAAAAACTTGATCATTACAGCATATCCCATATTCCTTGAGAGGAAAATCAAAAAGCAGACAAGTTGGCAAAGATGGGTAGTTCTGGCCACTCTGAAGACACTGAGCTAGTCCCAATTGAAATATTGCATTCTCCAAGCGTTGATCAGATGGAGGTTGATCTCTTATTGGATGTTGAACCAGAAAGGGAGTCATGGATGACACCCTTGAAGAACTATTTGATGAATGGAACGCTTCCGACCAAGAAGAGTGAGAGGCGTGCTATTATCCGAAAAGCCTCCATATACATCTTGCAAGGCGAAATCCTAAACAGGCAGGGATTCTCGATGCCTCTTCTCTGGTGTATAGCCTATGACGACATCAAGCATGTACTGAAAGAAGTGCATGAAGGTGAATGCGGTGACCACACTGGAGGACAAACGATGGCAAAGAAGATATTGCGGTATGGCTATTTTTGGTCCACCATAAACAAGGACGCAGCCAAGTATGCATGACGTTGTGACGCATGTCAAAAAATTTCCAAGATCCCTAGGACACCCCCTAGCCGGTTGAAGACGATGATGAGCCCGTGGCCTTTCGCTGTGTGGTGAGTTGACATTATTGGAAGTCTCCCCATAGCGAAAGTTGGAGCAAAGTTTGCCATTATGGCCGTGGATTACTTCACGAAGTGGGTTGAAGCGGAGTCATTGACCACGATCACGACCAAGCGAGTAATTAACTTCGTCTTCAGAAATTTCATATGCCGATTTGGGATTTCGAAGGTCGTTATAACAGATAACGGAACCCAATTTGATAGCGTAGAATTCAGGGACTTTTGCCAGAAGTACCACATCGAGAAAAGGTACACCTCTGTGGTGCATCCGCAATCAAACAGACAGGTCGAAGCGGCAAATAAAGTGATTAAATCCATCTTGAAGAAAAGATTGAAACAGGCCAAAGCCATGTGGGTCGATGAGTTACCCTTGGCGTTATGGGCTTATAAGACAACTTACAAGTCAACAACGATCCACACACCTTTCTCCCTCGCTTTCGGGGCAAAAGCAGTCATCCCGGTTGAATTAGAAGTACCCTCTCACAGAACCGCTTATTTTGACCCAATGACCAATAATAAGCTCCTCCTTGAATCCCTGGATATGGTTGAAGAAAAGAGGGATGAATCCGACCTTCACGCTTTAAGGCGTAAGCAATAACTCGCCCGGTACTATAATAAAAAGGTTCGAGCTCGAACTTTTGAACCTGGAGACTTAGTATTGAAACGTGTCTTTCCACCTCCAGTGCATATGGACCCAAAATGGGAAGGACCGTATTCCGTTCTACGAAGGCTTGATAATGGAACTTTCAAGCTAGCAACAGTGGATGGAGATGAAATCCCCAGAGTGTGGAATGCCCAGCATTTGCGGCCTTATCTGACATGAAAATTGTCAGTTTTATTCTTTTGTTTCTTTTTTTTAGGACCATGTAAAAAGGCACGACTTGCTTAGAACAGTCTGGTTACTTGAGCAAAAGAATATAAAGTGGACGTAGGTCATGATTCGACTGAACCACTATAAAACATCGTATGTCATTTACCTTTATTGCACCGTTACTTACCTGCTCTTTTATTTTAATTAACATAAATCATTACCATTTTGAGATTTGCTATAAACTATGCGACGATCTCAAAATGCCTAATTCAAAGTGCCTTCTATTAGACTAGAGGGATAACGACAACTAAAGTCCCGAAGGTGCAATAAAGTGGATCAATTCATCATCCGCACTCTAACTCTCAAGATTAGAGAGAGAGAGAGTATAAAGGACGCAAAGACAACATCCACAAGGCAAGTAGGTGCACCATGATAAAAACGGTCTTGATAGCACTCTAACCCGCTGAAGAATCGGGAGAGTATAAAGGCGCTAGAGACTTGGGCCCACAGAACTTCTGCCCTGCTGAAGGATCAGCTAGCAGATTAAGACCCGAGCTCGAACTCTAACCCGCTGAAGAATCGTGAGAGTATAAAGGCACAGTGACACATACCACCAAAAAATGGCTCTTATTCCATCACACGACTGGAAACAGGAACGAAAAGTGGAGCCCCAACCCCGCATTTCCGGGAATGGGGGTAGCACATACACGACTCTAATCAATCCTCAATAAGCCCTGGCAAGGCATCCCATTAATGATTGATTGAGGGCATATATATATATGTGTCGTACATAAATTTTAAAAAAATTAATGCTAAAATGACTTATGGTTCGATTTTAACTTAGTTATGATCTAAACGTTTGTGGCTAAGTGTGGAAAGTTAAACTTGTAAGTACGCAATGATGCAAAAGAAACAAATTTTCATTTACCAAATGCAGGTTTACAGGACAAGGCTAAACAAAAATAAGGGCCATTCTTACGACTACATTTCTTGGCCAGTGGAAAGCCTGAAAGCAAAATATGGACTAACAAATACATCCTACTTATGCTTGGGGGATGATTTTGACTTCTTCTACTTCTTCTGTTTTTCCAACTCCTCCTTGTCAACGTCAGATTGGTCTCCCTTTTTCCTCTTCCTCTTATCAGTAGGAGGATCCTGCGGAATATTGGAAGGCTGTGATGCAAGCTGTGAAGTTTTTGATCTGGAGGAGAACTTTATAACCAACCCAGTTTTGGGATCAACCTCTGAGATGGGGGGCACATATAGAGGCACTTGTTCCTCCCTTTTTAAAGCCAACTGTTTCTCCTTCTTAGCCTGTATGTCAGCCAGGGTCTTTTGGTCATCATCCTTGGTCTCCCTTGTGATGGTGACCTCTTCTTCATCATCTCCATGATCACCATCCATATCCTTCAAGGCATCAATGGTCTCAACATCCTTGGGAACATCAGTTCTTGGGGCCAAAATTGCCTTCTCAGTTATTGTGCCCTCAGTCTGCTTTGGAACCTCAGGAACTCCAGCACCAGCACCTGATGGGACACTAACTTTTTTCATCTCGTTTTTCTCTTCCGCATCCTTTTCGACTGGTTTGCCACCTATATCATGAGAAGCAAATGTTATTAGTTCAGGAGAGAGTGTAGTCTTCTCACTTGATTGTTCTGCAAGACGACGACAAGTTACAATTGCTTTGACGAATTGTGGAGAGAATACGGAGATACCTTCAACCGACT
The DNA here is from genome assembly GCA_030737875.1 of Allium sativum. Classification (NCBI taxonomy): domain Eukaryota; kingdom Viridiplantae; phylum Streptophyta; class Magnoliopsida; order Asparagales; family Amaryllidaceae; genus Allium; species Allium sativum. Next base: position 236,341,883 of record CM060919.1, read on the forward strand.
CATCACCCAAACCTGTAACCGTAGCTCCGATAGCAGGAGGGGTTGAAGCCAAGGGGATCAACGGATCATCAGGATTATATTCCTCAATTTTGGAGGTCTTGGGTTCCACAGTCGAGCTCGAGCCTTCGTCGATTTTATCCTTGCACTTGAGCTTAGTTCTCTCCTTCTCAATTTCTTCTTGAATAAGGCGTCTGCCCGTCTCCAAAGACTCAGGCTCTTCACCTTTGAGAAAGGTCCGTATAAGCCGGTTTTCATCAAGCTCCTCAACTTTCAATTGCTGCTTCTCACCCTCAACAATCATATCCCATACATTGGCCAAAGTAACATGATAATTCTGAATCCAAGAGATGTCTCGAGTCTTAATAACCTGACCAAAGAAGTCGAATAGCAGTTCATCAAAACTTTCTATCTCTTTTTCAGTTGCAGCAAGTTTTTCAGTAGTGGATGAGGTCGATTTAAGAGCATTGCTGGCATTACTTTCAGCAAGAGTCGCATGCTCTTTAGCATGAGCAAGTTGACCATTCAAAACTACTTTCTCTTTTTCAACAAGGGCAAGGCTGTCTTTAAAGGCAGCCTTCTCAATAGCAAAACGGTCCTGTGCCGTCTTTAAATCAGTATTGATCGTTCTAAGGTCCTCTATTTCCTTTTTCAGAGCTACACGCTCTTGGATTTTTGAGTCGAGCTCAGTGCGGAAACGCTCCCTGGCGCTTTCCAGCTCCGATTTGTAATTTCCCGCATCCCGCTGAGCTAAAGCAAGTTGAGCTTGTGCACCCTCTAGTTCTTTTTAGATTTTGCTCCTGGCCCTAGCCTCATTGTCAATCTTCACTCTGGTTCTGGCTGCTTCCGTTTCTAGGTGATGGATGGCAGCAGAAAGATTGGTGGCGTGCTTCTTCATCGCCCTATATTGTTTGGCCACATGACTCACTTGCCGTATGACCTCTAATCCCACTCCTGGGGAATTGGTTCAAGATCTGGAACAAACATCATCCTTTCAAAGAAAATGTCAGGAAACTGCTTGCAAATGCTCCATCTTGACCTGATTATCAGAGGTGTAGACGACATCATGTGCATCGTTAGTATCCAAATGGCGCTGACTATAGGGGACAATAGCTATTTCTCCTTTTCTAAATCCTTGCTCGGATCTTTGTTTTTATCTTTCGGCTCATGGTGTTTCTTGGAAGACTAGCTATGAGAGGGTGTACTATTCGGAGGAGTCAAGTCTTTAGGAAGTTGCTTACCCCCCGACGGTGGCACTGACGACCGTGGGGCTTCCCAGGGTCTTGCTTTGATGGAGAACAAGACCGTGTAGAATGAGATTGATAAGAATCACGGGGTTGATGACTATCTCTCCCCCGACTATCACTGCGAACATGCTCGGGATCGGAAAGGAGCCTCGGTGTGCTCGCTCAGAGAGAACGATAAGAATAAGATTGTTTACGAGGCATCCCCCCGCAAAGGAAACAAGTATATATATTAGAACCAGGAACACGGATGGTGTAAAAGTGTTCTGACGAATGGTGCATGTGATTTGTGCATCCCGTGTAATCCCCCCTAATAGACCAGGGCCCGGAGTTAGGCTCGTATGTGAGATTTCTTTCTCCCCGACTGAAACATTCATTTCCTCAGAGATAGGAAAGAGTGGATCCCCTCCGAAGTCTTCTTGTGTATAAATGTCGTCTGGTAGGGGAATCTTGTCTAATTCTCCAAATATCTGCTCCTCTGTTAATGTATCATGAGCGATGGGCTCAACCGATGGTAGAGCCCTTGGGGAAGATTTCTCCTCAGAAGCTGGGACCTCCTTTAGTTCGTCATCTCGGATCTCATCCCCTTTGTATACATTCAAATCCTCATCATCCTGATTGATTAGTGGTGAAGGACTCTTGCGAAGTTCGGTTGTCTTTGTGACCCCTTAGGTCCTTCTCCCTCGGTTGGGGGCACATATTTGTAAGGTTTGCCACCCACTCCAATTCCGAATCTAACACTCAGAAGTTGGTGTTTGTGAAGATTCTTGTCGGTGATACACTTCTTGATTCTTAAAAAGTCTGATTTACTTTTGAGGACGCGGGACAGTCGGTCTTCGTACACCGAACCTTTTGTTTTTGCAAAACTGTGATCTGCTCAGAATAAACGGACACATTAGCACTCCAATTATGTAGTCGGAACATAAGTTGAAAAATTTAAAACAAACTTGCTTGAAGCCACTTCCTTGCACATCCGGCTTGATGCTTTGTGTAAAACCAATCAGATTTGTCATCCCCTATGTTGTTATAGCCATCCGATAAAACCTTTTTGCGGCAATTGATTCGAAGAAAGAAAAATTCGGAGTCCCTGTGGAATGGTGTTTGAAATGGTAATAGAATTTCAAATCCTTGAAAGTGAGCTCAGTCTGTAGAATCTCCGCATATGCAATGTATAGGGTATACAAAGCTGCGTAAGCATTAGGATGGAGTTGCATAGGGGCAATGTGTAGTCGTCTTAAAAGGTCAACTACAATTGGAGAAAATTGAGGAATAGCGCCTATTCAGCACATGAGCCGGCTGCCAGTCATGTACCCTTCTAGGGTAGAATGAGGCCTATCCCCATCTTTTGGAGTTTTCACATCATCCCAAGGGATCCCATGTCTTAAACATATTTTCTTAAGTTTTACGTCATCCAATTGGGAGGCTAGACTATCACTGAGTTTCTCTCTCCCCGCTTCCTTAACACCTGGGATTTCGTCAGGAGCTCGTTCATCCTCATCGTCAAGATATGTACTTTCAGAAGTCGTTGATTCTATATCGATATCTGTTTCGTAATCGGGGTCGGAATTATCCCAATTTGAATCTGTAAGAAGCGCATCGGGATCATAATGCTTTGATTACTTTGATTCTGCATCTTTCTATGATATTTCGGTTAATCGTTTATCCGACATAACTATGTTGGCAAGTAAACATGAGAATTTAGAACACAGTTACCCGTTACCCGTGTGTGTAAGTGCAAGTGTGTGCTTGTGCATACATTAAAGAAAAACATGAAGTTAGTTAGATAAACGGGATATTAGTCATTGTATGCTGTTGTCCAGTTCAAAAGGTTCATTTCGAAGGCTCTAACCTAATTGTCCGTTGGTATATTAGAATTACATTGTATTTTCTAGTCAACATGTATATCGGATCGTTGGTCAAGCTGGCTCGTGAGATAGGGTTTGGCTTGTGATACATCATTGGTTCGTGAAGCAAGTCCTGGTTCGTGGGGAAGCTCCAGCATGTGGAAAGGCATCGGATCATGGGACACTTAAGCTCTTGATGCTTTACTTGAATAGATCGTGACAGACCCCCCCCCCCCCACGATCCAGTTTACTTCCGGATTCCACGAACCGAAGCTCCCCCATTCTCATGACCCGATCTGCTATCCAATTTAACACTCTATTTTCATCTCCCTTACTCTACTCTCTGCAAACCCACACTACATGATTCGCATCGTGACCTCGCTCATTTTCATCACGAGCCTGATTCCCTTTTTATCTACAATTCGATCTGACAGTTAATTCCCTTCCTCGACCTCCTTCAACCAATTCCCAACAATACCTCCGAACCCCTGTGCCATCGCCTATCGTCACGAGATCACCAGCCAAGATGAAATCCGCGGAAACCAAGAGAGGGCGAAGGAAAAGCTTAAATATTTGCTATAATTACCTTTTGTAGTTTGGTGGATAATCTTCGGATCTCGCGGGTTTGGGGGGAAAATCGCAGGCTAGGGTTTTATGGGATTTGGTGAAAGCAGTAAGAATGATGAGAGAAAAGAAAAAGTGAAAAGTAAAAGGAGAACGAAGGGAGCAGATGGGGGAGCCTGGCTTATATAGATATGGAGATGGCTCTTGGTCTCCCCCTTCTTGTCGCGACTCGGTCCACGAAGATCCACGGGCCACGAGTGTTTGTGAAGGCCCATCGAAACTTAGATGGCGGTCCTCTCACCTGATTGGTCCATGACATGTACCACGGTCACGAACTGTGTGGAATTCCAAAGGCCCAGACTCGAGAATGATCGCGAAATAAGAGAAATGGAAATACTTATAAAGATCTAAAAACTTACTCGACTGAATGATCGCAATATTCTCTGGAAGTTTAAGAGATGGGAATCAGCCGACGAATAAAGAAGTGATTGAAGGATTAATCTAATATTTATACTCCTCAAGAGGCGTAACAATTTGAAACAGTGCGACACTATAAATGGATGTGACTATTGATTCATATTGTTTCGTGAAAAGGTCCATTCAGAATCTTCGAAGCATGTTCCATCCCCGATAAAACATACTTCGAGGGGGCAAAATGTTGGCTAGCTTTTTGACCAAGCCACTAAGACTCATACACAAGTCCAATACGAAGTCTCGCTCCTAGAGCCCTCCAAATCCGTTCATTGTCACCCTGCTGTCCTCGCCTCGTGGTGCTACTACCACGATCCCGCTCGTGGTGCCTTATCGCGACCCGATCCATCCACGCCAGTTCTCCACGATCCGATCCCAGAAGCCAAAACATGAAGGGTAGGACTAAGTCTACCACGATCCGCAAATGCAGGATCTAACGACACCTGTCCATAACGGCCATGTTGACTATTTCTCCATCAAGCCACGAACTAGTCCGAGATCCTCGGGATTTGTGCCACGTGTGACCACGAACCGATGGCAGATATCAGCTATAAATAACACCGTACTTGGCATTTTTCAGGATCTTTTGGCAGTTCTTAGTGTTGTTTTCACCATTATTGTCATGTCATTATTCCTAACCAGAATTACTTTGAAATTACTGAGAGAATCATAATTGTAAGAGTGAGATTGAGCGAAATATTTGATTGTACTAGCACTCAACATATAGTCAAAGACATATAAAGTGGACGTAGGTTCGTTAACGCTGAACCACTATAAACTTTGCGTGTTTTCTGCTTTTTCTTCATTTTCTAGATATAATTCTCTACAAATCCGAACAATTTGGGTGTTAGAGCCAAATTTTGGTCTAACAATACCCAAATAAAATTTCAGATTCTTCTCTATCAGCCTGGTGAGTGGGGATGGTATCTTTGCGAAGTCCTTAATGAACTTCCTATAATAGCCCGCTAAACCAAGAAAACTCCTCACCTCTGTTGCATTCTTTGGAATTTTCCAATCTTGAATAGCAACTATTTTCGTGGGATCTACTGCTATCCCATCCTTAGAGACCACATGCTTTAAAAACCTCACCTCTTTTCTCCAAAAATGACATTTGGAGAATTTCTCCTTAAGCTGGTGCGCATGGAGGGTTTTCAAAACCTCCTTTAAATGTCAGGCATGCTCTTCCTTGATCTTCGAGAAAATCAAGATTTCATCAACAAAGACCACAACAAACTTACTTAGGAACTCCCGAAACACCTTACTCATCAGATCCACAAAATAAGCGGGTGCATTCGTCAACCCAAAAGGCATGACGAGCCACTCGAAGAAACCATATTGTAATGACCCGCATTTCCCCAGATATATAATTAATTTATTTAATTATATAATTGGTGATTTAGAGAAGTTAATGATCGTTTAATTAAATAATATTGAATATTTAATAAATAATTATAATATAATAATATATTATAATGTCGAAATAGTCGGAAATAGTGAAATTCACAATATCGTGTGAATTGAATAGCATACGAGATTTGGTGGAGTTTCGATTCGAAATATAATAACGAATATATTGAATCGACGACAGTTTGAACGTATAATTATATTATAATTTAAAATCGAGCGCGTAACGACGCGGCAGTTCGCTATTTTACGATTTGAACTTCAACTGAATGTACAGGATTCATTTTAAGCCGGATTTCTGTGAAACAAGAAACGTGTGGAGCTGGTGGAGTATATCTTTCTAGTGGAAGTGAAAAATCGGGATTTCGTCGTGTAGATTTTGAGTTATGTCCAAATCAAATTTTAGAAAAGTCGCTGTGGAATTCCTTTATAATTCGCAACGCTTTATATACGTTATAAAAGGAATTTTCGATATAAACTGAATATCGATAAATCTAAAATCTGAAATACCAAACTGTATATTCTGATATGATATTCTGGAGCTGTACGATATCATATGTGAATATATACGAGAATATAAATTTATTTACATTTAATTTATTTAAATATATTTATATATTTAAATGGATTATTCAAGGGTCTAAAAATAGCCAGTTTTGCAAACGAAGTCGGAATTCGACGAAACCAGTTTTGTTGGATCCGCAATATCAAATAGTTGTTAGATTTCCAGTTTCGTGATTTTTAGAGTCAGTGTGTGACCGTAGGGATTTTTAGAGTGAAAAACAGTCAGTATTTTGACGGTTAAAAATACACTGTGTGAGCATACGGAGTCGGAATTCGACGAAACCAGTTTCGTTGGGACCGTAATGTCTAACTCTAGCTGCATGTCCAGTTTCGTGATTTTTAGGTATTGTGTGTGATCACACGGATTTTTAGAAGTCAGAAACAAATATAAATGATTAAAATAAAATATTAAAATATTAATATAAAAATATATAGATATTTTTGTATGCCTATAAATACACCCTCTTAACTTTTCTAAAACCCTAACTTCTTCATTTCTGGTCAGAACAAATGCGCCGTCATGTTTGTTTTTATCCAGTAAAGTATATTGATCTTCACAAATTCAAACAAATCCAAATAAAATTTGTAAAATCTCAAAACAAGTTTGGGTGAACTCAGCACACTCTGGTCTTCACGCTAGTACCCATTTTTGGGAGTTCGACGCCTGCTGGTGTCGATTTTCATTTGAATAGTCGAGCTAGGGTTATACTTTTCGAGAGTAGTGAGCATTGAAGTGGGAAATGGAGGGCGGATTTGAAATCGTAGTGGAAAATGAAGTGTGTATGCTGTTTTTGGGGGAAATTGGCGCCAGAAGGTGTCGCACCTGTACTGTGATGGGCGAAGTCGGATTTCGGTGGTGGAGGGCGAGTTCAGTGGTTGGGGGATGGATGCGAAGAGGTCGCGAAGAGGAAGAACATGGTGGTGGTCTCATGGGAAAAGGTGGAACGTGGAAGGAGGTGTCGGCGATGGAAGGTTCGGTAATGGTTACTGGAAGCTTTTGGTCGCGTGGAAGAAGGAAGACTAGTGAGGAGCGGTACGAGTTAAATGGGGTAGTTGGGCTTGGCCCGTTGTGAAGGTTAAAGGCCCATTCAAATTTAATTAAGTCTTAATTTAATTTAAATAGTACTCTAACTTTTAATGCTAATATCTAACACATACGGTATCAGATTAATGAACCGTGAGTTGCGTTGGGATCGTATGGACGGGAGCAACACAATGGGACTGACCGCAAGTCCATCCGAGCTCGTTACAATTTATGGCGAAATAAATTGTCCGACTGAATCAGATAACGCAAACCGACATTTAACGGTTAACGCGTCAATGTGAGTAAATCTCACTAACTCTGTTCAGTTTATATTTGTATAAACTGTACTTTATTTTTAATGATTGATTGCTGTGTATTGATTGTTAAATTGGACTGTTAAATTGGACTGTTAAATAGATTTGATTGAAAACGTAGATATAGTTATATATAGAAAACCGTCAATCAAATATGGATTCTGATTATCAGTATATTTCATGTTGGGATGAAATTGATGTTATCTATATTGTCTAACATCTGTGATGCAGGGAAACAGGTTGGAGGAATCCGACTGGATTCCTCAACAGTTATTTTATTGTTTTTCATATATTTTGATATATGATGTGAATTATAACCTGTTGTTGATTGTGTGTATGGACGATATTGAACATCGTGATTTGATATGATTGAATACCATGACATACCGGAATGTAGATAAAGGAGATTTTTCAAAGTGATATTGAAAAATAGAATATTTATAAAGTGGAATATTTATAAATAAGGAATATTTATAAATTGGGATATTTATAGGAGATATTCAAAAAGGAAATAATTTCAAAACATTTTCTTTTGAATGGAAAGGCCTGTGTGGCGGGTTTGGGGATTTTCCCGATGCTCCCGATACAAAGGAGGTTATGGCGAATTTTCCCGGGAATTTAAGGAGTTAGAATATTTCAAGAATAAAATTTGAAAAGGGAATATTTGTAAACCATTTACAAATAGAATTGGAAAGGGAACATTATAAAAAGGACATTTGTAAAGTGTAGAACCGTTATTTAAAAGTAAATCTTTTCAAATGAAATAAAACGTTGTTAAAAAGGAAATCTTTATAAAGTGAATAAAGTAAATCGAATATAGACATTCGAAAGGAGTTAATCGAATATGGTATTCGAAGGAGTTAATCGAATATGGTATTCGAAGTTAGTTAATCGAATATGGTATTCGAAGTTAGTTAATCGAATATGGTATTCGAAGTTAGTTAAATCGAATATGGTATTCGAAGTTAGTTAAATCGAATGTGGTATTCGAAGTTAGTTAATCGAATATGGTATTCGAAGTTAGTTAATCGAATATGGTATTCGAAGTTAGTTAATCGAATATGGTATTCGAAGAAGTTAATCGAATATGGTATTCGAAGTTAGTTAATCGAATATGGTATTCGAAAGTTAGTTAATCGAATATGTTATTCGAAAGGGGTAGTTAAGTCGAGTTAACCAGTTAGAGTTAATCAGTTAGAGTTAACCAGTTAGAGTTAATCAGTTAGAGTTAACCAGTTGGAGTTAATTTGTTAGAGTTAATCGATTAGAGTTAAAACGAACTAGAGTTAATCAAATATAGTTATTTGAGACAGAGTTAGTCAAACATGGTATTCAGGATAAGTTGCCATCTCGTACGACTGCTAGCGTAATTCGCAGGGCTGTAAATAGCCTAAGGCGGTCGGATGTTTCCTGAGGGAATCAGGCGTAACCATTGTGATCGCTGCGATCTAGAGTCAAGCGAATGGAAGTAAATCGAATATTAGTTATTCGATAGGAGTTAATCCAGTTGAGTAAGTAGGGTTAAATAAGTCAAGTTAACCAGTTGAGTTAGGTAAGTCAAGTAAACCAGTAAGGTTGAGTAAGTAGGGTTAATCGAGTGGAGTTATCAAATATCACTTATTCAAAGTAGATTTATCGAATATAGTGTACTCGAAGAGAAGAGAAATCGAATATAAGTTATTCGAAGTGAGATAATCGAATATAAGTTATTCGAAGTAAGATAATCGAATATTGGTTATTCGAGAAGAAGTTACGAATAGTTGTTCGAATGGAGTTAAATAGAGTTGTCGAATAATAGTTGTTCGAATGGAGTTAAATATAGTTAGTCGAACATAGTTTATTCGAATAGAGTTAAATGGAGTTAAATCGAATATTAGTTATTCGATATGAGTAATCAAGTTAAGATAATCAAGTTAAGATAATCGAGTTAAGTTAGCAAGTTAAGTTATCAAGTCAAGATGATCGAGTTAAGTAAATAAGTTCAGTTCGTCAAGGAGTTATCGATGTTAGTTTCATCGAAAGGAGTTATCGATGTTAGTTTCATCGAAAGGAGTTATCGATGTTAGTTTCATCGAAAGGAGTTATCGATGTTAGTTTCATCGAAGGGAATTATCGATTATAGTTTAATCGAAGTAAGATTTTCAAATATGAGATATTTGAAAAAGGAAGAGTTATCGAATATTAGTTATTCGAAGAGAGATTATCGAATATCGTTTATTCGAGAAGGAGTTAGTCGAATATAGGTTATTCGAAGAAGAGTTAATCAAATAGAGATTCCTCGAGGAGAGGTAATCGGCAAATTCGATTATATCGAATTCGGGAAAGTACTTATACTTTCCAGTGTTTAAATAGAGATTTATTTATTTATAAATAAATAAGTGTTAGGTTAATTATTCACTAATAAGAATAGAAGTTATAATTAAAGTTAGATAATTCGAAAGGCTTATAACGTTATCGTTATAACCAATGTTTTAAATATAGAAGTAGATTAGTAAAATTGGATCTGAGAAAGGCGTAAAGAAGTTGTTAAAGATAAAAAGATAAACTTTGACCATTTCGAAGTTATAACGTTGTTCAGTTAAGGTCTGAGAGGTAATTATACCCCAACTTGAGTGACTTCCTTCTTAACTAAGAAATGGTAAAGTTTGATCGTAAAGGAGTTTTGGAAATGTTTTCCAAACGAGAATCAGAAATGTTTTCTGATAAAAGAAAATAAGAATTTAGAATATAGGGAAATAGGAGATAAGTAAATAAATGAACTAAAGGGATTTATGTTAAATGATGTTTGTTCGATATAATTTCCATCTGGAAATAATATCGTTGTTTGCACACTTGTTTTTCTTTGATAGTTAACTCACCGACTATCGAAGTTTTGACCATTTTAACGTTGTTAATATGGAGAGACCGGTTGGATTATTATCCAAAGAACCACTCTGTATTGGCATAAGCGTCGCGAAATCATTTATGCCAAAGATAATTGAAGACGGAGTAAAATGCAAGGGCTATCCTGTTTACAGAATAGTGCCTTCGGTTTGTCCAGTCCCAGGACAACTTGTATGGATGAAGGCCTGACAGAGTATATCTAATGGATCGCGTAAGTTGATCTGTTCAAACGTATTCACGTTTGGTGGCGGAGGAATTCGTTTCTCTTAGCTGTATACCCGTGTTATTTTTGGATAAGTCAATTTGTGATTTGGCGGGTATGACAATGTGACATTTCTAAGTGAATGAAGATGGATGTCTGACATAGTATTTCCAGACGGTCACGTACATTGATTTCTTCAACCGTACCAAGAGTGGAAGCGGAGAAGGGAACTTCTTTTAGCTGACACGTAATGTATGGTTGTAGACGTCAATTAGTGATTTTCGGTGGATCTGACAATGTGGCATTCGAAGTGAATCTGATGTGATGATAAAGCGTAGCTTCTAGCCTCATCAACCGGTAAATGACAGAAATCGGGCAGGCAGCATGGCTAAGTCGGTCGCACCGAAGTAGGGTGTATAATCACCTATCTAGTGAATATTCATTTGCTTCTTTTAATCTATCAATGCTGTCCCATATATATACGGGAACGGTTGCTGATCCCAACCGTTGGTGATGTACATTCGATACACTCAAGCGAAATGGGTGGTCGGTCATGTGTGGCTGAGTTGCAAGATGTTCTTGTTGAACTCCAGTGTATCGTTCCTAGAGTACACTGATCGGAAGGTGATTCCATACCTTGTCATAGTTGGAAATCCATTACCCAATACGTGCTTGCGGTTTTGATTGTATACTATATATGTAGAACGTGAGATGCAAGCGTTTCTACTAGACTGATATTTATTTGTACTTAGACATTATTATAATATCAGAATGATATTGTTTTGCAAAAATGTTTGGATTCTCATAAGGGAAAACCCCGTTCCGTATTCACGGCGTGGTCTTATGAGATATCATATACCTGTTTTAAATGATTTGAGTTTATTCACACCAGTCCCATGACTGACCCGGAGTTTGCTTTGTTGTTTTCCCTAAACTCTTGGGTGCCTAAATTTGTACGGGCAGTCAAGTAGTCGGGTTTTACAGATATACTGGAAGAGCGTGGAGCAGGAGGCTTCAAGATCATATGGCTATAGTTATTTCCGCCGTGTTGTAAGTGCTGTACTCTGATAAGTGTTATTGTATACATAACTGTTATATTTCAAAGTTATGTTATCTATTATATGTTATTCGTTCCGCTGTGAGGTTCGTGTTACTCTGATGTTGTGTTCTTCTTCTTCTTCTATTCTAAGTTTCTATCTTATCTATTCTCACCTTCTAATTTCTTTCATTAACTACCGGGATTTTTCGACGGTTTGGTTATCGACGTCGGGCTTACGTCGATAACCAAAGCCGCCCAAAAATCCGGGTCGTTACAGTTGGTATCAGAGCTTATGTTTTAGTGATCGGACATAACTCTGTGGCGTGACTCGGTAGAGATAGGATTAGTAATATCCTAGACTGAGTTTGAGTGTATATATATATATGAGTGCGTATATGTTATTCAATATAAATAATTTTATATTGTGGAGATTTATTGGTTGAGCTGTTTGTGAATTCTGGTCGATCAGTCTGATCCACTGTATCGGTAGGGGTTACTAAACACTCGAATACGATGGACCGACACGATATGTTTTGAAAGGAGGGTAAAAGAAATAATTTTACCCGAATATATTTTGATATAGTATATTGGTTGTGTTGGTTGTTATTATAATCAAATGAGGTTATAAGAAGTGAAATGGTTATGTAAATAACTGATCAGAATTCATATAAGTAAAGTATATGAAATAAAATGAATTAAATATGAATTTAAAGCAGATTTGGAATTAAAATAAGGAAATTTTAAGTTCCTGGGAGATTTTGAAATGTTTTCAAAATGGAAGTATTCAGTAATGGTTTTGAAATGATATAGTATTGAAATCACTTGGGTCGCTGGAAGATAATTCCGATGATGACTGCGCAGTATCATCGGTGTGATTTTCGAGTTCTAAGTGGTGGATTACTACAAAAGATTTTGATTTGAATTGTTTTGAGAAAACAAGGTGTTTAGAAATTCAAATGTTTTGAATTGGTGTTGTGATTTCAAATTAATTTGAAATGAACCCAGGAATTTGAAATTTGAAATTTAAATTTAACTTATGAAGTTAAATGGTGAAAGTGAATAATAAATTAGAATTTAACCTTGACTAAGTTAAATGAAAATAGAATTGATTAGCGGATAATCTGGATTTGGATTTGAAATGATAAGTTAAGGGTTTGGAATTTGAAACTCGAATTTGAAATTGAATTCGGCTTGAATAAGCGAATGGTTGTGTTAAGAATAACTTGGTTGGAGTTTGATTGGAAATACATTGGTATATGCTGAATTGACAGCAGGTGAAAGGGATAAAGTCGATATACCCAACAAAAAGGTACAAGTTTATATTTGATATAAGCATGAGATTTCTGAGCCGACTTGGCAAGCCGTTTGGCGTTTTGATTTTCTTTTGGGTTGGAGATGGCCCAGAGAGGAGAGTTGGAGTTTGAGCTATTGACCAGTACAAAGGAGGTGCTGGCGAAATTTTTCGAAAATTAAAAGTGTTAGAAAATTTTCAGAATTTTTGAAAATTTTAGTTAGTCGAAAGGAATTAATATTGAAATCGATATTTGTTGGTTCAGTTAAAATCAGAAATTAGGGGTAAACAAATCTTAGGAATTCCAATAGATAGGGTCGTCCTCTAACTTAGCAATTCCGAGGACGAAATTATTTTAAGTGGGGAAGAATGTAATGACCCGCATTTCCCCAGATATATAATTAATTTATTTAATTATATAATTGGTGATTTAGAGAAGTTAATGATCGTTTAATTAAATAATATTGAATATTTAATAAATAATTATAATATAATAATATATTATAATGTCGAAATAGTCGGAAATAGTGAAATTCACAATATCGTGTGAATTGAATAGCATACGAGATTTGGTGGAGTTTCGATTCGAAATATAATAACGAATATATTGAATCGACGACAGTTTGAACGTATAATTATATTATAATTTAAAATCGAGCGCGTAACGACGCGGCAGTTCGCTATTTTACGATTTGAACTTCAACTGAATGTACAGGATTCATTTTAAGCCGGATTTCTGTGAAACAAGAAACGTGTGGAGCTGGTGGAGTATATCTTTCTAGTGGAAGTGAAAAATCGGGATTTCGTCGTGTAGATTTTGAGTTATGTCCAAATCAAATTTTAGAAAAGTCGCTGTGGAATTCCTTTATAATTCGCAACGCTTTATATACGTTATAAAAGGAATTTTCGATATAAACTGAATATCGATAAATCTAAAATCTGAAATACCAAACTGTATATTCTGATATGATATTCTGGAGCTGTACGATATCATATGTGAATATATACGAGAATATAAATTTATTTACATTTAATTTATTTAAATATATTTATATATTTAAATGGATTATTCAAGGGTCTAAAAATAGCCAGTTTTGCAAACGAAGTCGGAATTCGACGAAACCAGTTTTGTTGGATCCGCAATATCAAATAGTTGTTAGATTTCCAGTTTCGTGATTTTTAGAGTCAGTGTGTGACCGTAGGGATTTTTAGAGTGAAAAACAGTCAGTATTTTGACGGTTAAAAATACACTGTGTGAGCATACGGAGTCGGAATTCGACGAAACCAGTTTCGTTGGGACCGTAATGTCTAACTCTAGCTGCATGTCCAGTTTCGTGATTTTTAGGTATTGTGTGTGATCACACGGATTTTTAGAAGTCAGAAACAAATATAAATGATTAAAATAAAATATTAAAATATTAATATAAAAATATATAGATATTTTTGTATGCCTATAAATACACCCTCTTAACTTTTCTAAAACCCTAACTTCTTCATTTCTGGTCAGAACAAATGCGCCGTCATGTTTGTTTTTATCCAGTAAAGTATATTGATCTTCACAAATTCAAACAAATCCAAATAAAATTTGTAAAATCTCAAAACAAGTTTGGGTGAACTCAGCACACTCTGGTCTTCACGCTAGTACCCATTTTTGGGAGTTCGACGCCTGCTGGTGTCGATTTTCATTTGAATAGTCGAGCTAGGGTTATACTTTTCGAGAGTAGTGAGCATTGAAGTGGGAAATGGAGGGCGGACTTGAAATCGTAGTGGAAAATGAAGTGTGTATGCTGTTTTTGGGGGAAATTGGCGCCAGAAGGTGTCGCACCTGTACTGTGATGGGCGAAGTCGGATTTCGGTGGTGGAGGGCGAGTTCAGTGGTTGGGGGATGGATGCGAAGAGGTCGCGAAGAGGAAGAACATGGTGGTGGTCTCATGGGAAAAGGTGGAACGTGGAAGGAGGTGTCGGCGATGGAAGGTTCGGTAATGGTTACTGGAAGCTTTTGGTCGCGTGGAAGAAGGAAGACTAGTGAGGAGCGGTACGAGTTAAATGGGGTAGTTGGGCTTGGCCCGTTGTGAAGGTTAAAGGCCCATTCAAATTTAATTAAGTCTTAATTTAATTTAAATAGTACTCTAACTTTTAATGCTAATATCTAACACATACGGTATCAGATTAATGAACCGTGAGTTGCGTTGGGATCGTATGGACGGGAGCAACACAATGGGACTGACCGCAAGTCCATCCGAGCTCGTTACAATTTATGGCGAAATAAATTGTCCGACTGAATCAGATAACGCAAACCGACATTTAACGGTTAACGCGTCAATGTGAGTAAATCTCACTAACTCTGTTCAGTTTATATTTGTATAAACTGTACTTTATTTTTAATGATTGATTGCTGTGTATTGATTGTTAAATTGGACTGTTAAATTGGACTGTTAAATAGATTTGATTGAAAACGTAGATATAGTTATATATAGAAAACCGTCAATCAAATATGGATTCTGATTATCAGTATATTTCATGTTGGGATGAAATTGATGTTATCTATATTGTCTAACATCTGTGATGCAGGGAAACAGGTTGGAGGAATCCGACTGGATTCCTCAACAGTTATTTTATTGTTTTTCATATATTTTGATATATGATGTGAATTATAACCTGTTGTTGATTGTGTGTATGGACGATATTGAACATCGTGATTTGATATGATTGAATACCATGACATACCGGAATGTAGATAAAGGAGATTTTTCAAAGTGATATTGAAAAATAGAATATTTATAAAGTGGAATATTTATAAATAAGGAATATTTATAAATTGGGATATTTATAGGAGATATTCAAAAAGGAAATAATTTCAAAACATTTTCTTTTGAATGGAAAGGCCTGTGTGGCGGGTTTGGGGATTTTCCCGATGCTCCCGATACAAAGGAGGTTATGGCGAATTTTCCCGGGAATTTAAGGAGTTAGAATATTTCAAGAATAAAATTTGAAAAGGGAATATTTGTAAACCATTTACAAATAGAATTGGAAAGGGAACATTATAAAAAGGACATTTGTAAAGTGTAGAACCGTTATTTAAAAGTAAATCTTTTCAAATGAAATAAAACGTTGTTAAAAAGGAAATCTTTATAAAGTGAATAAAGTAAATCGAATATAGACATTCGAAAGGAGTTAATCGAATATGGTATTCGAAGGAGTTAATCGAATATGGTATTCGAAGTTAGTTAATCGAATATGGTATTCGAAGTTAGTTAATCGAATATGGTATTCGAAGTTAGTTAAATCGAATATGGTATTCGAAGTTAGTTAAATCGAATGTGGTATTCGAAGTTAGTTAATCGAATATGGTATTCGAAGTTAGTTAATCGAATATGGTATTCGAAGTTAGTTAATCGAATATGGTATTCGAAGAAGTTAATCGAATATGGTATTCGAAGTTAGTTAATCGAATATGGTATTCGAAAGTTAGTTAATCGAATATGTTATTCGAAAGGGGTAGTTAAGTCGAGTTAACCAGTTAGAGTTAATCAGTTAGAGTTAACCAGTTAGAGTTAATCAGTTAGAGTTAACCAGTTGGAGTTAATTTGTTAGAGTTAATCGATTAGAGTTAAAACGAACTAGAGTTAATCAAATATAGTTATTTGAGACAGAGTTAGTCAAACATGGTATTCAGGATAAGTTGCCATCTCGTACGACTGCTAGCGTAATTCGCAGGGCTGTAAATAGCCTAAGGCGGTCGGATGTTTCCTGAGGGAATCAGGCGTAACCATTGTGATCGCTGCGATCTAGAGTCAAGCGAATGGAAGTAAATCGAATATTAGTTATTCGATAGGAGTTAATCCAGTTGAGTAAGTAGGGTTAAATAAGTCAAGTTAACCAGTTGAGTTAGGTAAGTCAAGTAAACCAGTAAGGTTGAGTAAGTAGGGTTAATCGAGTGGAGTTATCAAATATCACTTATTCAAAGTAGATTTATCGAATATAGTGTACTCGAAGAGAAGAGAAATCGAATATAAGTTATTCGAAGTGAGATAATCGAATATAAGTTATTCGAAGTAAGATAATCGAATATTGGTTATTCGAGAAGAAGTTACGAATAGTTGTTCGAATGGAGTTAAATAGAGTTGTCGAATAATAGTTGTTCGAATGGAGTTAAATATAGTTAGTCGAACATAGTTTATTCGAATAGAGTTAAATGGAGTTAAATCGAATATTAGTTATTCGATATGAGTAATCAAGTTAAGATAATCAAGTTAAGATAATCGAGTTAAGTTAGCAAGTTAAGTTATCAAGTCAAGATGATCGAGTTAAGTAAATAAGTTCAGTTCGTCAAGGAGTTATCGATGTTAGTTTCATCGAAAGGAGTTATCGATGTTAGTTTCATCGAAAGGAGTTATCGATGTTAGTTTCATCGAAGGGAATTATCGATTATAGTTTAATCGAAGTAAGATTTTCAAATATGAGATATTTGAAAAAGGAAGAGTTATCGAATATTAGTTATTCGAAGAGAGATTATCGAATATCGTTTATTCGAGAAGGAGTTAGTCGAATATAGGTTATTCGAAGAAGAGTTAATCAAATAGAGATTCCTCGAGGAGAGGTAATCGGCAAATTCGATTATATCGAATTCGGGAAAGTACTTATACTTTCCAGTGTTTAAATAGAGATTTATTTATTTATAAATAAATAAGTGTTAGGTTAATTATTCACTAATAAGAATAGAAGTTATAATTAAAGTTAGATAATTCGAAAGGCTTATAACGTTATCGTTATAACCAATGTTTTAAATATAGAAGTAGATTAGTAAAATTGGATCTGAGAAAGGCGTAAAGAAGTTGTTAAAGATAAAAAGATAAACTTTGACCATTTCGAAGTTATAACGTTGTTCAGTTAAGGTCTGAGAGGTAATTATACCCCAACTTGAGTGACTTCCTTCTTAACTAAGAAATGGTAAAGTTTGATCGTAAAGGAGTTTTGGAAATGTTTTCCAAACGAGAATCAGAAATGTTTTCTGATAAAAGAAAATAAGAATTTAGAATATAGGGAAATAGGAGATAAGTAAATAAATGAACTAAAGGGATTTATGTTAAATGATGTTTGTTCGATATAATTTCCATCTGGAAATAATATCGTTGTTTGCACACTTGTTTTTCTTTGATAGTTAACTCACCGACTATCGAAGTTTTGACCATTTTAACGTTGTTAATATGGAGAGACCGGTTGGATTATTATCCAAAGAACCACTCTGTATTGGCATAAGCGTCGCGAAATCATTTATGCCAAAGATAATTGAAGACGGAGTAAAATGCAAGGGCTATCCTGTTTACAGAATAGTGCCTTCGGTTTGTCCAGTCCCAGGACAACTTGTATGGATGAAGGCCTGACAGAGTATATCTAATGGATCGCGTAAGTTGATCTGTTCAAACGTATTCACGTTTGGTGGCGGAGGAATTCGTTTCTCTTAGCTGTATACCCGTGTTATTTTTGGATAAGTCAATTTGTGATTTGGCGGGTATGACAATGTGACATTTCTAAGTGAATGAAGATGGATGTCTGACATAGTATTTCCAGACGGTCACGTACATTGATTTCTTCAACCGTACCAAGAGTGGAAGCGGAGAAGGGAACTTCTTTTAGCTGACACGTAATGTATGGTTGTAGACGTCAATTAGTGATTTTCGGTGGATCTGACAATGTGGCATTCGAAGTGAATCTGATGTGATGATAAAGCGTAGCTTCTAGCCTCATCAACCGGTAAATGACAGAAATCGGGCAGGCAGCATGGCTAAGTCGGTCGCACCGAAGTAGGGTGTATAATCACCTATCTAGTGAATATTCATTTGCTTCTTTTAATCTATCAATGCTGTCCCATATATATACGGGAACGGTTGCTGATCCCAACCGTTGGTGATGTACATTCGATACACTCAAGCGAAATGGGTGGTCGGTCATGTGTGGCTGAGTTGCAAGATGTTCTTGTTGAACTCCAGTGTATCGTTCCTAGAGTACACTGATCGGAAGGTGATTCCATACCTTGTCATAGTTGGAAATCCATTACCCAATACGTGCTTGCGGTTTTGATTGTATACTATATATGTAGAACGTGAGATGCAAGCGTTTCTACTAGACTGATATTTATTTGTACTTAGACATTATTATAATATCAGAATGATATTGTTTTGCAAAAATGTTTGGATTCTCATAAGGGAAAAACCCGTTCCGTATTCACGGCGTGGTCTTATGAGATATCATATACCTGTTTTAAATGATTTGAGTTTATTCACACCAGTCCCATGACTGACCCGGAGTTTGCTTTGTTGTTTTCCCTAAACTCTTGGGTGCCTAAATTTGTACGGGCAGTCAAGTAGTCGGGTTTTACAGATATACTGGAAGAGCGTGGAGCAGGAGGCTTCAAGATCATATGGCTATAGTTATTTCCGCCGTGTTGTAAGTGCTGTACTCTGATAAGTGTTATTGTATACATAACTGTTATATTTCAAAGTTATGTTATCTATTATATGTTATTCGTTCCGCTGTGAGGTTCGTGTTACTCTGATGTTGTGTTCTTCTTCTTCTTCTATTCTAAGTTTCTATCTTATCTATTCTCACCTTCTAATTTCTTTCATTAACTACCGGGATTTTTCGACGGTTTGGTTATCGACGTCGGGCTTACGTCGATAACCAAAGCCGCCCAAAAATCCGGGTCGTTACACATATGGAGTTCTAAAGGCAGTCTTGTCTATACTATCCTTGGCCACCCTCAACTGATGAAACCCGGTAGCCAAGTCTAATTGAGAGAAAACTGTCGCACCAACAAGATGGTTGAACAAATCATCTATCCTTGGAAGTGGGTGCCTGTTTTTCTTAGTGAGCTTCTTCAACTCTTTGTAATCCACACATAAGCAAAGCGAACCATCCAGCTTAGTGGCGAATACTACTGGAGCACCCCATTCGGATATGCTTCGCCTAGTAAACCCTTTCTCAAGTAGCTCCCCTACTTGCTTGCTGAGCTCCCTCCTTTCTATCGGAGCCATATGGCGCACAGGCAATGCAACTGACTTTGGATTGTCACCAAGTATATACGGAAATCAATCTTGCGCCTCGGAGGTAAGCCCTGAACCTCCTCAAAAATATCAGGATACTCACAGACTACTAGTACAGATCATAGATCATCGATAGATGCATCAAGCGACTGTAAGAAACTAAGCATGACAGACCCTTTAGGGTCACAAGAAATCTCGAGGGTCCTCCATTGCAAGTCAAAAATCTAACGACCCTCCTCTCACAATCCAAAATGGCACCATATATGGCTAGCCAATCCATCCCTAGAATTAAACCATAGCCCATGAAACCAAGCACATATGCGTCGCATTCAAACTCGACACCCAAGACAGATATTCTCAAACCCCAACAAATCATAGACAAATGAGCCATAACCCCAATGGGGTTTGAGACAACAATGGGATCCAAAACCATAATAGTACTAAGGTGCAGAGACTCAACCACCGAATCAGATATAAAAGAATACAAAGCACCTGAGTAAAAAAGAGTTCAAATAAGATGATTGGAAAGAGAAATCAAACCTTCAACAAAAACTTTCCTACCTCTATCCGACACACTGGCCACGAGAGCATGTACCTGCCCCCAAGAAGATCTTATCCTTTGACCTTGCCCTTGCTTCTTCGGGCACTCCCTATAATTGTGTCCAAGCTCTCCACAATGGAAACAAGAATTCTTCTTTCTTTTGCAGTCTTTGACCAAATGACCATACCGTCCGCAATTATGACAGTTCCTCTTATCTCGAGCTTTGTCGTTCTTTCCGCCCTTCTTTTGTTGTTATAGTTCTTTCTTGGGCCACACTTTCTTGTTTTGTGTTTCCTCAATCTTAGCCACTTTCTTTCTACCTTTATCTTCTTCATGCGTCAATGCCATATCAACGAGTTTCTCAAAAGTTTCTCTCATCAGAATATGAGACATAGCCAACCCATGAAGGGGTTCATTCAATCCTCTAACAAACCTCAAAGATTTCTTGTGCGGGGTATTCACTAACTCCAAACCAAACCTCGCCAATTGATTAAATTTATTAACACACTCTTTGACCGACATGTCCCCTTGCTTAAGTGCCAAAAACCTTTCCATTTACATACTTTGCTTGGATTGAAAAAGAAAGTTTATTTCGAATCTCTGTCCCAAGTCTCAACTAGACGATATGCGTGCGTCACTACCCACCAGAATGAAGCCTCATATTTCAGCTGCCAAACGGCCAACTGAATCTTTCTACGGTCGTTAACCTCAAAAATTGCAAATAAATCCTCTGTCTATTTGAGCCAATTCCTTGCTTCTACAAAAGTCTCAGTTCGTCGGAATGGCTTCCCTCCCATAGCATAGAAGTCCTTACATATCTTAGAGACGTTAACTGCTCGTGGAGGGGGAGGAGGAGGAACAGTGGCTGCAGCTAGGGAAGGGGCGTCTGCTTGGCTTCCGGCAGGCGCCGTAACCTCAAGATACCTACGGAACCAACCTGGTATCATAACACACTCGGGAAGAATTGGTTCCCTAAACATGCTGAAAAAGAAAAGAAAAAAGGAATTAAATAGAGAATCGAAAGATTTTTCGTATGGCTTTAGGGAATATGTTTTTCAAAACAGAGTTTTCTTTTGAAAATGCTTTCTTTTAAAACCTTTTTGAAAATAATTTTCAAAATCTTTTATCCGATCTGGTAACTGTAACACCCCCTAATTTTATAACAATAAAATTCACAAATTAAAGTATACTTAATTTTTAGAAGAAGAATTAAGTGAAATGGGTTGCGCTATTATGTTCGTCTCAAAATTTTGGGTCAAGATAGACATTTGGTTTACATAAAACGGATAACTTATGAAGAAGTTATTAAGCCTTGAAGTTTGTATGCATATGAGAGAAATATATATATATATAGATATATATAAAAAAATACTCAAAAAAAGTTTAAAACAACGAATCGGGAGGGGGAATAGCCGAACCGCACCATTTTTGGAGTCGACTCGAGCCTCGCTAGGTCGACTAGAGGTCGATCCAGGGTGTTTGGCTGTCAACCAGTGGCCCGATTCGTCCTAAGGGCTGATGTGGCATCTGAGTGGTCCTGATGGTTCTGGTTATCCCTAGGTTATTCCGACGGCTCTTATTAAATTAAACTTCTATAAAAACACTCCTAAACCCCTAACCCTTATCACATTAATTCATAACAAGAGCCGCCATGCCGTCAATGGAGAACCTAGAGTAGCCGCCATACACTTTCAACCCTAAAGCAAGATAGAAGCTTGAATCAAAATCAAATCAAATCTAAATAACGATTAGTCTACATCAAAGGCGAGCAATTCAGTTTCAGAATACAGATCCCAGAAAGACAAGACTATTCTTTTTAATTGTGAGTATGATAGCTTTCACAAAATAATTAATTAATTTAATTATGATAAGATATAATTGGGATTATGAGAATATGATTTTGAATCATGTGATGTAAATTATATGTATGTTTGTGGTGTTGAATCATATGTTAGTCTTATGCAAGTTGGATCATATGTTAGTTCTTATGTGAATCTTATGCAAGTTTGTGATGATTGGATCATATATTCATGTATGAATCTTATGCAAGTTTGGGTTGTTAAAATTTATGTGAGACATGTATATGCATATGCTAGTTTATGTGACATTAACCTTTATGTCTAGATCCATATGCAAGTTTACATCTTTATGTTTAGACCCATATGCAAGTTTACATCTTTATGTTTAGATCTATATGCAAGTTTACATCTTTATGTTTAGATATATATATATGCAAGTTTACATCTTTATGTTTAGATCCATATGCAAGTTCACACATTTATGTTTGGATCTATATCAGTACATAAGTTATGCAAGTTTATGCCCATTACCTATGCTAGTTTTGTATCATATGCTGGTTTGAATGAAATTCATATGCAAGTTATTGGCTATGTAACCTTATGTCATGATCCTTATATCTATTTTATGTGTTATGTGATGTTGTTTTTCTTTTTATAAGACTATTTGCGAGTCTAACATATGTCATATGAAAACGTACGAATAGTGTGGGGATGATGGGATAATATTGAATATACATAAATTGTGAATTGGCATAAAATGGCCTTAAAAGGCATATAATTAATTAGAGACATTAATTGGCATAATTGGCATTTATGGACATGATTTTAAGAGATAATTATGGACATAAATAAATTTGGAATTTATTGACAAATTTGAATAGGGATATTAATCCAATTTGGGGTTAAATAAAGATGTGTAATAATTAACCGCCTAAGACACGAGGTTAGACTCTTTTGTGGTGTAAGACCGCCTGGACTCGCCCGGCAAATCCAGCAGCCACAAATGCCAGTCTAATGTGAGAGGTCAAAGGCACGAATTAAATGCGTAACAATTGTAAAGACACGAGGTTAGGCTTGTTTGCGGTATAAGACTTCCCGGATCCGCCCGGCAAATCCAGCAACCGCAAATGTCAGCCTAATATGGTAGGTCTTTACAAGGTTACGGTTCTAATGAATTAAGTAACACTTAACCAGATAAACATGTGGTGGGACATGGGGGGTTAAGTGGGTGCCTTGGGTGGCATGTGAAATTAAGTGGGTGCCTTGGGTGGCATGTGAAATACAATTAGATGCACTTAACCAAGATTGAAACATGTAAGAAGACATGAATAAGAATGTGGTTAAGTGGGGAAACCTTAGTGGGGACCAAGCATAGGTGGAAGGCTTGTGTCAAGCATGGGGGTCCTTTTCAAACCAGTAACCCATTAAGTATCTTTGTGAGCTCGACCCAAGTCGAGGACGGGACACGCTTACTAGATTTGATTGTAAGAGGTCAAAACGGGTTAGCGGTGGCAACGCAAGTCCAACAGGGTCATGTGCGGGCGTGGGCCCGGGCTGGTAGGTAAGACATTGTTGCATCGTGTAGATATAAGCCGTGCATCTTTGGTGGTATCGGGTTGCCACTTTGGGGAGTGATACACCCCATTGTGGGACCAGCATGGGTATCTACGAGTTAGGGAGCCGATCGAATGAGGGTAGTGGGTACAACTAGTGGAGATAGGGGCAGACGACACCTATGAAGGCAGCTAGGGGTACACGAAACTACCATTATCATTATTAAGTTCTGTAGATGGGATCAACTTTTAGGGTGACTAGTGGTGGTGCAGTATAGTAATTATCCTATAGTGATTAGGAACGAGATTAACGCTAGAATATTCCTCTTATTTGCTTTGTCATGCCCACTTGTTTCATGGTCATATCTTATCTTACCAGTTTATGCCTTATCCTAGTTACTTTAATAATTATATTGTTACAGTTATTATACTCGCCAGACTTTATGTATGACCCCCTTGTTTTCGCCTCTTTTCTTCCTTATCCTCCCCCCCAGGTTCTCAGGGTAGGACTAGTACTAGTGGAGCTTGATCTCGGATCTCTTTCTATCTCTTTTGGAAGTGCTTGGATTGCTAAAAGTAAAGTTTAGCTCATCTCTTTTATGGCTACTTGTGTTGGGGTTTATGCTTTTTATTTTATGTACTATGAAACAATTTATCAAGATGGATATTAAGTGTACTTGGTTTATGAAGTTGTTGTAATCAAATTATTTCTCCACTGCAATAAAAGTTATTTTAAAATTTTCAAGTACCATTATTTATATTTGTCTTGTTATATTCTGTTCTATACACTAAATACGCTCCATGGAAGTTAATTCATTCCCTTTGTGAGTGACATTAATGGATGTGGGGTGTTACAGTAACCTTCAGCTCTGATACCAAATGTGACACCCTACGTCCGTTAATGTCACTCTTTATCAGAATCAGAAACATTACAAGAAAGATATAAAATAACAACAGAATTTAAAACTTTATTAAACAGAAAACATCGTGGTCCAAAACATAGTTACATCATAAGTCTGAAATACAAAAAACCCATTACATCAACTTAAAACTTCTGTCTTATACTAAAATCATCAGTACAGTAATAAAAGAAGCATAGTTCCCCATAAATATAGCCACATCAGAGAAGACAGGAAATCAAAGCGGTACATCTAAGCAGCTCCCAACAGAATGAATGAGAGAATCCAAATCAAGCCTGAGTATTCCCAACCAGAGAACCTTGGGCGGAAACGAAAGAGAGAGAAAAGGAAACAAAATGGGTCAGACATAAAGTCTGGCGATTCTAGTTACTTTGAGCATATAAATAAGTAAAAGCATCACTATAGACATATATACTGGATGAGAGAGATAACAACATCATAAGGCAAGTATAACAGACTGACAGACTGAGAAGGATAAACAGGATAAACATGATGGAATATATTGCGCTTCTCAAGTACTTTTCTCTGCACTAATACTAGTATAACAAGAACAAGATGATCCCAACTAGAAAAAAAGGTAGGCTTAGGTGTACTTCTAGTAACAGGTTTTACCCCAACGATAATAACAGGTAACCCAACAGGAATGACACGTGTTACACCCAACAAGAATAACAGGCTCCCAACAAGCAAGACTAGACGTACCATAATTACTACCCCCAATCGATCGGCTCCATATCCATTAGATACCCTGTGCTGGCCCTACAGTAGGATGTATCACTTCCTAAAGTGGCAACCCGTTATTTTCAGGATATGCACAACCATATCTACAGATGTCACAAAATCTTATCTTCCCGAGTAAGCGGACCCATGCATGCACATGACTCCGATGGAACGCGCCGTCAACAGCCTTACCCAAGTGACCTCTTATAATCAGCTCAGTAAGTGTGCCTCGACCCCGACCTAGTTTGGAGTACTCGTTTGACACATATATGGGTTATTGACTGAAACGGATCCCACACAACAGATGATACAAGCTTCCCTCCTAGGCTTGCATCCCCACTACTAGGATTTTAACAGGTTATGTCTAACAATTTAACAAGGTTTCATAACACCACATGTAAAATAGGTTAAGTTTTGTCGCGTATATATATAGCCCGCACCCACAAGATTAACTTAACCCCCACTTATTCAAGCAAGTTCACTTAACCCCTAATTAATTTAACAGGTTCATGTAACCCCCCTACAGATTTATACTGGTTAACTATTATAGGTTAAAAAGTTAGCCATTTGTAGCTTATTAATGGACTAGACCTCTCACATTAAGTCTACTACTTGCAGATGCTGGATATGCCAGGCAGTTTCGGGCAGACTTCTACCACAAGACGGACTTAACCTCGTGTCTTAGCACCGATATGTGTATATTTTTGCACTCAACCCCTCACATTAGATTAACCACTTGTGGACGCTAGATTTATCGGCTGGCTCCGAGCAAACTTCTACCACAAGTGTAATCTAACCTCGTGTCTAAGTGCGGTTACAGTTTCTAATTACTGTAAACTTAGGCATGTTCATTATTAACCAATTTTCTTGTTTATCCAAGATTATCCCCCAAATCCCAATTTGATTCATAATGCAAGTTATGCCCAAATTAAAGTTTTAGATCAAGGTATAAATTATGCCTAAATCCCAATCATGTTCTAATATAAGTTATGCCCCAAATTAACATTCCCCATCATTCCTAATTTCGTGCGCTCGCATATTTCAGCCTTTACTCTTTGTCAAGTCATGCATCAAGCTACAAATTCTGCCACGTCTTTCTTCATGCTGGTCCAAAAGAAAACCTTCTTCATGTCTCGATACATTTTGTCGCCGCCTGGATGGATAGTCATCTGAGATTGATGAGCTTCCTCAAGTATTGCCTTAAGCAATTCCCCAATCTTAGGGACACATATCCTTCCATCTCGTCTTAGACACCCTTTATCATCCATAGTACATCTAGTAAGGTGACTAGAAGTATCTCCTATATCAAGCCTATCCAAGATGTTAGAAATCGGCGGGTCCTCTTGTTGCGTAGATCCAATTTGCTCCAATAGAGTAGGTCGCATCTCTAAAGAGGCTAACAATCCAACTATGAAATCCGTAGAAGGCTTATATTCAAAAGTTGAGATGTACTCCAAGATCCACCATTCTACGAATGGAGGACTCAAAGTCATCATTTGCCTACTCAGTGCGTCCGCCATTACATAATCCTTACCATGGGTATAAGCTATCTCAAAGTCGTAGGACACTAGGAACTCCATCCATCTTTCCTACCTAAGGCTGAGATCTTTTTGCGAGAACAAGTACTTGAGCGATTTATGATCTGTATATAGCTCAAATTTTTCTCCAAGTAAATAGTGTCACCAAGACTTCAATGCGAATATTATAGCAGCCAACTCTAGATTGTGGGCTAGGTAGCTCTTTTCGTGAATCCTCAACTGCCTGCTTCCATAACGCACTACACTTCCCTCTTGCATCAGAACAGCACCAAGCCCTGTGCCACATGCATCGGTGTAAATCATAAACATCTTGCTTCCATCTGGAAGAGTCAGAACTCCAGCTATTGTCAAAGCTCTCTTCAACCTATGAAAGGCGTCCTTACAATCAATGCTCCATGAAAAAGCTAAAAAAAATTGTCAATCGGCTAAAGCGAGGCTGATACTCTTGCAAAATCTTTGATAAACTTTCTATAATTTCCCGCCAACCCTAGGAAACTTCTCACCTCCATTACATTCTTTGGAGCCCTCCAATCTTGAACTGCAACGACTTTCACGAGATCCACTGCTATCCTGTCCTTGGAGACCACATGCCTAAGGAACTATACTCTCTTTCTCCAAAAATGACACTTATAAAACTTTGCCTTGAGCTGATGTGACCTGAGAGTTTGTAGAACCTCTCCTACAACTTGTTCAAAAACTCCCTAAACACCCTACTCATCAAGTCCACAAAGCAGGCGGGTGCATTGGTTAAACCAAAAGGCATAACCAACCATTAGAAAAAGCCATATGGAGTTCTAAATGTGGTCTTATCAATGCTGTCTTCTGCCAATCTTAACTGATGAAACCCTGTGGTCAGATCCATCTGCGAGAAAACGAATTTGCCTACTAGTTGGTCGAATAGATCGTCAATTCTTGGTAGTGGGAGCCTATTCTTCTTAGTGAGCTTATTTAGCTCTCTGTAATCCACACATAGACGAAGTGAGTCATCTGCCTTAGTTGCGATGGCGATTGGATCTCCCCACTCTGAAATGCTTCACCTAATAAAACCTTTCTTGAATAGCTCCCCTACTTGCTTACTGTGCTCCATCCTTTCCCAGGAGCCATGTAGCGTACTAGCAGAGAAACTTGCTTTGCATGCTCTAACAAATAAATCTGGAAGTCTATCTCACGCTTTGGAGGTAGTCCCTTAACCTCCTCAAATACATCCGAGTATTCTCTAGCTAAGGGCACAGATCGCAAGTCGTTAATAGAAGTATCAAGTGATTCTAGAAAATTGAGCATCAACGACTTCGTGGGTCACAGGAAATTTCCGAGAGTCCTACCATGACAGGGAAACAAGTCTAACCACTCTCTTTTCGTAATCAAGAATGGCACCATACATGGCTAGCTAATCCATGCCTAGAATCAAACTATAGCCTATAAAGCCCAAAACATATGTGTCACATTCAAACTCGACGCCGAAGACAGAAATTCTCAAACCCCTACACATCATGGATAAATGAGTTGATCCTCCTATGGGGTTTGAGATTATTACAGGTTCAGAGACTATACTAGTATTTAGGTGCAAACTATATACTAAAGAACTGGATATAAATGAGTGTGAAGCACCAGAATCAAACAAGGTTCGAACAAGATAGTCAAAAAGGAAAATCAAACCTTTAATCGTGACTTTCCTACTTCGATCAGGTCTACTTGCTTCCAAAGCATGCACTTGTCCAGAAGTTCATGCCCCTTGCTCTTACTTTCTAGGGAATTTCTTTATAAAGTGTCCCATTTTTCCACAGTTAAAGCAAGCTCCCTTGGTCTTTCTGCGGTCTTTTACAAAGTAACCCATACCACCGCAACCATGACACTTTACCTCCTTTCTTATTTGGGCCTTGTCAGGCTTTCCAGCTTTCTTTTGTTACTTTTGTTTTCCTTTTCTGGGCCATCGTTTCTGCTTTTCACCCTTAGCTTAAGCCTCCTCAGTCTTAGTCTCTTCCTTTTCTCCCTTGCCATCTTCTTGCATAAGCGCCATATCAACTAGCCTTTCAAAAGTTTCCCCCATCGGTATGTGAGAGAAAGAAAGTCCTTGGAGAGGTTTATTCAACCCTCTCGCAAATCTAAGTGCCATCTTGTGGGGAGTACTCACCAACACTAGTCCTAACCTCACTAGTTGATTAAACTTGTTCACATATTCCTTAATCGGCATGTCTCCTTGCTAAAAAGCAAAGAACCTTTCCATTTGTAGCCCCTCCTCTACCTGAGATAAGAATTTCACCTCGAACCTTTGCCTAAAGTACTCCCAAGTCACCACTGGTTGTCCAGCTTGCATTACTTCCCACCAGTAGGGAGCCTCATCTTTAAGTTGTCACGCAGCCAGTTGTATTTTCCTTCGGTTGTCGACCTTAAAAAGTCCAAACAAGTTTTCCGTCTCTTGTAGCCTATTCTGTGCTTCAATAAAGTTTTCAGTTCCAAAAAATGTTTTTCCTCCTGTAGCGCATAAGTCTTTGCATATCTTAAAGAAGTTATCAACTCGAGGAGGTGGAGGAACAACAGCTGCAGCTGGGGAAGGGGCATTAACTTGACCTCTAGCAAGTGCCGTAGCCTCGAGAAATCTACGGAACCATGCCGGTATTTGAACGCCCTCGGAAAGATTGGGTTCCCCAGACATGCTGAAAAGAAAGAAAAGGAATTCAAGAAGAGATCGAGATAATTTCGACTATGGCTTGCGGGGATATGTTTTTTAAAAACAGATTTTTATTTGAAAATACTTTGCTTTTGAAAATGGTTTTAAAAACTATCCTCTGATCTTGTAACCTTCAACTCTGATACCAAATTGGACCCCACACATCCATTAACGTCACTCATAAAAGAATGCGTTAAGTTCCGTGAAGCGCAATAGGTAATCATCACGGAACATTTCCAAGACATATAAAATATGCAGTAGAATTTTTTTTAAATTTATTAAAGAAGATAAAGCATAGTGTCAGAAATACATCAAAACCCAGTTACATCTAGCAAACAGTCTCAAATCTGTCTTTCAAGTCATCTCAGAAAATAAAATACCAAAGTACATAAAATCATATCCTATGCCATAAACCAAACTAAAGTGGAAAGCAAGTCAAAGCGATACATCTTAAGAAGTCAAAGTCGAAGTTGAAGAGAAATCCTAGCTACTACTGAGTGCTACCACTCTGAGGACCCGAGGAGAGGGAAAAGGAAGAAAGTGGCAACAAAAAAAAGGTCAAACATAAAGTCTGGCGAGTTCCTGTGACTTACGAATATGCATATATAGGAATGCCAAGACAGGTAAATAAGATTGGATAAGAAAAGTACAGCATCACAACAGATAAACTAAACAAAATAGCAGGATGTACATAATAACAGGAAAACACTTATGATCGGATAATGCTTCACATTTATATCCTAAAAACAGGTAATGTTTGAACATATATGACTGCACCAATACTAGTATAATAGGTTCAACATGATTAGGTTCTTTACCTGATTACATATCAGCAGGATAACAACAAGATTAATAATAGAAAATAACAGCAGGATTATACAACAGGATTAGGTGTATCATAATTACATAACAGGATTAGGTGTTAACTTAATTACATAACAGCAGGATTAGTTGTGCCCTAATTACTGCACAAGCGATCGGCTCCCTACTATGTAAATACGCCATGTCAGCCCCGATAGTAGGGTGTTCACTCCCTAACCCAACAACCATATAACACAGACCTATTTACCGTTGTTATAGCGTTTTATCTTCCCTAGTCGGACCAATGCACGCTCATGTCTCCATTGGAACGCGCCCGTAACCACCCCTATGTGAACCTCTTAATATCAAGTTCAGTAAAGCGTGCCCTGACCACTACCTAGTATGGGACCCCCAGAGAAGATACCTTTAGGGATACTGACTGATATGGGTTCCAAACAAGAGATTGACACAAGACAAACCCCCTAAGCTTGTGCCCTTGATTAACTAGGATTTAAGAGTCCCCAAAACTCGATACAATAGCAGAAGGGGGACCTCTTTTCTTATTAATTTTCATGTTTAACCTAGCAGGTTAAGGTTTACTTAATAAGCAAGTTTGTAATGTTATTATGTGTACAACCCTATTCCTAACATGTCATTTACTTAATGCCCGTTTAATTCAAAGTTAACATGTTTAGTCCCTATGCATATTGTTTATAAACTACATTCCCAAGTTACAGGTTTATGCATAATGTCAATTTACAAAAAGTATCTACAGTAAGTCTAAACAGGTCTATCTAGCCTTTTTCCCAATTTATAATCAATTTAGTCTAAGTAAATAACATGATTAAATTCCTCTTTCATATTATTCATTATTGCCCCCTAAGTGTACGCCTATTCCAATTGGGTATAGCTTAGGCTTTCTAAGGCCTTGGCTTGTCATAAAATAAAAAGGAAAACAGAGGGGGAGGAATAGAATCAAATCACGTATGTATATAGACAAGACTAGAAATAAACATAAAAAATGGAAAAAGGAAGATAGATACATATAATTTGTTAATCTTTCCAACATTACAAGCATATGTATAACTTGTTTAATTAAAAACATCACATGCATATGTATAACAAGTTTTAATGACATCACATGCCTATGTATAATAGGTTTTTAATGACATCATAGGCATATGTAAAATAGGTTTATAATGACATCACAGGAATATGTGTAACAGGTTTATAATGGCATCATAGGCATACGTATAACAAGTTTATAATGACGTAAGTGATAACAATGAATCAGGTATACTTATTTTACTATAGAAGGTATATTTATTTTATTGTAGATCCTAGCCAGTTTTATTTAACTGTCGTGTTCAAGGCCTAAGAAATTAGGTCTGTAAATAACTGTAACTCACAGTGAGCCTTGTGAAGATAAATATGTATAACGCTAGGCCACAGAAAGTCCAAATCCAATCCAAGTTGTATGTGTACAAGTCTTGACATTGCCTCTTCTCAATCCAATCTCTAGCAGCATTCCCCCATTATACGTATATAATTTTTAGAATAATTTGATGGAGATAGAAGAAGATATGAAGAAAATTTGTGTGAATTGTGAATGAGGAAATCCATCTATTTATAGAGTTATAGAGCCAACATCAACCTTAGATCTAGGTTTTAAATATGAACCGTACACGTCATGCTAAGTCATCATGCACTGGGACACAAAACCGTCCAAGTATAGAGGGAAGAATTCAGATGGATCCACGTTGGGTCGACCCATCTTGTAACACCCCGAAAAATTCTATAACTGTGAAATTAACAAATTAAAGTATAATTAATCTGAAATCAAAGAACTAAGGGAAACGGGATACGCCATTGCGTTCGTCTCGGAAAAATACGCGAAATAGAGTCCGAGTTTTCGAAAAACAGAGTCCGTATGAAGAAGATATGGCCTTCGGAAGTTTTGAATTAAATTTAAAATTCAAACAGAATTAAATAATTAAATATTCCGAAGTGGGGCCCAATGGGCCAGGGTGGAAGAACACCCGCCTGGGCCACCCAGGTCGACTGGGCTGTCGACCTGGGCTACCCATGTCGACAGGGCTGTCGACAGCCCTGTCGACAGGGGTATCGACCTGGTCGAGCCCAGTCTAACCTGGCTGGCCAGGTCTGTGTTCCTCCGATTTTCTGTGGTTTGCTTTGTCATTAGGGCTAGGTGGCAGGCTCTAATTGGTCTCTCTATCGAATGAATGGCTACGATCAATCCAGGCAACATCAATGGTCCTAATCAGTTCCTAACCTCTATATAAACAACCCTAGACTAAACCCTAATCTATTCATTCAAAATTAAGAACATAGCCGCCATGTTGCTGAGGAACGACTAGAGGTAGCCGCCAACTAGAGAGAGGATTAGGAGGAAAATTCTAAAGCTTAAAGAGACCTAAATCAAATCAATTCAACAAAGGAATCATATCTCTTAATTAGAGAATTCGCCGCAACCATTGTAAGTAGAGTATTACTTTGGTATGAACAAATGATTGTGTAGATATGTATGCTTGAATTGTGGCAATGAAATTCATATTTGTGCGATTTATATACTTTTGGATATTCTGAATTATGTCATTTAATTATAAAGAACTACATGCGGTAGTTCTATGCAAATATACGTTTGGAATATTCGCAAATTATGTGACCTATGTTGAAGCTACATGTATGTAGTTGATTGAAATTCATGCAAGTTTGGGGCTTTGTTATTATGCCATCATAATGTGTATTTTTATACAAACATCACCTTTGTGAAGTAATTGGAATAAGCTTGGGTTATCATAATCCATATGAAATTATGTTAAAAATTGGGTATCATGTTTTAAGCCATGCTTTTGTACTAGAAAACCTATTTGCAAACTTATGAATATGGCTAGGCTATGATTGATATTTGGCATAATTGAAATTCATGTTAAGTCTATCTTGTTTAAAAAGAATTATATGATGACATATGTGAGACATGGCTAGGTTAGACTCAAAAATCCCTTTTTGCAAGTTTAAAGCAAACACCATGTTTAGGAATCTTTATGCATAAGTATATTTATACCATCGTTATTAGACTTAAATCATGATTAAATTGAACTATGCTTTTGTGTTAGTAACAAAGTATCCCCTTTGTAAACATGTAGAAACCTTATGAACATGACTTGTTTATATTTATGCCATGAACAAATTTAACTATACCTATGCCATGCTTATGTTTGATATTATGCCATGCTTATGTTTGACATCATGCCATGCTTATGCTAGAAATATTTATGCCATGCTTATGTTTGACATTATGCATAAATAAGAATATAGGTTCATGTTGCAGTTAAACCTATGCAAGTTCACATGCTTTGATTCATGTCACCTATGTTACCACTATGCAAGTACACCAGTTTCTATTATGTATTTCCAACGTCATATGCAAGTTCATGCGCTCACCTTCCCCTCTTTGTGTATGTAATCACGCTTTAAGCCTCCCCTTTTCGCATGGCTAAATTGGGCTTTAAAAGGATAAGCCCAATATACATATAAACGGACGTGTAAAACGGGGGAAAATAACGTTGGGTTAAAATTAATTAATGAATGAAAATATAAAATAGAAGGGCCCAAATTCAAGTATGGGTTGGGCCCGTGATTGGTGTAACCTTTACACCATTAACTTAATAATGGGCCGCAAATATTTACATATAAGAAATAAAGAAGAATGACAAAATATGTAAATGTAGAACATACGATGTGTTTAACCCGAGGTTGGATTGAGTTGTGATGTAAACCTGCCCGGAACCGCCCGGCTGTCCAGTAGTCACAACAATACCTATCCAATGTGGGAGGTTAAACATGGAGCCCAATAAGGACCCGAGGTTAGACTGAGTTGTGGCGTAAGACTGCCCGGAACCAACCGGCAACAGGCAGCCACAACAATACCTGTCTAATGTGAGAGGTCAGGGCCTTAATAAGACAATTAAGGCTGAGTCAGGATTGTTAGGATTAAGTGAACTAAAGACTTAATCAAAATGGAACATGCTAAACTAAACGGACTGGTGGGGTTAGGTTAGGAAACACTTAACCAACTTAGCATGTTGGCTAGAGATAGAAAACCTAGTAACGGGGGGGACCCTTTTCAGCAGTAACCCAAAAAGGTGTATCAGGATACCCTGAAACTAGGCAGGGTGGGGCACGATTACTGGGCTGATTGTAAGAGGTCAAAACGACGGCGGTGGTGTAGCAGTGTAGGTTCTAACGGAGTGCGGGCGTGCACACACTCCGGTGCAGAAAAATAAGGCACTGGACACCAGTACCATACATGTGCACTCTAAGGTTGTGTCGGGTTGCCACTATGGGACTTGATACACCCCATGGTGGGACCAGCATAGGTAACTACAACATCGGGGGCCGTAAGACACATGTAACTATGCGAGTAGGAGCCGATCATCATAGAGTTGATCACATCACCCTGATTTTGGGGTGCCAGTTGGAAACTAGTTTATATGGGTTCAGAGATTAACATGGGGTACGATAGTATATTCGACCCTAGACAACTTAACCAAGTTTATAGTGCATGCCCACTTCTTGTTTATACTTATCATACCCAGTTCTTTATTCATAGACAAAATAGTACTAGACTTACTCAGGCTTTATGTCTGACTCTACTTTTCTTTCGTCTTCTTTCTTCCGTTTCCCCCCCCCCCCAAGGTCCTCAGGGAGGGAACACAGCAGCTTGACCAACCTCAACATCCAGCTTGAAGAAGAGAAATGTATTGCTTGGACTTTCCTGTTTTGAACTATGGCTTTGGACAATCCACAATGGGGCTTTTGCAGTTTAACTATGTTTTATTTATGCTTCTTTAAATAATGTACTCAAGACAGATTATGAAAGTGTTATGTTATGTTTTTGGAAAGGATGTTGTTGTAACACGTATTTGACTTTATGAAATAAAAGTTTGTTGTTCTTCCGCTGTTTACAAATATGTGTTCTTATATCTGTCTTGTATATCTGTGACTTGTACTTATAAACCTCCACCAAAATTAGGGCATTCCCTTTGAGAGTGACCCTAACGGAGGTGGGGTGTTTCACATCTACCCCCTGGGTTGACCTGTGGGAAAACTTAGCCTGGAGTGGTTCGTCCCCTAACAGGATGATTTCCCTCTTACTTTTCGTGCTTCTTCATTTCGTAATTATGGAATACTATATTATATATATAAGCCTTTTATATGTATACAAGCTTCTAGAAACCGTAACTTCTTCATACGTTGTCAGTTTTACGCCGAACTTGGGGTCTATTTGAACCAAAATTCTGAGATGAACACAACGGTAGTGCCGATTTCAGTTAATTATGAATGTTTATAATGGTTATAGTGTATTTTAGTTTGGGGTGTTACATTCACCCTCCCAAGTTAAGCTAAGTTTAGGGCAATCGTCTCTCATGGATAGCCAAAAGGGAAGGGAACCATCTAAGCTTGACATGCAGGACATAGTTTAGTGCTGAATGACATAAGCAAATTCGAGATCCAAAAACCTAATTGATATACAAAATACCCCAGCAAAAACGAAAAACCAAGTACTCCAGACTGTAAACACTAGTGTAACACTCTGTAATTTTAAAACGGGACATAAGAGATAATTAAAGAATAATTAATCTTTAAAATAAGAATTGGGTGAAACGGGTTACGCCATTACGTTCGTCTCGGAATTCTTCTTGAGATAGAGTCTGATTTTGCATGAATCGGACTCCATATGAAGAAGTTATGGAGGTTAGAAGTTTTCAAGTTTAAGCAGAAATTAAATTAAAATAATAATTAAATAATTAAAGCAGATTCGAATTTCAAAACTTTAGAAAAACAGCTGAGCGGGAAATTTCCTGCTCAGGGGTGTCGACCCCCCCCAGAGGGTGTCGACATAGGTGTCGACCCCCCTAGGGGTGTCGACCCCCTGTACGGTCGACACCTGCAAACTGATCTGGACAGTGATGATTTTCTAAGGTGTTAGGGCATATATGTCATATTTTGGTTGGCTCTCTTAGGTTTGGATGGCTTTGATAACTACTAGGTTGATTTAAAGGCCCATATTAATCCTAAACATCTATATATACATAGCTAAACCTAAACCCTAACCTCACAACCCTAAACTATGATGCTGTCATGTTGTTCATCTACAAACTAACCTAGCCGCCACCATAAAAAATCAAATTCTAGATTAAAGATAAAAAGATAAGAGATAAAGATTCAAAGCCTAGGAATTGCGAAAAGGAATTCTAGAACAACAATGAACGGATCAACGCCTACATCAATGGATTAGCTTAGCAATTTCAAAAATCAGATCCCAGAATTCAAGATCCATTTTGTGTGAGTGCAGTTACTTTCACAAGATAATTGTTTAAACGTAATTGTGATGAGTTATGAATTGGACTGTATGAAAATGTTTGCAAATCATATAAAGTTTATGTCTTTGCAAATTATGTTTTGATTTATGCTTGATTTGATTCATTATATGCAAGTTATGTTCTATGTTAATTCATATGCCTAATTACATATGCAAGTTATGTATGCAAGTTTGCTCGATCTATGCAAGTTATGAAAGATTATATGCAAGTCATGTTCATATATGTAAGATCATATTTTATATGTTCATATGTTTAGATCTACACGTTTATATGATTAGATCCATATCAGTCCATATATTTAGAACTATATGTTCATATGTTTAAATCTACATGTTTATATGATTAGATACATATCAGCCCATATGTTTAGAACTATATGTTCATATGTTTAGATCTACATGTTTACATGATTAGATGCATATCAGTCCATATGTTTATAACTATATGTTCATATGTTTAGATCTACATGTTTATATGATTAGATTCATACCAGTTCATATGTTTAAATCCGTGCAAGTTTATGTTTAGATCTATGCTAGTTCGCATTCCATATGTTGATTGGATCTATTTTTATATGTTTACTAGATTTATGCAGCCTTAGATCTATATTGTTTATGCCAGTTATGATGTCATGTGTTTCTTCCCTTTTTTCCTTTTTTTATGAGTTGGGCTAATTGCGAGTCTAACATATCACATGAACTATACGTACAAACGACATGGGAAAGTTGGGGAAAAGTTTGGGTAAAAGTTGAATATCATGTAATTGGCATAAAATGGGGTTGTAATCATATAATTAATTTTGGGCATAACTAGAAAATGTGGCATAACTTGAATTGACCACACTTATGGATAATTTACATATAAACTTGGACATGAATGGTAAATATGTAAATTGGCTAAAAGATGAACGTGCCTAACCCGAGGTTAGATTAAGTTGCGGTGTAAGACTGCCCGGAACCGCCCGACACATCCAGCGACCGCAACAACATAGATCTAATGTGAGAGGTTAGCACATTTAGCCCAAAAACCCGAGGTTAGAATGAGTTTGCGGTAGAAGTCTGCTCGGAACCGCCCAGCACATCCAGCAACCGCAAATAATAGTTCTAATGTGAGAGGTTGGTGCTTTAATGAAAAATTAAGGCTAAGGAATAGACATGCTAAAAATGAAAAGGTTAAGTAACATATGTATAGACGATACTTAACCAATACAACATGTTAGGTGGGTGGGTTAAGTTAACATTGACAAGAAGACAACTGAACCAATATTATATGAATAAAGTGGATAGGATTAAGGCAAGCTTACCCAATAGTACATATGGACTTGATAAGTGGAAGGGTTAAGTAAATCTTGGGTAAGTGGATAATATTAGTATATATAGGCCCACAAACTTAACCGTTAACTAAACATGCGTGAATCAGTGAGAAGGTTAAGTAACATATGAATAGGCAATACTTAACCAGTACAACATGTTAATTAAACAAATGGGTGGGGTTAAGTTAAATTGAGAACACTTAACCATTATAACATGTTGATTAGGAAACCCTAGTAACGGGGACCCATTTCAGCAGTAACCCACATAGATGTATCATGGTACCCTGAACTAGGTAGGATGGGGCACGATTACTGGGCTGATTATAAGCCGTAAAAATAGCTGTGAGTCGTGCAACAGTGTAGGTTCCGACGGATTATGGGCGTGCACGTGCTCCGGAGTGGAAAAATCAGGCACTGGGAATCAGTAGTATACGTTGTGCATCTTGAATTGTGTTGGGTTGCCATCATGGGAATTGATACACTCATGATGGGGCCAGCACAGGTATCTACATACAAGCGAGGCCGAATGACACAAGTAATAATACATGCGAGTTACGGAGTCGATCGAACGAGGAAGGTAGTGGGTACAACTTGTGGGGTAGGAGCAAAAGGGGCACCTACAATAGCAGCTAGGAGTACACGAAACTACCATTATCATGATTAGTAAGAGGGATCAACTTTTAGTAGGGGACTAGTAAGGGTGCGGTGTAACTAGTAATGATACAGTGTTACTAGCATTGGTGCAGTGTAGTAATTATCCTATAGTGATTAGAAGCGCAATCAACGTTATATCTTGTTCATCTTGTCTGCTTTGTCATGCCTGTTTATTCTATAGTCATTTCTTGCTTTCCATTTTATGTTCTTATCCTGTTATTTAATGATTATATTGTTAAAGTCACTGGACTCACCAGACTTATGTCTGACTTAGTTTGTTTCGCCTCTTTTTTTTCGTTTCCCCCCCCCCCCCCAAGGTTCTTAGGGACAAAATACTCAAGCTTAGTTCAGATATCTCTTTCTTCCTGCTTGAAGTTGAAAGGTGTATTGCTTGGCTTTGATTCTTCATATGGCATTTTTCTGTTGGGGATTATGGCTTTAAAATTATGTACTCTGAAGATTTTGTACAATACTGAGATTATGTACTTGATTTTGGTATTTGGAAATGTAATCAAACTTATTTCTGTTTCTGCTGCAATAAAATTACAAAATTTTCAAGTACTACTTTTTCCGTCTTGTAATATTCCATTTTGTTTACTTATAATGCTCCATGAAACTTAATGCATTCCCTTTGTGAGTGACATTAACGGACGTGGGGTGTTACACGTGGTATCAGTGCTGAAGGTTACCAAAATAGATAAAGGATTTTGAAAACTGTTTTCAAAAGTATTATTTTCAAAAACATGTTTCAAAGAAGGAGTTTTCAAGAGAAAGAATTACTATGAAAACCATAATCCCCAAAAGCCATATATCTATCTTTCGATTCTTTGTTTCAAATCTCTTCCTTTTTTATTCTTGAGTCTCTTTCTCCGCGTTTAGATGCCTTTCCTAAGATATGAAAGTTCTTCGGTGCGATGGGCAGAAAATCTTTTCATGGGACTGAGACATTTGTCGAGGCTATAAATTGGCTCAAGGAAGTGAAGGACTCGTTTGGTATCTTGGAGATAGACAATTGAAGGAAAGTTCAACTAGCTGCTTGGTCGATGAGGAAGTTTAGGCTGAGGAACACAACCCAATGATGAGGAATTTGTTGATGTGGCTTTAATCCAGGAAGAAGGTAAAGGAGAAAGTGGAAAGAATAATTAACCCCCGTAACAAAAAAAGGTGTCTTTATTTTGGTATAACGGGCCATATAATTAAGGATTGTAGGAAGAAGAAGAAGCATGGTTGTTACCATTGCGGCGAGGCAGGACATATGATTTAAGATTATCCAAGGAGGAAGGGACAAGGGCATGGATAGAGGACAGGACCTACTTCTGGAGGACAGGTTCATGCTCTCATGGCTCCAGGATAGGAGAGAGATAGAAGCATTTCTGTTGAAAGTTTGATTTTCCTTTTTCGGTCATCCTTTTCGAACTTTGTTTGACTCTTGTGCTTCACAATCGTTTGTATCTGCTTCGTTAGTTGAAACACTGCACCTAAATACTAGTCTAGTTATGGATCCCATTTAGTCTCAAATCCTATTGGTGTTTCGACTCGCTTATCTATGGTTTGTCGGGTTTTGAGAGTGTCTATCTTGTGCGTTGGGTTTGAATGCAACACCTTCATTCCTGGTTTCACTGGCTATGGCTTGATTCTAGGGATGGATTGGCTAGCCAAGCATGGTGCCATCCAAGACTGTGAAAAGAGGGTAGTTAGACTATTGACTCGTTGTGGAAAGACCCTTGATATTTCTTGTGATCCTAGGGGTTCAGTGATGTGCTTAGCTACTTAGAATCTCTTGACGCATTCATCGAAGATTTGAAATCTGTTCGTATAGTCTGTTAGTATAGTGTCATCTTTGATGAGGTTCAGGGTCTACCCCCGAGGCGAGAGATAGACCTCCGAATATACTTTGTAGATAATGAAATGTCAGTTGCATTGCCAGTGCGCCACATGGCTCCGAGAGAGAGAGAGGAGGAAACTCAGTAAACAAGCAGGGGAGCTACTTGAGAAAGGGTTCATAAGAAGAAGCATTTCAAAATGAAG
Organism: Allium sativum; assembly: GCA_030737875.1. Taxonomy (NCBI): domain Eukaryota; kingdom Viridiplantae; phylum Streptophyta; class Magnoliopsida; order Asparagales; family Amaryllidaceae; genus Allium; species Allium sativum. The sequence continues at coordinate 236,382,708 of CM060919.1, forward strand.
TGCTCTAGTTGTTTTTGCTACGAAGACTGATGGTTCGCTTAGATTGTATATAGACTATAGGAAGCCGAACAAGCTCATGAAGAAGAATAGACACCCATTGCCGAGGATAGATGATTTGTTCTATCAATTAGCTGGTGCTTTGGTTTTCTCGCAGTTGAACTTAGCTACAGGATTTCACCAGTTGAGGGTAGCTGAGGATTAGGCCTGTCAATAGATACCCGAAAAATATGAAATCCGTCTGCATCCGTATCTGAAAAGCAGATAAATATCGGATATCTGGGAATGCGGATGCGGATATAGGCATATCCGCATCCGAAAATTATCCGTCTGCTTTTTTTCTTGTTTATAGCTTAAATTATGTGTATTTTAACATAATTAAATATACTAATTTATTAATTTGCAAAATTAAAAGTCTACTAAACGCATGTTAACTGCTCAAAATTATATATTATCATCATATTTATTTATTTTTAGCAATTTAGTAATCAATTAGGTTGAAAAAATTAATATTAAGCTAAAAAAAATCATTTATGTTCATTGATTTATCGATTGTTGGCGGAGCGGATAATTATCTGATATCCGTCTATATCCGCGGACGCGGATAACCGATATTCGAAAATGGTTTCGAATGCAGATACGGATATGGCACTATTCATATCCGAAAGTATCCATTGATAGTCCTACTGAGGATAGCATAGATAAGACTGCTTTTAGGACTCCTAACGGTTTCTTCAAAGGGCTCGTCATACTTTTTTTTTGGTTTGATGAATGCACCCACATTTATCATAGACTTGATGAGTAGGGTGTTTAGGGAGTTCCTAAACAAGTTTGTGGTAGTCTTTGTGGATAGTATTTTGATTTTCTCTAGAAGCGAGGGAGAGTATGCCCTATGTCTTAGGGAAGTCTTAGAGACCCTAGAGCGCATCAACTCAAAGCTAAGTTTTCCAAATGTCATTTTTGGAGGAAAGAAGTGAAGTTCTTAGGACACGTGGTCTCTAAGGAAGGGATAGCAGTGGATCCTACAAAGGTGGTGGCAATCCAAGATTGGAAGGTTCCTAGAAAAGCAACGGAAGTAAGAAGTTTTCTAGGGTTGGCGGGCTACTATAGGAAGTTCGTTAAGGGCTTTGCGAAGGTATCAGCCCTAGTTTTGACTTTGCTAGATGGGAGCAAACCGTTCACAGTATATACCGGTACTTGCAAGGCAGGGCTTGGAGCAGTTTTGAATGCAAGAGGAAAAGGTGATATGCAAAACGCAGTAGGTACGCAGTTATGTTTGAGCATCGCGTATCGTCCACGGATGGATGGACGGACAGACCACAGAGTGAAGTTGCCGAAAAAGCTTAGTGGTGTTCATGACATATTTCACGTGTCGCATGTGAGGAAGTGTTTACATGGTACCGCGAAAATAGTGGAGCCGAGCATGCTTAGAGAAGTGGAAGTGGAGCAAGATGCCATGATTAGACGAGCTCCTACATGCATCCTTGGATCGGAGATCAAGAAGTTACACAACAGAGAGGTCAAGTTGGTTAAAATCCAATGGAGAGATGATCAAGGAGACACGACTTGGGAGACGGAAGACAAGATGCATACGCTGTACCCTTTCTTTTTTTGAGGGGAGATTCTTAAATTCTCCTTTTTCTATCGCTTTGTTTAGACATATTCTATCGTTTAGTATGTCCTCTCGATTATGTCTTCGATCTTTAGGCAGAAAATCCTATGGTTGTAAACTTGTGTTTGAGACATGTTATGTTTGGTGGATGCAAGTGTTTGCTAGTGGTTGGTCGTGGATGCACTTACACACATTAGACACTAGATCGGCTCAGTCATTGCATATGCATATATGTATTTGTATATGGATTGAAACTTGATGTGTTATCATATAGATGTTGCATTTGTATGAATGATTGTGCACTCATGTAGGAGTTATAAAGTATGATTAGGAATAATTGCATACATGATGGACTCATGGCACCGACATAATTCACATTAAGGAGGTCAAATGAATTAGTAGGCCGCCTGATTTTGCATTAGATAAGGACATATACACACACTATGCATATGGTCATGAAAGTATTAGAAACCTCTTTAAGGATAATGGATGCCTGTGATTGAATGGTTGAGTAGATGGCTGTTGGATGGTAGGATATACATTCTTCTTGACCTGAAGATTTTGGGGACGAAATCCTTTAAGTAGGGAGGAATGTAACACCCCGTAATTATAAAATGGGACATAAGAGATAATTAAAGAATAATTAATCTTTAAAGGAAGAATTGGGTGAAACGGGTTACGCCATTATGTTCGTCTCGGAATTCTACTTGAGATAGAGTCCGAGTTTGCATGAATCGAACTCCGTATGAAGAAGTTATGGAGGTTAGAAGTTTTCAAGTTTAAGCGGAAATTAAATTAAAATAATAATTAAATAATTAAAGCAGATTCAAATTTCAAAAGATCAGAAAAACAGCTGAGCGGGAAATTTCCCGCTCAAGGGTGTCGAACCCCCCAGAGGGTGTCGACATAGGTGTCGACCCCCCTAGGGGTGTCGACATTGGTGTCAACCCCCCCTGTAGGGTCAACACCTACGAACTGATCTAGATAGTGACAATTTTCCGAGGTGTTAGGGCATATGTGTCATGTTCTGGTTGGCTCTCTTGGGTTTGAATGGTTTTGATGACTCCTAGATTGATCTAAAGGCCCATATTAATCCTAAACATCTATATATACATAGGTAAACCTAAACCCTAACCTTACAACCCTAAACTATGATGTCGTCATGCTGTTCATCTACAAAATAACCTAGCCGCCACCAGAACAAATCAAATTCTAGATTAAAGATAAAAAGATAAGAGATAAAGATTCAAAGCCTAGGAATTGCGAAAAGGAACTCTAGAACAACAACGAATGAATCAACGCCTACATTAACGGATTAGCTTAGCAATTTCAGAAATCAGATCCCAGAATTCAAGATCCATTTTCTGTGAGTGCAGTTACTTTCAGAAGAAAATGTTCAAACATAATTGTCATGAGTTATGAATTAGACTATATGAAAATGTTTGTAAATCATATAAAGTTTATGTCTTTGCAAACTATGTTTGGATTTATGCTTGATTTGATTCATTATATGCAAGTTATATTCTATGTTAATTCATATGCCCAATTACATATGCAAGTTATGTATGAAATTTTGCTCGATCTATGCAAGTTATGAAAGATTATATGCAAGTCATGTTCATATATGTAAGATCATATTTTATATGTTCATATGTTTAGATCTACATGTTTATATGATTAGATCCATATCAGTCCATATGTTTAGAACTATATGTTCATATGTTTAGATCTACATGTTTATATGATTAGATCCATATCAGTCCATATGTTTAGAACTATATGTTCATATGTTTAGATCTACATGTTTATATGATTAGATCCATATCAGTCCATATGTTTAGAACTATATGTTCATATGTTTAGATCTACATGTTTATATGATTAGATCTATACCAGTTCATATGTTTAAATCCGTGCAAGTTTATGTTTAGATCTATGCTAGTTCGCATTCCATATGTTGATTGGATCTATTTTTATATGTTTACTAGATTTATGCAGCCTTAGATCTATATTGTTTATGCCAGTTATGATGTCATGTGTTTCTTCCCTTTTTTTCCTTTTTTTATGAGTTGGGCTAATTGCGAGCCTAACGTATCACATGATCTATATGTACGAACGACGTGGGAACGTTGGGGAAAAGTTTGGGTAAAAGTTGAACATTATGTAATTGGCATAAAAAGGGGTTGTAATCATATATTTAATTTTGGGCATAACTAGAAAATGTGGCATAACTTGAATTGACCACACTTATGGATAATTTACATATAAACTTGGACATGAATGGTAAATATGTAGATTGGCTAAATGATGAACGTGCCTAACCCCAGGTTTGATAGAGTTGCGGTGTAAGACTGCCCGGTACTGCCCGGCACATCCAGCGACCGCAACAACATGGATCTAATGTGAGAGGTTAGCGCATTTAGCACAAAAACCCGAGGTTAGAATGAGTTTGCGGTAGAAGTCTGCCCGGAACCGCCCGGCATATCCAGCAACCGCAAACAACAGTTCTAATGTGAGAGGTTGGTGCCTTAATGAATAAATTAAGGCTAAGGAACAGACATGCTAAAAATGGAAAGGTTAAGTAACATATGAACAGGCGACACTTAACCAATACAACATGTTTGGTGGGTGGGTTAAGTTAACACGGACAAGAAGACAACTTAACCAATATTACATGAACAAAGTGGATAGGGTTATGGCAAGCTTAACCAATAATACATATGGACTTGATAAGAGGAAGTGTTAAGTATATCTTGGGTAAGTGGGTAATATAGTATATATAGGCCCACAAACTTAACCATTAAATAAACATGCGTGAATCAGTGAGAAGGTTAAGTAACATATGAATAGGCAACACTTAACCAGTACAACATGTTAATTAATCAACTGGGTGGGGTTAAGTTAAATTGAGAGCATTTAACCATTATAACATGTTGATTAGGAAACCCTAGTAACCAGGACCCATTTCAGCAGTAACCCACATAGATGTATCATGGTACCCTGAACTAGGCAGGGTGGGGCACGATTACTGGGTTGATTATAAGCAGTCAAAATAGCGGTGAGTGGTGCAGTAGCGTAGGTTCCGACGGAGTATGGGCGTGCACGTTCTCAAGAGTGGAAAAAGAAGGAACTGGCATCAGTAGTATACACTGTGCATCTTGAATCATGTCGGATTGCCGTCATGGGAATTGATATACCCCATGATGTGGCCAGCATATGTATCTACATACAAGCGAGGCCGAATGACACAAGTAATAATACACGCGAGTTAGGGAGCTGATCGAATGAGCAAGGTAGTGTTTACAACTCGTGGGGGTAGGAGCAAAAATGGGCACCTACGATAACAGCTAGGAGTACATGAAACTACCATTATCATGATTAGTAAGAGGGATCAACTTTTAGTAGGGGACTAGTAAGGGTGCGGTGTAACTAGTAATGATACGGTGTTACTAGCATTGGTGCAGTGTAGTAATTATCCTGTAGTGATTAGAAGCTCAATCAACGTTATATCTTGTTCATCTTGTCTGCTTTGTCATGCCTGTTTGTTCTACAATCATTTCTTGCTTTCCAGTTTATGTTCTTATCCTGTTACTTTAATGATTATATTGTTAAAGTCACTGGACTCACCAGACTTATGTCTGACCTAGTTTGTTTCGCCTCTTTTCTTCCGTCCCCCCAGGTTCTTAGGGAGGAAATACTTAAGCTTAGTTCAGATATCTCTTTCTTCCAGCTTGAAGTTGAAAGGTGTATTGCTTGGCTTTGATTCTGCATATGGCATTTTTCTGTTGGGGATTATGGCTTTAAAATTATGTGCTCTGAAGGTTTTGTACAAGACTGATATTATGTACTTGATTTTGGTATTTGGAAATGTAATCAAACTTATTTCTGTTTCCGCTGCAATAAAATTACAAAATTTTCAAGTACTACTTTTTCTGTCTTGTAATATTCTGTTCAGTTTACTTATAATGCTCCATGAAACTTAATGCATTCCCTTTGTGAGTGACATTAACGGACGTAGGGTGTTACGACTAGGTCAACCGACGAGATAAACCACAAGGAAGACATTAAAGACCAAAAAACCAGAATGAACCATCACAAACGAAGGTCGAAACGCGATACAAATCAGCAAATTGGAGTTACTGCTTACTTTGTATACTCCACATCAGTGCCAGACTCCCCTTTATTGTCACATCGTTCAGTTGAATAGCTGTCGAATGCTACCAGTTGCCTAAAAGGCTACAACGCAAAAAAAGAGGTGCTTTACAACGAAAGTACAAGAATCATTTTTTGCAGAGAAGAGGAGAAGATTATGGGGGTTTTTAGATCTTCGATCACTTTCAAGGTGACGCTCAGATTTGGGATAATCATTGTTGTACTCGGTGGAGGAATTACATACAGCAAAAACAAGGGGGAGAGGAGAAGGAAGTCTATGAATCGAAGTAAGTTTAAGATTAGTTATGTGGAAGAAGAAAGCGGGAAGAAAATAAGAAAATGGGTGTTTCCCCTTGTCGCCATTAAAAATTCCCCAGAGAGTATGAGCGTTTTGATTCAGCTATATTGTTTTAGCTAATTATCTAATTGATTCTAAAATATATTTTCATTTATCATTTATTTTCCAATACTAAGCATACATACATACATACATACATACATATATAATTCTATATTCCAGCAGATTTATCACCGAATATTGATTCAATTGTTCATTTCTACATGTTTTTGATTACTTTGTTTTAGTTTTGATTTTATTTCTTTACATATTGAATTGAATTATATGAATGATTAAACGTTGATATGGATTGTTTAATAATTTAACATGATACTATAGTGATAACATTGTTATGATTGCTATGTATATATTTCGTATAACGATAAATTTGAATAAGCGTTTTAGTGATATTGTCTAGCATGCGACTTTCGGTAACACTTTCCCGGTTATTCACTAGACTTGTTATATAAAGTATTGAAGATCGAGTATAATATATAAGCACTAAATAAATATATCAGTAAATGTGATGGTATGAAACATCAACGCATTATTTATCTGGTTGTTGTTTTCTTATGTGTGGCACTCAACACGAGGAAAAGAAGTATAATAGTTATTGCTATTGAATATAGTATGCAGTAGTCATTTGCTAATCTACTAAAATGAATGTGTCGGCTATATACTATACCATGTGTCAGTATATATATTGTGGTAGGTTAGTATTTTCATTGTTCCACACGTAAGAATCTATGTATAGCGATGTGTTCTAATAATAGGTTATCACTATCCATTTTTCTTTCTGATGCGTAAGGGGCTAGAGTGATTAATATCCACCATGATGGACTCATCGCGTGGTTGCACCCTTGATCTATGGCACAAATGTCATGTGTCGGCATTAGCCATGTGTCGAAAATATATTAATTGTTGTTTGTCGACTATATTTATATACAATTGCGTTAGCAACATTTAGCCCGCCGTGTCACCGTAGGCCGGTAGTTTGTTACAATTAGAGGCTCAGGTAGGGTCATCCTACAATGTGTTTCTGACATGTGTTGGATGAGAATTACGACATTCGTCGAGGAAACTAAGAACGTATGAGGCGGTCTCAATGGATGTGTGCCAAATCAGTTTGTAGCTCATTGAGTCAATTTGTTGGTCAGTCTCCCCCTTTCTAGTTCTGATACAGTGTAAGTTAAGTGCAAAATTATATCAGAGACCGTGTCTTGAGTTTGAACAATCCTCATGTTATTCTTTAGCATGTGTCATATATTATATTTTTGGTGTGTCACCAATTATTATTGTTTCCAAATCTTGCACTATAATACTTAGGCTTATCGTCAAGTTCTATTATATGATAGTTGTGATGGTTATTCATCAATTATGATTCTAATTACCTATTAATCCTTCACTGGCAATCGTTTCTCTTTTATATGATTTTATGTATTCATATTTATTTTATTGGTGTGCATGATACGTATTTTAGAGACAAAGTGATATTTGGACTTGATTGATTATTATGCCATTTATACATCGTGCTATCTTTTTAGAGATGATTTTGTAATTTAAATGAGAATTATTGAATTTATATGATTTACCCAACTATATTAATTCTATGGCCTCTATTTTAATGGATTTTACAAGTGATATTTTGGATTAGATTAGCATGAGATTTATGTTATTATTATTCAGTATACAACAAACTAACTATTATTTATATTGGATTTAGATATAATCTGACCCATTTACTATTTTTATAATACCCAGGTCGATCCAACACATTACAGGTTCAGGGACACTAAGATCAACTTATAATTTACTGGGCATATAGGAGTAGAGAAATTGAGTCTATTAGATTATCATCTTATATTTTATGTACAGATTCCAGTGTGTATATCAAAGTGGTGTATGTTACTAATAGATTTTGATACCGAAACCAAGTTGAGGTGAATAGGTATCTGGATGAAGCTGACACTAGCATGATTATCTAGAAAGCCTACGGTTGATAACATGAAGCAAGAAGGACAAGATTTGGTCCATATGCAACAAATACCAATATAGGGGCAAAGATCTTGGTACCGATACAAAGAAGATGAGAATAAGGCACAACACCGACACCAACATACAACTAGCAGTCCAGATTGGTGTCAGCACCGGATACCGAGAGCAGAAACAAGTAATTCAGCACCAAAGAGAAGCTAGAAGCATGTAATTCGATACCAAATGCATACAAGGGAAAGTAGGAGACCAGTATGGAGTAAGAAAAATGTTATCGATACTAACAGACTTAGTCTCGATACTGTTGTCAAAGTCATACTAAAGACATGAAGAAATGAGCATGACCGACAAAACAACACAGAAGTAAACAGAGTACTATCGGTACCAATGAGCTTGGTATCAATACCATGTCCAAGGCGGTACCAAAAGTAACACCTAGAGTCCCTGAAGCAGGTCGATACCCAGAAATACAAGCAGCAAAGGACCATTGTCGAAGCCAAAGAAATTTACCAATGTGAGCTGATACCAGGGTTTTGCCACCAAAACATAAATAGCGGGCCGATACCAGATGTTTGTGGCGGAACCTAGCTTCCAATTGGACTGCCACCGAGGGGCCCCAAATTGTCTATAAATAAGACCCCAGGGGTCTCAATTCAGGGGACTTTTCTCATTCTCAAATCTTGTATCCATTTCTTTAAGAGAAAACCCTAATTTGTAAATCAGTTTGGGAATTTCACTTGTAAACATCTATGTACTTATGCAAGTGATCAATAAAGACAGTCTTAGCACTTTTCATCTATTCTACTTATTTTCCTTCTTGCTAATTCACGACAAAGCCTTCTACTTGGACATAATTACCAAATAACCCTTATAAGCCATCTAGCTTTCTACTTCTGTCGATCTTATGAAACTCTTATCCCAAGGTAACTATTGGTCCTTGAGTCTCGTAAACGTGATACACTCCTCTTTTGAAGAATGAATAACTAATCTTCGGGCTTAGGATCTTGAAATCTAGGAAATAATGAATTAAGTCGAAATTGAAAGAACTAGATAATCCTTAGGTTCCCCTAATCCACTACCATACTCTATATTCTTGTGTTGACAAATAATAACGTTAACACTTTGGCGCTAGAAGGAGGGATTGAACCTCCGATCCTTTGGATAACCTACCACATACCTAGTTGTTCCAACCTATTGGTTTAACATTGAAGAAATAGATCATGGATAAGCGGTCTGGACAAGGATCTACCGAATCTCGAATGGCTACATTAGATATTATTGATCCAAGAGTTATTGAAGAACAAAGGTTAAGAATGAAAGCTTTTGTGAATTATACATAGGAAAATGGAAGTAGATCAATATGACCCCGACCGTTGGAGCATTTATTATTTCCATATAGGAACATACCCTATTTTTGGTTTAAGTGGTTCGACATCAAAGGAATATAACATATTATCACACATAAAAGATGCCATCCATGCACAGGCTAAGGGAACTATATTCGAGCAAAGGATAATGGAGGATTTCAATCACTTTACCTCAAGATGGTCTAGAAAATTTGCTCCTCAGTCTCAAAATACAATGAAGAGGAAACTTGAAGATAATGAAGAAGCGATAAAGCTGAATAACAAAAGGTCTAAGTTTCGACGTTGAAAATGAGTCTTTGAGTCAAGATTACCTGAAGAATTCAAACTTACCCCATTGATTGAGAATATCTACTTCCAAACTAAACATGAGCTTGACTTTTGGCCATCTTCGAAGAAGAAACCCAAATATGAAGTAAAGTTGGGAGGACCTTACTGCTACTACCATATGATGAATGGACATGAAACCAATCAATGTAGAGTTCTTAAAGGAATGATTATCAATTTCTTCAATCAAGGCCAGTTATACAAATATGTAAAGAAAACCTAATTGGTTCTAACAAAGGATTCCTTGAACAAAGAATGTCTACATTGTCAGGAGTACGAAAAACTCCTTAAAAATTGGAACCACCTGAAATGGTGAAGCTACTTATGATGGTAGAAAACCCTTGTCTGTGCCAAGATGGCCAGGGCAAGGCATCTCTTAGAGCGAGACGATGTGTAAGCCTTTAGTGGCGCCCAAATCAGAAAGGTCCAGGTTAAAGCAACAAAAGTGTAAGCCTACGTCCCTAGGGCAGAGCAGCTAAAACATTTACTCCTGCCTACGATGGTATGGGTAAGGCACCCCTCGGTGGGGGTGAGTGTAAGCCTTTATCCCTGTCCAAATCAGATAAGACCAGGGTAAAGCATTAAAAACCCTTATCCGTGCCTACGACGGCCAGTTTAAGGCACTCCTTGGAGCGGGGTGGTGTGTAAGCCTCCATCACCGCCTACGATGGCCAGGGTAGAGCATCAAAAGAGTAAGCCTTTATCTACTCCTACGATGGACAGGATAAAGCATCTAAGCCCATATCACCGCCTACGATGGTCGGGGTAAGGCGCCTCCTGGAGGAAGGTTGGGTAAGTCCTTGGGTTCTGCTTGAAAATAAGCTAGCCAGGCACACCAGACAAATAAATCCTAGAGAGTGGCTCATAAGGATGAAATGGCCAATCAAAGCCCAACAGTGGTTCACAAATCAAATTGAAGCCCAGAGAGAGACTCACAAAGCACGTACATCCACTTGTTCAGAAAAAACCCTGAAATGGGTAATAAAACTATTGAATACCCGAATTTGGGTTTTAGTTCGGGACTTCTACTATTGCCAAAGGTGGATTTCTGTCTTCTATTAAATACCTAAATTTTTCAGAGGCAATATTGGGAAGATCCATTAACCCGTTATTTACAAAGCTAGGGATCTTGGGAGCAACATTTGCAATAAAAATAATATATAAACATACATAAACAATAAAAGGGATTAAGAAGAGCAAATAAGAGGTATGGTCAAGTTCCATTCTTGGAGTTTTGAAATTTTCGGAGATACCAGAAGGGAAGCGTATTAAAAAAACTAAATCACTTAGTCTTTGAAGCTTACTGCTCCTTCAAACAGTAGTTTCTTAGTGGGATTTGCACGAAAGATTTGGTGGTTCACATCATTCAGCTTGGAAGGAAGGATCAACTAATCAAGAAGCAAAGGACTTAAAGAGTAATTGCCAGATTCCAGGAATAAAAACTCTAAAACTAAGAGGTAGATATAAGTGTTTGGAGAGAGTTGGATATGGGCAATGTTTAAGTATCGCAAAAATAGAGCAAGAAAGTCCTAGAAATAAATAAACCCCCATGCCAAATATGAATAGCGGTATAAGAAAAATATCCTTCAGGAGAGGATGTGATAGTGTCCATCTTTTGTGGAGGAATGACCTCCACTCTAGAGATATTGAAATCTTGAAGAATGGAATCAACTTCTTCTTGGGAGGTAATTAAAGAACATTTTTCAACAGCGCTAATCTTCTTTGAAGACGAAGATTCAAGCAGTAAGGTAAAACTCTTAATGGGTTTAGTCACAGTATGCTTCTTTCCCATAATATCAGGTATTATCTGTTTATTTCACAAATCAGCATAATTTTACAATAAAAGTAGAAAATGCTTTCTGATCTTCCAAAGGCAATCTTGAAATAATAGTACTTACATTGGATCATATAACAAATGCTTTTGGAAGGATGAGAAACAAGAAAAATGTTTGATTTAAGTATCAATCAAACCACAGCTGATTGGTGGAGATCAATTTTGGCAATAAGGACCACCGATTTACACAGAGCAACTAGCCAATGCATGAATTCAGTCAAAATAACATTGCTTGATAGTTAAATGAATAGATCACTTGGATAACTAATTTGTGCATATTAACAACCTTCAGAAACTACCCAATCGAAACCAAAAAGAAAATTATTATGAACAAATTTCAATCATACAGTTAAAATATTAAAAGATTTAATGGTGCTCGTGAAATTAAATTGACAAAAAACTTTAAAATCATTTTGAAAGAGATAAAGTAAAGCTCACCTTGATCGATGTGAGTTATGAATATGTGAAGATTGTTGATACTTGTGCTAGAAAATTTTAAATGCAGGGAGTTGATATGGAAAAACAAAGGGAGCTCTCAAGAGAGAGCGGAGGCAAGTATTAATAAGCAGTAGGAAGTAGGTGTTCGAGTCGTTGACTAGAAAATTCAAAAATACCCCTTCACTAGGGGAAAAAATGTTACTACTAGATTTCAATACCGAAACAAAGTTGAGCTAAAGGGATATCGGGCTGAAGCTGACAGTAAAATGACTACTAGGAAAGCCTACGGTTGACACCGGAAGCAAGAAGCACAAGATTAGGTCCACATGCTATCGGTACCAACATAGAGAGCAAGATTGTGACGAACAGGAAATTTCGCTCGGTCCGAACCAGTCGCTAAACCGACCCAGACCGTTCGAAACGCCCTATCGTTCGAGAACAAGCCACAACAGAACGCATACAGAAGAACATTTCATTGTATATTACAACAATGCATCAGATTACAAGAATATACAGAGTATAAACAAATAAATATTACACAGAAATATCAGAGATTTAAATTACATTTAAATACATCGCAGCGGAAAATAATACAATACACAACTAGAAGAGATATACGGATACAAAGCTTTCCGGATATCGTTCCAGCTGTAAACCAGGATCCTGTGAATATAAATCTGCAAAACCAAAACTACTAGCTGCCCGTGTCAAAAATAGGGGCACCCAGAGTTTAGGTTAAAACAATAAACTCCAGGTCAGTCATGGGACTGGTGTGAGAACTAAAACAGTTATTAATCTTTATTTTAAATCATTAGGTAAATCAAGGGACCACGCCGTATAACACGGAACGGGTTTCCTCCCAAGAATACCAGTGCATGAAACAAACAGCGCAATGCTAAATAAAGAAAAATGAAGCTGTTATAAGACCCAGGTCCCATCACACAATGCAACGCAGCCGAGGATAGGGTTTTCCCTTATAACAGCCAAAGAATGCTTGATACGGTTAAAACAAATCATTTGATACTATAATAAGTGTATAGTGTCAAAAACAATTTCAATCATAAATATAAATCATAGACGGCATGAGTGCCCCATCCCACTATGTCGCCATACTAGGCTCTACAAATAAAGCCGAAATACACGTATTGGAAATTGGATTTCCATCATGGTGGCTCCTGATTCGAAAGATCTATCGCGTAGTACAAATCACCGCGGCTTACGTCTCAGCGAGAGAAAACACCGCTATGCACATCCGCACTTTTTGGGACTCAAGTATCACCGCGGCTTACGTCTCAACAAGAGAAAACACCGCTTACTCTATCCCTCCGAGCACAAAGCTCAATATCGGTCGACCGAATCCACTACACTAAAAATGTATACTGATCAAACCATCAGTTTACCACCATCCCGGGCTGTGAGGCTCGCGGATTCACGTTATACACAAAGCTACGCCACACAGGCCGTGCTTTGATCATCAACCACAAGACTTTGCTTTTCAACAGAAGCCTTGATCAATTGCCACTTACGCATGCCACACTGGCAATTCACTCCATGCGACTGATGTCCATCGATATACAACCTCTGAGCTCGTACGTCTCAGAGAAGGGCGTTAAGCAAGAGAATAAATTCTCCGCCGCCAAACAGATGTATATTTAATAGAGATCAATCAACACAGAATAAAATTCAATGTCAGACACACAATCCATTTACAAGTTCGTTCTGGGTCTGAACGAAACCGGAGGCACTTTCCTCGCATATCCATCCATCTCCAGGTACGTCTGGACGATCACCAACTGATTCCCTCATCCTGGGTGTACAGCCCAATCAAGATCATCAGTAATCACCCAAACGATGTGAAGACTTCCGGTCTTCAACCACCGTCTTCATCTTCGACATCTCGTCGAATCGGTTATTCAGAATGGGTATAAACCCGGCCTTTCTGAATAACCCACGTATATAATAAACGAATGTTACACAAGCACAACAAACGGCTCATTCCAATTCAGAATATTATCTTATCCACAAAATCACATTCTTAGGGAAAGGTTCCCATTAATTTTATCCAAGATAAATTCTTCTAAATTTATTCTTTAATCCTCCTATGGATATCACTTCAAACTAGTCGGGATTAACGAACCACACCGAAGTAATTATTTATTTTATCTCCCAATCCCAACCTATATATCCCATGGAGAAAACTGGTAATACTCCACATCTAACACCACGGTGTTATCGGTAAAATTAATTACCATTTCACGTTCAAATCTAATTAAAGATTTAACTATCGCTTTGGAGCAAAACTGGTGATACTCCACTCTCGATCACTTTTCAGATTTTGATAATTAAAATTATCAATTCACATTTTAATCTAATTAAAGATTCATTAAAACTTCACTTAGTTTTAATCTTCTCAAAAATCAATATCTTGCCTTTAACTGGGTTAAAGCACCAATGTCATCTAAAACACGATCCACGGTAAACCCAAATCACATTTGATATTAAATACAAGGCTCTGAATAGAAAATATATCGGCTTATATTCAATATCAAATTCTGAAACCAACAAATATCGTATTGGAAATAACGATATAAAATATCTTTCAAATTCCCATAACAATATCTGTATAGTCACGAAATCCAACATCGAAATATCCCGAAGATAATTTCGATTCAACTCCAGTCCAATCCACGTATTGGAAATTATCGATTATTTTCAAAATCACTTTCAAATTCAATTTATTTATTTCAAAAATAAATTGATTTTAATTCTAGTTCAAAACTAGTTCATTTCGATAAAAATCTATTTTTACCTTCTAATGCGGAATTTTCCAGCCCAATTCTTTCCAATTCACATATTATAATTTTACACAAATTATCAATATTTTTAATAATTTTATCAAGGCCCGTACAGTCGATTTCCATCAACGGCTATCGAACTGCACTTACAGCGACCTTTCTCGAATTTGATTTGGACATAATTCCAAATCCAACCGTTAGATCTCAAATTTCTAATATTCATTGGAAAGCTCTTTTCGATACGAACCCAACGGTTCCGGTTTTAGGAGAATCCGACGGTCGGATCTCCCGCAATGTCCGTTTGAAATAAATGGTCGAAATTCACGAACTGCCGCGGCGCGGCGCGTTCTATTCAGGCCATTATATATATAATATATATATATTATATATATTTCGTCGATTTCCTTTTAAAACGAATTTTATAAATAGTTCTACATTCGTTTCAAAACAATTTCAACTTCCATTTCAATTCAAATCAAAATTGAATTCTTCTTTATAAATTCGTTTTAAAATTCATTTCTATTCAATTCAATTTGAATTCATTTCGAATTCGCTTTCAATTCAATTCATCTCGAAATCGTTTTCAATTCAATTCAATTCGAAATCGATTTAAAATCGATATAAATATCGTTTACGTCAAAATGGCGTCAATCTAATCAACACGGCTTTATATTTTCAAAACTTCTTTATTCTATCCAACAAATGAATATTATCCCATTCAACACATGAATCTATATTTATTTCAACACACGACTAATCTCAACACATGAGTACTGTCAACACATCACTATTTTTATATTCAACACATGAATTTTCTTTTATAATATTCATTACTTTCCCGATTGGAATGAGGCCCAATCAATCACCATATAACGTTAATTATATGGATTCCATACAACACATGTATATGATAGCAATAATAAACAATCAATCATCAACCAAAGTGCACTACACTGTATAAGCATCAAATATAGATATCTTACGCTTATAACAGCCTGTCAATCAACCGATCGACATATTTAATCAATCAGGATGAGTGAAATTCATATTTCATCCCAACACCCGTGTGGGGTTTCAAACAATCAAACACAGATTTTTAGTTGTGCAGTTGGGCGATGTGTAAAATTTATCGACCCATTCAATATCAGTCAAATCAGTGTATATAAACAAATCGGCCGATTTGTTTATAAATATTTATTTATTCACTTTCACGTTAAAAATTATATTTTTAACGATATAACATTTTATTCCAACATATGAATCTCTATTCAGTTCATTCTTTAAATAAAATGATATTTTTATTTTTCTAACTTATTTCAGAAAATTTCGGCGGCATAACGGCACGATACTAGAAACGGGACAAGGCCTAGCCTTATCCCCGGTCTAGTGAAGGCCCACGCCATTCACACATCAATCATATCAATTTCAATTTCACCAAAACAATCCAATCCAAATCAAATAATCTAACCAACTACACAACCAATCAAACAAGTCCATGGTCTGTGGACGGGTGTCGGGTGCTACTAAACACCGTCTACATCCTAGTATATATATATAACTAGAAAAAGAATTTTGAGTGAGAAGTTCTCACCGAAAGCTATCCACTCATCTTGATTCTTCTTTGATAGAAATCTTCTTCATTCTCGCCTTTTTATCATCTTCGTTGCCCGTAGTCACTACATATATAAAAATCACACATTTTTATATTGATGTATTTAAAATAAAAATCACATTTTTATTTATTCACTTTCAATTTAAAAAATCATATTTTTATAATCACTTCATATATTTTTAAAAAATCGAATTTTTACTACGATGTTTTCTATATAAAGATCTCGTCTTTTCAAATATTTCGCCTTTTCAACTATAAATATTTCGCTTTTTCAAATTTAAAGATTTCACCCTTTCTAATTTAAAGATTTCACCTTTTCTAATTTAAAGATTTCACCTTTTCTAATTTAAAGATTTCACCTTTTCTAATTTAAAGATTTCACCTTTTCTAATTTAAAGATTTCACCTTTTCTAATTTAAAGATTTCACCTTTTCTAATTTAAAGATTTCACCTTTTCTAATTAAAAAAAAAAAACAGTTTTTACTTTCATTTAAAATCAATTTTAAATTCTTTTAAACAAAATCAGTTTTAAACCTAATTAAAAATAAATCAGTTTTATAAATCTAAAAAAAATCAGTTTTATAAAATAAATAA
This sequence comes from Allium sativum, assembly GCA_030737875.1. Classification (NCBI taxonomy): domain Eukaryota; kingdom Viridiplantae; phylum Streptophyta; class Magnoliopsida; order Asparagales; family Amaryllidaceae; genus Allium; species Allium sativum. The sequence goes on from CM060919.1 coordinate 236,399,762, forward strand.
AATTCAGTTCTTATTACTGTTTATATAAAATAAAAATAAATAAATAATTATAAAAAAACTTACAGGGGGGGGGGCAGTAGCAATCGGCGGCGGCTCGGAGGGGCGGTGAGGCTGGGGTCGCGGCGCTGGTGCAGGGGAGGCGGAGGGCGGCTCGATGTTGGCGGCGATTGGGGCTTCGCGGTGGTCCAGGGGCTCGTGGGAGGAGGAGCGATAGGGGAAGGAGAAGAAGCGGAGGGGGGTGCGTGGGGTTCGTCTGAGGCGGGCGGATCATCGGAGGTGGGGCGGAGCTCCTGGAGCTGGCGGCGGCGGCTCTCGAATGCGATGGCCCTCGTTTTCTTTTTTTTTTTTTTTTATTTTGATCTGGTCAACGGTTGAAGGAGAGAGGGAATAAAAGGGGGAAAGGAATTATATATTTAATTTTATTATTTTAATTTAATTTTTTTTCTTCAAAAAGTAACTTTAAAATTCGAACTCGAAATCAAGCCCACCGACTGTCGTCCATAGCGTTTTACCCCCATTCCGAACACAACGGGATATGTATCGTAAGCTGATTCGGCTGTTACAATCAGTTTCCTTTGAATTTACATTTAAATCACTATATTGAATTTTAAACGTACATTTCAAATTACCGGGGCCACATACGAACTCTAAAAATTCTAGAAAAATATTTTCTAGCTTCGTATTGACGATACGGTCCTAACAAAACTAGTTTCGTCGAATTCTGAGACCGTTGGAAAAATGGCCAATTTCCAGTCGATTAAAATCAACTGAAACTGGTCAAACGCGTTTTCCTTTGCCACGCTCACATATTGATTCGAAAAATTATGAAATTTGAAACCTAGCAATAATTTGACACTGCGGATCCAACAAAACTGGTTTCGTCGAAATCCGAGGTCGTTTGCAAAATGTCCATTTTTAAGGGCCTGAATTCCATAGCGACTATTCAGAATTTTCAACTGGACATACCTTATCATTTATAAAGTGAAATCTCAGTTTGTTAACTTCGTTGGAAAGATATCGTCAATTAGATCCTAATGTTTTTGGTTTCACTAAAATCCGGATTGTTTTGCTCCCGGTACATTCAATTGAAGTTTGAAATCGAATTATCGAACTACCGCGCCATTTTCAATTCTATTTATAATTATATATAAATATTTATATTCCAACGACGACGTATATAAATATATACGTAGAATTCTATTCAAAATAGATTTCTCGTCGATATTATTTAAAATAATCTATTTTAAATATTCAAAATTCGCTAAAATTGCCAAAATAAAAATTTTAAACTGGCCCAGATTTTACGGGTTGTTACAATCTCCCCCACTTAAAACTTTTCGTCCCCGAAAAGGAACAAAGTCGAAAGTGGTTTGATTAATCAGCACTACGCTCGACCTGGCTTCCATTCTCAAACTTTTCAGTTTATGAGAATTTTCTAAATTTCAAAAATTTGGCTAACACCCTAAATTTTCGAAAAATTTCGCCATAACCTCCCCTGCAATGGGAGCATCGGGGAATTTCAAATAGCTTCCCCGGTCCTTCAGATCTCAAAAAGAAAAAGAAAAAGCCAAGCGGCTAGCCAATAGGCTCACAAAATCATCATCACCCAAACAAAACAGGAAATTATGTAGTAAACATGTACCTATTTGTCGGGCAAACAAATTTTATTCTTCGGCTCTAGCCTCCTTGCTATGACCTGTTCAATGTAAGTATATGTATATGCAAGCAAATACGACCAATTTTCAATACCAATCAATATTTGGTCTAATGGTTCAAAAATTAGCAAACAAATAAACAAACAACACAAACATCAATCAATTAGTGAATCTAACGTTTCAAATTCATAATTTTGATACATATACAAAAATCATGTTTTGATGCCAATTCACAACAATGTATTCTAGCTATATAAGTTTTGGTTCTCACACCAGTCTAATGGAAATATATAGAAAATCACACCTTCGAAACACGAACATAAATGTTGATGATGCGATCGCTATCATCAATAATATCTCCGGGCGACTAGAGTGTGATGCTATATCTATCCAATATATTAAAACTTCGAATATACGTTCATGACGCGTATACGCGAAATATATATATACTCGATTGTCCATATTCAAGATAAATAAATAATCAAATACGTATAAAGAGATTTAAATTTTCAAAACAAAATTGCTTTCATTTGAAAAATATACTCTTCACACTCGTTCTAGGATACTACTGATCCTATCTCTAACGAGTCATTCTAATTGGATATTGCTAATCCAATATCTGATGAATTCTTTCGTATGGTTCTAATGTGCCTTGTTCTCGAGCTCTGTAAACCAAAGCTCTGATACCACGTGTGACGAACAGGAAATTTCGCTCGGTCCGAACCAGTCGCTAAACAGACCCAGACCGTTCGAAACGCCCTATCGTTCGAGAACAAGCCACAACAGAACGCATACAGAAGAACATTTCATTGTATATTACAACAATGCATCAGATTACAAGAATATACAGAGTATAAACAAATAAATATTACACAGAAATATCAGAGATTTAAATTACATTTAAATACATCGCAGCGGAAAATAATACAATACACAACTAGAAGAGATATACGGATACAAAGCTTTCCGGATATCGTTCCAGCTGTAAACCAGGATCCTGTGAATATAAATCTGCAAAACCAAAACTACTAGCTGCCCGTGTCAAAAATAGGGGCACCCAGAGTTTAGGTTAAAACAATAAACTCCAGGTCAGTCATGGGACTGGTGTGAGAACTAAAACAGTTATTAATCTTTATTTTAAATCATTAGGTAAATCAAGGGACCACGCCGTATAACACGGAACGGGTTTCCTCCCAAGAATACCAGTGCATGAAACAAACAGCGCAATGCTAAATAAAGAAAAATGAAGCTGTTATAAGACCCAGGTCCCATCACACAATGCAACGCAGCCGAGGATAGGGTTTTCCCTTATAACAGCCAAAGAATGCTTGATACGGTTAAAACAAATCATTTGATACTATAATAAGTGTATAGTGTCAAAAACAATTTCAATCATAAATATAAATCATAGACGGCATGAGTGCCCCATCCCACTATGTCGCCATACTAGGCTCTACAAATAAAGCCGAAATACACGTATTGGAAATTGGATTTCCATCATGGTGGCTCCTGATTCGAAAGATCTATCGCGTAGTACAAATCACCGCGGCTTACGTCTCAGCGAGAGAAAACACCGCTATGCACATCCGCACTTTTTGGGACTCAAGTATCACCGCGGCTTACGTCTCAGCAAGAGAAAACACCGCTTACTCTATCCCTCCGAGCACAAAGCTCAATATCGGTCGACCGAATCCACTACACTAAAAATGTATACTGATCAAACCATCAGTTTACCACCATCCCGGGCTGTGAGGCTCGCGGATTCACGTTATACACAAAGCTACGCCACACAGGCCGTGCTTTGATCATCAACCACAAGACTTTGCTTTTCAACAGAAGCCTTGATCAATTGCCACTTACGCATGCCACACTGGCAATTCACTCCATGCGACTGATGTCCATCGATATACAACCTCTGAGCTCGTACGTCTCAGAGAAGGGCGTTAAGTAAGAGAATAAATTCTCCGCCGCCAAACAGATGTATATTTAATAGAGATCAATCAACACAGAATAAAATTCAATGTCAGACACACAATCCATTTACAAGTTCGTTCTGGGTCTGAACGAAACCGGAGGCACTTTCCTCGCATATCCATCCATCTCCAGGTACGTCTGGACGATCACCAACTGATTCCCTCATCCTGGGTGTACAGCCCAATCAAGATCATCAGTAATCACCCAAACGATGTGAAGACTTCCGGTCTTCAACCACCGTCTTCATCTTCGACATCTCGTCGAATCGGTTATTCAGAATGGGTATAAACCCGGCCTTTCTGAATAACCCACGTATATAATAAACGAATGTTACACAAGCACAACAAACAGCTCATTCCAATTCAAAATATTATCTTATCCACAAAATCACATTCTTAGGGAAAGGTTCCCATTAATTTTATCCAAGATAAATTCTTCTAAATTTATTCTTTAATCCTCCTATGGATATCACTTCAAACTAGTCGGGATTAACGAACCACACCGAAGTAATTATTTATTTTATCTCCCAATCCCAACCTATATATCCCATGGAGAAAACTGGTAATACTCCACATCTAACACCACGGTGTTATCGGTAAAATTAATTACCATTTCACGTTCAAATCTAATTAAAGATTTAACTATCGCTTTGGAGCAAAACTGGTGATACTCCACTCTCGATCACTTTTCAGATTTTGATAATTAAAATTATCAATTCACATTTTAATCTAATTAAAGATTCATTAAAACTTCACTTAGTTTTAATCTTCTCAAAAATCAATATCTTGCCTTTAACTGGGTTAAAGCACCAATGTCATCTAAAACACGATCCACGGTAAACCCAAATCACATTTGATATTAAATACAAGGCTCTGAATAGAAAATATATCGGCTTATATTCAATATCAAATTCTGAAACCAACAAATATCGTATTGGAAATAACGATATAAAATATCTTTCAAATTCCCATAACAATATCTGTATAGTCACGAAATCCAACATCGAAATATCCCGAAGATAATTTCGATTCAACTCCAGTCCAATCCACGTATTGGAAATTATCGATTATTTTCAAAATCACTTTCAAATTCAATTTATTTATTTCAAAAATAAATTGATTTTAATTCTAGTTCAAAACTAGTTCATTTCGATAAAAATCTATTTTTACCTTCTAATGCGGAATTTTCCAGCCCAATTCTTTCCAATTCACATATTATAATTTTACACAAATTATCAATATTTTTAATAATTTTATCAAGGCCCGTACAGTCGATTTCCATCAACGGCTATCGAACTGCACTTACAGCGACCTTTCTCGAATTTGATTTGGACATAATTCCAAATCCAACCGTTAGATCTCAAATTTCTAATATTCATTGGAAAGCTCTTTTCGATACGAACCCAACGGTTCCGGTTTTAGGAGAATCCGACGGTCGGATCTCCCGCAATGTCCGTTTGAAATAAATGGTCGAAATTCACGAACTGCCGCGGCGCGGCGCGTTCTATTCAGGCCATTATATATATAATATATATATATTATATATATTTCGTCGATTTCCTTTTAAAACGAATTTTATAAATAGTTCTACATTCGTTTCAAAACAATTTCAACTTCCATTTCAATTCAAATCAAAATTGAATTCTTCTTTATAAATTCGTTTTAAAATTCATTTCTATTCAATTCAATTTGAATTCATTTCGAATTCGCTTTCAATTCAATTCATCTCGAAATCGTTTTCAATTCAATTCAATTCGAAATCGATTTAAAATCGATATAAATATCGTTTACGTCAAAATGGCGTCAATCTAATCAACACGGCTTTATATTTTCAAAACTTCTTTATTCTATCCAACAAATGAATATTATCCCATTCAACACATGAATCTATATTTATTTCAACACACGACTAATCTCAACACATGAGTACTGTCAACACATCACTATTTTTATATTCAACACATGAATTTTCTTTTATAATATTCATTACTTTCCCGATTGGAATGAGGCCCAATCAATCACCATATAACGTTAATTATATGGATTCCATACAACACATGTATATGATAGCAATAATAAACAATCAATCATCAACCAAAGTGCACTACACTGTATAAGCATCAAATATAGATATCTTACGCTTATAACAGCCTGTCAATCAACCGATCGACATATTTAATCAATCAGGATGAGTGAAATTCATATTTCATCCCAACACCCGTGTGGGGTTTCAAACAATCAAACACAGATTTTTAGTTGTGCAGTTGGGCGATGTGTAAAATTTATCGACCCATTCAATATCAGTCAAATCAGTGTATATAAACAAATCGGCCGATTTGTTTATAAATATTTATTTATTCACTTTCACGTTAAAAATTATATTTTTAACGATATAACATTTTATTCCAACATATGAATCTCTATTCAGTTCATTCTTTAAATAAAATGATATTTTTATTTTTCTAACTTATTTCAGAAAATTTCGGCGGCATAACGGCACGATACTAGAAACGGGACAAGGCCTAGCCTTATCCCCGGTCTAGTGAAGGCCCACGCCATTCACACATCAATCATATCAATTTCAATTTCACCAAAACAATCCAATCCAAATCAAATAATCTAACCAACTACACAACCAATCAAACAAGTCCATGGTCTGTGGACGGGTGTCGGGTGCTACTAAACACCGTCTACATCCTAGTATATATATATAACTAGAAAAAGAATTTTGAGTGAGAAGTTCTCACCGAAAGCTATCCACTCATCTTGATTCTTCTTTGATAGAAATCTTCTTCATTCTCGCCTTTTTATCATCTTCGTTGCCCGTAGTCACTACATATATAAAAATCACACATTTTTATATTGATGTATTTAAAATAAAAATCACATTTTTATTTATTCACTTTCAATTTAAAAAATCATATTTTTATAATCACTTCATATATTTTTAAAAAATCGAATTTTTACTACGATGTTTTCTATATAAAGATCTCGTCTTTTCAAATATTTCGCCTTTTCAACTATAAATATTTCGCTTTTTCAAATTTAAAGATTTCACCCTTTCTAATTTAAAGATTTCACCTTTTCTAATTTAAAGATTTCACCTTTTCTAATTTAAAGATTTCACCTTTTCTAATTTAAAGATTTCACCTTTTCTAATTTAAAGATTTCACCTTTTCTAATTTAAAGATTTCACCTTTTCTAATTTAAAGATTTCACCTTTTCTAATTAAAAAAAAAAAAACAGTTTTTACTTTCATTTAAAATCAATTTTAAATTCTTTTAAACAAAATCAGTTTTAAACCTAATTAAAAATAAATCAGTTTTATAAATCTAAAAAAAATCAGTTTTATAAAATAAATAAAATTCAGTTCTTATTACTGTTTATATAAAATAAAAATAAATAAATAATTATAAAAAAACTTACAGGGGGGGCAGTAGCAATCGGCGGCGGCTCGGAGGGGCGGTGAGGCTGGGGTCGCGGCGCTGGTGCAGGGGAGGCGGAGGGCGGCTCGATGTTGGCGGCGATTGGGGCTTCGCGGTGGTCCAGGGGCTCGTGGGAGGAGGAGCGATAGGGGAAGGAGAAGATGCGGAGGGGGGTGCGTGGGGTTCGTCTGAGGCGGGCGGATCATCGGAGGTGGGGCGGAGCTCCTGGAGCTGGCGGCGGCGGCTCTCGAATGCGATGGCCCTCGTTTTCTTTTTTTTATTTTTATTTTTTTATTTTGATCTGGTCAACGGTTGAAGGAGAGAGGGAATAAAAGGGGGAAAGGAATTATATATTTAATTTTATTATTTTAATTTAATTTTTTTTCTTCAAAAAGTAACTTTAAAATTCGAACTCGAAATCAAGCCCACCGACTGTCGTCCATAGCGTTTTACCCCCATTCCGAACACAACGGGATATGTATCGTAAGCTGATTCGGCTGTTACAATCAGTTTCCTTTGAATTTACATTTAAATCACTATATTGAATTTTAAACGTACATTTCAAATTACCGGGGCCACATACGAACTCTAAAAATTCTAGAAAAATATTTTCTAGCTTCGTATTGACGATACGGTCCTAACAAAACTAGTTTCGTCGAATTCTGAGACCGTTGGAAAAATGGCCAATTTCCAGTCGATTAAAATCAACTGAAACTGGTCAAACGCGTTTTCCTTTGCCACGCTCACATATTGATTCGAAAAATTATGAAATTTGAAACCTAGCAATAATTTGACACTGCGGATCCAACAAAACTGGTTTCGTCGAAATCCGAGGTCGTTTGCAAAATGTCCATTTTTAAGGGCCTGAATTCCATAGCGACTATTCAGAATTTTCAACTGGACATACCTTATCATTTATAAAGTGAAATCTCAGTTTGTTAACTTCGTTGGAAAGATATCGTCAATTAGATCCTAATGTTTTTGGTTTCACTAAAATCCGGATTGTTTTGCTCCCGGTACATTCAATTGAAGTTTGAAATCGAATTATCGAACTACCGCGCCATTTTCAATTCTATTTATAATTATATATAAATATTTATATTCCAACGACGACGTATATAAATATATACGTAGAATTCTATTCAAAATAGATTTCTCGTCGATATTATTTAAAATAATCTATTTTAAATATTCAAAATTCGCTAAAATTGCCAAAATAAAAATTTTAAACTGGCCCAGATTTTACGGGTTGTTACAAAGATCTTGGTACCGATACAAAGAAGATGAGAATAAGGCACGGTACTGACACCAACATACAACGAGAAGTCCAGATTGGTGTCGGCACTGGATACCGAGAGCAGAAACAAGTAATTCAGTACCAAAGAGAAGCTAGAAGCATGTAATTCGATACCGAATTCATACAAGGGAAAGAATGAGACCATTGTGGAGTAAGCAAACAACTATCGATACTAATGGACTTAGTATCGATACTGTTGTCAAAGTCATACCAAAGACATGAAGAAAAGAGCATGACCGACAAAACAACACAGAAGCAAACAGAGTACTATCGGTACCAATGAGCTAGGTATCGATACTGTCCAAGGCTATACAAATACGACATGTAGAAGCCCTATTAGTCGTTGTCTATTGCTACCTACTCAATAGACATGCTAAACTTGACACCTTTCATAATAGGTAATTTCTTTAATAGAAACAAAATTAATACGAGTCGCTTTAGTTGCAAAATTGAGGTGAAGCAACCAAAGTGTTACCATACGAACTTGATGCAAGAGATTTAGATTTAAGTGGGCTTATTCGATGAATTCAAATTTGGACTTATATTCGATGGATGTCCCATAATAAGAAGAATCTAAGCGGATGACTTAGCGGGAATTTGTCTAGAGTTATTTTTGTTGTGATTGTTTTCTTTATGTAAATAACCCTTTGTTGATGGGAGTAATCCCATGTGTCGAACTGGCATTTTCTAAAGATCTATCTTATCCACTTACCACATTTTAGCTTATAATTCGAACATAGATTTTCTAGGTGATATCCACTAATTAGGACATGGTTTTTCATTTTATTCTGATAGGCGAGTACTTGAATCAGATTCCTAGGATAATCGAGGAATCTTTGAAATATGGTTTTAGTCGTGCAAGGAGATTTCAGTAATCAGATCAGCGAACCTAATCGAAGTTTGCATGGATGAAGTTAGATGGTTGACCCTAATTTAACAATGAAATCTTGCAAGCAAACGAACGGTTGGCAGGGCATTGTGTCGTTTGGAATGATCTTTAGTTATTGTAAATTTTAGTATAGCATGATCATTATGTAGGATAGTTCGGAAAAGGATTTCTCAACTTATTTTGTGGCAATTCGGATAATCTTTCAAGTGAAAAGATGGTGCTTGCCTAGGTGAGCATCGTAGTGACTTAACGTATTATACTTATTAATGCCATGTGGTCGAGGTTGATTTGAATCCGACCAAACCTAGGCAATTGTAAATCTTCATTCAATGATGATTTAATTCATACAATTTTTTTCTTAACAATGAGTTTTGTTCAAAAGAAGAGAAAAGTAGAGGTACTCATTCATGGATTTATTTGAGAGTTCTAAGTTTCAATGATCTCGCATATTTTATAGTTCTCTTTATTTCATAGTGTGAGGTGTAATAGTTTTTTGTGTGTTATATTCACAAAATAAGTTACATTACTTTGGCCTTCATTCCTATTCAATGATGGATGGGATCGTTGGATTTTATGGTTCAACATGCGCATATGGCTTTTGAAGGTTATCGACATGTTGGGATATACTCTTTTAATATTTTGTTGTCTATGCTTGATGTTGCTTGTTTACCACTTATGTCTTCTTTCTATAGTTTGATGTTGTTTATTACTATTGGATTATTTGTATTATTGGTTGATTCTTGTTGATTGCTAGTTTGAATGTTTGATAATCTGTATGCTAATTGTTGCTGCTTATTCTTGTTTTAATGGTTTGATTGTTGCTTTTGACTAATTACTGTTTAGTATTGGATAGTCGCTGCTTTTTGTGTGTATTTGATTACATGTATGGTAGTCAAAATTTAGGTGGTAGTGAATTATGATACTTTGTTTCTAAATGGAAAGTGGTCTACCTGTTGATGATAAAGAAATAAGACACAATATTTCTCAATAGTGAGTCATCTATGATTTAGCCTTATATTAGTGGCTAAGCCTATTGGTGGATCTCGATAGATGTCATAGTATGTTAGTGTATTGGACTTGTTCAGTGGAATCGTTGGATTGCAATAGGTGCCCATTGTTGACTTCACCCATCAGTAATGACACTTACAGATTTGCATCCCTTGGTTATCTATAATTGATCATGTAGCATCCATGTTCGATATGATGTTGATATTGATCATTCGAGTTCATTGACACTAGTTGTGACTCAGAGTCCGTGGTATATTTTAAGACTGACTCATGTAAGCATGGCCTCTAACTGATTGTCATGTAATCATGGAAGTATCGATCACTACGTTAAGGTTATCCGTGTTTGAATTATGTGATAGTGTGATCTTTTCTCTATAATACAATTAGGTATTTTATGGCTAATGTATAACTGTTCAAATGCTTATTTGTTTAGATTGGCATTTAGTAGTGAGTAGCTCACTGATGAGGGGCATGAATTTTTTCCAGAATTTGAGATAGTGCATGTCACAACATATTTCCTATATTTTAATTCAATTTGATTTAGGAGTTTTGTAGTGCTGGTAGCATGAGGGAAGGTGAAATTGAGATTTCAGAAGTTAAGTCAGTCCTGTTACTTTCTCATTCACATGTGAATTTCGGGGATGAAATCTTTTTAAGGTGGGAAGAATGTAACATCCTATAATTTATTTAAATGATTTATTTAAATATTTAATTAGTAAGAAAAGGATTGCCTCTTATACTTGGTTTTCTCAAATGGTCGAATTAGGACTTGAGGCCAATTTCTTTGAGTAAGGATCGGTGATGCAAACTTGATTCAGCATATGCATCGATATGTCTCAATGGATATTTTTAAACCTGAAATTGATTCATAAACCAATCTAGAATGCTAACTTTTATATATAATGGAATTAGATTCCAAAAAAATTTCCATTGGGTCCTAATTGGATTCACATGACTTGTTTAAGGCTCGAGATATCTGGAGTTAAAATTTTTGAGAATGAATAGTGCCAAACAGAGAGGATTTTGCCTAATCCCATTAACTAGCATATAAGTGAATAATTCCTTTCATTTATATTCATCCCTTCTCTTTTTTCTTTAATGACCTCCTAATTACTCCTAAATTTTTCTAAAATCAAATAAAATCACCAAAATTCATCTCATGGGATTCTCTACAAATTCCGCAAAGGAATCAGCTTGAATCAGAATTTGGGGAGAGATATCAACTTCTTAGAAATCAAATTGATGGGTTTGATGATTTGGAGCTTGGTTTGGAGACAAATGGGTGAGTAAGGCGATTCTACTATTTTGGTTGTATATTTTATTTCATTAGTTAGTTCATCTATACTTATGAAGTATTATTGAATGATTTGGAGATTCCTATGTTGGCTTATGTTGATGTTACAAACATGTTTCCCTTAGTTACTTAACTATTTAACACTCTAGGACTATGTCTTAAGGATAACTAGTGAGCCATAGAATTGGGCTAATTGAGGATTTTCTTATGGGGTTATTGTTTGATTTAGTTTAACTAACTTATGTCTGGTGACGTCATTGTTTGATTTGTGGTTAATAACATAGTGTAATTATGTGCATGTCACTAACACTAACTGATTAATCTATTTAAGTTGGTTTATAAAAAGTTAAGTAAGCTAATCATGGGATTAAGAGTTCTACCCCCATTATTAATATGATTAGAGCACTAATGAGCCAACATTAGTATTTATAAAATTTCATCACTTATTTGAATATGCATATATGTATATGTGCATTTTGATCTAAGTGGCAGTTAAAACAAATATGGGGATGCAAGTTCATCTTGTCCATTTCACGTAGCCATAGCGATCCTCACGTGTACTATGTTGGAAGAGAGTCTACCAATCAAGTAGTTGCCTCGTTGAAGTCTAAAAAGTAAATTGTTAAGTTTTATGTGCCGATCTATTTTCCAAGGATTATTCAGATGAGTGTAATCAAGAAATTATCTCTCCCTATCTCAGATATATGTAAAATGGTGTAGGTTTGTCTCTAAAGCATCCAAAGGGTGTATTTCATGGATATAGTATTGTACGTCTATGACATTGAACGGTTATTTTGTTGCTCACTAGTATTTCAGAGTGATTCATCGAAATCACGGTCATTGGTTTCATCCTATGTTGAACTTGTTGATGATATGAATTCGATTACGGATTAATATTGTACGGCTCTATGCTGCTAAACTACCATGTTAGGAAGTGTGTTTGAAAATGGCCAAGACAATGTCCCTACTATGTATATCAATTATGCGGAGCACTATATTGAAACATAGTTCAAATCCTTAGTTTTAAGGCTCTAGATTGCAGATAATTCTTCCACTATCATAATAGGAGAAACTGCGAGTCATTTGGGAACTATTAACCTATTTCTCAATCAGCTGATTTGTTAGAAACTTCAAAACACGATAACTTCTACACACGAAGTCAGATTGAAGCATGGTTCAAACCACTATTCATAATTTTTTGAGGGTGTAACCTAGAATAGTCTTTTAGGTTTTAGAGTACTCTGGTTTTAAATCCCATGTAGATACCGCTCTGGCATGTATTCTAAAACTATAGATTTTGAGGTAGACTAGGTTAATATAATGAAAGAGTATTATGACACTAGGTCGTGCATTCAGTTTGGAATGCAAATTATTATGGAGTTTGGTTAGAGATTTTTCGTGGGTTTTAGACTAAGGCGACTAGAGCCTTGTGTGTCGATTCCATGTGTTATAGTGTTACATGGTTTTGACCTTAGAGTGGTATATGATTCTTTTTTGGTGTTGTCTTATTGTAATACGGTAAGAGAGTAGACTTATATTAGTGGACCTACCTATGGCATGGACTTATATTAGTGACTTTCTCTAGAGTCAGCTGGGTTGTGGTGTACCTAGCATGATTATTGATGACCAAGACACATTGGGCATGGTCTTTGAGATTGTGAATGCCTTTATCTATTGTTATCTCTTTGATGTTAATGGATCACATGTTCATAATCTTAAGAATGTTTCGTCTTAGAAGTAGTGTCCATAATCATTATGCCTTATCGCTTTGGGTTTTAGAAGTAGTCACCATACACATTATAGTGTATCACTTTGGTTTTAGTAGTTGCGACCATTTAGGTTGGAGCATACCTTTTTTATTTTAATAGTAATGATCATTTCTTTGGGATCACGGTTCAACTAGGATATACTGGTGACATGTTATCAATAGTTTTAGGGCTTGTGTAGTGCAGTGTGAGGTATTGTGCTAACTTTTTATTCAAAAGAAGATTATGTTCAGGTATGATCCCCACATTTGAGGTGGATTGGTTATATTTGTATATAAGGATTTCGAATTTCCCTTCAGTCACATTTGTGGAGAGTGCCAACTATGGTTTAGTAATTACTGCATACTGCTATACAATTCTACAACATTTTGAGATTGTTTCCTTCATTTCAGACTTAATATGTGATCCATGTTTTGTCTTTTTATGTAATGAGAATTCTGTGGTACTCGATTAAATTGCTAAAGTGTTAAGTGCTTTAGAGAATACACTATTAGCGCAATTGGAGCATTTTGGAGGCGTAGCATCAATGTTTTGCGGTAGTTACTTATTATTTTATTTTACATAACAGACATAGTATTTATATACAAATCCATTGTATTATATTTTTTTTCAGAACTTCGTGCTTCCGAAGTTAATGAACTTTGACTATTCTTGACTGATATTCATTTGCTAGTTGCTTTCACTAGTGCGACTTATATATTATCACTCTATTCGTGTTCATGTATACCATATATATTATATATTGTCATTCCATTGTAAGTTCTTATCGATTTCTTTTGTAGGTGTTTTGTCCTAATTTTACCAAGAAATTTATCTTTTATGGAATTTGAAACCAAGGCTACATTACTGGATGTCGACTTTGTTATACTGCGAAGGGTGGATCATTACACTCCACTTCATTACTGAAGATGAACCCAACATTCTCAAACTCTAACTCATTATTATTTTTAATTAAATCTGGTCAAAATTATTAAATTTCTTTACCAATATTCGCTTAGAATAGAGCTGTAATAATGGAAGAGGGACCCTCTTCACGACAATATGATTTTGATATTCTTTAAACCCAACCTTTTGCGCTAGTTTCTAATTTTCTTTTACTTGTTCCATGCATAATTAACATTGTCAAATAATTTTTTATAGTCCGTTATAATCCAATTCTTACCACTAAATTCATCATAACTTGTGAAGATATTAATTTTCATTTTTTGCATTAACTTTCAAACCATAGTGCAGACTTGTTGTTGGCAATAATTTATATTTATAGGATCAACACCATATAAATTTTTAAGATTTGATGAGGGCATTTTTTTTTTATTTTCTTAATTCACAAAATAATTTATGAGTTTTACTACTTTGAACTAACTATATGTTATAATTCTTTATATTTTAGAGTATAGATATTGTCGATTGTCTGGACCATTTTCAAAATTTCGAAGATCTAATGAATACCATTGATTACCGTCGAGTTCAATAGTTACTTCGTTAAGCAAGTTTTTAATATTTCATGCAGATTTAGCATATCAAATTCGATAGGTCTTTACTTACAACCTAATGTGATAGATGGAAGTCTGAGACAAGCATATGTCATTACTCCATTGGAAGATTGTAACAATTCATCTTTCATAATACTCCAAATCGACGCCTTACAATATCGCCTTACTTTACAATATCATAAATGACAACTCATAGAGTGACGATTAGAACAAAACACTAAACCAAGACATCAACAAGATCTCATAACGGAACAACAAATAATATACAAAACATACATGAATAGGATTAAAAATATATATAAGAGACTGCACTAGTAAAAGAAAATGGCAAATGAACATTAGTATAGAAGAGTTAAAATACACCGACTCCAAAGACATAATGTTATGAATAAATATCTAATGCACAGGTCTCATACATGAATAACAAATATATCATTTACAATGAGTGACAAGTGTATATCGGTAAATATCAATATCATGCCTCCATATTTTCTAGCTGGGTAATCTAATAGCATATCCCCAAAGCGCCCCGATTCCCAAATTACTTAACGAATATTCGAGAGTTGTCATGGCATAAGAAGACATAACAAAACGGGGATTAGGTATAAAGTATAGCGTAGAGGGTACTATCTCAAAATTCTTTATATTAAAACTATATACAAATAAGTAGGGATTACTAAATCATAGCTAAAACTCACCATAAATGTGGCTCAGGACAAATCCAGATAGCCAGTAAAGAAGCATAATAATTCCATCTCAAAGATTAGAAATCGTACCATAACCTTCTCTATACTTATATGTTAGCACAATATCTTTCATTGCTTTATTCTAACCTAATAACTACAAATAATATTGTACCAATATACCATGTTCAATCGTTGATCCCAAAGCAATAATCACTACTACTATGATCAATTAAATATGCAACAATGCGTATGTTCACTAGTGCAAAAACTAAATTGTAGATGACTCGCTACTGAGGAACTCCATGCTTTAGTCAGATATTATCAAAATTGTAGATTACTCGCTATTGATAACTCTAAGTCTATACCCACTACTGTCGCAATCTTAGTGACTCGCTATTGAGGAAATCTAAGTCTTTGTCTATTATCACCAAAATAAAAGATGACTCATTACTTAGGAAATCCATGTCCTAATTTGCTATCATCAAAATAAGTGATGACTCACTATTGGGAACGTCATCTCTTAGCTCGTTATCATCTAAATTATATGAGATCTTCCCATATGGCTTTAGTTGCTAGGACCTAAATCTTACTTGACCGTTCTAACAAAAACCCCATATAACCTAGTTGTATTTCAAATCGAACACATGACCTCGATGTCATAACACTCCCATATATTTTCTCGATCTATTGCAAAATCGAAGATTTTTTAATATGTGCCAGGCTGGCTCCTACATGGATGCCCAAATCAATGTACTCCATGATAGTCCTAGAAAGATAATGAACATTGTTTCAAACCTTGCCTCAATCCAAGTTTGTATGCAAAAGTAATTGCATTTTGAAATTTCGATTAGTTGATTAAACCTGAACAAAGACTGTCAGATGATTGCGATTCCTATTGGATGTCTAAGATTTTGTGCTTGACATATATCACATGTTGTTGTTTGTACCTAGCATTTAGACAAATATTAGGAAGGGATCAAGATGTTTGATAACCTTTATCGAAAAAACTCTACCTTTAAGCATCCATAACTTTTTATCCATAGCTCTAAATAATAGTCATTTCTTCGATTATAACCATGGAGAAATTATCCTTAATCTACTGTCTCCAAATAAAGAATTTTCACAACATTGGAATTTTTTTATTACCTATAAATCCTGTTGATATACAGTTTGTATAAGCGAGACACATTGCCAGAATATTATTTTGGTCATCTCCAAGCACACTTTTCAACATAGTGACTTACAACCTACCATCACTCCATTATTCATTCGTAACTAAGTTTACATCATTAATGATATTTCCATTAGATGAATACTGATAGCGGTGATTTTGCAAATTGTTCTGGAACTCAAAATGAACAAAAAATAATCGTTTCGGCCTTAGTGTCTTTAATGCGTAACAGTGTATCAGTGGAAATCACCATTTGTGCATTTCCAATATAAATCAATGCCCTTATCATAGCTCTTCATAGAAATTGAGGATTTATGTGACAGTCTTCCCATTAAACTTGCACAAAAGACAAGAAAAGATGTGATGTGCATATGCCATGCTGATATAGGTCGATCATCAGAGAAGAAAAAAACAAAACATGTCATATATCTTACAATGATGGATAAAATCTAATGGTAGATATTAACATAATATTAGTGTGCTATAACAGAGTGAAACTATCATCGACTTGACCATATGGTCACTGAGATACATACATTATGACGTAATAGTATCAAGTAAACCAAGACCTCATACATCCTCATCACTTTGAGTACCAAGCTTATAAAGCAAAATGTCTACGAAATAGAGTATGTAACAACCCGTATTTCGATAACATGATTAAAGACGAGAATCAAGGCAGAATTTAATTTTAAATTCTGAATCAAGTGAAACGGGCTATGCCATTGCGTTCGTCTCGGAAAAATACGCGAAATAGAGTCCGAGTTTTCGAAAATCGGAGTCTGTATGACCAAGATATGGCCTCGCGAAGTTTCACGAAAAATTCCCAAATTAAAGTATACTTAATTAAGTGAAATGGGTTGCGCAGAGAAATATATATATATTGATATATATATATATAATTGAAAATTAAATAAATAAATATGCAAAAATGTTCAAAACAGCGAATTGGGAGAGGGGAATAACCGAACCGGCCGATTTTTGAGGTCGACCCGAGCTCGCTGGGTCGACTAGGGGTTAATCCAGGGTGTTTGGCTGTCAACCCGTGGGCCGATTCGCTCAAATGCAGATTTTGCATTTGGATGGTTCTCATGGTTCATCTTTAATCTAAAGGCCCTAGATGGTTCCTACACTTGACTTCTTCCCCAAGACATGCTTTGATGGCTTGGATTGAATCTAGGTTTAATCCTATGGCCTAAAACAATTGCCTAATCTATAAATAAGACCCTAACCTATCCTAAATCCTCATTATTCATTCATAAAACTAAACTATGGCAAAATTTCTACTCTCATGGCCTCCACTCAACTATCCTAGCCTCCACTTCATTTCTATGAAAGGTTTCATGATCATGAGAGTGTTAGAGAGTCCCTATGTTAGTATGAGAGCCTCTCAAGTTGATTTCAAGGCAAAAGCTTGGATCTTTGTTCATAAAGATGGTGTTTTTGTTGATTTGGGGCATCCATCTTTGGGTTTTTGGGTGATGGCATGCATAGGCTTCCTCACAAGCTTTAGTTTAATCGATTTAGGCCTTCATAGCAATGTAAGCCCTTCCCTACTCTTAGATATTAACTATGAAGTTAGATGTTCATGTTGAAAGTTTGGGTTTGATTAATTAGAATGATGCATGCTATCATGTTATGCAAGTTTATGAAGTCATTATCTTGATCTTATGAGCAAAAAGCCACAACCTTTATGTTGAAATGTTGCATTATGCAACATGAGAACCTTCATAATCTTTATGTCAACTTGCATATGAAGTCATAACCCTTATATGATGATATATGCGAGTTACTAGTCATCATTCCATGTCTTTTGTCACCATGATTCGCTTATGTACCAAGTTTGGGTTTATGCATGTTTTTGTGAGGCTTAAGAATGTAACATGCAAGCTAATGACCACATTTGTGCCTCATTCGCCACCATGATTAACTTGTGGCTTAATATCCATTTTTGTTATGCCTTTGCCAAGTCTCTTCTTTTAATCCATTACGTGGTTGCGAACGTACATGCGAGTTTAAAAAAAAACGTTGGGTTCACATTATGGGAAAACATAATGACATGAATATGACTTGGGTAAATGGGTATAAACATGACAGCATGTAACGTTAAATATGACATGTGTTTATACTTGAAAACATGACTTGAAATATAACATGGAATTTGACATGTAAGTATGCATAAAAACATAAGCTTGGGAATTTACCTATTAAGTTAGGTCTACCCATTGGGAATTTACCTATTAAGTTAGGTCTACCCAATTGCTTGAAAACTTGACTATGAACATGACACTAGACTAAACATGAAAGTGGCCAACTCGAGGTTGGGTTGAGTTTGCAACGTAAAACTACCCGGAACCGACCGGCCTAACTAGTAGTTGCAAACAATAGGACTCAATGTGAGAAGTTGGTCATGTTGTGCTTGAACCCGAGGTTAGACCAAGTTGTGGTGTAAAGCTACCCGGAACCGACCGGCTTAACTAGTAACCACAACAAAGTCTAATGTGAGAGGTTGGGGTGCATTAAATAATTAATGCCACATAATAGGGTTAAGTTAATTTGATTAATGAAGCTTAACCAAATATGACATGGACAAATGGGTTAAGTAATTTGATTAGGCTAATGATACTTAACAAAACATGACAGGGTTGGGTAGGTTAAGTAACTTGATTTGCCTAACGACACTTGACCATTTTTATACGACGAGGGGACGGGATTAAGTTAACCAACACTTAATCAATCCAACACGATAATTTGATAAGGTTAAGTAAATTTTCTTAGTAACACTTAACCGTTTAATACAGTTAATGGATGGGGTTAAGTCAACTCAGACCTAACTAATCTAAACATGGTAATTGGACGGGGTTAAGTTAATTTACACTTAACTAATCCAACTCGTTAGTTTGATGTGGTTAAGTGACCCATACTTAACCAATCTAACGTGAAAACATGATAAGGCTAAGTCACGAATCACTTGAATACGCTTGACCAATTTGACTCGGTAATTTGACAAGGTCAAGTTAATTTATAAAATTAACCAATCCAAAATGATAATTAGACGAGGTTAAGTTATGGATTGCTTAATATACTTAGCCAACTTGACACATGGTTTGTAGGGTTAAGTCTTGGACTTGGATACTTAGCCAATTTTGACATGGTTTGTAGACGGGCTAAGTTATGAACTTAAGTGACACTTAACCCATTAGATAAACCCTAATTCGGAGGATTAGGTAAATAACCATAGTTAACAAGGATTATGGAAATAAGGCTAAGTGGTAAACCTTAGTTAAGGGAAACTAAGTAATAATTCTTAGTCAAGGAAATTTGGACCATTTCTTAGATAGATTAGTAACCCGATACGTTAGGTCAACGTTTAAGTATGCGTGTAGGAGCAGGCTATCTGATTTAGATAAAGGCTCCAACGAACTGGGTAACGAAGCAGCGGCTTCGGGGAACGTGAGGATATTCTTGGGATCCCTCTGTGAGCTGCCAGGTCATTATACTAGGCTCACGAGAGGTTGAGGTCTGCGGTAGAAGAACCAAGAATATGCCTTGGTTGCTATGCGAGCGACCTAGAGACTGGGGTGGATAGCAGTGAGTCGACGAATACATAAGGTGCCCGAGATAGCAAGTTCGTCGATCATCTACCATCTTGAGTCAAGCGTGTACGTACGGAAAGGCAGGGAACACCCAACAGACCATAATTGCTATCTAATTATGGGTGAGGTAGGCCGTAGGATGTGGGCTGGCCGGAGTGTAGTTCTCATGCAAGATTTTCTCTTGTGTTGCCTTTTACTAGTTGAGGGAGGGGTCTCGTGGGACCATAGCCACGTGTAGAAAAGCAGACCTTAGTATCTGCATCGGCAGATAAATCTAAAGCTCCCGACCGAGTCCTGTATTTCTTGTTTTGCCCTGTGACAGGACTCGGATGGCACGATGTGATACATGTGCACACAGTCATGGAAAACGATTCACGATGAATGCGTGGGAAAAAGGGCGCGGTTGGCGGTTAGCGTAATCCCTAGTGGCCCTAGGTGGTTGAACCCAAACCGAGACACGAAAACGTGCAATAGGTAAGCGTAATCCCTAGTAGCCCTAGGTAGCATAAGTCCTAGTTGTACAGACGCTAATTCATGTTGGAAGACCCTAGCTAGGTTTAGGGTAACAGTCCAAACCGATCTTAAGGATCATGGAACTATGTAAAGTAATATAGAATCTCATGGGAAAGCCCGTATGGCCTACGGCAAGGGACTGAACATTTACATGGAATAAAACATACGAGTTGAGTAACCTATATATGCGATATATTAGGTTGACATGGACCACTACACGACTTTTGAGTAAGGGTCATTCACGGATAACACGTGATACAGTTGGGATACTAGTACGGTAGGTGCAGAGCAGATGTACAGGATAGATACCATGGGGCGTTATACGTGACAGATATCTTGGGGATATTATACTTGATAGAAACCTGACGATGTGATACCTTGTTTTATCTTGACATCGTAATTTATCATGACACCTTAGTTTACCTGAGTTCAGTAGTTCATCCTGTTATTTTGATTTAGCTTATCTATCTTGTTATCATGCTTATGTTCATCTCAGTTTCTCATGACAGTTAACTTTACTAGTTTTTATACTAATAGTAGATAGGGCTTACTCAGTCTTTTTGACTGACCCGTTTTGTTTCGCCTCTTTTCTTCCGTTTCCCCCCCAGGTTACAGGGAGGTAATACTGCTGTTTAGTTCAGACTTCTTCTGCTTGAAGGTCATCATGGATGGCTTGGACTTTTCTTGGCTATGGCTACTTTACTGTTTTTACTTGGGGAATAATATATGAAAAAGTCTTTATGCTTCTTTACTATTGCAAGACAGGTTTTGATGTACTCTGATGTAAAAGGCTTTAGACCTTAATTATTAATGTTTATGAAAGTTCGATTTTACTTCCGCTATTTTATCTGTTCTGTCTTGTGATATTTCTGTGCATGTTTACCAATAATGCCCCTCTAAAGCTAGTGCATTCCCTTGCGAGTGACCCTAGCGGAGGCGGGGTGTTACATTTGGTATCAGAGCAGAAGGTTACTAGACTGGGCAAAAGTTTTTAAAGACCTTTTGAAAATTATTTGAAAAACCGTTTACAAAGAAGCACTTTTCAAGAAAATTTTCTTTTAAAAAGAAAAAGGCTATTCCGCAAAGGCCATTAGCATTATCCTTGTTTCCTTGATTGAATCTCTTTTCCTTTCTTTCCTCCATCTGTAGTCACAGTGGTTTTGACTGCGACTAGTCTTTCTAGCTGCGTAAGTGTTTTCCGTACGATGGAGGTGGTTCTCGAGAGACCGTTGCAGAGTTATGCATGAAAGGATAGTAAGAACAAGGATAAAGGATACGAGCTCAGGGATAAGCGACATGTTGGTATGGCTGAGTCCTAAAAGGAGGGAGAAAGATGAACAATGAAACCCATGACGAGAGAGTACCTTTGGTATGGTGAAACGGGACGGATAGTTAAGTATCATGGAACAGGGACAAGATCATTCGGAGGGCAATAGTATGCTCTCATTTCTAGGGTACCTCAGAAGGAGGGTAACGATCTTGTTAAAGGTTTAGCTTTTCTTCTCTATCATCCTGTCGGGACTTTGTTTTGATCACCGCATCTTTTAAGTCCGCTTCGATAGTTGAGTCTCTGCACCTTAGTACTAGCGTAGTAGAGGATCCTGTTTTTGTCTCAAGTCCTATTGGAAGATCGGTCCATTTACTCATGGCTTGTTTGGATTTGAGAATGTCTATATCAAGTGTTGAGCTTGGAAATAATGCTTATGTTTATAAGTTGTGGATGGATTCTAGGGATGAAGTGGTTATCCAATAAGGGGTGCCACTCTCGGTTTTAGAAGGAGGGTAGTTAGACTCTTGGCTTGCTTTGGTAATACCCTTGAAGTATCGCGTAACCTTTTGGGTTCTGTCATGATTAGTTACTTAGAATCCCTAGATGCCTTTGTTGGAAATTAGAAACCCGATCGAATGGTGTTCGCTAATAAGACGGATGGTTTACTTCGATTATGTATGGGTTATGGGAATTACCCTAGTAAGTGCGCACGGTAACTTGTTTACTTTCAAGAGAAAGTTTTTCTACGTGGAATACCTTATGGTACAAGGTCCAGGATTCACTAGTGAATTTTGAGGGCTCGCATGGAATAATGTGTACGCAGTCCTGTTTGCGCCAAGTATTCTAGAAGGAGAATAAGTGCAAGTGGAACGAGAGGCGACGAAGAAATGAGTTCCAGCTCATGTTATGGAAACAGGAATAAGAAGCTAAAAAAATCGCGAAGTTAAAAGACGACTTTGATGGTCAAAGACTAGATACGCGCATGATATCTCTTTTTGGGAGTATATCCTTGATCCCTGTTTTCTGTAGAGCTTACTTGTAGGCTATCTTTTGTGGACATCCTCTCGGTCCTATTCTCCGTTACAAACCCTGTAAGGAGTTTGTCCTGTTTATCTTCTCGACCCTGTTTCAGGGAATTCTAGGTAGAACCCTATGGATGTAAACATGTATTTGAAACATGTTATGATTGATATGGTTGCAAGTGGTTGCAAGTGGTTGCTCGTGGATGCGCGAATACACATTAGATATTAGCTCGACTCGGTCACATTTCATATTGCATATGCACGAGTATTTATACTTGTTTATGGATGAAATTGAATGTGTTATCATGCGGATGTTGCATATGGTTGAATGTTTGTGCACGCATATAGTGTATATGACTAGGACTATTTGCATACATGATGGATTCATAGCACTAAACATATTTTTGCATTCAAAATTTTTTTCAGGCCTGATCATTAGCATTAGCTAAGGAACATGTACACACACGTTTTGCATACATTCATAAAGCATTAGGAGTCGTCTAAGGACAATGGTTGCTTGTGGATGATGGTTTGAGTAGATGGATGATGGATGGTAGGATATGTTCTTCCTAACTTGGAGATTTCGGGGACGAAATCCTAAAAGGTGGGGAGAATGTAACAACCCGTATTTCGATAACATGATTAAAGACGAGAATCAAGGCAGAATTTAATTTTAAATTCTGAATCAAGTGAAACGGGCTATGCCATTGCGTTCGTCTCGGAAAAATACGCGAAATAGAGTCCGAGTTTTCGAAAATCGGAGTCTGTATGACCAAGATATGGCCTCGCGAAGTTTCACGAAAAATTCCCAAATTAAAGTATACTTAATTAAGTGAAATGGGTTGCGCAGAGAAATATATATATTGATATATATATATATATATATAATTGAAAATTAAATAAATAAATATGCAAAAATGTTCAAAACAGCGAATTGGGAGAGGGGAATAACCGAACCGGCCGATTTTTGAGGTCGACCCGAGCCCGCTGGGTCGACTAGGGGTTAATCCAGGGTGTTTGGCTGTCAACCCGTGGGCCGATTCGCTCAAATGCAGATTTTGCATTTGGATGGTTCTCATGGTTCATCTTTAATCTAAAGGCCCTAGATGGTTCCTACACTTGACTTCTTCCCCAAGACATGCTTAGATGGCTTGGATTGAATCTAGGTTTAATCCTATGGCCTAAAACACTTGCCTAATCTATAAATAAGACCCTAACCTATCCTAAATCCTCATTATTCATTCATAAAACTAAACTATGGCAAAATTTCTACTCTCATGGCCTCCACTCAACTATCCTAGCCTCCACTTCATTTCTATGAAAGGTTTCATGATCATGAGAGTGTTAGAGAGTCCCTATGTTAGTATGAGAGCCTCTCAAGTTGATTTCAAGGCAAAAGCTTTGATCTTTGTTCATAAAGATGGTGTTTTTGTTGATTTGGGGCATCCATCTTTGGGTTTTTGGGTGATGGCATGCATAGGCTTCCTCACAAGCTTTAGTTTAATCGATTTAGGCCTTCATAGCAATGTAAGCCCTTCCCTACTCTTAGATATTAACTATGAAGTTAGATGTTCATGTTGAAAGTTTGGGTTTGATTAATTAGAATGATGCATGCTATCATGTTATGCAAGTTTATGAAGTCATTATCTTGATCTTATGAGCAAAAAGCCACAACCTTTATGTTGAAATGTTGCATTATGCAACATGAGAACCTTCATAATCTTTATGTCAACTTGCATATGAAGTCATAACCCTTATATGATGATATATGCGAGTTACTAGTCATCATTCCATGTCTTTTGTCACCATGATTCGCTTATGTACCAAGTTTGGGTTTATGCATGTTTTTGTGAGGCTTAAGAATGTAACATGCAAGCTAATGACCACATTTGTGCCTCATTCGCCACCATGATTAACTTGTGGCTTAATATCCATTTTTGTTATGCCTTTGCCAAGTCTCTTCTTTTAATCCATTACGTGGTTGCGAACGTACATGCGAGTTTAAAAAAAAACGTTGGGTTCACATTATGGGAAAACATAATGACATGAATATGACTTGGGTAAATGGGTATAAACATGACAGCATGTAACGTTAAATATGACATGTGTTTATACTTGAAAACATGACTTGAAATATAACATGGAATTTGACATGTAAGTATGCATAAAAACATAAGCTTGGGAATTTACCTATTAAGTTAGGTCTACCCATTGGGAATTTACCTATTAAGTTAGGTCTACCCAATTGCTTGAAAACTTGACTATGAACATGACACTAGACTAAACATGAAAGTGGCCAACTCGAGGTTGGGTTGAGTTTGCAACGTAAAACTACCCGGAACCGACCGGCCTAACTAGTAGTTGCAAACAATAGGACTCAATGTGAGAAGTTGGTCATGTTGTGCTTGAACCCGAGGTTAGACCAAGTTGTGGTGTAAAGCTACCCGGAACCGACCGGCTTAACTAGTAACCACAACAAAGTCTAATGTGAGAGGTTGGGGTGCATTAAATAATTAATGCCACATAATAGGGTTAAGTTAATTTGATTAATGAAGCTTAACCAAATATGACATGGACAAATGGGTTAAGTAATTTGATTAGGCTAATGATACTTGACAAAACATGACAGGGTTGGGTAGGTTAAGTAACTTGATTTGCCTAACGACACTTGACCATTTTTATACGACGAGGGGACGGGATTAAGTTAACCAACACTTAATCAATCCAACACGATAACTTGATAAGGTTAAGTAAATTTTCTTAGTAACACTTAACCGTTTAATACAGTTAATGGATGGGGTTAAGTCAACTCAGACCTAACTAATCTAAACATGGTAATTGGACGGGGTTAAGTTAATTTACACTTAACTAATCCAACTCGTTAGTTTGATGTGGTTAAGTGACCCATACTTAACCAATCTAACGTGAAAACATGATAAGGCTAAGTCACGAATCACTTGAATACGCTTGACCAATTTGACTCGGTAATTTGACAAGGTCAAGTTAATTTATAAAATTAACCAATCCAAAATGATAATTAGACGAGGTTAAGTTATGGATTGCTTAATATACTTAGCCAACTTGACACATGGTTTGTAGGGTTAAGTCTTGGACTTGGATACTTAGCCAATTTTGACATGGTTTGTAGACGGGCTAAGTTATGAACTTAAGTGACACTTAACCCATTAGATAAACCCTAATTCGGAGGATTAGGTAAATAACCATAGTTAACAAGGATTATGGAAATAAGGCTAAGTGGTAAACCTTAGTTAAGGGAAACTAAGTAATAATTCTTAGTCAAGGAAATTTGGACCATTTCTTAGATAGATTAGTAACCCGATACGTTAGGTCAACGTTTAAGTATGCGTGTAGGAGCAGGCTATCTGATTTAGATAAAGGCTCCAACGAACTGGGTAACGAAGCAGCGGCTTCGGGGAACGTGAGGATATTCTTGGGATCCCTCTGTGAGCTGCCAGGTCATTATACTAGGCTCACGAGAGGTTGAGGTCTGCGGTAGAAGAACCAAGAATATGCCTTGGTTGCTATGCGAGCGACCTAAAGACTGGGGTGGATAGCAGTGAGTCGACGAATACATAAGGTGCCCGAGATAGCAAGTTCGTCGATCATCTACCATCTTGAGTCAAGCGTGTACGTACGGAAAGGCAGGGAACACCCAACAGACCATAATTGTTATCTAATTATGGGTGAGGTAGGCCGTAGGATGTGGGCTGGCCGGAGTGTAGTTCTCATGCAAGATTTTCTCTTGTGTTGCCTTTTACTAGTTGAGGGAGGGGTCTCGTGGGACCATAGCCACGTGTAGAAAAGCAGACCTTAGTATCTGCATCGGCAGATAAATCTAAAGCTCCCGACCGAGTCCTGTATTTCTTGTTTTGCCCTGTGACAGGACTCGGATGGCACGATGTGATACATGTGCACACAGTCATGGAAAACGATTCACGATGAATGCGTGGGAAAAAGGGCGCGGTTGGCGGTTAGCGTAATCCCTAGTGGCCCTAGGTGGTTGAACCCAAACCGAGACACGAAAACGTGCAATAGGTAAGCGTAATCCCTAGTAGCCCTAGGTAGCATAAGTCCTAGTTGTACAGACGCTAATTCATGTTGGAAGACCCTAGCTAGGTTTAGGGTAACAGTCCAAACCGATCTTAAGGATCATGGAACTATGTAAAGTAATATAGAATCTCATGGGAAAGCCCGTATGGCCTACGACAAGGGACTGAACATTTACATGGAATAAAACATACGAGTTGAGTAACCTATATATGCGATATATTAGGTTGACATGGACCACTACACGACTTTTGAGTAAGGGTCATTCACGGATAACACGTGATACAGTTGGGATACTAGTACGGTAGGTGCAGAGCAGATGTACAGGATAGATACCATGGGGCGTTATACGTGACAGATATCTTGGGGATATTATACTTGATAGAAACCTGACGATGTGATACCTTGTTTTATCTTGACATCGTAATTTATCATGACACCTTAGTTTACCTGAGTTCAGTAGTTCATCCTGTTATTTTGATTTAGCTTATCTATCTTGTTATCATGCTTATGTTCATCTCAGTTTCTCATGACAGTTAACTTTACTAGTTTTTATACTAATAGTAGATAGGGCTTACTCAGTCTTTTTGACTGACCCGTTTTGTTTCGCCTCTTTTCTTCCGTTTCCCCCCCAGGTTACAGGGAGGTAATACTGTTGTTTAGTTCAGACTTCTTCTGCTTGAAGGTCATCATGGATGGCTTGGACTTTTCTTGGCTATGGCTACTTTACTGTTTTTACTTGGGGAATAATATATGAAAAAGTCTTTATGCTTCTTTACTATTGCAAGACAGGTTTTGATGTACTCTGATGTAAAAGGCTTTAGACCTTAATTATTAATGTTTATGAAAGTTCGATTTTACTTCCGCTATTTTATCTGTTCTGTCTTGTGATATTTCTGTGCATGTTTACCAATAATGCCCCTCTAAAGCTAGTGCATTCCCTTGCGAGTGACCCTAGCGGAGGCGGGGTGTTACAGAGTAATTAGCCATAACTTTTACAAGCTTATCTTCTGATCATGACTTATACAAGCTTGTCTTCATATTGGCTATAACGTCATCAAACCTGTATCTAGTTCCCCAGATAATAACAGGAAAGATAAAACCTTGAGTCGGACAATAATCTGGTATGAACGATAATAACTATAAAAAACTATACTGTAAAATAATCTACCAAACATGTTAGAGTCTCATACCTGACATGTCTCAACAAACAAAGAATTGACATATAGTAACCAAGTAATATATGCTATTAAAAGAACAATAATAGAGGACATTATAATATGATAGAAGAGTGTAAACAACCTACACTTCTGACTTCATTATCAATCCACTCTCTGGAATCCTGAGATAATAGTCTACCCAAATGCGTAATGATAAAAGCAACAGTAGCAACCACCACATCTATCAGGAATTAACTATTACCTTTTAAAGTCTTGAATATATAATAACCCATATAAACATCCTAAATTAAGCTAGGAACTAACAGAAATCCCGATTCTAGTTTACTACTGTGCTTGCGGGACCAATATGTCTAGCATGTTTGCCTTTAGAATCCACGAGTCTAGACGATCTCCCCATTCAGATGATCTAAAGAACATGACCATCACTACAACCCCTATTGGGCATCCCAACGATGCCCTTGCTTTGAGTTACAAATAGAAAACTCCAAGTTATCTACTCTTCAAGAATCTTTAAAAATGGCCCTAGCCTCACTACTCCACCAAATCCATTATACTTAGAGATCAGCTTTCTATCCATCACCCCTTCAATTCAACTCAATTTTGGAATATCCAATCGAAGAGACAAAACTTCATCTTGTTATAATTTCCACTATGTAGTCAGCGAGCTACTATTTATAGCATGACCACGAAGACCATCCCTTCACCATCATGGATCAACCTCTCTAAATTGAAGCACGATGTATTGGTACCAACCCATACACATGGATTATTGAAAACAAATATGCTACTAAATTTTTGGCTTTAATCCTTTTAGTCATCCACTTGCCTTCTCATGAAGCCTTAGTCCCTAGTCATCCATCCAGGCTTGAGTCCAATATTCACTTGCATCTTAATCAATCCTTTTCTCGTCGATTCATAACTTTTTGGTCACTTGGTATATCCATCTACTACCAAATCTTCAAGAAACTGTTTGCAAGCCGCAATGCTTTTGTCTTACGGACAACACCCATATATGGGGATAAATTAGGGTTGGTTTAGGATTTGGGTTAATGAACGGGAAGAAAAGCTTATTTTGTTTTAATCTACTTTATCCTATATGTATATAATTGAGCGTCATTAGATTAATGGCTTGCTAATCTCATCCCATCGCCATCCTGTAATTCTGGCGAGCATCCTTAAAATACTAAACTCGCTATATCTCCTAAATCTCTGTCCGGTTTTCTTATATGTCTAATCTAAAACATGGAAACAACCATCTGAAAGAAATGAAAGATGTTATAACATCTAATTTATCTCCTACCAAAAGTTAAGGCCAAAACACAATACTTTAGGGGTAAAATGGCCATGTAAAAATTTGGCAAAAACCATTGATGTGTAAGAAAACAACCCTAAAAACATTATTCTAAAATATTGAAGTCATATGACCACATACGAGTGAAACAGAATTATTTTACGATTCTTCGATACATAAATATAGGTCATTGCACTCTCCCACTTAGGAATTTCACCCCTGAAACAACTTAACAACCATGAACAATAAGTTATCCTGCATGCATGTCATCCATTAGAAATCAATTTAATATACAAACTAACATATAATAATCAATGAAAAGGCAACCCCTAACTTAGCACATAGAACTGTAATAGTATAAGATACAATACACATGTGGACATCTTAATAGGACATACCATACAAAGAGTTTTGGATAGAACACAATCATACTTTCCTCAGTCTCCTATGTATAATCTCCCTCGTCCTTACACCATTGCACCCAAAATAGATTAAGTATCTTCTTCCTAAGCCATTTTCAGTCGTTCCCAACTATCGAAGTGCCTTACAAGGCCTTGAAACTTCAAGCTTGTCCTCTATATCTTCTAGATAATTGGGTGCCTCCATGATACCTTGGTCATCCACAAACTTCAATAGATAAAATACATGGAAGATATTATGCACTCCCGCAATCTTCAAAGGTAGATACAATCTAATGGTCCATCAAAACTTGGAGCTAACTTCCCTTCCAACCAAATTGGGCCATGTTTTTAAGAGAACAGATCTTTACAAATACCACATCTCTAATAGTGAAATCCAAATCTCTTTTTCTCTTTTCTGCATAGCTGTTTTGATAATCTTGAGTGTCTTTCATTTGTTAATGAATAATCACTATCTTGTTTGATGTTTCCAGAATCATCTCTAGCCTAAGTATCACCTTCTTCCCTGCTTCTCACAACAAGATGTTGATTATAGGATCTTCTATATAGTGCTTCATATGGTGCCATGTCACTACTTGCTTAATAAATGTCGTTATAAGAAAACTCTACCAAATATAGGTTTTCATTCAAAATCCTCCTAAATCCAAAACATAAGCTCTAGAGAGGTCTTCTAACTCTCAGTCCACTCTCTCGGTCTATCCATCTATCTCAGAATGATAGGCTATAATCAAGTGTAGCTTCGTTCCTAGTATATCTAGCAAACATCTCCAAAATCTACTAGTGAATAATGGATCACCATTGCTTACTTTACTTTTGAAATAGATCTTTAGTTCGATCAAAAGTATGTTGAAATTACAGGGGAAGGCAGAGTCAGAATCACTTGGAACTTGAACAAAGCACTCAAAATACAACTAAGTTAAGGTCCAAAGAGTTTAACCTAAAAGAGGATAAGTCTATGGATCAATATCGATTCATAGGCAATGGATAGGTACTGATCCATAGAAATCAAGTGCAATTCTTGGTATTCCCCCACCATTATGACACTCATCGTCGATAGAGCCTCTCCTTCAAGTTTGGAGGCAACTCAATTTCTCTAACTTAAAATATTCGATGCATCCTACATATTGGAAGTATTTCAATATGACTAGAGAACAAATTATTGTTGAATGAATGTAAAATCCTACAAAACGTAGTGGAGGCATCACAAAAACATAAAAAGGCTAGACAATTTGCCAGTGACATCACATAGTCTAAGTCTGTAGATTGGTAAGTAATAGAAAGTACAAATAATATTAAAAAAATGGACGTAGGCTTGGTAAATAGATAAATCATTATAAATCTTGTGTCATCTTCTTTTTTTCTTCTCTTTTCCTTTCTTTTTGCTTTAGTTTTCTATGTTGAATGTATGTAAAGTCTAATCTAATTTGGTATAAAAGTTGGTGTTTTCACATAAATCTGGGATTAATACTATTTTTGGTGTTAATATTGGTGCTCTCATTGATATTTGAACTCAAAAGTAAATCTAAGATATCTACTATAGATTTTCAAGGTCTATAAGTTAGATCCATTATCAAAGCTTTGAAAGTCTGTTGATAGTTTAACAATTAGAAGGGGAAAATGCCTCTAAAAGGTAAATAAGCAAGTATGGTGGTTCTGCGACTACAGGAGGAAATACTCATGTGACCCTTACTGGTAGAAAAGTCAGCAATCTTAGTGGAACTCTCTCATAAGGAAATGTCATCATTAGAAGGGAACAAAATATTTGTTTAAGTAAACGTGAATCGGTGGATGCAGACTACTAATAAAGCCCTTAGGGACAAGATGGAGGCATTATTTGCACTTTCATCCAAGCCTAAATTTGGAGCTACTAATGTGGATATAGATTTGGAAGAGCATGCACATTTATTCTCTTTTGATAGGCGAAGATGAAACCAAAGTCAGGGGCAAAGGGTGTGCTAGTTTGAATCAAACTTTGACTGAAGGGAACATAACTATAATCCCTAGGAATCTCAAACTTGAGACAAATCAAAACCCTCATGTAGATGCTACCCAAGTTCTAGGAAGGATGTTTATGCCAGATGATGGCCGAAATGAGAAATTGGAAGACTATGATGTGAATGTGAACATGGAAAGATTAAATCAACCTAATGTAGCCCAACCCATAATAAATCTTCTACCAGGAGTATTGAAATATACTGGAATGGTACTCTAGAATACTAGAGGTCTTAGACTATAGCCATCCAATCATGACCATTTGCAAAGTCTCATAATCAGGTG
Organism: Allium sativum; assembly: GCA_030737875.1. NCBI lineage: Eukaryota > Viridiplantae > Streptophyta > Magnoliopsida > Asparagales > Amaryllidaceae > Allium > Allium sativum. Next base: position 236,432,056 of record CM060919.1, read on the forward strand.
TGCTACTGATGTTTGGCAAACGGAGAATAATATTAGAAAGGAATATGTCTCAGGGATGATAAGAAAATTAATGCAAGAAAGTAAAACATTGAAGGATACTGAAGAGCATTGGGGCTTTGCACTAACCATGCATCGTTTATTTAAGAAATCTTGGATGCGAATATCCGAAGAAGTTCAATCCTCCTACAATGATTGCATATAACAGAACTTCAGATTCAAACTTGTTTCTATACAAGTAAAAATGACACCTGAATGGTTGCTCGGGCAATGAATGCTATAAAGTTTTAATATTCTCCTATTTATCTTAAGGTCACTTCATAATGATTCACCAAGTTACCACCCAAGTCTGCTCGCGTTCGAAGAATTTGTAAGAAAGTTTGAGGAATAATTCCAGTTGTACACCCGGCTATCTCAAGGCCTTAAGAGTTGTTGAAGGCTTTCTTAAAAATATTCAATATGGAGGTCATGTAGGTTGGTATTCTAGATCAAAAGATGTTCCTAGTGGCATTGTTGCATTCCATTAGCAAGGAGATGGACTTTGGGAATTGGTACAAAAAGAAGAAGCCTGCTACTTCGGAAAATTCCAATAAGAAGGCTGATGAATTCTTAGGACTGGAGGAAGCGAAGACTATTGAAAGAAGCTCCATCGTTAGTGCTTAAAATCAGGTTTCTAAGGAAATACTAAAGTGAAACAAGAAATGAGAAGTCCTCATAACACGAACATGGAAAGAAACAAAAAGGGTAAATCAAGATAAAAGAAAGGTTGAGAGAGATAGAAAACATATCATAGGTTTCAATCTAGAAGACCACACACCATTGACTACCAGCTTTTGACTATCTTCCTGGCTATAAAGAAAGTGGAACAATATCCAAAGCTTGCTACCAAGAAACTGACAGAACAGAAACAGTTTGGAAGTTATTGATGTTTCCATGAAGCTCTTGGACAAACTGCTAATGAGTATTGCCACCTAAAGAACCTTGTTAAAGAATCGATTAGGAAGAAAAGCTCAAATTATATGTGCAAAAAGGACAAGAACCAAACCGTGCATATCACACAAAGGCAGGTAACCTCGACGAATCAGCCGGGGGTCTACTGACCGAGCCATTGAACAATGATAGAAAACTAGTGACTTACAGAATCTTCTATAGGCATCATCCACATCGAAGAAGTTAGTAAGAAACAGAAAGGTATGCCTGCACTTTAAAGCATGCTACATTGCTTGAAAGTTGCTTAGCAGTCTAGGAAGAACTCCTGCAAAGTAAATAAGACATTTAACAATGATATCTTATTCAAATCAAGTGATTCCATGGGGTATTAGAGACCTAACTCTCGATCCTATGGTTATGATGATTGGGGTTAGACCAACAATAGTCAAAAGGGTGTTAATCGACAGTGGAGTCTCGATGGAAATTTTATTCTATAAAAGTTTTGAGCAGACGAAACTTTCAGACATGGTGGCTTGCCATTTGAATATTCAAGGATTCCCTAGGGAACTAAAATGGGCAATTAAGGCAATTGATCATCTTATTAAATTGGATGGAGGAGAAAGAAGGACCCTGCCAATCTAGAGTTTTGATAGTCGATGAAATGTGGGCTTATAATTCATTTGTAGGTCAACCCGCATTGATGGACTTCAAAATCACAACCGGCTCCATGATGCATGAAAATGAAGTTCATTACACAAAATGGGTGGGTATTGTAAAAGTGGATCATAGCATGGCATGTGAATGGTATATCATTAAACTAAAAGAAGCAAAGAAAAAGTAAAAAGGGAATAGTGTAAAGGGATCCTTCAGCATTCGTGAGCCCCTCTTATAGCCACTATAAAAGAGCCCCTACCTCGGGGAATATAGCTATACTTAGAAGGCTATGAACCTAGAAAATAAAGCGTAGATGCAAAAAAAAAAAATCATCTTGGTGTTGAATGTAGGATCACAAATTAGCACAAAGATGAAAAGATAATTAATCACCTTCCTTTGAGAAAACTTGCACGTTTTAACGTGGACTCATGCTGATATGTATGGGGTCTCGCCAAAGGTAGAAAGCTATGCAATGAATATTGACCCTCGCTTCGCTCTAATCAAGCAAAATAGGTAAAGTAAGATTCCAAAATGATTAGCCACTGCAAAAGAAGAAGTGGACAACCTAATGGGGAATAGTTTAATAAGAGATGCAACATGCCGAATTGGGTATCAAATGTAGTCATTATCAAAAAATCAAAGGGAAATGGTGAGTTTGCATGGATTATTAAAAACTCAACAAAGCATATCCTGAGGATAGTTTACCAACACCCCAAATTGGCCAGCTCATAGATGGAAAGGTAAGGCATAAAAAAGCTTCTAGTTATTGATGCAAAAAATTTCCCTTACTCTATAAGTCATGAAAAGTCCTCATCGGTATAGGCATTAAAAATATTTCACCAGCTGAGGCATGAAAAATCCCTTTCGCATTGATGCATGAATGATTCTTACATGTATATGAACGAAAAAGCCCTAAACTACTGAGGCTTGAAAAAGCCCTTACTCATTGAGGCAAAGAAATCTTCATTTGTATGGTCAATTTAAAGAACCTACTTATTAAGGCATGGAAAAATCCTCGCTTATTGAGGCACTAAAAAGTCCTCACCCGTGCGGGCATAAAAAATCTCCTACCCGCTAAGTTATGAGAAAACCCTTATCTGTTGAGTTAATTCCTGAAAATAGGCACTGTTTTCAAAAAAGAAATTCACTTACTGAGTTCGATTCCCAAAGATAGGAATCATTTTCAAAAAACCTGCTAAGGTCAATTCTTGATGATAGTAATCAATTAAAGAAAACCCTCACTTACCGAGGTCGGTACCTAAAGACAGGAATTGTTTTTAAAAATTATCGGCTCTTTCTACTTGACACAGGTCACATCTCCTCCCTAAGACATTAGTGGGTCATCCAATCTTTGAATGCCTTAATTTATTCTGAATATAGCCCAAGTTAAGAGATAATATGGGCATGGGATGAAAAATTGTTGTAGATACAAGAGTGGAGCAAGTGAATATAGCCTCAAACTCTATGTCGTTGTAAGGTGGAGAATTGGATGTGGGAGACTCAGAACATACAACATGAGAAAAGTGAGCGAATAGTCTTTTAACCTCGTGAAGTGAGAATAAGAAGTTTTTGAATTTGGGGATAGGAAGAACATAACCTGCTACGAGAATCTCTATGAAGATTTCAACCTCAATCTCTTATATATTGTTTTCTTCACTCAATTGTATTATAGTGGGAAACACAATAGCTAGAGTCAAAGTAGAAATTAGGATGATAGCCGGGGATATAGAAAAAGAGGTAACGCATTCTAGTGTAGGAATGTTCTCGCGATGGATTTTAAGCTACGAGCGAAAACCCTCAAAGTCCAAGACAATAAAATTGTCTGGAACATGCCTTGAATTCCCTACTACAGCTAAAGATCATTGCTCTCCTTAAAGCTTAGTCTCCTTTTTTCCTTAGCAAGAGATGTCTAGGAGTCCTTACCAGGGCAGTGTTGAATTAGCTCCTCCGAAATATGAGCCAGACCAACAACTCGCTCGAGTACCACTTCCTAAACTCCAGTTAGAGTATGGGTCCTCTGTGAAACATAAACCACCATACTTGTAATGGTTAGGATGTAGAAATCGAACATGCTGCCGTCGAAATGCTCCATCTTGACATCATAAGATTTCTAGAAGCTTTTTCAATGACAAATTGTTCCATCTCGTTTTGAAGTTGAGAAATTTATTCCTTAAGAGAGGCGATTTTTATGCCCTAGGTTGTTATTGTTTGTCTCTAATTAGCAATAATTTTCCCTTAATACTCCATAATTTGCAGCTTAACCTTAAGATTTTTAGGGCATCCTCCTCAGTAGTGTTAACTTTCGTAAGATATAGGTAGAAGTAAGCTTCCAACTTTATACAAGCTCTTGTACCATATTCTCGGCTTTCTTTTTAGCCGCCGGGGTCTCTCCTTTGTCTTTTCTATTTTCTTTAGTTTCTCTATTTGGTATGTGATCTTAATTGCCAACAAGACCCCTTTACTCTCACGGTCATGAGTTAAACTTTCTGTGTGATTTTTCATGTTGGTTGTGGCTAACAAATGGTGCAAATGCTGTCAGCCATATGATTGATCAGCGATTGTTTTCCAAGCCTCGACGTATTTTGGAGCACTCTCCTTGTCCATCAGTGCAAGATCCTAACTGGAGCTACCCATTTCAATTTCAACCGGTTAAGTTCCGAGGTGGATTGAATGGAGAATGTAATGTCCCGTATTTTTACGGTATAATAATTAATTAATTTAATTGTTTAAATAGTGATTTAGAAATTTATATCATTGTTTAATTAAATAATATTGAATATTTAATTAAAATAAATAATAGAATAATATATATTTAATTCCGAAATAGTGGAATTCGCAATATTGTGTGAATTGGATTTATTTATAAGATTCAAATCAGTTTATAATTGAATTATATTAATGAATTTATTTATAAATGTCAATTTAACATATAATTTATATTATAATTATAATCGAGCTCGAAATGGTGCGGCAGTTTATAATTTGCGATTAGAACTTTAAACGAATATACGAAATCCGTTTTAAGTCGAATTTCTGTGAAACAAGACACGTTCGGAGCTGGTGAAGTATATTTTTCTAATGGAAGAGAAAATTGAGATTCCATCATGTAGATTGTGAATTGTGTCCAAATCAAATTTTCGAAAAGTCGCTATGGAATTCCTTTGTAATTTATAATGATTTGTTTATATTATAAATGGATTTTCAATATAAATTGAATACTGATTTAATCTGGATTTGAAATGTCGAGTTATAAATTAAAATAGGAATATTTTGGAGCTGTATTATATTCTATGTGAATATATACGATAATATTTATTTATAATTATTTAATTTAATTATTTTTAAATATATTAAATATTTAAATGGGATTATTTAGAGCTTTAAAAATAGCCATTTTTGCAAATGAACTCCGTTTTCGATGAAATTAATTTTGTTGGATCTGGAATATTAAATTATTGCTAGATTTCAATTTTCGTGATTTTTGGAGTCAGTATGTGGCTGTACGGAATTTTAATGTGAAAAACAGTCCATAATTTGACCTTTAAACATACGCTATGTGAGCAAACGAAATCGGAATTCAATGAAACATGTTTCGTTGGGTTCGTAATGTCGAACTGTAGCTGCATGTCTATTTTAATGATTTTTGGATATTGTATGTGATCTTAGGATTTTTTTACGATAAATAGAGTTAAAAATCGAATATAAACTAATTTAAAAATACGAAGCTTAACTTCTAAGCTACCTTATCCTATAAATATACTACCTAAACCTAATTCCATTTTCTCTTCTAGTCAACACCGACTAAAAATGTCAGCCGCCACCGATTCTCTTCTAAAAACAAATTCATGACTTCTAAAATCTATAACAATTCAAGAAAAATAAATAAAATATTTAGTTTATATATATATATATATGAGTTGCTTGGAGGTTCATCATTATGCTGATATGCATTTGGAGGAGGCGACATCATCTTCGGCAGTTGCGTGGGGTTCAACGCGAGCTAGGGTTAAGCTTTGTAGATTATTGAAGCATTGATTGGTAAATTCGATGTTACTTTTGGATTCAAGGGAGGAAATGGAATACGGGTGTGAAGATTGGTCTATTTGTGCAACAAAAACTGTCGTAAGTTTACTCCGAGGGCAGGGAATGGCTTGACGTCGGTCTTTGATTGGAGAGTGCGAGTTTGTTGATTTTGGCATGGCGTGATAAAGGTGTTGAAGAGGATGCTTGTTGCATTTTTTGCTGAGATTTATATTGAGAAAAGTGGGAGTTTGAATTAGAGAATAATTCGGCATGAAGAATACTGGAGCGTGCGGTTTAGGTGGAAGAAGAGTAATGAGGACAATGGTTAAGGTTTTAATGAGGTGATTAAGGAGATAAATATAATTATATATTTAAATAATCGTATTGGTTTTATTTAAATTATATCCAGCTGGTAAAAATCATAACTATTACATACATAATCAGAATTGGGCAAAACAGGATCCGTTGGGATCGTATATACGAAGGATACACAATGGAACTGACTGGGGGTGAATTGGAGCTCGTGACATTTTATTGCCAAATAAAACGTCCGTCTGAATCAAAGATAGTTAATCGTTATTTAACGATAACCGTCCAATGTGAGTAAATCTCACTAACTCTGATCAGTTTATATTTTTATAACGTATTTTTAGAATTTATAAATGATGATTGATTGTTGTGTGTTGATTGTTTGGATGAACTGTTAATTGATTGGTTGAAATTATAGATCTAGTGATATATATATATATATATCGTTATCAAATATTGATTCTGTTTATCAGAATATTTCTTATCAGTATAAAATCGTGTTAGTTATGTTGACTAACATCTGTGAATGCAGGGAAACAGGTTGGAGGGATCCAACTGGATTCCTCAACATTTATGTTATAGTTTTTCATATATTGTGATATATTATATGATATATAATCTATTAATGATTATGTGTGTTTGGATGATATTGATCCTTGTTATTTGGTATTTTTAATACCATAAGTAATACTGGAATGTAAAAAGGGAATTTTCAAAGTGTATATTGAAAGAAAAATATATTTATATAAAATCAAATGATTTTATAAATAGGAAATATTTGTAAAACAAATAGAATTGAAAAAGGAAATATTTGTAAAACAAATAGAATTGAAATAGGAAATATTTGTAAAACAAATAGAATTGAAATAGAAATATTTGTAAAACAAATAGAATTGAAATAGAAATATTGGAAAATAAATAGAATTATAAAAGGAATTTATTTGGAAAATAAATAGAATTATAAAGGGAATTATTTAGGAAAATGAATAGAAAATGGAAATCTGTTTTTTACCAGATAAATGGAAAAGATTTATTTAAAGTAGATTTTAAATAGAATCTATTTTAACAGATAAATTGAAAATATTAATTTATAAATAATGTTTTTTATAAATTAAATAAAATATTTATCATTTGATAAATGGAATATATAAGTCTGAACTTATACAGAGAAGTAGAAAATCGGTTTTTGACACCGATATTTTAAATAGAATGTGAACTCAGCATTTATAAAGGGAATTATAAATGATATTTAAGTGTTTGAAATAAAAAGGAGATTTCGTATGAATAGTTCTATAAGTAGAATTATGAATATAATTTGGAAATGGGACATTATTCTAAAATACAAAATCAAAATTAATGGATTATATAAAAGAAAGATTATTCACATTCGATGTGAATAATGGATTAAAATAAATATTTTATAAATTAAAACATTTACAAGGAAAATTGGGTTTTGAAATAGGAATTCAAATGGGAATTTGAATGAGATAGGAAATAGAGTTAAAATAGAATTAGTTATTCGAATAGAGTTAATCGAATATTAATTATTCGAATAGAGTTAATCGAATATAATTTATTCGAAGAGAGTTAATCAAATATAATTGATTGGAAGAGAGTTAATCGAATATAATTGATTCGAAGAGAGTTAATCAAATATAATTTATTCAAACAGAGTTAACCGAATATAATTTATTCAAAGAGAGTTAATCGAATATAATTTATTCAAAGAGAGTTAATCGAATAAAATTGATTCGAAGAGAGTTAATGGAAAATAATTAATTCGAAGAGAGTTAATCGAATGTAATTCATTCGAAGGGCGTTATTGAATATAGTTTATTCGAAAGAGAGATTATCGAATATAGTTTATTCAAAAAGTAGAGTAATCGAATATAGTTTATTCAAAAGAGAGATATCGAATATAGTTTATTCGAATGAGAGATTATCGATTATAGTTTATTCGAAAGGGCGTTATCGAATATAGTTTATTCAAAGGAGAGTTATCTAATAGAGTTTATTCGAGAGAGAATTATACATTGGGATTCGTCTATATCGAATGTTGGAAAGTACTATTTAATTTCCGTTTTAAATCAAGATTTATTTATTAAATAAATAAATTATTATTTATTCAAATTAATGAATAAAAATTATATTAAAGTTATTATATTCGGAAGCATGGAATTATAACCCTATTTGTTATAATCAAACGGTTCTTGTAAAAGAAGTGGATTCGTAAAGTGAATCTAAGATTTATGTAAGAATAGTTTGTTAAAGATTAAATTGGTGAACTTTGTCTATTTCAAGGTTAATAATGTTGTTCAGTTAAGGTGTGAGAGGTAGTTATACCCCAACTTGATTGACTTCATTTTTAACTAAGGAATAGTTAAGGTTCGATAGCGAAGGTTGGTTAAGTGAATTAAGGAATGAGTGTTAATGGTTTGAGTTGGTATAACGATGTTTTATTTAAACATCCGTTTTAATCCAATGAAGGAGTTTTGGAAACATTTTCCATATAAAATCAGAAATGTTTTTTAATATAGAAAATAAGAAATAGGAGTAAACATGGAAATTTTTTCCGATGTTAATAACATATAGTTTCTAAATATAGAAGCTAGGAATATATATGAGAATGTTTTCCGTTGGTTAAAAAGAAATATTTTCTGGAATATAGAATAATTAGTTATAACTATGGAAACATTTTTCCGAGAATAGTGAGAGGCTAAACGGGTTTTAAGGAATATATGGAAATGGGAAATAGGGAAATGAATAAATAAATTTAAAGAGAAAAATGTTGATTTATGACTAATCGATAAAATTTCCATTTGGAAATAAGATCGTTGTGTGTATGAATGTTTTCCTTTGATAGTTAAATAACCAACTATCAAAGTTTTGACCATTTTTCCGTTGTCAATATGAGATACCGGGATCAGATTTATTATCTGAATACCACTCCGTATGGGCATTAGCGTCGCGAATCGAATACGATGAAGATAATTGAAAACGGAGTTTTTGCAAGGGCTGTTCTGGTAATCCTAGGTAGAAATTGCCTAAGACGGTTTATAGAATAGTGCCTTCGGTTTGTTCAGTCCCAGGACAACCTGTATAGAAGAATGTCTGACAGAGTATATTCAATAGATCGTGTAAGTTGATCTCTTCAAACGTATTTACGTTTAGTGGCGAAGGAATTTGTTTCTCTTAGATGTATACCCGTGGTATTTTTGGAGAAAACAACTTGTGATTTGGCGGGTATGAAGATGTGACATTCAAAGTGAATAAATGTGTGAACTGTCAGAGATAAGTGTGGCCTCAAGCCTCACAACCAGGAAATGGTATAAAATTGGGTAGGTCACATGGCTAAGTGGTTAGCTTCCAATTAGGGTGTATTGTCACCTGATCTAGAGAAATTTCATTTACTTCTTTAACCTATTTTAATGTTGTCCCTTTCGGGAAACGGTTGCTGATCCCAACCGTTGGTGATAATACATTCGGTACACTCAAGCGAAATGAGTGACCGGCCATGTTTAGCTTGGGTTGCAAGATGTTTTTGTTGAACCCGGTGTATTCCTCCCTATAGATACACTGTCGGAAGGTGGTCCCATACCTTGCCAGTTGGAATTCATTACCCAATAAGTGCCCACGGTTTTTAATTATATATTATGTATGTGGAACATGAGATGAAATCATTCTACTAGCTGATTATTATATTATGGTTGATAGACACTATTAAAATATCAAAGGGTTTTGATATAAAGATTATCGTTTCTTTCAAAAGGATTTTTGAAAGTTAAATCAAGTGTTTTCGATTTTCATAAGGGAAAAACCCGTTTCGTGTTATACGGCGTGGTCTTGTGAGATATCGTTTATTTTCTCAAATTATTTTAACTGTTTACTCACACCAGTCACATGACTGACCCAGAGTTTATTTTGTTTTGTTTTCCTTGAACTCTTGGGTGCCCAATTTTGTACAGGCAGTCAAGTAGTCGGGATTTTACAGATACACTAGTTGGAGCTTGGAGCAGGAGGCTTCAGCAACATTTTATAGCTATTATTATTTCCTCTATGACGTAAGTGCTATACTCTAAAATACTAATACAGATTTGTGTTTCAAAGTTATTTTATATATTATATTTTATTCGTTCCGCTGTGAGATTCGTATTACTCTGATGTTGTATATTCTTCTTCTTCTATTCTAATTTTCTATCTTATCTATTCTCATCCTCTAACTTCTTTCTATTAACTATCCGGTATTTCCGATGCTTGAATAGTCGACATTGAGTTTATGTCGATTACCAAGGTCACAAATTCCCCAAGTCGTTACAGTGGTATCAGAGTTGAAGGTTATGTTATTACCTTGGCTCTGTGGCGTAACTCAATAGAGATGGGGTTAGTAATACCCTAGATTGAGTTTGAGTGTGTGTGTGTGTATATGTATATAAGCACATATTTGTATATTTTATAAAAATTGTTTTATATTGTGGAGATTTATTGGTTGAGTTGTTTATAAGTTCCGGTCGATCAGTTTGATCCACTATATCGGTAGGAGTTTTTAAACACTCGAATACGATGAACTAGCATTGTATGAATTGAAAAGAGGGTAAATAAAATAATTTTACCCAAATTATATTTTGGATATAAAATAATGATTTATATTTGGATTATTATAGGATATAGCATGTGTTGGTTGTTCTTATAACCGAGTGAGATTATAAAAGTAAAATGGTTATGTGAATAACCATTCAAGATTCATATAAGTGTAATATATGAAATCAGATGAATTAAATCTGAATTTAAATCAGAATTGGAATTAAAGTTCCTAAATGTTGGAGAAGTGTTTGTAAATGGATTTGGATTAAATATATGAGAATTTAAAACCCTGGGAGATTTTAAATTGTTTTACAACCATTATGAAGGATATTTTGAAATAATTTCAAAATAGAGGTGTTTAAATATGAGTTTTGAAAAGTGATATAGTATTGAATTCACTTCGATCGTTGGGAAATAACTCTGATGATGCTGGCCACATCATCAGTGTTTATTTTTGAGTTCTAAGTGATGGATTACTACCAAAGATATTCATTTTTGAATTGTTTTGAGAAAACAAGATGTTTGATTCCAAAAAAGGGATATTTGATTTTTGAAAAGCTAAGCTATTAAAAACTCCCAGAAATAGATTGTTTGAATTAAAACAAATTAAAAATTGTGAAAACAAATCGAAATTGGGTTAAAGCCAGTAAAGTGGAAACTGTATTGAAATGAAGTAATATCGAGTAAAATTGGAATTTGGTAAAAATCAGAATTGTGATTTTGGGATGAAGATAACTGATTAAAGGAATTAATTAGTTAATGCTATATATGGATGGAACTTAAGGAGGTTAAGTAAGTCGAATTGATGAGTTAGGATTTTGGAATCGAGAATGGAACTCGAATTTGAAATGAAATTCGACTTAGGTATAAGCGAATGATTGGGTTTGAGGATAAAAATTGATTGGAGTTTGATTGGGATGATATTGGTGTATGCTGAATTGATAGGAGATGAAAATGATATAATGAAATGCCTGACAAAAAGGTATAAGTTTATACTTTATATTGGGTATGAGATTTTTATGTGCCGAACGCTTGGCTGTTTGTTTTTCTTTTGGGTTGGAGAAGGCGTAGAGAGGCGAGTTGTAGTTGTAACGATTGAGCCATACAAAGTAGGTGCTGGCGAAATTTTTCGAAAATTTAAAGTGTTAGAAAATTTTGAAGATTTTTGAAAATTTTCGTTAATAAGAATGAATTAATATTTAGTTGAAATTCATTGGTATAGTGAAACTGAAATTCAAGAAGTAAACAAATAATTTTTAACCCAGTTAATAGGGTTTGTTTTCTACCTTAGCAATTTCGAGGACGAAATTATTTTAAGGGGGAAAGAATGTAATGTCCCGTATTTTTACGGTATAATAATTAATTTATTTAATTATTTAAATAGTGATTTAGAAATTTAAATCGTTGTTTAATTAAATAATATTGAATATTTAATTAAAATAAATAATAGAATAATATATTAATTCTGAAATAGTCGGAAATAGTGGAATTCGCAATATAGTGTGAATTGGATTTATTTATAAGATTTAATTCAGTTTATAATTGAATTATATTAACAAATTTATTTATAAATGTTAGTTAAACGTATAATTTATGTTATAATTATAATCTAGCTCGAAATGGCGCGGCAGTTCGTAATTTGGCAATTTGAACTTTAAACAAATATACGAAATCCGTTTTAAGTCGAATTTCTATGAAAAAAGAAACGTTCAGAGTTGGTGAAGTATATTTTTCTAATGGAAGAGAAAAATCGAGGTTCCATCGTGTAGATTGTGAGTTGTGTCCAAATCAAATTTTCAAAAAGTCGCTATGGAATTCCTTTATAATTTATAACGATTTATTTATATTATAAATGGATTTTCAATATAAATTGAATACTGAATTAATATGGATTTGAAATGTTGAGTTATAAATTCAAAAAGGAATATTTTGGAGCTGTATTATATTCTATGTGAATATATACGATAATATTTATTTATAAATATTTAATTTAATTATTTTTAAATATATTAATATTTAAATTGGATTATGTAGAGCTTTAAAAATAGCCATTTTTGCAAATGAACTCTGTTTTCGACGAAACTAATTTTGTTGGATCCGGAATATTAAATTATTGCTAGATTTCAATTTTCGTAATTTTTGGAGTCAGTATGTGGCCATACAGAATTTTAGTGTGAAAAACAGTAGATAATTTGACCTTTAAAAATATGCTGTGTGAGCAAACGAAACAAATTTTGTTGGGCCCGTAATGTCGAAATGTAGCTGCATGTCCGTTTTCATGATTTTTGGATATTGTATGTGATCACAGGATTTTTTTTATGATAAATAGAGTTAAAAATCGAATATCAACTAATTAAAAAATATGAAGCTTAACTTCTAATCTACCTAATCCTATAAATATACTACCTAAACCTAATTCCATTTTCTCTTCTGGTCAACACCAACTCAAAATGTCAGCCGCCACCGATTCTCTTCTAAAAACAATTTCATGACTTCTAAAGTCTATAATAATTCAAGGAAAAATAAATAAAATGTTTAGTTTTTTTTTATATATACATATATATATATATATATATATGTGAGTTGCTTGGAGGTTCATCTTTATGCTGATATGCATTTGGAAGGAGGCGACATCATCTTCGGTAGCTGCGTGGGGTTCAATGCGAGCTAGGGTTAAGCTTTGTAGATTATTGAAGCAATGATTGTGAATTCGATGTTACTTTTGGATCCAGGGGCCGAAATGGAATACGGGTGTGAAGTTTGGTCGATTTGTGCGACAAAAACTGTCGTAGGTTTACTGCTAGGGCAAGGAATGGCTTGACGTCGGTCTTCGATTGGAGAGTGCGAGTTTGCTGATTTTGGCATGGCGTGATAAGGGAGTTGAAGAGGATGCTTGTAGCATTTTTTGCTGAGATTTCTATAAGCGAAGTAGGAGTTTGAACAGGAGGATAATTCGGCATGAAGAATACTGGAGCGTGCGGTTTAGGTGGAAGAAGAGTAATGAGGACGGCGGTTAAGATTTTAATGAGGTGATTAAGGCGATAAATATAATTATATATTTAAATAATTGTATTGGTTTTATTTAAATCATATCCAGCTTGTAAAAATCATAACTGTTGCATGCATTATCAGAATTTGGCGAAACAAGATCCGTTGGGATCGTATGGACGAGGCTACACAATGGAACTGATTAGGGGTGAATTGGAGCTCATGACAATTTATTAAAAAAATAAAATGTTCATCTGAATCAAGGATAGTTAATCGTTATTTAACAATAACCATCCAATGTGAGTAAATTTCACTAACTCTGATTAGTTTACATTTTTATAACGTATTTTTAGAATTTATAAATGATGATTGATTGATGTGTGTTGATTGTTTGGATGAACTGTTAATTGATTGGTTGAAATTATATATCTGGTGATATATATATATATATCGTTATCAAATATTGATTCTATTTATCAAAATATTTCTTATCAATATAAAATCATGTTATTTATGTTGATTAACATCTGTGGATGTAGGAAAACAGGTTGGAGGGATCCAACTGGATTCCTCAACATTTACGTTACTGTTTTTCACATATTGTGATATATGATGTGATATATAATTTGTTAATGATTATGTGTGTTTGGATGATATTGATTGTAACGACCTGCATTCCACACATCGGAGGATCGTAGAATATTTATTTCATTATCGTATGAAGTCGTATGGTCATGTAACTTTTGGGAACGACTATTGGGGTCATTTCCCGTGTTCACGATTTTTGCCGATTTTTAAATGACTGTTTTGCCCCTGCCAAACCTTGTTTCGCCTATAACTTTTGATTGGTAAGTAGTTTTTACCTGAAACCACTACCATTAGATCTGGATGATGGTTTACCTTTCCGTAGAGTGGTCACACTTGTCAAACGGACTTATCGTTTGGGAGATACGGCTGAATTAAGGTTTAGAAGGTGAAAAACACCTTAATTAGGCTTAACCGGGTGATTAACAGCTAGGCCCATTAGGGAATTTTGGGATTATAGCTATATGTGGGATGATTAGGGTTAGAGAAACCTTTTCCTTGTCATTTTCCAGCTGCCACTTACCTCTCTTCAACCCTAACAATGGCCTCCAAATCCTAAAACACCTTCTAATCACCGTTTAATCAAGCATTAGCCAAATCTACATCAAATCAAGGCAAATTAGCATTAAGTTTGGCATAGAGCTGCTGGAACACACAGAGATTCGACCTATATCAGAGATACTTTCAGATCTATAATTAATTTGTGGCTAAGGTGAATGATTTGCATTGTTTTTCACTAATTATGGTTAATTAGGGGTGATTAGTGTTAAGTAGCGAAATTATAACTCACAAAAAATTTGGAAAAATGTTTAGAAATTCTTAAATATTATTTTAAGCCTCTGTTAGAAATTTGGGTTAATTTGGATACGTTTTTCTAATCCTATCATTGGTTGTGGTTAAGCATGATTAAGGGGAAAATATGGGTTTTGGGTATGTTTGATCCATTTTGACATAGTTATTTATCATTTTGGTATTTATGGTTGATGGTATATGCTGCTGTGACTGTTTGGTATGATTTATGATTGCTGAGAATAGTTAGAGTGGTCGAAAACGCCGTCGTATGGCATAAAACTGTCGTTCGAAAAGTTGCAAGAAAATGGTGCAGGAATCGGATCGGATCGCCCCCTCCGAACCGACCCGATCGTGAACACCCCCTTCACGAGCCTCCATCACGAACCGATGCCACGAGTTGAACCATGGTGAACCAACCTGTGAAGCTCTTCTCACCACGAGCCGATCGAGAAGCATCACCTCCCCACGAGTCCATCAGGAATCGAGTAGGGTGTTGGCCATGAACGGAGATCACGACCCGAGCCCACCATCACGACCAAGACCCACGAGTGGAGCTCATGACCATAACCCGGAACTCATCACGAGCTAGTCCAGGAAGGGAGTCCACGAACCGAAACAGGACCCATGAGTCGGAGATAGAGACCACGAGCCGAGCATGCTTCCGAACCGTGAGCTACTGCATATCGCGAACTGAATGGAAACTGAAGTGCGAACGGGAGGAGACCAAAACCCGAGATGCAAAGGTAGTCCAAATGGGAAATTGTAACTCAGGATCCAGTTGGGAACCAACGAGTTGACTTCATGATTGGACTTTGTTTTGGGACGTGTGCAAAGGGGTTATCGATGTCTATAGCTTTGAATCATCACTGAGAGACGGATATTGGCTATGGATCAGTGCAGTGAAGTTGTCATGACTTCATGGAGCAGAGTGATCATAGTAAGGCTATGAGACAGTGTTGTGGGATTCTCATGACTCCAAGGGGCAGAGTGGACATAATAAAGGATTAGTGGTTATGTATCAGTGCAGTGGAGTCATTGTGACTCTATCGGGCAGAGTGATCATAGCAAAGCATTGGGTGATCAAAGTGGTAGATATCGTATGCTTTACGCATTGAGTGAGAGATGTGAGGATGATTGCTATGTTTGATGTTTGCTATCACCATGACATGCACACCCCCTCCCACGTATCTTTACCCCATATGTTAATGTCACCTTAGAGTATCGTACATCTTATGTGCTAACTCTTTGGTTGCAGGTCCAAGTTCAGGTATGGTTTATTATACCTGTTATTGTTCTGTTTTGTTGCTTATCGCTCATACCATACCTTTTGTCTGACCCAGAATTTTATGTCTCTTCTTATTACTCTGGGTGCTCTTAAATGGGCAGACTAGAGACATGTCAGGTGATTATGCATGAGTAGCTGTACCGGAGACGAGCATGAGGCTTCTACATATGATATATATATATATATATATATATATATAATCTCCCTGTGTCACTGCTGGTCACTACTTTGGGCATTAGTGGTGTACCCTTCTTATTTTTCTTTGGAGACAGTTTTAAAATTTGTAATAATGATGATGTGGAACATAAGCTGTATTTTGGATTTCCGCTGCTATGATGGTTTAGTTTTCAGCTTAAGCACTGTCTCACCTGCTTTGTGTCCAAATTATGTTATTATTATATTTCGTTCCACGCGCTGTGAGATATACTACAGGTTCCTTGCTAGTTCAAATTCCTTTCTTTTCCTTTCTTTGGCGGCCATCCCGTGCTAGTTGGGCATTGGCACAGCGCACTTTCATTGGAAATGTCGGCTGGTGCGGGGCGGGCCGTCACACTTGGTATCAGAGCTCTAGGTTGCGTAGTTAATCTAGGGAATGACACCAGGGAGAGATAGTATACGTAGATGAGAGCACGTATTTGTGATATTTTGGTTTTCAAAAGTTATATATATACCATTAGTATATTTAAGGATGAAGTCGCACTGCACTGGCACCACTGAAGAGATGGTTAATCGTTTTTTCCTTATAGAATGAACGATGAGCCGATAGGGGTACTGGTAGAGGAGATAATAATGGGAATGCTCCTGATATGAGGACTATGTTCACTGACTTCATGAGAGAGATGCTTAGGGATGTTCAGAGGGCAGCTCCTAATGCTGCAAATGGTGGTGGTGCAATAGTGCAGGCGCCTAGGGTCGATTTCGCCAAGCTCTGTAAGGACTACACTAGTCTTGGTGGGAAGCCGTCCTACGGAATGGAATCGGCTATAGAAGGTCAGGATTGGATCGATAGTTGTGAGCGCATCTTCGAGGACTTAGGGATCGATGGTGCGATGACGAGAAAGCTAGCATCCCATCAGCTGCAAGGACGGGCTATGAATTGGTGGAATGCTATTATGGCAGCTACCCCTGAGGATCAAGTTACTTGGGATCAGTTTAAGGCCCGATTCAGTGATAAGTTTATCCCTGCTGCTCAGAAATCAGAATTTTTTAGGAAATTCTTGGAGCTTAAGCAAAATGGTAGGGTAGTCTCGGAGTATATTGCTGAGTTCGATACTTTATCGAAGTATTGATTATCCCTTATTGACACTCCCGAGAAGAAGAATGAGAAGTTCATAACAGGCTTAGATCAGTACTTAGGGGAAAGGCTTATAAACCATATTGATGAGACTTTTGAATCGATTGTATGAAAAGCATTGAGGTCAGAGAGCCTTTATCCTAAGACCAAGACTGAGGTGGTTGTTATATATACAGGGGAGCCAAAGCCACAAGCAAGCGGTGGAGGCAAGAATAATTCTCAGAATAAAAGGAAGTAGAATCAGACTAAGGATGGTCAGAAAAAGAGCAAGAAATATGTTGAGTGCTTTAGTTGTGGCAAGAAGGGCCACTGTGCTAAAGAATGTCGAGCAAAGCCAGTTGACAGGAAGTGTTTCAACTGCGGCCAAGTGGGACATCACAAGGATAAATGTCCGCAACCCCCTAAAGAGAAGCAGATTGTGAAAGCATATGCTATTAATGTTGTTCCTTCTTCGTCGAATGCCCCAACCGCAGCGGAGAAAGGAAAGAATGTCGTCATTAAAGGTATGTTTTCTGTTTATGATGTTCCTATTCGAGTACTGTTTGATACCAGGGCTTCCCGTTCCTTCATATCTAGTAACCTGGTAGATAGGTTGGGATTGGAACCCGAGATAGTCGATAGACCTTTAGCGGTGATGAACCCGATTGGTGGTTCGATTAGCCTTAGTATGATTTGTCGTAATGTGGTCTTATCGAGTCTTGGATGTATGTTTGCTTGTGATTGCTTTGTTTTGGGCTTTACTAGGTTTGGCATTATTTTGGGAGTCGATTGGCTCCAAAAATATGGGGTGGTGGTAGACTGTGAGGGCTTTTTGGTGACAATTAGAGCGGATGATGGGCGGAGGGTAGTGTTTGGTGGTCTACCTAGTGATGGGGTAATGGCTAGTTTTCTAAATTCCCTTGACATCCCGCATGATGAGTTGTCAGGTTTACCTGTGACTGGCCAGTATCCGGAAGTCTTCGAGGAAGTGACCAGACTTCCACCACACCGAGAGATTGAGTTTCGTATTGATTTAGTGAAAGATGCCAGACCTATAGTGATGCCACTTCATCGTATGGCACCAAGGGAGCAGCGAGAGCTTGGGGTGCAAGTAAGCGATCTTTTGAAGAAGTGATTTATCAGAAGAAGTGCTTCTGAGTGGGGAGCACGAGTTGTGTTTGCTACTAAGGCAGATGGTTCCCTTCGAATTTGTGTGGACTACCGCAAGTTGAATAAGGTGACAAGGAAGAATAAGTATCCTCTACTGCGGATAGATGATTTGTTTGATCAGTTGAGTGGCGCGAGAGTGTTGTCCCAGTTGGATCTCGCGACAGGTTTTCATCAGCTTAGGGTGGAAGCTGAGAGTATAGCTAAAATGGCCTTTCTGACGCCGTCTGGATTCTATGAGTGGTTGGTCATGCCATTCGGGTTGACCAATGCACCAGCATATTTTGTGGATCTTATGAACAGGGTATTCAGGGATCAATTGAATAAGTTCGTTCTTGTGTTCGTGGACGATATACTTGTTTATTCGAGGATAGAGGAAGAACACAAGGAACATTTGAGGATAGTGATGGAGGTGTTGAGAAAACACCAATTAAAAGAAAAGTTTTCTAAGTGCCACTTCTGGAGAAGGGAAGTGAGATTCTTGGGCCATGTTGTTTCAGAGAATGGTATTGCCGTGGACCCTGAGAATGTGGCTACGGTACAAGATTGGTCTACGCCCAAGAATGCAACAGACGTAAGAAGTTTCTTAGGATTAGCTGGATATTATAAGAATTTTATCCAAGACTTCTCCAAGATAGCGGCACCGTTAACTCAGTTGACCAAGAAGAATCAAGCTTTCATTTGGGATGAAAGGTGTGAAAATGCATTCAAGAGTCTAAAGGAAAAGTTGTCGTGTGCGCCAGTGTTAGTCATTCCTAAAGTGAATGAAGAGATGACAGTATATACTGATGCATGTGGTACTGGACTAGGTGCTGTATTGATGCAAGGAGGTAGGGTTATAGCTTACGCTAGTCGGCAACTGAAACCGCATGAGAAAAGATATCCTGCCCATGATTTGGAATTAGCAGCGATCGTGTTCGCGTTGAAGATGTGGATAAATTATCTCTTAGGAGAAAGATTCAAGTTGTTTACTGATCATAAATCATTAAAGTATCTTTTCTCCCAAAAGGATTTAAATCTTCATTAGCAAAGATGGTTAGAATTCTTGGCCTCCTATGATTTCGATATAGCATACACCAGGAAAGGGCAATGCGGTAGCTGATGCATTGAGTAGAAGACGTGCCAGTTTAGGGGCTATGTTTCTTGAGTGGAAGCAACTGGAGTATATCAAAGGGTACGATTTCAGACCAAGGTGCGAATTGGATCCAGAGATGTTAGCAAGTTTGACGGTCAGACACTTTGATTGAGCAGATTGGTTCCAGTCAGAAGGACAATCCTAACTTATTGGAAATCATCTCCAAGTTAGAGATGGGTATCGAAGAGGAGATGAACAAGTATAGGCTTAATCGAGATGGATGGCTTAGAAAGAATGGGAGACTAGTTGTACCCAGTGTCAATGGATTGAGAATGAAGTACTGAGAGAGTGTCATCACTCGAAACTGACTATACATCCCAGCGGTAACAAAATGTATCGAGACATGAAGCAGACCTACTACTGGGAAGGAATGAAAAGAGACATTGGGAGGTTTACATCCAAATGCATGAGTTGCCAGCTAGTTAAAGCTGGGCAAAAGAAGCCTAGTGGTTTGTTGCAACCATTAGAAATCGCCGAATGGAAATGGGAACAAGTCTCAATGGATATCATTGATGGGTTACCAAGGACTAGATCGGGCCATGATAGCATTTGGGTGATTGTGGACCGATTGACCAAGAGTGCAAGGTTTATACCCGTCAAGTCGAATAGAACAACAGCTAAGTTAGCAGAACTGTATATGAAGTGGGTAGTGAGATTTCATGGAATACCCAAAGGCATTGTGAGCGACCGAGATCCGTTGTTTACTAGTGGATTTTGGAAGAGCTTACAAGAGGCGTTAGGATCATAATTACATCTCAGTACCGCGTATCATCCCCAAACCGACGGTTAGACCGAGATGGTGAATCGTATATTAGAGGATCTCTTGAGAGCTTGTATATTGGATTTTGGAGGATCATGGGATGACCATTTGCATCTGGTTGAATTCGCATATAATAATAGTTATCAGTCCAGTATTGGTATGGCTCCATTTGAAGCTTTGTACGGAAGACCGTGCAACTCACCATCGTGTTGGTTAGAGACCGGTGAGAAATTTGTGCTTGGGCCTGATGTGATAAGGGAAACATTAGACAAGATCAAGGTTATACGACAATGAATGAAGGTTGCCCAAGATAGGCAGAAGAGTTATGATGATAAAAGAGGAAGAGACTTGAAATTCTCCACTGGTGACTTGGTGTTTGTCAAGATTTCTCCGTTAAAGAGCGTGATTCGATTTGGTAGGAGAGGCAAGTTAACACCAAGATTTGTTGGTCCATTCCCAGTTCTCGAACAAGTTGGGAATTTGTCATATAAAGTTGAGTTGCCAGACAAGATGGCAGGAGTTCATAACGTATTTCATGTTTCCTAGTTAAGGAAATTCGTGCACGATCCCGATGTGACTATTTCACCTGATCAGTTGGATGACATCGAAGTATAACCCGAGGCGGTTGGGAACCGCAAGCCGATTCGTATTGTCGAGCACGATACGAAGAAACTTCGAAGGAAAGCGGTGAAACTAGTCAAAGTTCAGTGGGGCGTGGATGAGAATGATTGTACTTGGGAGGCAGAGGAGAGCATTAAGGAGACGTATCCAGAACTCTTTGCCTGGTAAGGTTTTCATTTCGATTTAGTCTTTCTGCATGCTAGGATAGGTTTGTTTTGTTTGTTTTGTGTGTTTGATTGTTTGTGAATGAGGCATGCGGAACACCTTTGTATGTTTTTGGTTAAGGAATTTCGGGGGCCAAATTTCTTAAGGGGGAAGAGTGTAACGACCCGCATTCCACGCATCGGAGGATCGTAGAATATTTATTTCATTATCAAATGAAGTCGTATGGTCGTGTAACTTTGGGCAACGACTATTGGGGTCATTTCCCATGTTCACGATTTTTGCCAATTTTTAAATGACCGTTTTGCCCCTGACGAACCTTGTTTCGCCTATAACTTGTGATTGGTAAGGAGTTTTGACCTGAAACTACTTCCATTAAATCCCGATGATGGTTTACCTTTCCATAGAGTGGTCACACTTGTCAAACGGACTTACCGTTTGGGACATATAGCTAAATTAAGGTTTAGAAGGTGAAAAACAACTTAATTGGGCTTAACCGGGTGATTAGCAGCTAGGCCCATTGGGGGATTTCGGGATTAGAACTATATGAGGGCTGATTAGGGTTAGAGAAACTTTTTCCTTGTCATTTTCCAGCACCCACTTACCTCTCTTCAACCCTAACAATGGCCTCCAACTCCTAAAACACCTTCTAATCACCGTTTAATCAAGAATTAGCCTAATCTATTTCAAATCAAGGCAAATTAGCATCAAGTTTGGGATAAAGCTGCTGGAACACACAGCGATTCGACCTATATAAGAGATACTTTCAGATCTATAAGTAATTTGTGGCTAAGGTGAATGAATTGCATTGTTTTTCACTAATTATGGTTAATTAGGGGTGATTAGTGTTAAGTAGCGAAATTATAACTCAGAAAAATTTGGAAAAATGTTTAGAAATTCTTAAATATTATTTTAAGCCTATGTTAGAAATTTGGGTTAATTTGGATATGTTTTGCTAATCCTATCATTGGTTGTGGTTAAGCATGATTAAGGGGAAAATATGGGTTTTGGGTATGTTTGACCCATTTTGACATAGTTATTTATCATTTTGGTGTTTATGGTTGATGTTATATGCTGCTATGACTGTTTGGTATGATTTATGATTGCTTAGAACAGTTAGAGTGGTCGAAAACGCCGTCGTATGGCGTAAAATAGTCGTTGGAAAAGTTGCAGGAAAATGGTGCAGGAAGCGGATCGGATCGCCCCCTCCGAACTGACCCAATCGTGAACACGCCCTTCACGAGCCTCCATCATGAACCGATGCCACGAGTTAAACCATGGAGATCCAACCTGTGAAGCACTTCTCACAATAAGCCGATCGCGAAGCATCACCTCCCCACGAGTCCATCACGAATCGAGCAGGGTGATGGCCATGAACGGAGATCACGATCCGAGCCCACCATCACGACCGAACCCGCGAGTGGAGCTCACGACAATGACCCGGAAGTCATCACGAGACAGTCCAGGAAGGGAGGCCACGAACCAAAACAGGACCCACAAGTCGGAGTTAGAGACCACGAGCCGAGCATGCTTCTAAACCGTGAGCTACTACATATCGCGAACTGAATGGAAACTAAAGTGCAAACGGGAGGAGACCAAAACCCGAGATGCAAAGGTAGTCCAAATGGGAAATTGTAACTCAGGATCCAGTTGGGACCAACGAGTTGACTTCATGATTGGACTTTGCTGCGGGACATGTGCAAAGGGGTTATCGACGTCTATAGCTTTGACTCACCACTGAGAGATGGATATTGGCTATGGATCAGTGCAGTGAAGTTGTCATGACTTCATGGGGCAGAGTGATCGTAGCAAGGCTATGAGACAGTGCAATGGGGTTGTCATGACTCCATGGGGCAGAGTGGACATAGCAAAGGGTTAGTGACTATGGATCAGTGTAGTGGAGTCACTGTGACTCCGTGGGGCAGAGTGATCATAGCAAAGCATTGGGTGATCAAAGTGGTAGATATCGTATGCTTTACGCACTGAGTGAGAGATGTGAGGGTGATTACTATGTTTGATGTTTGCTATCATCATGACATGCACACCCCCTCCCTCGTATCGTTACCCCCATATGTTAGTGTCACCTTAGGGTATTGTACATCTTGTGTGCTAACTCTTTGTTTGTAAGTTCAGGTTCAAGTATAGTTTAGTATACCTGTTATTGTTCTGTTTTGCTGCTTATCGCTCATACCAGACCTTTTGTCTGACACAGAGTTTTATGTCTCTTCTTATTACTCTAGGTGCTCTTAAACGGGCAGACTAGAGACAGGTCAGGTGATTATGCACGAGTAGCTGTACCGGAGACGAGCAGGAGGCTTCTACGTAGGATATATATATATATATAATCTCCCTATGTCGCTACTGGTCACTACTTTGGGCATTAGTAGTGTACCTTTCTTATTTTTCTTTGGATACAGTTTTAAAATTTGTAATAATGATGACGTGGAACATAAGCTGTACTTAGGATTTTCCGCTGCTATGATGGTTTAGTTTTCAGCTTATGCACTGTCTCACCTGCTTTGTGTCAAAGTTATATTATTATTATATTTCGTTCCATGCGTTATGAGATATACTACAGGTTCCTTGCTAGTTCAAATTCCTTTCTTTGGTGAACGTCCCGTGCTAGTCGGGCATTGGCACAACGCACTTTCATTGGAAATGTCGGCTGGTGCGGGGCGGGTCGTCACATTGATCCTTGTTATTTTTAATACCATAAGTAATACTGTAATGTAAAAAGGGAATTTTCAAAGTGTATTTTGAAAGAAAAATATATTTATATAAAATCAAATGATTTTATAAATAGGAAATATTTGTAAAACAAATAGAATTGAAATAGGAAATATTTGTAAAGCAAATAGAATTGAAATAGGAAATATTTGTAAAGCAAATAGAATTCAAATTAGAAATATTTGTAAAACAAATATAATTGAAATAGGAAATATTTGTAAAACAAATAGAATTGAAATAGGAAATATTTGTGAAATAAAAATATTGGAAAATAAATAGAATTATAAAAGGAATTTGTTTGGAAAATAAATAGAATTATAAAAGGAAATATTTGGGAAAATGAATAGAAAATGGAAATTTGTTCTTAACAGATAAATGGAAAAGATTTATTTAAAGTAGATTTTAAATAGAATCTGATTTAACAGATAAATTGAGAAGATTAATTTATAAATAATGTTTTTTTATAAATTAAATAAAATATTTATCATTTGATAAATGGAATATATAAGTCTGGACTTATATAAGGAAGTAGAAAATCGGTTTTTGACACCGATGTTTTAAATAGAATGTGAACTCAGCGTTTATAAAGGGAATTATAAATGAGATTTAAGTGTTAGAAATAAAAAGGAGATTTCATACGAATAATTCTATATGTAGAAGTATAAATAGACTTTGGAAATGGGATATTATTTTAAAATACAAAATCAAACTTAATGGATTATATAAAAGAAACATTATTCACATTCGATGTGAATAATGGATTAAAATAAATATTTTATAAATTAAAAATTTTATAAGGAAAATTGGGTTTTGAAATAGGAATTCAAATGGAAATTTGAATGCGATAGGAAATAGGGTTAAAATAGAATTAGTTATTCAAATAGAGTTAATCGAATATTAGTTATTCGAATAGAGTTAATCAAATATAATTGATTCGAAGAGAGTTAATCGAATATAATTGATTCGAAGAGAGTTAATCGAATATAATTTATTCAAAGAGATTTAATTGAATATAATTTATTCAAAGAGAGCTAATCGAATATAATTGATTCAAAACGAGTTATTCGAATATAAATATTCGAAGAGAGCTAATCAAATGTAATTCATTCGAAGGGCATTATCGAATAAAGTTTATTCGAAAGAGAGATTATCGAATATAGTTTATTCGAAAAGGAGAGTTATAGAATATTTTTTATTCGAAAGAGAGATATCTAATATAGTTTATTCGAATGAAAGACTATCGAATATAGTTTATTTGAAAGGGCGTTATCGAATATAGTTTATTCGAAGGAGAGTTATCGAAAAGAGATTATTCGAGAGAGAATTATACATTGGGATTCGACTATATCGAATGTAGGAAAGTACTATTTACTTTTTAATTTAAATAAAGATTTATTTATTAAATTAATTATTATTTATTCAAATTAATGGATAAAACTTATATTAAAGTTATTATATTTCGGAAGCATGGAATTATAACCCTATTTGTTATAATCAAATGATTCTTGTAAAAGAAGTGGATTCATAAAGTGAATCTAAGAGTTACGTAAGAATAGTTTGTTAAAGTTTAAAGTGGTGAACTTTGTCTATTTCAAGGTTAATAATGTTGTTCAGTTAAGGTATGAGAGGTAGTTATACCCCAACTTGAATGACTTCATTTTTAACTAAGGAATAGTTAAGTTTCGATAGCGAAGGTTGGTTAAGTGAATTAAGAAATGAGTGTTAATGGTTTGAGTTGGTATAGTGATGTTTTATTTAAACATCTATTTTAGTCCAATGAAGGAGTTTTGGAAACATTTTCCAAATAAAATAAGAAATGGGTGTAAACATGGAAATGTTTCCAATGTTAATAACGTATAGTTTCTAAATATAGAAGCTGGGAATATATATGAGAATGTTTTCCGTTGGTTAAGAAGAAATATTTTCTGGAATATAGAAAATAAATAATTATAATTACGGAAACGTTTTTCCGAGAATAGTGAGAGGCTAAACGGGTTTTAAGGAATATATGGAAACGGGAAATGAATAAATTTATGATAAATAAATTTAAAGAGAAAAATGTTGATTTATGACTAATCGATAAAATTTCTATTTGGAAATAAGATCGTTGTGTGTATGGATGTTTTCCTTTGATAGTTAAATAACCGACTATCAAACTTTTGACCATTTTTCTGTCGTCAATACGGAGAGACCGGGATCAGATTTATTATCTGAATGCTACTCTGTATGGGCATTAGCTTTGCGAATCAAATAGGATGAAGATAATTGAAGACGGAGTTTATGCAAGGGCTTATCCGGCAATCCTAGGTAGAAATTGTCTAAGGTGGGTTTACAGAATAGTGCCTTTGGTTTGTCCAGTCCTAGGACAACCTGTATAGAAGAATGTCTGACAGAGTATATTCAATAGATCGCGTAAGTTGATCTCTTCAAACATATTTACGTTTAGTGGCAGAGGAATTCGTTTCTCTTAGCTGTATACCCGTGGTATTTTTGGAGAAGTCAACTTGTGATTTGGCGAGTTTGGCGATGTGACATTCAAAGTGAATAAATGTGTGAACTGTCAGAAATAAGCGTGGCCTCAAGCCTCAAAACCAGGAAATGATATAAATTCGGGTAGGTCGCATGGCTAAGTGGTTAGTTTCCAATTAGGGTGTATTTTCGCCTGATCTAGAGAAATTTCATTTTCCTCTTTAACCTATTTCGATGTTGTCCTTTCGGGTAACGGTTGCCGATCCCTACTGTTGGTGATAATACATTCGGTACACTCAAGCGAAATGAGTGACCGATCATGTTTAGCCTGGGTTGCAAGATGTTCTTGTTGAACCCGGTGTATTCCTCTCTAGAGATTCACTGTCAGAAGGTGGTCCCATACCTTGCCAATTGAAATTCATTACCCAATAAGCACCCACGGTTTTTAATTATCTATTATGTATGTGGAACGTGTGATGAAAGCGTTCTGCTAGATGATTATTATATAATGGTTGATGGACACTATTATAATATCAAAGAGTTTTTATATAAAGGTTATCGTTTCTTTCAAAAGGATTTTTGAAAGTTAAATCAAGTGTTTTGGACTTTCATAAGGGAAAAACCCGTTCCGTGTTATACGGTGTGGTCTTATAAGATATCGTTTACTTTCTCAAACTGTTTTAATTGTTTACTCATACCAGTCACATGACTGACCCAGAGTTTATTTTGTTTTGTTTTCCTTAAACTCTTGGGTGCCCAATTTTGTACGGGCAGAAGTAGTTGGGATTTTACAGATACACTAGTTGGAGCTTGGAGCAGGAGGCTTCAGCACCATTTTATAGCTATTGTTGTTTCCGCTGTGATGTAAGGGTTGTACTGTAAAATACAAATACAGATTTGTGTTTCAAAGTTATTTTATATATTATATTTTATTCGTTCTACTGTGAGATTCATATTACTCTCATGTTGTATATTCTTCTTCTTTTATTCTAATTTTCTATCTTATCTATTCTCATCCTCTAACTTCTTTCTATTAACTATCTGGTATTTCCGATGCTTGAATAGTCGACATTGAGTTTATGTATATTACCAAGGTCGCAAATTCCCTGGGTCGTTACAGACCAACAATAATTTGTATGTTTTTTTAGCACTATCTAATAAATGTCAAAGGCAACAGAAGTTTGAACAACCACATTGGTGGAGTTTGGAAACAAAAGACCGACAGCGTCAAGAACACCAATTTTAGGAGTGGTCGAGGGCCTCGAGGAAGGACCATGCTCGGAGGAGACTAGCTCTATCTTTGACCGTTTCGAAGGCTCCTTAGCTTTCTTTCCTTTATAATCCCTCTTTCTCCTCCTTCCTCCTCCTTAATCCTTTCACTATTTCATATCCTATTCCTTGCTTTCTTTCCTTCTTCTTCTTCCTTCTTTCATTTCTGAACGAGGAGGGAGGTTGAAAGGGCGCTTATGCAAGCGATCGCCTCAGACAATATGCTCAAAGCTATTAATTTAGCTAACTTCCATGGTGTGATCTGAAATAGAAAAAAGAATTTGATTTAGAGACAAGCCCAAATACAAAGAAAAGTGTATGAGAAAGTGTTAATGATCCTAACAGTGTGCATGACATGTTACCTACACCCCTGTGCCACCACGAGTGTGTTTATTTGTAATTAACATTAGAGTATGTGCACTTTACGAAGTGACATTTCAAGGTCGAAAATCAAATTCCAAGCCCTTTAGCATGAATGGATTCCTAGTAATATTATTTAGGGTGGGATAAATATCACTCAATTTACCAAAATCATTGGCAATGTCCTTGTCTCTACCTGAGGACCATTCAACAACACCATAGGCATCAACCATTACAGCCTCCTAAGCTTCCCACTCTTGGTGTGCAAGGCTTATCCATATAGTCTAAACATAGGATTCAACATACTCCTTTCTAGATTTTTTCCCTTCATTACCAAAGATATATTCTGCCTTCTGTACGATCTATCCTTCATATGTTTCCTAGGGAGTCGTAGCTTTACCCTACCTGCGAAATATCTCATAATCATCCTCCTCGTAATCAGGGTAACCCTAACTTGTCATGTGGGCTCTGTCCAAGTTCAGTCCCTAGACAGCTATCTCTAAGTGACTCCTCCAATGAATCCTTTTCTCCATGGGTTTTGTTCTTAGGGCCTTAGAATGAAAAAACAGAACAGGACTGAACTTTTGAACGATCATTGGGTAGGGACCTTATGAGGAATGACTTTTCTTCTAGGATGTAGAAAATCAAATCTATGAAGAAACTCATTCTGCATCAAGAAAATCTTCTTCCTTTCTTATGCTAGAACCATTCACAATGATTTCAAGGTAGCTTTGTGTGCGACATCCCTAATTAGGATAGGAAACGATGCAAGAAAACACAAATTTATTTAGAATTCCGAGCCCCATATTTGAAATAGAACCGAGATTCAAAGTTCTTGCCTCTGTAAGTGCAGAACTTATTAAGTCCTTTAGTGTAGAGGACAAAGAAAAAATGGGCTTTAAAGACAGACAGCTTATTGTGGAGATTTATTATGAGCTTGCGATTCCATATCTCTTCAACAAAGATAGAGGATGGAGAGTGTCTTAAGGCCTACATGAAGAGAGCATAGAGGCAAGTCAGCACATCATAATCATTGGAATCCATTTAAAAAGAAATCTCCAACTCTTAAAGCACCACCCATAGAGATGAATTTAAAGAAGGTACTGCACTAGTCGAGCACACGAAGTGATGGCAGGTGGTATATTCAAGAGGTGTCCTATCAGCATATCCATTCCTCGATGGTAATTTTATGTCACCCTCTGGGATTCTAAACTACTTGCATATACTCTACAACATCATCGCACTGGTGACTATAGGCGTCAGAAAGAAATCATAATAGAGGACAAGACAAATCAATAATTGGTCCTACTTTGATTATAGCTTGCTCAATAAGAAAATGAACCCAGGCTTAGGTGTGAATAGAAGTTTAGGGAATAACAAAGGAAGACTCAACTTCGTAGTGGGAAGAACTTTCTTCCTAAGGTGCTGGGGCATCGCGTGGAACTTGAGTTCAAGGCAGCCAAGTGAGTTTTATTCCTAAGTTTCCATTTGATAAAATAATTTTAAAAATTCATAGGAAATTAATTCCAGTTCAACTGAGAGTATTAACCGAGGGAAAATGTAGCCCTCAATCTAAGTGAATGAAGTTCAATGAATCTCGAACTCTACAGATGAACCATCTCGCATAGGTAGAATAGGAAACCTAAACCATTCATTTAATACCAAATCATCTAGTTTTACATTTTATTCATATGCATTTAAATCAACGGAATTTGGGCTTAGTGTTGATTGTATATGCATGTTGAAGATTCTAAACCATTCATTTTAATACTAAATCATCTAGTTTTAATTTCAAATTAGATTCAATTAAGTCCATATCTCGTTAAACATTACAACATCAAATATAAGCAGACAACACATTGAATCGCAAGTCCTAAACCTAAAGGTCCAAGCATCAACTAGGGTTTACAAGTCCTAAAAATCACAATGCCAATACAAAGACATCGGTGACTCATAAATGAAGTAAGGGTGGACGACAAGGTGACACGTAACTAGTAGCAGACGGAGTTGGTGGTCGGTTGTGCAATTAAGGGATCGATCAATGTAATTGAGGCTTGGGGCTAGGAGAAATTGGGAAGACAGTAGAAAAACTAGATGTCCAACCCATAGTGATGGTAGGTGATGACGTTAGGAGACAGTAATAGGAGGTGCCGATGGAAGCAGATCAATGACATCAGAGTTCTGATATAGATTGATCCGGACAACAGGCTATGGACCCAAGAGTAGGAAAACACAAAGTTGAAAATATATAGGGGTATGGATTAGCTAGTACTGCAATGAGTTGGATTTTACAAATCAGAGGATCATAAAATAATTTTATTTAATTCCAAAGAAGTTGTACCATTCTTAAATTTTAATATATTGTTTGTAGGGATGTGAGACATTCCCATGATTTTTATCGAATTATTTTATGACCATTTTACCTTTATAACTTACTACTCTAGGTATGACTTTTTCTTTGGGAATGAACTAGGTGCTGTAATTGGTTTCACTAAATCGGAATGGTGGTTGTTCATTCTGTAGAGCAGTCACTTAAAGATATGACTCAACGGTCTAGAATATATCCCTGTTTTAAGTTGTTTTTGTCGGCCATGCTAATTAGCAACTAATGGGCTGATTACTGTGTCCACTAGACTAATGACCTGATACTATAAATAGGGATTTGAGAAGAAAATTATGGTTCTTCTCTTTATTTCACATAGTAGGTTGACCGTTTGAGAATTCCGATTCAACCTAATTTCCATTGAACCCTGATTTCCTTCTTAGATCATTATATATCACAACTAGAGGCAAGATCTACATCAAAGGAGATTGGATCTCACTACTTTGCATCAAATTCAAGGGTTTTTTCTCCGTTTCTTCATTATCTAGATTTTCTCTAATCTCTATTTCATCGGATCTAGGTTTTGATGAGTGATAGAAATCTCCACATGCTTACTACAGATTTACATGTTAATTAGGTTAATCAAACACATCATATGCTAATTTTAGCCTAAAGTTATATCATATACGTTTAATTCTGATCTAGACACGTTAGATAACTTAATTTGACCATATATTATGTAACTCGTTAGATCCATAATGTTTTATATGCGTTTAATATGAATTATGTTAGATTTGCTATTATTATGATATGAATCATGTTTATATGTGTTCATATGATCTTTCATATTCAAAATTGGATGAATTGCTATTTGATTTGTTGAATTATATGCTATACATGATTTTTTTTATTTAGAAATATGTGTCATAGGGCTTAAATCGAAGAATAAAGAAAACTAGAGGTTAAGATGATCAGATTCCGACGAAACTTAGTGGAGGAGCTCTGAAGGACGTTGAGATTGCACTTAGAAATTTTTAGGTGATATATGAAGCTTCGGAAAAGGGATTTGAGATGCGGATGGAACAAAGGAATACATTTGAGGTAAGGAATGAAATTGCCCAATACTTTGCCCAAAATTGGCTAAGCATTGGATCCATATCGATCCATAGGGGATGGAACAGTGCTGGTCCATCACAGTAACGAATTTGGGGTCAGGGTCCTAGGGTGACAAGCAAGGGTCTTCAAGAGTATGATGGTGGTCTCGGATAGTGGATAGCATCTATGGGTTAGAAGTTACCATCAAAATAGTGTTTACATGTAGATTGTGAACTTAGGTGAGAGTGGTCAGAGGCAAAAGTGTTAAACAACTCAAGGTGGAATGTTGCTACGAGATAATAGAATAACTCTAGTAGGATTCGAGCAAAAAGATGGAGTCATGAATGGCTTATATAACTGGAACTTCCAAGGAATTGTTGATAGATTGAAGGATTCTCGTGGACTCGAAGAAGGGGTATCTTAGGATTTTAGAGACTACTTTGGAAGTGATCTAGTTGTCTTAGAAGACAAATACACATGGGACATACGGTAGTCTAATTAGAATCAGGGTTTTCCACTAACCCCTGATGGATGGCAACAGCCGGTCATTCGATATCAATATATTCAAGATTTTAGTCAGTGATAACAAATCCATTGTTTTTTATGGATGCTATGGTTGCTTGTATATTCTCTTTTATTCCTTTGGGTAGGCTATCACCATAGGATATTGAAGAGAAGTGAGGATTTGGAATTCTATTCTGACTAGTGTCTGCTTCTATGTGCTCGAGTAGCATATTTAATGAGATCATTATATGTTAACTCTTTAATTGCAGGGACTGGTCAGGTGAGACTTGAACTATCTATTATCATATTATATGTACCTATTGATAGTCTTTTATCGCTCATACCTGATTGTTATCCGACTCAAGGTTTTATGTCTCATCTTTTACCTTGGGATGATCATCGACGATACTAATGAGTGGAGTAAGTAGTAAGTGATAGGTTTGGTGACGATTCTATTGTGCGATGATAAGCAGAAGGCTGGTGTATTATTATTCTTACCATATAGGTATTTGGATAATTTCTGTTGTCTTACTTGTTATATGCTCTGGTGAGGGATGTACTGAGGCCTGCGTATTCAGACATTCAGTTATTGTGATGTTTTATACTTGATATTTTGAGATTTTATAGGGATGAGATTTCCTGCTTCGTTATGGTTCACTACTATATGCTATTGTATATTTGTTATTATATATTATTCTTGCAATGTGAGTTATACGGCATATTCTGTTTTGGTTTATTTTCCCTTGATGATTGTCCTAAATCAGCTTGGCATGTTACATGTGCAACTTTCCTATAGTTTAACAAAGGAGGTATGGTATTGTCATCAAACTTGGTATCAAAGCTTTATTTAATCGATTTTACCCAAAGTTTGAGAGCATAAGGCATATGACAAACATACTTGTAATTTAATTTGGATGATAACGAAATTATACAATATATAATATAGTAGCTTAACAAGCACTTGACCACCATTGCGACTTTCATTGATAAGGACCGATTATTCTTGTTTTAGATAACAAATGAGTAGTCGAAATACGAGGAATGCTGCTAGGGATGAGCCCAATACTGAAGGGGTAGGCGAGGGTAGGCAATTGAGAGCTACTGCTACTACGCTCGATTTTCCTACCATGTTTGAGGCTATGATGGTAGCAATCATGAGAAGGATGCCAACTCTAGAGGCCGTAATAGATGGTGGTGCTCCTGTGCAGGCACCTAGGGTCATTGATTTGACCAAGTTGTGCAAGAACTTTCTCTAGGTAGCAAGTCGTTTACTGGGATGGAAACTACAATTGAAGTGCAGAATTGGTTAGACACTTGTTCACATCTTCAGAGACTTAGGAATTGATGATGTTATGAAAAGGGAGCTTGCGTTGAGGAAACTTCAACACAAGCTTTAAGGGTGAGCTATAGATTGGTAGAGATCTACTACTTTGAGACTTCACAGGACCATATTACTTGGAATTAGTTTAAGACTATGTTAAAGAGAATTTTATGTCTATGGTCCAAAAGTTGACTCTCTTCAAGAGATTTGTTGAGATGAAGCAAGGTGGGAGACCCATGGTTGAATATGTAGAAGAGTTTTAGGTTTTTCGAAGTATGCTCGTTCTTATATCGAGACTCCATATCAAAAGAATGATAAGTTTATCGTAGAATTGGATGAGTATCTTAGAGAACAATAAGTAGATCATATAGAGAATCCATATGAGAAGTTGATCGAGAAAGCTTAAGGCACGAGAGTTTCCTCACTAAGAAGGAAGGAGATGTTGTTGAGAGTCAGAAGGAGTCGAAGCCACAACAAAGTGGAGGAAATAAGAAAAAGTGGAATGTAAAGAGGAAGCAATAATAATGTAAAAATGTCTAGAAGAAACCTAAGGGTGAGGTTACCGGCTTTAACTGTCATGAGAAGGCCATTATTTTAATGATTACAGGGCTTCTAAGGTGGAAAGGAAGTGTTTCAACTATGGTAAGATAGGGAACTTGAGAAATAATTGCCCGGAATAGCAAACGGATAGGTAGGTTGTGAAGGCATATGAATTGGATGTTGTTCCCTCTTCTTCACGAGCTCCGACTGCAAGAGAGAAGGGAAAGGAGTTGTTATTCAAGGTATGTTTTCTGTCCCAGATGTTTTAGTTTGATATTGAAGCATCGCATTCTTTTATCTATAATGAGCTTGTGTGCAAGTTAGGTTTATAACCTGAGATTATTGATATAACATTGGTTGTGACTAACCCAGTAAGTTTTTTAGTCTTCGTATGCTTTGTCAAGGTCTAGTCTTATCGATTCATGATTGTTCTCTTATGTGTGATTGCTTTGTTTTGACCTTCGCTGGGTTTGGGATTAGTACGAATATGGATTGACCCAACCAGTATGCAGCTATAGTGACTTGCAAGAGGCTCGTGGTGATAGTTGGGAATGTGGAAGTGCGAACGGTTGTGGTACGCTACTTATAAGAGAATGGGGTCCTAGACAGCTTTTTATATTCGCTCGCAATTCCACGGGATAGATTGTCATTAGTGCTGATCATTTGAGAGATTTCTATGTCTTTGATAAGGTCAAGTGACTGTCGTCGCAAAGAGAAATTGAGTTTTGAATTGCTCTACTTGATGAAGCCAGACTTATTGTTATGCTTCTTAGTCGGACGGCGCCTAGGGAACAGTGACAGTTAGAGGTGCAAGTGAATGATCTTTTGGGAAAGGATTCATTTGGAGAAGCATATTCAAATGGGGTGCACCAGTTGTGTTTGCGAATAAGGCTGATAGATCATAACGATTGTGTGTTGTTATCATGAACTGAATAAGGTGACAAAAAAAAACAAGTATACATTACCCAAGATCAGTTACTTGTTTGATCAGCTTCACGAAGCCAAGGTGTTTTCCCAAATGGATTTGAAGATGGATTTTCATCAACTAAGATTGGTTAGGGATATTGTGCTGAAAAACTGCTTTTAGGACACCATCCATATTTTATGAATGGATGGTGATGCCATTTGTATTGACTAATGCACTAGCATATTTTTTGGATCTAATGAATTGAGTTTTCATAGATCTACTGAACAAGTTTGTGCTTGTGTTTGTGGATGATATATTGGTTTACTCTAGGTCGAGGAAGAACACAAGTCACATTTTAGAATTGTTTTGGAAATCTTGCAAAAGCATCAATAGAGAATTAAGTTTTCAAAGTGTCACTTCCGGAAGGAGGAAGTGAGATTCTTGGGTCATGTCGTTTCGAGACAAGGAATAACGGTGGATCTCGGTAAAGTTATAGCAATCCAGGATCGGAATCGACCCAAGAATGCTTGGATATTAGGAGTTTCCTTGGTTTAGCTGAATATTATTGACGTTTAATCAATCGAAGATAGCCACACAATTGATTGGATTGATAAAGAAGAATCAGGTCTTTTGCATGGGATACGAAGTGCGAGCATGCTTTTGTAGTCTTGAAAGAGAGATTAATGAGTGTTCCTGTATTGGTTATTCCGAGTGGGGATGACGAGATGGTGGTGTATACCAATGCATATGATACTAGACTGGAAGCATGCTAATACAGAAAGATAAAGTTATAGCTTATGCTAGTTGACAACCGAAGCTGCACGAAAGAAGTTAACTAACTCACGACTTAGAGTTAGCAACAATAATTTTTGCTATGAACTATGGAAACATTATTTGTTGGGAGTTAGATTTGAGTTGTTCATGGATCATAAGTCATCAAAGTGCCTCTTCACCCAAAATGATTTGAATCTTCGGTTGAAATGATGGTTATAGTTTCTACGATTGTATAAATTTAGTATAGTCTATGCTCCAGCAAAAGGTAATGCAGTGATAGATGCACTAAGTAGAAAACATGCGAGTTTGGGATCTATGTTACTGAATGGAAGCACCTCGAGTATTTGGCTGGATTTGACTTTAGGCCTCACCATGAGTTAGAACCTGAAGTGTTGGTGAGATTGTCGATTAGACCTACTCTCGTCGAAAGGATTGATGAAATCCAGAAGCGAGATGCTAAGCTTATCGAGATTCCTCAGAGATTGGAAATGAGAGTCGAGTCTGAGGAAATAAAGAGTTACGAAGTGGATCGAAATGGCTGGCTCTGTGAGGATGAAAAAACCAGTTGTTCCGATTTAAACAGATTGAAAGATGAGGTTCTGAGAGAATGCCATCACTCTAAACTGATTATGCATCGTTGTGGTAATAAGTTATATTGAGATATGAGGGGAGTTTACTATTGGGAAGGTATGAAAGGGGATGTCGAGAGATTTATCTCGAAATGTATGAACGGTCAGTTGGTTAAAGCTATAACAACCCAAATTCTAACACACAAAAATTAATCAATGGATTAATTTGTAACACCCCACGTCCATTAATGTCACTCACAAAGGGAATGCATTAACTTCCATGGAGGTTATAAGTGAATATAGAACAGAAAAATTACAACAAGACAGATAATAAATAGTACTTGGAAATCTAAAACTTCATTTTATTGCAGCGGAAATTAAACATGTTTGTTACATCATAAAACCATAGATCATAACCAAGTACAATATCCATCTTCATAAAAACAAAATACATAATCCCATTACATAAATAGCCATTAAAAAGATAACAAGCTGGACTTTACTTCAACGGTCCAAGCTTTCCAAAGAGAGATGAAGCAATTCAATCAAACTCCACTAGAGCTGGGCCCAACCTGAGGACCTGGAGGGGGAAAAGGGATAGAAATAGAGGGGGCCAGACATAAAGTCTGGCGAGTATGATAATTCTAACAATACTATTATCAAAATAACTAGACTAAGGCATAAGCTGGAAGACAAGTAAATGTCTATGAACTCTTAGGAAGATAAAGATAGCATTTAAGATAACGTTAAAGATAACGGTAAAGGCACACCTAATTACTAACGAATGATTACTACACTGCACCACACCAGTCACCCTATTGTTTGATCCCACTTGCTTCACACAGAAACTTTATAAACAGCCTTACGTACCCCTAGCTGACTACATAGGTGCCGTCTGCCCCTATCTCCACTAGGTGTACCCCACTACCCACTTTCGATTTGCTCCCTACTCGTAGTTACCCGTGTTGTCCCCATAGTGGGGTGTATCACTCCCCTAAAGTGGCAACCCTATACAACTTGAGAATGCACGACTTATACCTACACGATGCAACAACGTCTTACCTACCAGCCCGGGTCCACACACGCATACGAAACCCGTTGGACTTGCGTTGCCACCGCTCCCCGTTTTGGCCTCTTACAGTCGAACCCAGCATGCGTGTCCCGTCCTCGACTTGGGTCGAGCCCACAAAGATACGTTTGGGATACTGGTCGAAATAGGCCCCCACAAGCTATCCACCTAAGCTTGTCACTAGTATATCCCACTTAACCCTCTTAGTCATGTTCATTTACATGTATGTTTGGTTAAGTCTTACTAATCGTATTTCACATGCCACTAAGGGCACCCCCTAGATTCCTCGTGCCACCCAAGGCACCTACTTAACCCCCATGTCCCACTTTACATGTTTATCTGGTTAAGTATTTCTTAATTCATTCAGGCCATAACCTCATAAAGACCTCTCACATTAGACTGGCATTTATGGCAGCTGGATTTGCCGGGCGGGTCCGGGCAGTCTTACACCATAAAAGAGTCTAACCTCGTGTCTTTACAACCGTTATGCTTTAGTTTAGGCCTAGGACCTCTCACATTGGGTTGACATTTGTGACCACTGGATTTGCCGGGCGGGTCCGGGCAGGTTTACGTCACAAACGAGTCCAACCTCGTGTCCTAAGCATTGATTAACACTTAAAATCTTTTACCCCAGTTTTAATAATTCCCTATTCAAATTATTAATTAAGTCAACTTTTAATGATGTCCATAATTGACTCAATTATGGCCATCCACTTATGGCATGCAAAATCATATCAATTGCACCCCAACTTTTTAATATTAAATCCTTAATATTACCCCTACCCCACGTTTATACGTTCGCTTATTCAACGCATAATATAGGCTAGACTTGTATAGTCTAATACCTAGCACAAAGATAAATTATCACAACATATAGACAATTAAAATAAATCTAATCATAATAGGGGTGAAACTTGCATAAACTACACATGTTAAGGATCAAAAGGTGTCAACTTGTTAAATGTCTCAATTTATATGATATGATCATAGCCCAAATCTATACATAAACTTGCATATGAGGTTTTTAGGCAACATAATGATGGTGTGAACTAGCATAGGATATCACATATGTCATAGCATAATTCTAGAAGTCATAATAGATGTCTTGGTATATGTTCATAACTTTTCTAATCAATCTAACTTGCATATGTGACTTGTCATATAGATCAACATAACCCAAACATGATGATTTAATTAATATGAACTAACTAGCATAGATGGTAACATCATGGCCTTTTTAACACGTATGATTCATCACAACTTAGCATAGAAACTTTCAACATACATAACATCATCATAGCATGATTTACAACATGTAAGATATCATCATCACATAATATTGGATTTACAATATACATGATAGCAAAAGGGGTTTACAACAACATATATGATAATTCACATCATCTACTCATAATCCATTCATAACTCAACCTAATTAAAATGATAATAATCTTGTTAAGATCATCATACTCACAATTTAGAGAAGAAAAGAGAGAGTTTTGCTTTACTTTAGGGTTGAGAGAATTAGAATTGAATTTGCTTTTCTTCTTTCTTAGTTGGCGGCGGCTCCATTGATTTCCATGGCGACGGTATGACGGTAACTATTCTATTTTAATTAGGTTTAGGGTTAGCATTAGGATGTATTTATAGGTGTAGGAAGTTATTTAGGACCATTAGATTAACCCTGAACCATGAGACCAATCAAATGAAAAATCTGCATTTGAGCGAATCGGCCCACGGGTTGACAGCCAAACACCCTGGATTAACCCCTAGTCGACCCAACAGGGTTTGGGTCGACCTCAAAAATGGGCCGGTTCGGTTATTCCCCCTCCCAATTCGATGTTTTGAACTTTTTCGCATATTTATTTATTTAATTTTTAATTTATATATATATCAATATATATATATTTCTCTGCGCAACCCATTTCACTTAATTCTTTTCTAAAAATTAAGTATACTTTAATTTGTGAATTTTAATGTTATAAAATTACGGGGTGTTACATTCTCCCCTCCTTAAAGGATTCCATCCCCGAAATCTCCAAGTCAAGAAGAATGTATATCCTACCATCTAATCGTCCATCTACTCAACCATCAAACACCAGCATCCATTCTCCTTAGAAGACTTCTAATGCTTTAATGTTTATATGCACAGTGTGTGTATATGTCCATATCTAATGCAAAATTAGGCGGTCTACTGATTCAGTCGACCTCCTTAGTGCAATTCATGATAGTGCCATGCGTCCAATATGTATGCAAAAGATTCCTAATGATACATATTAATTCTATATGCGTGCACAACCATCCACCCGAATGCAGCAACTATATGATAATACAACCATTATACATCCATTTTACTAAATACATCCATATATATGCAATATGCAATATGAAGTGACTGAGCCGATCTAGTGCCTAATAGTGTGTGTATATGCATCCACGAGCAACCACTAGCAAACACTTGCATCAACTTTGCATCCACCATACATAACATGTC
The DNA here is from genome assembly GCA_030737875.1 of Allium sativum. Lineage (NCBI taxonomy): Eukaryota > Viridiplantae > Streptophyta > Magnoliopsida > Asparagales > Amaryllidaceae > Allium > Allium sativum. The sequence continues at coordinate 236,471,739 of CM060919.1, forward strand.
TCAAACACATGTTTCAACCATAGGATTATCCTAACTAAATGTCAAAGATACTAGAGAGAGGATATACTAAAGATAAGATAAGTACAAGCTAAGCGATAAAGGAGAAATTAAAAGACATACCCTCAAAAAGAAAAGGGTATCGTGAACGCATTTTTTCTTCTGTCTCCCAAGTAGCGTTGCTCTCATCATCTCCCCATTGCACTTTGACAAGTCTGACCTCTCGATTCCTCAACCTCTTGATCTCCGACCCAAGAATGCGCGTAGGAGCTCGTCAATTTGTCGCATCACGCTCTATCTCCACCTCTCTAAAAAAGCTCGGCTCTACCACTTCCGCGGTCTCGTGCAAGCACTTCCTCAAATGTGACACATGGAATACGTCGTGTACACCACTAAGTCTCTCGGGCAACTCCACTCTATACGCCATCTGTCCAATTTTCTCCTTAATAGGAAATGGCCCTACAAACCTTGGTGCTAATTTCCCAACAGACCCAAAGCGAACAACGTTCCGTAATGGAGACACTTTGACAAAGACCATGTCCCTAACTTCAACTCGAGATTTGTCCTCCTCTTATCCGCATAAGATTTCTGCCTATCCTGTGCTGCTTTCATCTCCTTCGAATCAAGTCGATCTTCTCCGAAGTCTCCCTAATCATATCGGGTCCAAGTAAGATCTTATCCGTAGACTCCCACCAACATGTAGGTGAACGACAAGGTCGTCCATAAAGAGCTTCGAATGGTGCCATACCAATGCTGGACTGAAAGCTGTTATTATATGCGAACTCCACCAATGGAAGATGCTCTTCCCACGTACCCCCAAAGTCTAGGATACATAGCCTCAACAGATCCTCTAGAATGCGATTCACCCTCTCGGTCTGGCCGTCCGTCTGAGGATGATATGCGGTGCCCAAACATAACTGAGTCCCAACCGCCTCTTGTAAGCTTCTCCAAAATTCGCTAGTGAAAATAGGATCGCAGTCGCTCACTATGCTAGAAGGAACACCGTGCAAACGAACTATTTCTCGAACGTACACAAAAGCTAACCATGGAGCAGTCCTCTTACTCTTCATGGGAATAAAATGGGCGCTCTTAGTAAGTCTATCTACTATAACCCAAATTCCCGTATTACCCTTCCTTGATCGCGGTAACCCATCCACAAAATCCATCGAGACACTTTCCCACTTCCATAGTGGAACCTCCAATGGGTGAAGCAACCCACCGGGTTTCTTTTGCTCCGCTTTTACTTGTTGGCACACCAAGCATCTAGCGACATACTCGGCCACATCTTTCTTCATGCTGGCCCAAAAGTAAACTCTCTTCATGTCTTTGTACATCTTGTCCTCGCCGGGATGAATGGTCATCTTCGAATGATGTGCTTCGTCAAGAATAGTCTTCCTTAGGTCATCGTATTTTGGTACACAAAGTCTACCGTCCCTACGTAACCAACCCTTATCGTCTAGGGTATACCTACGGAGATGGCTTGATGACTCCCCTCCTTTGAGTTTTTCTACTAACTCAACCAACTGCGGGTCGTCTCATTGTGCCTCGCCAATCCGTCCCAAAAGCGTAGGTCGGACCTCCAAGGATGCTAGCAAACCGGGTACGAAGTCAACGGAAGGTCTAAAGTCAAACATCGAAATGAATTCTAAACTTCGCCGCTCAACAAACAAAGGACTTAAGGATAATCTTTTTCTACTTAAGGCGTCTGCCACCACGTTACCCTTGCCAGGGGTATAGGCTATTTCGAAGTCGTAGGACGCTAAGAACTCCATCCACCTTTGTTGCCTTAAGTTCAAGTCCTTTTGAGAGAATAGGTATTTTAAAGACTTGTGGTCAGTGAATAATTCGAATTTCTCCCTAAGAAGATAATGACGCCAAGACTTAAGCGCGAAAACAATAGCGGCCAATTCTAGGTCATGTGTAGGATAATTTTTCTCATGCGTTCTCAACTGCCTTCCACCATAGGCTATTACCCTACCCTCTTGCATTAAGACTGCGCCTAGTACTGTCCCACAAGCATCAGTATAAACGGTAAACGGCTTACTCCCGTCTGGCAATAGTAAGACTGGGGCTGAAGTCAAAGCTCTCTTCAAACGTTGGAACGCATCATCACAATCTACGTCCCATGTGAAAACTAGGTTCTTCTTCGTCAAGCGTGTCAATGGAGCTGATATCTTTGCGAAGTCTTTGATAAACTTCCTATAGTAGCCAGCCAACCCCAAGAAACTTCTCACTTCGGTAGCATTTTTAGGGACCTTCCAATCTTGGATGGCCACCACCTTCGCGGGATCCACGGCTATCCCTTCTTTGGAAACCACGTGCCCCAAGAACCGTACTTCCTTCCTCCAGAAGTGACACTTAGAAAATTTATCCTTAAGGCTATGCGCTCGTAGGGTCTCCAACACTTCCCTAAGATGTAGGGCATGCTCTTCTTCATCCTTAGAAAAGATCAAGATGTCATCTACAAAGACTACCACGAATTTGTTAAGGTACTCCCTAAACACCCTACTCATCAAATCAACAAAATATGCTGGGGCGTTTGTCAAACCGAAGGGCATCACTAGCCATTCATAGAAACCGTCCGGAGTCCTAAAGGCAGTCTTGTCTATGCTATCCTCAGCCACTCTCAACTGATGTAACCCAGTGGCTAAGTCCAACTGCGAAAACACTGAGGCGCCAACTAACTGATCGAAGAGATCGTCAATCCTCGGTAGTGTGTGTCTGTTCTTCTTAGTAAGCTTATTAAGTTCTCTATAGTCCACACAAAGTGTAAGGGACCCATCCGCCTTCGTGGCAAATACTACTGGAGCACCCCACTCCGATATACTTCGTCTTATGAACCCCTTCTCAAGCAACTCCTTCACTTGCTTACCGAGTTCCCTCCTTTCACGTGGAGCCATGTGGCGTACTGGCAAAGATATTGGTTTCGCATTATCCATAAGATATATTCGAAAATCTATCTCCCCCTTCGGAGGCAAGCCCTTCACCTCCTCAAACACATCCGAATATTCTCGGACCACTCTAACAGAACGTAGATTTTCCTCAGACGCGTCAAGCGATTCTAGATAACTTAGCATAACCGAATTTATGGGATTACAGAAGATTTCGAGAGTGTTGCCAAGGCGTGTCACGAGCCTAACTACTCTCCTTTCACAATCAAGAACGACCCCATTTCTGGATAACCAATCCATTCCTAAAATTAGCCCATAGCCCGTGAAGCCCAACACATAAGCATCACATCTAAATTCAACGCTAAGTATGGAAATTTTCAAATCCAAACACATCATGGACAAATAAGCTGAACCCCCTATTGGATTCGAAACAACTAAGGGATCCTCTACTAAACTGGTGTTTAAGTGCAGTGATTCAACTAATGATGTAGAGATAAACGAATGTGGTGCGCCCGAATCGAATAAGGTACGGACAGGATGATCAAACAGAAAAACTAAGCTTTCAACAGAAATGGTTCTACCTCGTTCTTGCAGCGGTGGGACCGCGAGAGCCTGAACTTGTCCCCTAGCCTGCCCTGGTGCCATAAGAGCCTGCACCTGTCCTCCCGAGGTAGCTCCTGCCCTCTGCCCCTTCTTTGGGCAGTCCTTCACTAAATGTCCCGCATCGCCACAATGAAAACAGCCTGTCTTCTTTTTCTTTCGGCAATCCTTGCTGAGATGGCCTGGGGTTCCACAGTTAAAGCACTTCTTCTTTCCCTTGCCATTATTGTCTTTTCCACCCTTCTTGTTTTGCTGTTGTGGTTTCTTCTGATCCCCCTTCTTCTCGGGTGCCTTATCAGCTTTAGCGCTTTTCTCTTCATGCATGAGCGCCATTTCTACTAACTTCTCAAAGGTGGCCCCCATCGGGATGTGGGTCATTGCCAACCCTTACAATGGTTCATTCAAGCCATTCACGAACCTCAGCGCCTTCTTCTCCGGCGTGTTCACTAAGTCCAAGCCAAACCTTGCTAACTGATTAAATTTATTGACATATTCTTTCACTGATGAGCTTCCTTGCTTCAATGTCAAGAACCTTTCCATATATAGATTTTCTTCCGCCCTTGAGAGAAACTTCGCCTCGAACCTACGTCTGAAATCCGCCCAAGAGTCAACAGGACGCTCCCCATTAGTGACCTCCCACCAAAACGAGGCCTCTCCCTTCATCAACCAAGCTGCTAAACGAACTCTCCTCCCTTCTTCTACTTCAAAGATTTCTAGCAATTCTTCCACCTCCTTAAGCCAATCTCTAGCTTCCACAAACGTTTCTGACCCTTGAAATGGTTTTCCACCCATAGCCTTGAATTCCTTGCACGTCTTTCCAAAAGTATCTACGCGAGGAGGAGGAGGAGGAACGGGTGCAACTGGTGGTGGAGGAACATTGGCTGGACCTGCAGCGGCCCTAGCCTCCAATAGCCTCCTATACCATCCTGGTATCGTTACACCGTCGGGTAGATTAAGATCTTCTGCCATGCTGAAACGAAAAAGGAAAGATTCAAAATGGAGAATTCGAAAGATAAAATATGTGGCTATTGGGGATTATGTTTTTCTTAAAAAAAAAATTCTTTAAATTTCTCATTAAAACATGTTTTTGAAAGCACTTCTTCCAAAAATAACTATTTTTCTAAAGTATTTTTATCTGTTCTGGTAACCTTAAGCTCTGATACCACGTGTAACACCCCACGTCCATTAATGTCACTCACAAAGGGAATGCATTAACTTCCATGGAGGTTATAAGTGAATATAGAACAGAAAAATTACAACAAGACATATAATAAATAGTACTTGGAAATCTAAAACTTCATTTTATTGCAGCGGAAATTAAACATGTTTGTTACATCATAAAACCATAGATCATAACCAAGTACAATATCCATCTTCATAAAAACAAAATACATAATCCCATTACATAAATAGCCATTAAAAAGATAACAAGCTGGACTTTACTTCAACGGTCCAAGCTTTCCAAAGAGAGATGAAGCAATTCAATCAAACTCCACTAGAGCTGGGCCCAACCTGAGGACCTGGAGGGGGAAAAGGGATAGAAATAGAGGGGGCCAGACATAAAGTCTGGCGAGTATGATAATTCTAACAATACTATTATCAAAATAACTAGACTAAGGCATAAGCTGGAAGACAAGTAAATGTCTATGAACTCTTAGGAAGATAAAGATAGCGTTTAAGATAACGTTAAAGATAACGGTAAAGGCACACCTAATTACTAACGAATGATTACTACACTGCACCACACCAGTCACCCTATTGTTTGATCCCACTTGCTTCACACAGAAACTTTATAAACAGCCTTACGTACCCCTAGCTGACTACATAGGTGCCGTCTGCCCCTATCTCCACTAGGTGTACCCCACTACCCACTTTCGATTTGCTCCCTACTCGTAGTTACCCGTGCTGGCCCCACAGTGGGGTGTATCACTCCCCTAAAGTGGCAGCCCGATACAACTTGAGAATGCACGGCTTATACCTACACAATGCAACAACGTCTTACCTACCAGCCCGGGTCCACACACGCATACGAAACCCGTTGGACTTGCGTTGCCACCGCTCCCCGTTATGGCCTCTTACAGTCGAACCCAACATGCGTGTCCCGTCCTCGACTTGGGTCGAGCCCACAAAGATACGTTTGGGATACTGGTCGAAATGGGTCCCCACAAGCTACCCACCTAAGCTTGTCACTAGTATATCCCACTTAACCCTCTTAGTCATGTTCATTTACATGTGTCTTTGGTTAAGTCTTACTAATCGTATTTCACATGCCACTAAGGGCACCCCCTAGATTCCTCGTGCCACTCAAGGCACCTACTTAACCCCCATGTCCCACTTTACATGTTTATCTGGTTAAGTATTTCTTAATTCATTCAAACCATAGCCTCATAAAGACCTCTCACATTAGACTGGCATTTATGGCAGCTTGATTTGCCGGGCGGGTCTGGGCAGTCTTACACCATAAAAGAGTCTAACCTCGTGTCTTTACAACCGTTATGCTTTAGTTTAGGCCTAGGACCTCTCACATTGGGCTGACATTTGTGACCACTGGATTTGTCGGGCGGGTCCGGGCGGGTTTACGTCACAAACGAGTCCAACCTCGTGTCCTAAGCATTGATTAACACTTAAAATCTTTTACCCCAGTTTTAATAATTCTCTATTCAAATTATTAATTAAGTCAACTTTTAATGATGTCCATAATTGACTCAATTATGGCCATCCACTTATGGCATGCAAAATCATATCAATTGCACCCCAACTTTTTAATATTAAATCCTTAATATTACCCCTACCCCACGTTTATACGTTCGCTTATTCAACGCATAATATAGGCTAGACTTGTATAGTCTAATACCTAGCACAAAGATAAATTATCACAACATATAGACAATTAAAATAAATCTAATCATAATAGGGGTGAAACTTGCATAAACTACACATGTTAAGGATCAAAAGGTGTCAACTTGTTAAATGTCTCAATTTATATGATATAATCATAGCCCAAATCTATACATAAACTTGCATATGGGGTTTTTAGGCAACATAATGATGGTGTGAACTAGCATAGGATATCACATATGTCATAGCATAATTCTAGATGTCATAATAGATGTCTTGGTATATGTTCATAACTTTTCTAATCAATCTAACTTGCATATGTGACTTGTCATATAGATCAACATAACCCAAACATGATGATTTAATTAATATGAACTAACTAGCATAGATGGTAACATCATGGCCTTTTTAACACATATGATTCATCACAACTTAGCATAGAAACTTTCAACATACATAACATCATCATAGCATGATTTACAACATGTAAGATATCATCATCACATAACATTGGATTTGCAATATACATGATAGCAAAAGGGGTTTACAAAAACATATATGATAATTCACATCATCTACTCATAATCTATTCATAACTCAACCTAATTAAAATGATAATAATCTTGTTAAGATCATCATACTCACAATTTAGAGAAGAAAAGAGAGAGTTTTGCTTTGCTTTTGGGTTGAGAGAATTAGAATTGAATTTTCTTTTCTTCTTTCTTAGTTGGCGGCGGCTCCATTGATTTCCATGGCGACGGTATGACGGTAACTATTCTATTTTAATTAGGTTTAGGGTTAGCACTAGGATGTATTTATAGGTGTAGGAAGTTATTTAGGACCATTAGATTAACCCTGAACCATGAGAACCAATCAAATGCAAAATCTGCATTTGAGCGAATCGGCCCACGGGTTGACAGCCAAACACCCTGGATTAACCCCTAGTCGACCTAGTGGAGCTCGGGTCGACCTCAAAAATGGGCCGGTTCGGTTATTCCCCCTCCCAATTCGTTGTTTTGAACTTTTTCGCATATTTATTTATTTAATTTTTAATTTATATATATATATATCAATATATATATTTCTCTGCGCAACCCATTTCACTTAATTCTTTTCTAAAAATTAAGTATACTTTAATTTGTGAATTTGAATGTTATAAAATTATGGGGTGTTACATGATTAATTAAATAATAAACTGAAAAACTACCAGAATTAGACAATGGGATTTCTTCATTGGGTCTATTACGATTTTATGGTTCAGATACATACAGGGTTTGTGTAAAATGGACTTAAAAGGAACGAGTTATGGTGATTCAAAGTTGAAAATTCAAATCGGAATAAAACAAACAAAGAAAAGAAAAAAACAATCGTTGCATGGGACAACCCAACACCAACCAGTTCGTCGCATGGGTCAACCCATGTTGTATATGAGTCGACCCATGTATAATCCAAGTAAGGGTTTGGGTCGACCCAAACATTCTTTGTATGTTTACATGCTAGGAACATATTCGAAGGGAATTGATGAGATTTTGCAAACGTTTTTCAGTTGACGTGATTTCTTTTGATTGGCAGACGTAATTTCGGATTGATCCAAGGACATAGTTGGTTAAGGTTTAAACTCCAATATTAACGAATGAGGATCTTTTGCTCCACCTATAAATAGACATTCAACCCCTCCGCATTTCTTCACATCACATCTCTTCCCTACCTAGGATAGTCTCCTTTTTGAGAGATATGGAAAGCCTAAACTAAAATTTTGGGGATTAAGATTTTAAAGTAAAAATATTTTCTATTTTCTTTTCTTTTGGAGGTGGATTTTGCTAGGGCCACGAGGGAAGCTTTTCTGTTGAGTTTTTAATTACTATATTTTTGGGTATTTTAAAGTTAATAGGCATTAAATTAGTTGCAGTTGTTAATTTATCGCTTTATATAAAGTTCTAAAAGTTTTTGTTTATTTCTCTATAAGTTATAGTTTTTTGTAAATATTTTTTTTCTATAAGTTATTTTGTAGTTTTTCTAGTCTTTCTTTCTTACAGTCTTTAGTCAATTGATAATTAAAATACTTTAAGATTATTCTCTCGGTCTTCTTTTCCCTTTTTGCCTCTGGCTTTACAGTTTATTGTTGTTACGCCCAAAACATGACTTAATTTGCAACACTGGCATATGTTTACCGCTAATTTAGGCATAGATTTATATGCCTAATTTATGCAACTAATTATAATCCTTTATTTTTCGCGCATTGTGTACAACTGATTTAGGCACTGATTATACGTCTAATTTTATGCAACTGATCAACCCTTTTTATTTTGCGTGCATTTGGCTTTGGCGTAAGTTATGACAGAAAAATGGACTACAACAGGTAGGGATGTTATGGTAATGGTAAATTTACCATTACCATACCAGTACCAAACCAGTGGTAAGCAATATGGAGCTGCACCGGTATATCAAGGCTATCGATAGTTCTTACCATTATTAACGGAAAAATAGTGGTAAAGAAATGTCAATACTAGTACTAACGGTAAATTTAATAGTCATATTAATTTTGATTTTTTTCACTATTTTAATAAATTCCAACCTTTATTTTTTTGAAAATTTATCATATTTTATGCAGATGCTTATAGATTTATTTAGGTTGGTAATTCTTTTTGGCTTTATTAACTTCAAAGTTTAAGAATAACAAAATTATTATTTCATATTGTTGTAAATATCTTGTGATAAGCTAAGTAAATTTTCTATGCCATTTAAAATAAGTTTAAATATTTGTTTAAACATTATTGGGGTTAGAATTAGTAAAAAAAAATACTTTTTATCATTATCCAAATTTTCATGTGTTAATTGTTTAATAACTTTATGTATCGGTAAATTTACCATTACTAGTCAACGGTTTACCAGTTTATCGGTATTGTAAAGACCCGAAAATCTCCACCCTTTGAATCGAACATAAACCACACAGGTCTGAACCAAAAGTCGGAAATCTTTGAATACTTTAACTTTGGGAATACATTAGAACAGATAGCAGAAGACTTTTATTACATCATGATAATATAACATCAGAGTACATAATATATCAGAGTACATTGAAAATAATACAACGGAAGATAAAATTACAAAAGATTTAATACAATGCAGCGGAAATAAATAAATTGATACAGCGGAAGTCTGTCAAAACTCTGGACACAGCTTAAAGCTTCGATCCAGAATCCTGCTCAATATATCTGCAAAACAAGCTACTCGACTGCCCACATGGAAAAGAGGGCACCCGAGTTTGCAAGTGAAACAAACTACAAGTCAGTCATGGGACTGGTATGAGAAATCTTACTTAACTTATTCAAAAATAAGGCTAATCACAGGACCACGCCGCTAACGCGGAACAGGTTTACTCCATTGGATTGCCAGTGCATGAACTAAAGTAAATCTTTAAATAACGCAATGCTTTTTAGAAAAATGAAACCATTATAAGACTCAAGCCCCATCACACAATGCAACGCAAACCGGAGGATAGAGTTTTACCTTATAATGGTCAAAAGATGCTTGATACGATAAAACGAATTTGATATTATTATTAGTGTAAATATGTTTTAAAAACAATTTCAATCATAATTTATCAATCATAGACGGCATAGCTACCATATACTATGTCGCCATACTAGTTCTACAATCAAAACCGCATGATGTCCGTTTCTAACTCAACCGGGGTGTGAGACTCGCGAAGTAATGCTACACAAATCTATGCTAACTAAAGTTACACTTTGATCATCATCCACAAGATTCTGCTTTTCAACAAAAGCCTTGATCCATGCATCTTAGCATGCCACGTTGTCAATCCCTACCATTGATTTCTGCCAATATATAACCTTTGAGCTCATACGTCTAATAGAAGGGTATTAAGCAAGAGAATAAATTCTCCGCTACCAAACAGGTATATATATTAGAAGAAATCAACAGATACAATGTAAAGGAATACAACGTCAGACATACCATCCATTTACAAGTTCGTTCTGGGTCTGAAAGAAACCGGAGGAACCTTATTCCTCGCATATCCGAACAATCAACAAGTACGTCCGGACGGCTACCACTGTAACCCCTTCAAGGTAACTACTCCAATCATGGGCATCAGTAGCAACTCATACATTCAACGTGAAGATCGTCGGTCTTGCACCGTCTTCATTTTCTTCGACTGTTAGCCGTTGCATTCATTATTCAGAATGGGTTAAACCCGGTCTTTCCGAATAACTCGCGTAATTTATAATCAAGTGCTATGCAAATGCATCCAACGCCTCATTCCAATTCAGAATCTTCTTTTAATAAAATATTCACACTATTAGGGAAGAATCCCCATTTATTTTATCAAAGATCAAATCCCTTTAAAATTTACCTCTAAATCATTACTTAAGGATTATTCAAGTTTAAGAGATTAATCTTATCTTTAACTGGGTTAAAGAACTAATGTCTTTTAAAAATATTGTTCACGATAAACCCAAATCTCTTCCATTAAAATGGAATCTACATGGAAATCATAAGGTATATAATTGATATAAAATCCCGTATCAGACTAATAATATAAATGGAATAACGGCAAAGCCTTTTAAATTCCATATATAGTATCGGCCTTCATTTACAGAAGCTCATCTCGATTATTACCAAACCAAATTCCATTCAATTCCAATTTAATGTAATAAATTGGAAAACTTTATTTTGGAAAATTTCTAATTAAATCTAAATAAAAGATTTATAAATTCCGAATTATATTTTCACTGTGAATTGGGTAAAGAACAAATGTCGTTTTAAAACACAATTCACGATAAACCCAATTCACATTTCACTTTATTCCAATTACAAAATATAATTTGAAAACTCTATTAATCTTAATTAAAAGATTTATCTTTTTACACGGGGTTTTAAAAATAGTGTTATTTAAGACACCATTCACGATGACCCACAATCCAATTTATTTATTTTGAAACACTGGATTATCTTTCTAGTTAATAACTAGTTCATTTTGATAAAAATATATTTTACCTTTACAAAATTGGAGTTTTTAATCTTAAAATCTTTTTAAATCATTTATTATGATTTTACATAATTTTCCTATATTTTAAATAATTTTATTAAGGCCTTTGCAGTCGATTTCCATAAATGGTCATCGAACTGCATCCATAACGACTTTTTCAAAAATTGATTTGGACATAACTCCAAATCTAACTGTTAGATTTCAAAACTCTTATATACATTGGAAAGCTCTTTTCGATACGAACCCAACGGTTCCGGTTTTAGGAGAATCCGATGGTCGGATCTCCCATTACAGCAATTTGAAGTTAATGGTCGGAATTCACGAACGGTCGTTGTGCGGCGCATTCTATTCAGGCCATTATATATATATATATATATATATATATATATATATATTATCGTCGATTTCTATTAAAACGTATTTTATAAAATATTTATAAATCTATTTTAAAATGATTTTATATTCATTCTAAATTTTAAAGCAAAATTGAATATTCTTTATTTTTATCGTATTAAAATATTAGATTTATAAACCACTTCTTTTTATATTCATTTTTTAGTGAAATAAATCGATCGACAAACCCGTTCGGATTAAAAATAGCGTCCCTACATAACATGTCTTCATATTTTATATTTTTGTATCCATTCTAAAACAGACATAAAAATCATAGTTTTATTTTACACGGAATATTATTTTAAAATATTCAGAATTTTAAAATATTCTTTATTTACAAACTTCTTTACTTCAAAATATTTTATATATAAAGATGTTCTTCATTTTTAAAAATATTATTTTACAAAAAATATTCAGAATTGGAATGTGACTCAATCAATTACCATATAAATTCAGTTATATGGATTTCATAAATTGCATATATTCAACGATAATGATAAACAATCATCAAACAATACATTTACATCCAAAGTGAGATTTGTAACTGTGTAAGCATTAAAATAAATAAGTAATGCTCAACACAGACTATCAATCCATTGATTGACAATTAATTAAATATTGGGGCTAGTGTATATCAAATGTCATCCCAACACCCGTGTGGGGTTTCAACCAATAATAGATAATTTGTGCACTCGGGCGATGTGTGAAAAATTATCGTTCCAATCACATAAACATGTCGGACAACTTGTAAATGGAAGTGTAACATTTCAACAATGAGAAATTTTAATGATTCCTACGTACGAAACAAAGATGTATATTTTATTGTTCACTTATTCCATTTTAATATCTAATTCTTTTTAATGCATATAAAAGGAAAATAAAAATATAACACTAAAATCTATTCTTTTATTGTCTCTAAAATGACAATAAAATGAAACATTTAAAACCTGTTCTTTTTGTTTCATACAAAATGACCATAAAATGAGACATTTAATTCCACTCTTTTTATTGTCTTTAAAATGACAACAAAAATGTAACTTTCAATTCTATTCTTTTATTTTAACTAAAATGTAAATAAAAATGTAATTCTTTAATCTAATCTTTTATTTACATCTAGAATGTAAATAAATATTTTAACTTTTTAATCTACTCTTTTATTCACATCTAAATTGTAAATAAAAATGTAACTTTTTAATTTAAGCTTTTATTTACCTCTATAATGTAAATAAACATGTAACTTTTCATTTTATAGTTTCATTTACAATGTAAAAAAAATGTACTTTTAAGTCCATGTTTTTATTTACATCTAATATGTAAATAAAAATGTAACTTTTTATACTATGTTTTATTTACATCTAAAATGCAAATAAAAATGGAACTTTTTAATTTATTCCATTACTTACATCTAATTTGACAAATAAAGATTAAACCTTTAATTCTACCATTTTAATTACAACTAAAATGTAAATAAAAATGTAACTTTTTATTTTAATGTTTTGTTTGCATATAAAATTGCACACAAAAATACAACCTTTATTTTAATGTTTTGTTTGCATCTAAAATTGCAAACAAAAAATGTAACTTTAATTCTAATGTTTTGTTTGCATCTAAAATTGCAAAAAAAAAAATGTAACTTTACAAATCATGTTATTCATTTGTATCAAATTTACAAATAAAATATAACCTTTTTAAAACTATGTCTTATTTGCATCAAGAAATGCAAATAAAAATTTAACTTCCAATTTCAACATTTTATCTGTATCAAAGAATGCAAATAAAAGTATAACTTTTTATTTTAATGTATATTTTCATCAAATAATGCAAATAAACGAACAACCTTTTAATTCATCGTATATTTGCATCAAGGAATGCAAATAAAAGAATAACTTTTTTAATTCATCGTTTATTTGCATCAGGGAATGCAAATAAAAGAATAACCTTTCAATTGAGTGTTTATTTGCATCAAAGAATGCAAATAAAAGAATAACTTTTTGATTCTTTGTTTATTTGCATCCAAGAATGCTAGTAAAAGAATAACTTTTTAATTCGATGTTTATTTGCATCAAAGAATGCAAATAAAAGAATAGCTTTTTAATTCAACACACTAATAAATTTCAAAATGATATATTTCCAATTGTATTGACAATTCTATTAAATGACAAAATAATATTTTATTTTGAATATACAATACTATTTCAATTCAATAAAAATGATAAAATAATGTTTTACATTGAATTGAAAATTCTATTTCAATTCAGCAAAATAATCCAAATAATGTTTTTTTTGTATGTTGAATTGACAATCTAACTCAATTCAACACTATAACAAAATGATTTATTTTTGTTGAAATGGAAATTCTAATCCAAATAAAGAATAAAGCAATATGATTTATTTTTATTGAAATGGAAATTCTAATCCAAATCAATAATAAAGCAAAAATGATTAATTTTTTATTTAACATATATAAGCCTGTGTTTATACATCACTAACAAACTGATAAATCATTCACAATATCATCACATAGCAAATCTCAGTCATACACATACAATCATTCCATAGCAATTAAATTAAATAAATAAATAAATTATTAAAAAAAAAGAAATCTCACAGTCGGGTTGCAAATTTGGTCAAAATTTGAACTGCTCAGAATTGAATCTAGTTAGAACAGCAGCGTAGATCTCGTCTCTACGATCGCACAGAATATGAAATCGTTAATTTTCGATGTCGTATGCATTAGTTAGGATTTAAACAAGATAGATTATAATTTAAAAATAAGTTAATAAAATAATTAAAGGGTTAAACGTTCTTCTTCCACTACTCAGAACAAGGCCGTAGGTTTCAGAGATAGGTTCGATCTTAGGGTTGATTTTTTGTGATCGATTGGAGCAATGGTTTGCAGATCGAGGGATGCAGTGCCGGAGAGGGGGACGAGGCGCACGATCACCGGAGCTGGGGAGGAGCTCGGTGGCCAACGGCGGCCTGGACGACGGTCGAAACCCGCTGGTTTTGGGGCGTTGTAACTCGGGCTACGTGCCACCAAAGGATGATTAACCCGTATGGAATTGAAGGTGGTGAAATCCTCTACAATAAACTCAATAGTAGAGGGAGATTTTATTGTGTGGATTGAGGGGAATTAGTGGATAGAGTTTGGTGCAAATTCGGCCGTGGATGTTGAAAGGTTCGGTGGCGGATGTGTAATGACCCGCATTGGCAGAGGTATTATAATTAATTTATCTAATTATATAAATAGAGATATAGTGAACTAAATGGTCGTGGAATTAAATAATGATGAATATTTAATTTAAATAATATATTTAATTCTGAAATAATCAGAATTGGCTGAAATGGCGATATGGTGTGAACTGGATCATCTGTTATATTTAATTCAGTTTAGAATTGAATTAGAATAACGAATACATTATTTGAACGACAGTTTGAACGTATAATTATATTATAATTAAAATCGAGCTTGAAATGGCGCTGCAGTTCGTAATTTGGCGATTTGAACTTCAACTGAATGTACATGATTTGTTTTAAGCCGGATTTCTGTGAAACAAGAAACGTTAGAAGCTGGTGAAGTATATCTTTCTAGTGGAAGAGAAAAATCGGGATTTCGTCGTGTAGATTTTGATTTATGTCCAAATCAAATTTTAGAAAAGTCGTTGTGGAATTCCTTTATAATTTATAAAGGAATTATTTATATTTTAAAAAGGAAATTCAATATAAATCGAATATCGGGATGACCCAGATTTCAAATATCGAGTTAGAAATCCATAGGAGTATTCTGGAGCTGTATGGTATTCCACTGTGAATATATATACGATAATATAAATTTATTTATATTTAATTTATTATATTTAAATATATTTATATATTTAAATGGGTCGTCCAGAGCTTTAAAAATAGCCAGTTTTGCAAACGACCTCGGAATTCGACGAAACCAATTTTTTTGGATCCGCAACATCAAATTATTGCAAGATTTCAATTTTCGTGATTTTTAGAGTCACTGTGTGGCCGTACGGATTTTTAGAGTGAAAAACAGTCAGTATTTCGATGGTTAAAAATACGCTGTGTGAGCAAATGGAGTCGGAATTCGACGAAACCAGTTTCTTTGGGACCGTAATGTCGAACTCTAGCTGCATGTCAATTTTCATGATTTTTGGGTATCGTGTGTGGTAATAGGGATTTTTTTAACAATAAATATAGATAGCTTAGGATATATATATATTAATATAATAATTAAGGAAAAATATCTAAGCCTCCTACAAATACCCCCTTCAACTTTCCTAACCTAATTCATTCTCCATTTGGTCAAAACCGAGCCGCCAAAAATTCTTTCTTCCTCAGTAAAATTCATGAGCCTTCCAAAATCAAAACATCCCAAAAATCAATTGCTAAAAATTAAAAAGTATATACGTATGGATTCAATGATGGAAGTACTTTATTCTGTTACCAATTTCATGATTTTCGACTGTGTTTCCTGAAGTCGACATTTTTCACCGTGGTCCTAGGGTTAAGCGGATTTGGTTCGTGAGGCTTTGATGTGAGTTTTTGAAGTTGTAGTAGGGTTTGAAATGTGAAACCGAGTTTATAGGAGGAGTTTGAGGGGATGCCATTCAAAAAGATGTCGTGGAAAAAATTCCTGTAGCTGGTGAAATTACGGTTCGACGCGATCTCGAAGTGGGCTGCGGGTTCGAAGACTTTGGTATGGAGTTGATGATATTTTGATGAGGGAGTCGTTGGTGTTTTTGGTTCGGCAATCGGTGGTGAAAATGGATGGTGCGTGGGGATTTTGAAACGTGAATGGAGGAGCAGGTATCACGGTTGGTATTGGGGAAGATAACGTGAATGGGTTGGGTAGTGAAGTGGGTTTGGGCCTTAGAGAAGAGTAAGCCCAATTTAAATTAAAAGTATGGTTTTTGTTTATAATAATAGTATAGCTTGTAAAATCAATAACTTCCTCATACATGATCGAAATTTAGCAAAACAAGATCCGATGGGATCGTATGGACGTACACTACGCGATGAGACTGACTGGAAGTCCATTGGAGCTCGTATGAATTTAAGGCGAAATAAATTGTTTGATTCAAATCAAACAACAGTTTATCGTTCTTTAGCGATGAACTGCCAATGTGAGTAAATCTCGCTAACTCTGAACAGTTTATATTTTCATGTTGTATTTTTAGAACTGTAAAAAATTGTCTGATTGATTGTGTGTTGACTGTTGATTGAACTGCTAGTCAGTTAGTGGAAATTATATATATGTATATATATATATAAATATATATACATATATAACGTAAATCAAATATTGATTCTGTTAACATAATATTTCATATTGAACTGAAAGTGATGTTGATTATATTGTGTAACATCTATGGATGCAGGGAGACAGGTTGGAGGAATCCAACTGGATTCCTCAACATTTATTTTACTGTGATTTATATATTGTGATATATAATCTGTTGTTGATTATGTGGGGTTGGACGATATTTATCGTTGATTATATGGTATGTTAAATACCATAAGAAATACCAGAATGTGGAAAAGGGATTTTCAAAGTATATTTTGAAAATAATTTATTTATATAAAATCAATGGATTTTATATTATAAAACAAAAAAAGGAATTATATTTGTAAATCAAATATAAGGGAATTATATTTGTAAATTAAATATAAGGGAAAGAATTTGTTAAACAGATATAGAGGGAAATATTTGTAGAACATTTACAAATAGATTAAAAGGATATATTTATTTAGGGAATAAATAAAGGTATAAAGGATTTATTTATTTAGGGAATAAATAAAAGATTAAAGGAGATATTTATTTGATAAATAAATAGGATTAAACCAAAGGAATATTTATTTGTTAAATAAATAGGATTTAATCAAAGGAATATTTATTTGGAAGATAAATAGAACTAAATCAAAAGAATATTTATATGATGAATAGAAAATGGAGATCTGTTTTTAACGGATAAATAGAAAGGATTAATTTATAAATAACAATTTATAAATTAAATAAATATTTATCATTCGATAAATGGAATATATAAGTCTGAACTTATATAGATAAGAGATATTGGTTTTAACACCGATAGTTTTAAATAGAATGGGTACACAACACTTGTATAAGTGAAGTAACGTTTTTAAAGAGAACATTTATAAAGTGAAGAACCGTTACCAAAAAGTAAATCTTTATAAATGAATAAGCGTTATCAAATAAGAGTTATTCGAATAAGAGAAATCAATTAGAGTTAGAAATGATCGATTAGAGTTAGAATAAATCAATTTGAGTTAGAATTAACCAGTTAGAGTTAATCAGTTAGAATTAACCAGTTAGAGTTAATCAGTTAGAATTTACCAGTTAGGGTTGACCAGTTAGAGTAAATCAGTTAGGGTTGACCCGTTATAGATTACTAGACAAAGTTAATCAGTTAGAGTTAATTAGTGAGGGTTGACCAGTTAGAATTAGAGTTAACTAGTTAGAGTTATTCAAATGGAGTTAATCGAGTAGAGTTATCGAATATAGTGTATTTGAGAGAAGAGTAATCGAATATTGGTTATTCGAGGTGAGTTAATCGAATCTAGTTATTCGAAAGGAGTTATCTAATCTAGTTATTCGAATGGAGTTATCAAATCTAGTTATTTAAAAGTAGTTATCGAATATAGTTTATTCGAATAGAGTTAGAGGAGATAATCGAATACAGTTTATTCGAATAAAGTTAGAGGAGTTATCGAATATAGTTTTTTCGACAGGAGTTAAGTGAATAGAGTAAATCAAATAGAGTAAATCAAATAGAGTAAAGAAAATAGAGTTAATCCAAAGGAGTTAATCGAACAGTGTTAAGTGAAAAGAGTTAATCGAATATAGTTATTCGAAGGGAGGAGTTATCGAATAGAGATTACTCGAAAGAGAGTTAAGTAAGGAAGTTAGTTAAAGGAATTTAAAGTGAACTTTGCCTATTTCAAGGTTAGAAATGTTGTTCAGTTAAGGCCTGAGAGGTAATTCTACCCCCAACTTGATTGGCTTCGTTTTTAACTAAGGAATGGTTAAGGTTCGGCAATAAAGGATGGTTAACTGAATTTAGTAATTAAAGGAAATGGTTTGAGTTGGCATAGCGATGTTTTATCTAAACATCTGTTTAAACCCAAATAAAGGAGTTTTGGAAATGTTTTCCAAACAAGAACCATAAATGTTTTCTAATATAGAAAACAAGAAATGGAAATGTTTTCCAGTGTTAATAACATATATTTTCTAAATTTAGAAAATAGAAAATGTTGAATATAGGGAAACAGGAGATGAAAAATGAACTAAGGAGATAAAGGTTAAATGATGGTTGATTTGATAGAATTTCCACCTGGAAATAATATCGTTGGTTGCACACCTGTTTTTCTTCGATAGTTAACTCACCGACTATCGAAGTTTTTGACCATTTTAACGTTGTTAATATGGAGAGACCAGTTGGATTATTATCCAAAGAACCACTCTGTATTGGCATAAGCGTTGCGAATCATATATGCCAAAGATAATTGAAGACGAAGTAAAGTGCAAGGGCTATTGTATAAGTCTTAGATAACAGTGCCTAAGATGGATACACTGAATAGTGCCTTCGGTTCATCCTGTTCCTGGATGACTTGTATGGATGAAGGTCTGACAGAGTATTTCCAGAAAGGTCACGTACATTGATTTCTTCAACCGTACCAAGAGTGGAAGCGGAGAAGGAAACTTCTTTTAGCTTACACGTAATGTATGGCTGTAGACGTCAATCGGTGATTTGATGGATTTGATGATGTGGCATTTGAAGTGAATCTGATGTAATGATGAAGCGTAACCTCAAGCCTCATCAACCGGTAAACGACAGAAATCGGGCAGACAGCATGGCTAAGTCGGTCGCTTCGAAGTAGGGTGTATAATCACCTGATCTAGAGTTTCATTTACTTCTAAAAATCTATTGTTGATGTTGTCCCATTCGGGAAACGGTTGCTGATCCCAACCGTTGGTGATATAAATTCGATACACTCAAGCGAAATGAGTGGTCGGTCATGTTTGGCCGGGTTGCAAGATGTTCTTGTTGAACCCAGTGTATTCCTTTCTAGAGATACACTAGCGAAAGGTGGTTCCATACCTTGTCATAGTTGGAAATCCATTACCCAATACGTGCTTGCGGTTTTGATTGTATACTATATATGTAGAACGTGAGATTAAAGCGTTTCTGCTAGATGATTATTATATTATGGTTGATAGACATTATTATAATATCAAAAGGTTTTTGATATAAAGATAATTTGGATTCTCATAAGGGAAAATCCCGTTCCATTATACGGCGTGGTCTTATGAGATATCGTTTACTTGTTCAAACTGTTTTAAACTGTTTTACTCATACCAGTCCCATGACTAACCCGGAGTTTATTTTGTTGTTTTCCCTAAACTCTTGGGTGCCTAAATTTGTACGGGCAGTCAAGTAGTCGGGATTTACATATATACTGGAAGATCTTGGAGCAGGAGGCTTCAGGATTTTATAGCTATAGTTTTTCCGCTGTGTTGTAAGTGATGTACTTTGATAATGCTATGTATATTCAAGCACAGATTTGTATTTCAAAGTTATGTTATGAAATATATTTATTCGTTCTGCTGTGAGATTCGTGTTACTTGATATTGTGTTCTTCTTCTTCTTCTTTTCTATAAGTTCTATCTTATCTTTCCTCACCCTCTAATTTCTTTCATTAATCATCCAGTATTTTTCGACGTTTGGTTAGTCATAATTGAGTTTATGGCGATAACCAAGGTCGACAAAAACCCGGGTCATTACAATTGGTATCAGAGCTTAAGTTAAGTAATTACCTTGGCTCTGTGGCGTGACTCGGTAGAGATAGGGTTAGTAATACCCTAGATTGAGTTTGAGTGTATATATACAAGTGAACGTATATGTTA
The DNA here is from genome assembly GCA_030737875.1 of Allium sativum. NCBI lineage: Eukaryota > Viridiplantae > Streptophyta > Magnoliopsida > Asparagales > Amaryllidaceae > Allium > Allium sativum. The sequence continues at coordinate 236,492,404 of CM060919.1, forward strand.
TTCGATATAAAATAATTTTATATTGTGGAGATTCATTGATTGAGTTGTTTATGAGTTCTGGTCGATCAGTTTGATCCACTGTATCGGTAGGAGTAAATAAACACTCGAATACGATGGGTCAACACGGTATGTTTTGAAAATAGGGTAAATTAAAATAAGTTACCCAAGGTAAATCTTGATATAGAGAAGATATATATATATATATATCAAAATTATAATATAGTGGATATATTGGTTGTTATTATAATCGACTAAGATTATAAATTAAATGGTTATGTACATAACCAATCAGAATTCATATAAGTGGAATACGTGAAATCAGATGGTTTAAATCTGAAATTTTAAACCAAAAATTGTGTTAAAACTCTGGAGAATTGGATAAGTGTTTGTAAATGGATTTGGATTAAAAATAAGGAAAATTTAAGATCCTGAGAGATTTTAAATTGTTTTACAAGCAGTGTGAATTATATTTTGAAATGAATTTCAAAGTGGAAATGTTTAGAAATGGTTTTATAGTATTGAACTCACTTCGATCGCTGGAAAATAGATTCTGATGATGACAGCTGCATCATCAGTATTCATTTTCAAGTTGTAAGTGACGAATTACTACCAGAGATACTGTTTTGAATTTGTTTAGGGAAAGACAAGTTGTGTTGAATTTCAAAATGGGATTTATAATATAGAATTTGAATAGAATTTGATATATAGATTTGAATAATAGAAGTGATATAAAATTTGAATAGAAATTGAATAGAATTAACTAAGTCAAAGAGGAATTTGTTAATCGAGTTTTGAATTTGAAGTTGAACTTTGAAAGGTGAATTGGATTTGTAAATGGATATTCGAAATCGAATATAGAACTTAAATTTGAAATTTGGATTCAAATTAGTTAATAAGCAAGTTAAAATATATTTGAACATGTCATGTTCAAATATAAAAGTGAAATAGACTAAAGAGTTAATTAACAAATTAATTAACGAACTGAGTTAAAACGATCAAGTATAGTTAAAATAGATTGGGCAGGTATAAATATACATGAGATAGGTATGGATAAGGTATGAAGGTGTATAAATAGAATGCTCGACCGAAAGGTATGTATTTAATTCATATATGAGATTTTATGCGCTGTATCGGCTAGCCGCTTGGCTTTTTCTTTTTCTTTTGGATTGGTGAGGGCCATGGGAGGCTATTTGAAATATCCCGATGCTCCTAGTACAAAGGAGGTTATGGCGAATTTTTCAGGGAATTTAAGGAGTTAGAATATTTTTAAGATAATTTGATAGTTAGAAATCAATGTACCGATATATATAGAAGTCGATAAGGAAACAAACTTAGAAATAGAATAGAAAAATCAAAAAGGAAGACTAAGAATAAAATCTAGTAAGAATAGAAAGAGGAAGCGTATACATGTTTAAAAGTGAATAAGTAGTTGTATGGTATTGATTATTCGAGTAAGTAGTCATATCTGTTTTGACGTTATAAATGTTATTCAGTCAAGGTCTGAGAGGTAGTTATACCCCAACTTGATTGATTTCATTATTAACAAATAAATAGTAAGATTCCAGGCTCGAAGATCAATGTTGAATAAGAGTTAGTTGAATATAGTATTTGGGTTGTCGTAACGATGTTTTACACAACATCCGTTTTAACCCAAATAAGTGTAAGCTTGGAAATATAATAAGGAATATTTCCTAAGTATAGAAATAAACGTGATCGGAAAAGAGATAAGTAATTGGAATATTTTCCAATTATAAATAGCATATATTTTCTAAAGTTTAGAAAATAAAGGAAGGCGATATTCGGAAATGTTTTCCAAATACCATAAAAGGCCAATATGGTTATTGAAAATACTTGGTTAACAAATATTGATAAAGAAATAGAGAAGTGATTTAACTAATGGAATATTAATTTAGGGCTCAGTGACATGTTCAAAAGGAAAAATTGATTTTTGAAAAGAGTAAACTGTTTAAAAACTCTCAGGGAAAGTCTGTTTGAATTAAAAACAAATATAACAGAAATTTGTGAAAGCAAAATTGAATTAAAGTAAAGCCAGTAAAGTGGTAATTGAGGTTGAGTTAGAATGATATCAAGACAAATCGGATTGTGAGATTCAAAGTTGAAGTGTAATGGGATAATCAAGTTAAGAGTTGGGAATCGAGAAGAAACTCGAGTTAAAATGATATTTGGCTCGGATATGAGCGAATGGTTGTGTTGTGGATAAAAGGAGATTGGAATTTGATTGTGATGACCCTTGTATCCGCTGAATTGATAACAGGTGGAAAGGATATAATGATATGCCGACAAAAGGTACAGGTTTATATTTCATATGGTATGAGATATATGAGCCGAATTGGCAAGCCGCTTGGCTATTTGATTTTCTTTTGGGATGGAGATGGCCCAGAGAGGCGAGTTGGAGTTTGACGTATTGACCAGTACAAAGGAGGTGCTGGCGAAATTTTTCGAAAAGTTAAGGTGTTGGAAAATTTTAAGGATTTTTGAAAATTTTCATTGATAAGAATTAATTAATGATTTAATTGAAATTAAATTGGTTCAGTTGAAACTGAAGTTAAGAAGTGAACAAATATGTTCTAACCAGTCGATTGGGTCGTTCTCTACCTTAGCAATTTCGAGGACGAAATTATTTTAAGTGGGGAAGATTGTAATGGCCCGCATTGGCAGAGGTATTATAATTAATTTATTTAATTATATAAATAGTGATATAGTGAATTAAATGGTCGTGGAATTAAATAATGATGAATATTTAATTAAAATAATAAATTAAATAATATATTTAATTCTGAAATAATCAGAATTGGCTGAAATGGCGATATGGTGTGAACTGGATCATCTGTGATATTTAATTCAGTTTAGAATTGAATTAGAATAACGAATATATTATTTGAACGACAGTTTGAACGTATAATTATATTATAATTAAAATCGAGCTTGAAATGGCGCTGCAGTTCGTAATTTGGCGATTTGAACTTCAACTGAATGTACATGATTCGTTTTAAACCGGATTTCTGTGAAACAAGAAACGTTAGAAGTTGGTGAAGTATATCTTTCTAGTGGAAAAGAAAAATCGGGATTTCGTCGTGTAGATTTTGATTTATGTCCAAATCAAATTTTAGAAAAGTCGCTGTGGAATTCCTTTATAATTTATAAACGAATTATTTATATTTTAAAAAGGAAATTCAATATAAATCGAATATCGGGATGACCCAGATTTCAAATATCGAGTTAGAAATCCATAGGAGTATTCTGGAGCTGTATGGTATTCCACTGTGAATATATATACGATAATGTAAATTTATTTATATTTAATTATATTTAAATATATTTATATATTTATATGGGTCGTCCAGAGCTTTAAAAATAGCCAGTTTTGCAAACGACCTCGGAATTCGACGAAACCAATTTTGTTGGATCCGCAACATCAAATTATTGCTAGATTTCAATTTCCGAGATTTTTAGAGTCACTGTGTGGCCGTACGGAATTTTAGAGTGAAAAACAGTCAGTATTTCGACGGTTAAAAATACGCTGTATGAGCAAACGGAGTCGGAATTCGACGAAACTAGTTTCGTTGGGACCGTAATGTCGAACTCTAGCTGCATGTCAATTTTCATGATTTTTGGGTATCGTGTGTGGTAATAGGGATTTTTTTAACAATAAATATAGATAACATAGGATATATATATATTAATATAATAATCAAGGAAAAATATCAAAGCCTCCTATAAATACCCCCTTCAACTTTCCTAACCTAATTCATTCTCCATTTGGTCAAAACCGGGCCGCCAAAAATTCTTTCTTCCTCAGTAAAATTCATGAGCCTTCCAAAATCAAAACATCCCAAAAATCAATTGCTAAAAATAACAAAGTATATACGTATGGATTCAATGATGGAAGTACTTTATTCTGGTACCAATTTCATGATTTTCGACTGTGTTTCCTGAAGTTGACATTTTTCACCGTGGTCCTAGGGTTAAGCGGATTTGGTTCGTGAGGCTTTGATGTGAGTTTTTGAGGTTGTAGTTGGGTTTGAAATGTGAAACCGAGTTGATGGGAGGAGTTTGAGGGGATGCCGTTCAAAAAGATGTCGTGGAAAAAATTCCTGTAGCTGGTGAAATTATGGTTCGACGCGATCTCGAAGAGGGTTGCGGGTTCGAAGACTTTGGTATGGAGTTGATGATATTTTGATGAGGGAGTCGTTGGTGTTTTTGGTTCAGCAATCGGTGGTGAAAATGGATGGTGCGTGGGAGACTTAGAAACGTGAATGGAGGAGCAGGTATCAAGGTTGGTATTGGGGAAGATAACGTGAATGGGTTGGGTAGTGAAGTGGGTTTAGGCCTTAGAGAAGAGTGAGCCCAATTTAAATTTAAAGTTTGGTTTTTATTTATAGTAATAGTATAGCTTGTAAAATCAATAACTTCCTCATACATGATCGAAATTCAGCAAAACAAGATCCGATGGGATCGTATGGACGGACACTACGCGATGAGACAGACTGGAAGTCCATTGGAGCTCGTATGAATTTAAGGCGAAATAAATTGTTTGATTCAAATCAAACAACAGTTTACCGTTCTTTAACGATGAACTGCCGATGTGAGTAAATCTCACTAACTCTGAACAGTTTATATTTTCATGTTGTATTTTTAGAACTGTAAAAAATTGTCTGATTGATTGTGTGTTGACTGTTGATTGAACTGCTAGTCAGTTAGTGGAAAATATATATACATAACGTAAATCAAATATTGATTCTGTTAACAGAATATTTCATATTGAACTGAAAGTGATGTTGATTATATTGTGTAACATCTGTGGATGCAGGGAGATAGGTTAGAGGAATCCAACTGGATTCCTCAACATTTATTTTACAGTGATTTATATATTGTGATATATAATGTGATATATAATCTGTTGTTGATTATGTGGGGTTGGACGATATTTATCGTTGATTATATGGTATGTTAAATACCATAAGAAATACCAGAATGTGGAAAAGGGATTTTCAAAGTATATTTTGAAAATAATGTATTTATATAAAATCAATGGATTTTATATTATAAAAGAAAAAAAAGGAATTATATTTGTAAATCAAATATAAGGGAATTATATTTGTAAATCAAATATAAGGGAAAGAATTTGTTAAACAGATATAGAGGGAAATATTTGTAGAACATTTACAAATAGATTAAAAGGATATATTTATTTAGGGAATAAATAAAGGTATAAAGGATTTATTTATTTAGGGAATAAATAAAAGATTAAAGGAGATATTTATTTGATAAATAAATAGGATTAAACCAAAGGAATATTTATTTGTTAAATAAATAGGATTTAATCAAAGGAATATTTATTTGGAAGATAAATAGAACTAAATCATAAGAATATTTAGAAGATGAATAGAATATGGAGATCTGTTTTTAACGGATAAATAGAAAGGATTAATTTATAAATAACAGTTTATAAATTAAATAAATATTTATCATTCGATAAGTGGAATATATAAGTGTAATAACCCGGAAAATGTGAACCAATTTAAAAATTTTAAATTTGGTTATTACCAAAGAATTTGAATAATTGAAATAGCATATTTCAATAAAATAAAGAATTGGGTATAGTGAGGCAGTTTGAAATTTTGAATACAAACTTTGTGTGACAGTACCGGGTGGAAAATATAACGAATTTTAGCGAAACTTAAAATATTTAAATCTGTTTATGAATACCTTTCTAACGAATCCGAATAATCGAAGTTTCATAACGGGAATCAAAAGTTATGGCCGAATGAATTTTCAGAAAGGTCGCTATATAGCATATATAGCCCCTGAAAATAGATATTTTGCATACGACCTCGGAATTCGACGAAACCACTTTTGTTGGGTCCGAGATGTCAAATTATTGCTAAGTTTCAAATTTCATAATTTTTGAAGCTAGTATGTGAGTGGGCCAAAAGAAAATGTGATTGGTCAATTTCTGTTAAAATGGGTCGACCTAAAAATGGCCGTTTTTCAAATGAGCTCAGAATTCGACGAAACTGGTTTTGTTAGGACCGTATCGTCAAAACAAAGCTAGATTTATTTTTCTGGAATTTTTCGATTCAGTTTGTGGCCCTGGCAAATTGAAATGTACGTTCAAATTAAATATTGAATGTTTTATATTTTAATTTGAAAAATAACTGACCGTAGTAGTCGAATTGGCCAACGAAACATATCCCATTGTGTCCGGAATGGGGGTATTTAGCTGGAGGCGACAGTCGTTGGGTTTGATTTCGAGTTCGTTTGTAAAAACACTATTTAGAATTTCCTATAAAGTCTAGACCAATAGGATTTTTTCTTTAAAAAAAAGCTCAGAAACCCTAGCCGCCCCAGGCGATATCGACGTCCCAGGTTGCTCCGTCCTTCCCTTCCATTTTCCGACCACCTCCGACGTAGTTAGGCCGCGCCACCACCGCAGTTCGACGGCCCTTCCTCTCCTCTTCACATCCGACCAAACGCCGCCCTCCACCATCGCCTGTATCGCCTGAACCACCCCCAGGAAGTCGACGCCTTTCCGACGCCACCCAGCCTTCCTCCGACCACCGAGCTGACCCTGCTCCTTGGCGCAGGCGTGTCTCTCCAAGCCCGAGGGCGTGGAACTACCTGATCGAAGCAACGATCGACAGATTTCACGAATTTTGCAACCCTAGTTCTGAATCAAAAATAAAGGTACAACCTTTATTATTCTGAAATGAAAATAACACTATAAAGCATTGCAAAACTTTGAAAAATAATATCTTTTTCGTTCGTTAACAAAATTCGATGAAACAGGAGACACCGTGACCGCAAGGAGGCTCTCTACCACATAGAAGAAGCCACGGATTTTTCTGATCTTCCTAGGATTTTTAGCACTGCAAAAACCAATGTGAGGAATCTAACTAAATTGTGTGAATGGAATCGCGTTGTATAAATTATATAAGCGAAGTGTAAATTATATACGCATTGTATACCTCATGTACATGTGTTGTATAAGTTATATTAGCGATGTATAAATTATACAAGTGTTGAATGAAACATATATGCTTTGAATTGTGATGAAATGCAAGTGAATCATAGAAATAATATATATATATACTCCCCTCGTCCACAGACCATGGACGATATTTATTGCTTGTGATTGACGTGATATTGTATGGTATGACGAATGGTTGGAAATAATTGTTTGTGGTTGATATTGTGGTTGAAAAATACCCTCTTGTGGTTGAAACAAATTAGAATAGGATTGTGGAATTGAAAATAAAACATGCCGCCTACGTGCGAACTAGATGCATGATCCCCATTGTCAAAAACCGCGAGGTTTTAAGGTAGAGCGAGGAGCCGTACTAGGGACGGTCCCGGTTTTAACTACCCTGCCGTTATGCTGCCGAAATTTTCTGAAATATACATGTGTTAGAATGATTTTCATTCATTGAAATAAATTACATATATTGAAACCAATATTCATGTGTTGAGTTGAAATTCATTCGTTGAATCAAAATTCATGTGTTGAATATTATTTGAATTTAAACAAATAGGTTTAGCGATAAAAATCACATTTTTATATATATACAAACTATAGCGAATATTCATGTGTTGAGTTGCAATTCATTCGTTGAGTTGAAATTCATGTGTTGAATATTGTTTGAATTTAAACAAATAGCTTTAGCGATAAAAATCACATTTTTATATATATACAAACTATAGCGAATATTCATGTGTTGAGTTGCAATTCATTCGTTGAGTTGAAATTCATGTGTTGAATATTATTTGAATTTAAACCAATAGCTTTAGCGATAAAAATCACATTTTTATATATATACAAACTATAGCAAATATTCATGTGTTGAGTTGAAATTCATTCGCTGAATCAAAATTCATGTGTTGAATATTATTTGAATTTAAACAAATAGCTTTAGCGATAAAAATCACATTTTTATATATATACAAACTATAGCGAATATTCATGTGTTGAGTTGCAATTCATTCGTTGAGTTGAAATTCATGTGTTGAATATTATTTGAATATAAACCAATAGCTTTAGCGATAAAAATTACATTTATATATATATATACAAACTATAGAGAATATTCATGTGTTGAATTGAAATTCGTTCTTCGAGTTGAAATTCATGTGTTGAATGTTATCGTATTTTAAAATAAAATGAATAGACAATAAAAACTACATTTTTATTGTGAATATGAAGTGTTAAAAACATTCACGTGTTGAATAAATATTTTTGATGATAAAAATATTTCTTTTATCATGTATACGCTTTGATAAAAATACACACGTGTTGAAATAAATAATAGTTTGCTAAGAAATATTATTATTGGCTTTGTTCTGCATATACATACATGTGTTGAACAGGAAAAATGGATTAGCTGTAGAGTAAAGAAATTATTTGCGTGCCCGACAAATAGGTAAGCCTTGATGAGTTGGCTGCGCAATTTTATTTTTATATCAACTCATGTGAATGCCATTGGATGCGGAGTGCTGGTTATTCTGTGTGAAATAATAAATATCGCCATAGGATAGTAACAATTAAATTTGAACTACACTACATGGCATACTTCTTGACGATAGGCATACTTCATCATATTCCACATAAGCAATTGGAGCTTGTGTGACGAGGTGGAAGATTTACCATACGAGCGAGAGGCTTGTATGGCGATGATTATATACTACAGGTTGAACTGATGACTGATATGGACTCTATAAAATATAACGATAAATTGCCAGATTAATAAAAACTGTAAGAACCCGTTACTTCCCCGTGAAGGAAAGAGCGGATACTTTGAGAACAACACACAAATGAACGCAGGCGGAAGAACATTTCATTGCTATTACAACAATTCCATCAGATACAAGAATATACAGAGTATAAATGAATAAATTACATTCGATAAATATCAGAGATTACAATAAATTACATAGCAGCGGAAAATAATACAAAGCACAACTGAAGGTGATATACGGATACAGAGCTTTTCGGATATCATTCCAGCTGTAAACCAGGATCCTGTGAATATAAATCTGCAAAACCAAAACTACTAGCTGTCCGTGCGGAAAATAGGGGCACCCAGAGTTTAGGTTAAAACAATAAACTCCAGGTCAGTCATGTGACTGGTGTGAGAACTAAAACAGTTATTTAAAACTTTACTTTAAAAGAGAGTAATTCAAGGGACCACGCCGTATAACACGGAACGGGTTTCCTCCCAAGAATACCAGTGCATATAGATAAACAACGCAATGCCTTTTCGAAAAATGAAGCTATTATAAGACCCAGGTCCCATCACACAATGCAACGCAAGCCGGAGGATAGGGTTTTCCCTTATAATAGCCAAACATGCTTGGTACGTTTAAAACAAATCACTTGATACTATAATAAGTGTATAGTGTCAAAACAATTTCAATCATAAATATAAATCATAGACGGCATGGGTACCATATATCATGTCGCCGTACTAGTTCTACAATTAAAACCGCAATACACGTATTGGAAATTGGATTTCCGTCATGAGTCGAGGCAAGGGGCAAGCTCCTCTCCGCGTTCGAGACACTCTAGCAAATGCCTCAGGGCTACGCACTCTGGGCAACCCCTGGATCTTCAGGGCCGGTCCTCACTTACGTTAGAGGATTGGAAATTCCTGAACACACGTTTCCCGGTCCTTACAGACCTAAAATCGAGGCGCCTCATCCAACAACCACATAGGTGAAAAGTATATAAATGTCAGGGCTGGTAAGTCACTGACACCACCAAAGCTAGAAAGAAACGTCGTGCTCTCCCTGCAGTCCGTATCCCGTTTTTGACTCATACCGAGGTGTGAGGCTCGCGAATTCACGTTATACACAAAGCTACGCCACAGAGGCCGTGCTTTGATCATCAACCACAAGACTTTGCTTTTCAACAGAAGCCTTGATCATTGCATCTTAGCATGCCACACAGGCAATTCATGCCGTGCGACTGATGTCCATCGATATACAACCTCTGAGCTCGTACGTCTCAGAGAAGGGCGTTAAGCAAAAGAATATATTCTCCGCCGCCAAACAGATGTATATTTAACAGAAATCAATCAACACAGAATAAAATCCAGTGTCAGACACACAATCCATTTATAAGTTCGTTCTGGGTCTGAACGAAACCGGAGGCACTTTCCTCGCATATCCATCCATCTCCAAGTACGTCTGGACGACCACCAACTATTTCCATCCTCTTGGGTGTACAGCCCAATCAGGATCGTCAGTAATAATCCAAACGATGTGAAGACTTCCGGTCTTCGACCACCGTCTTCATCTTCGACATATCGTCGAATCGGTTATTCAAAATGGGTGTAAACCCGGCCTTTCCGAACAACCCGCGTATATTAAAAACAAATGTTACACAAACACAACATACGCCTCATTCCAATTCTGAATATTCTGTTATTTAAATATCCACATCTTTTGGGAAAAGTTCCCATTAATTTTATCCAAGATAAATTCTTTAAAATTTATCCTTTACTTTTCCTTTGGATGTCGTTTCAAACCAAATTATGGTTTTCTAAACTAGTCGAGATTAGCGAACCACACCGACGTAATTATTTATTTTATTTCCCTATCCCAACCTATTCATCCCATGAAGCAAAACTGGTAATACTCCATATCTAATACTATGGTGTTATCGGTAAAATAAATTACCATTTCACGTTCAAATCTAATTAAAGATTTAACTATCGCTTTGGAGCAAAACTGGTGATACTCCATTCTCGCTCGTTTTCTAAATTTGATAATTTAGATTGTAAATTCACATTTCAATCTAATTGCAGATTCGTTAAAACTCCTTTTATTGGGTTAAAGAACTAATGTCATTTAAAACACCGTTCACGACAAACCCAAATCGCATTCTATTTACCATCGGGTTAAAGAACTAGTGTTGTTTAAAACACAGTTCACGATAAACCCACAAATCAATTCTAGTTCAATTCAAATCAAATATATTAGGAATTCCGATTATTTAAAACCCCTTTTTAAATCTAATTTATTTATTTAAAAATAAAAACCCGGGTTTTAAATTGAGTTCAAACTAGTTCATTTCGATAAAAATCTATTTTTATCTTTTCAAATATGGAGTTTTTCATCCCAAATTTTCCCAAATCATTTATTATGATTTTACACAAATTATTGATATTTTTAATAATTTTATCAAGGCCCGTACAGTCGATTTCCATCAATGGCCATCGAACTGCACTTACAACGACCTTTTCCAAATTTGATTTGGACGTATCTCCAAATCCAACCGTTAGATTTCAAATTTCTAATATTCGTTAGAAAGCTCTTTTCGATACGAACCCAACGGTTCCGGTTTTAGGAGAATCCGACTGTCGGATCTCCCGTAATGTTTGTTTGAAATAAATGGTCGAAATTCACGAACTGCCGCGGCGCGGCGCGTTCTATTCAGGCCATTATATTATATATATAATATATATAATATATATTTCGTCGATTTCTATTTAAAACGAATTATATAAATAGTTTTAAATTCGTTTCAAAAGTAATTTCAACTTCCATTTCAATTCAAATCAAAATTGAATTCTTCTTTATAAATTCGTTTTAAAATTCATTTCTATTCAATTCAAATTTGAATTCAATTTGAATTCATTTCAATTCGCTTTCAATTCAATTTGAATTCGTTTTCAATTCAATTCAATTCCAAAGTCGTTTTCTATTCGATTCAATTCAAATTGGTTTTCTATTCGATTCAATTCAAATTGGTTTTCTATTCGATTCAATTCAAATTGGTTTTCTATTCGAATCAAAATCATTATATATTCCATTGAAATCACATTCGTTATATATTCAATTCATTTCAAAATCGTTTTCAATTCAATTTATTTCGAAATCGTTTCCAATTCAATTCATTTCGAAATCGTTTTCAATTCAATTCATTTCGAAATCGTTTTCAATTCAATTCATTTCGAAATCGTTTTCAATTCAATCCGAATTCATTTCGTTATATATTCAATTCGAATTCAATTTAATTCAAATTTCATTTCAAAATATTCGATTTCGAAATCACTTTTCAATATTCATTTTAAAATGAATAAAATCGATATAAATATCGTTCACGTCAAAATGGCGTCAATCTAACCAACACGGCTTCATATATTTCTATTTTCAAATATTCTATTCAACAAATGAATATTTATTTTTGTCAACACACGACTAATCTCAACGAATGAGTATTGTCCACGTGTGACTATTTTTGTTATTTAATATATTTTATAAAAATTAAGGTATCTATCGTTTGATATTGAATCAGACTCCAACCGTAATTTAGTAAGAGAACAATTTCCTGAATATTAACCCCGAAGGCCGAAACCAACATCAGATTAATATCCAGGAGACCACTCATCTCATCTATTTTCCAGTTGATTTCTAATTCTATATATGATAAAGATGTAAATTTAATTATAAAAATATTTCGTTCAACACATGACTAATCTCAACGGATGAGTACAGTCAACACATGAACATTTATATTATATTGATAAAGATGTAAATTTTATTATAAAAATATTTCGTTCAACACATGACTAATCTCAACGAATGAGTACAGTCAACACATGAACATTTATATTATATATTCTTTATCTTCTAAATTGGAATGAGGCCCAATCACCATATAATATTAATTATATGGATTTTCATACATCACATGTATATAATAGCATTGAAAAATAATCAACCATCAACCAAAGTGCACTACACTGTATAAGCATCAAATATAGATATCTAACGCTTATAACAGCCTGTCAATCAATCGATCGACATATTTAATCAATCAGGATGAGTGAACTTCAAATTTCATCCCAACACCCGTGTGGGGTTTCAAACAATCAAACACAGATTTATTTGTGCAGTTGGGCGATGTGTAGAATTTATCGACCCAATCAATGTCCTTCAAATAGGTGTACATAAACAAACCGTCCGGTTTGTAAATGAATATTTATTTTATTCACTTCACGTTAAAAAATATATTTTTAACGATAAAATATTTTATTCAGTTCATTTACACAATGAAAATGATATTTTTTTTTTTCTAACATATTTTAGAAAATTTCGGCGGCATAACGGCACGATACTAGAAACGGGACGAGGCCTAGCCTTATCCCCGATCTAGTGAAGGCCCATGCCATTCACACATCAATCAAATCTATTTCATTTCACCAAACAATTCAATTCAAACCAAATCAAATAATCTAACTAATTTATGCAACCAAACAAACAAGTCCATGGTCTGTGGACGATTGTGTCGGGTGCTACTAAACACCGTCTGCATCCTAGTATATATATATAACTAGAAAAAGAAATTGAAAGGTGAGAAATTCTCACAGATAGCTATCCAATCATCTTGACTCTTCTTTGATAGAAATCTTCATCGTTATCGCATTTTTGTCATCTTCGTTGTTGTAGCCACTACATATGCAAAAATCGAATTTTTACTTCGCTATTCAATATATAAAAATTTCGCCTTTTCAAAAATAAAGATTTCGCCTTTTCAAAAATAAAGATTTCGCCTTTTCAAAAATAAAGATTTCGCCTTTTCAAAAATATCATTATAAAAATCACATCTTTATTTTGCTACATATACAAAGATGATATTTTTAATATTTCTATCATGTAAAAATTATATTTTTACTACTTTAAAAATATAAAAATCATATTTTTACTACTTCTATATAGTAAAGATCATATTTTTATCTTTCTACAATATAAAAGATTATATTTTTACTACTTTAAAAAAAATATAAAAATCATATTTTTAATTGAATAAAATCTTTTCCATTTAAATATCTCTATATTTCTGAAAATAAAAATATTTATTATTTCTTTCTTTTCCCTTAATTTAAAACTGATTTAACTATGTTAAATAATTAAAATGAAATAAAATAAAACAAACAAACTTACTGTGATTCGAAGTGGGAGGAGAGAGAATAGAAGAGGAGGGGGCTCGGGGGTCTGGTCAGAGGCGGCGGCAAGGCGATGGGGTGGCGTCAGGTGGCGCTGGTGGCAGGCGCTTGCGGAAGGGGCCCACACTGGCCGACGCGGTGCGATTTGGGGGAAGTAGGGCTCGGGCGCGCTGAAGGGGTGCTTTCGCGACTGGAGTAGGAGGAGGGGTTGATCGGAGGAGGGGCTTGGCAGTCATGGGAAGGTGCGGCGGTGGAGGGATGGCCAGCGGTGGCGGTTGGGCCGTCGCAGTTTCTCTTTAGGGTTTTTTTTTCTTTTAAAAAAAATCGATCTGAAGAATGAACGGGGGGGCCAAGGTATAGAGAGAAGAAAGGGGAAATATTTAATTTATATTTATTATTTTATTTTCAAACAAAGTTGACTTTTACATACGACCTCAAAACGAGGCCCACCGCCTGTCGTCCATAGTGTTTTACCCCGATTCCGAACACAATGGGATATTTATCGCAAGCTGATTTGATCGTCTTGATCAGTTTCCGTTGAAATTATATTTAAATCGCTATATTGAATTTTAAACGTACCTTTCAAATTACCGGGGTCACATACTAACTCGATAAATTACAGAAAAATATTTTCTAGCTTCGTATTGACGATACGGTCCTAACAAAACTAGTTTCGTTGAATTCCGAGACCGTTGGAAAAATGGTCATTTTCCAGTCGATTAAAATCAACTGAAACCGGTCAAACGCGTTTTCCTTTACCACGCTCACATATTGATTCGAAAAATTATGAAATTTGAAACCTAGCAATAACTTGACACTACGGACCCAACAAAAGTGGTTTCGTCGAAATCCGAGGTCGTTTACAAAATTTCCATTTTTAAGGGCCTGAATTCCATAGCGACTATTCAGAATTTTCAACTGGACATATCTTTTGATCCCCGCTATGAAATTTCGATTTTTCGGATTCGTTGGAAAGGTATCATCAATTAGATCCTAATGTTTTTTTTGATTTCACTAAAATCCGGATTGTTTTGCACCCGGTACATTCAATTGAAGTTTGAAATCGAATTATCGAACTACCGCGTCATTTTCAATTCTATTTATAATTATATATATAATTATATTCTAACGACGACGCATATAAATATATTCGTTCGAATTATATAAATAAATAAATTTTTCATCGATATTATTTTTAAAATAATCTATTTCAAATATTCAAAATTCGCTAAATTTGCCAAAATAAAAATTTTAAACTGGCTCAGAATTTCCGGGTTATTACAATCTCCCCCACTTAAAACTTTTCTTCCCCGAAAAGGAAAAAAGTCGAAAGTGGTTTGATTAATCAAATCTACGTTCGATCCGGCTTCCATTCTCCAACTTTTCAGTTTCTGGGAATTTTCAAAAATTTGGCTAACACCCTAAATTTTCGAAAAATTTCGCCATAACCTCCCCTGCACCGGGAGCCACGGGAAAATCCCGAAATTGCCATATAGGCCTTCTGATCTCAAAAAGAAAAAGAAAAAGCCAAGCGGCTAGCCAATAGGCTCATAAAATCATCATCACCCAAACAAAACAGTAAATTATAGTAAACGTGTACCTATTTGTCGGGCAAACAAATTTTATTCTTCGGCTCTAGCCTCCTTGCTATGACCTGTTCAATGATATACATGTATATGCAAGCAAATGCAACTAATTTTCAATATAATTCAATATTTGGTTCAATTAGGCATAATGGTTCAAAATTATCAAACAAATAAACAAACAACACAAACATCAATCAATTAGTGGATTAACGTTTCAAATTGATAAATTTGATATATATACAAAAAATCATGTTTTTGGTGCAAATTCACAACAATGTGTTCTAGCTATATTAGTTTTGGTTCTCACACCAGTCTAATGGAAATATATAGAAATCACACCTTCGAAACACGAACATAATTATTGATGATGCCATGGTCATTATCAACATCATCTCCGGGCGACTAGAGTGTAATTCTATATCTATCCGGTATATTAAAACTTCGAATATACGTTCATGACGCGTATATGCAAAATCTTTATATAGCGGATTGTCCACATGCAAAATAAATAAATATTCAAATACGTATAAAATGGTTTAAATGGAGTTAATCGAGTAGAGTTATCGAATATAGTGTATTCGAGAGAAGAGTAATCGAATATTGGTTATTCGAGGTGAGTTAATCGAATCTAGTTATTCGAAAGGAGTTATCTAATCTAGTTATTTGAAGGGATTTTTCAAATCTAGTTATTTGAAAGTAGTTATCGAATATAGTTTATTCGAATAGAGTTAGAGGAGATAATCGAATACAGTTTATTCGAATAGAGTTAGAGGAGTTATCGAATATAGTTTATTCGACAGGAGTTAAGTGAATAGAGTAAATCGAATAGAGTAAATCAAATAGAGTAAAGCAAATAGAGTTAATCCAAAGGAGTTAATCGAATAGAGTTAAGTGAAAAGAGTTAATCGAATATAGTTATTCGAAGGGAGGAGTTATCGAATAGAGATTACTCGAAAGAGAGTTAAGTAAGGAAGTTAGTTAAAGGAATTTAAAGTGAACTTTTCCTATTTCAAGGTTAGAAATGTTGTTCAGTTAAGGTTTGAGAGGTAATTCTACCCCAACATGATTGGCTTCGTTTTTAACTAAGGAATGGTTAAGGTATGGCAGTAAAGGATGGTTAAGTGAATTTAGTAATTAAAGGAAATGGTTTGAGTTCGCATAGCGATGTTTTATCTAAACATCTGTTTAAACCCAAATAAAGGAGTTTTGGAAATGTTTTCCAAATAAGAACCAGAAATGTTTTCTAATATAGAAAACAAGAAATGGAAATGTTTTCCCGTGTTAATAACATATATTTTCTAAATTTAGAAAATAGAAAATGTTGAATATAGGGAAACAGGAGATGAAAAATGAACTAAGGAGATAAAGGTTAAATGATGGTTGATTTGATAGAATTTCCACCTGGAAATAATATCGTTGGTTGCACACCTGTTTTTCTTCGATAGTTAACTCACCGACTATCGAAGTTTTTGACCATTTTAACGTTGTTAATATGGAGAGACCGGTTGGATTATTATCCAAAGAACCACTCTGTATTGGCATAAGCGTTGCGAATCATATATGCCAAAGATAATTGAAGACGGAGTAAAGTGCAAGGGCTATTGTATAAGTCTTAGATAACAGTGCCTAAGATGGATATACTGAATAGTGCCTTCGGTTCATCCTGTTCCTGGATGACTTGTATGGATGAAGGTCTGACAGAGTATTTCCAGAAAGGTCACGTACATTGATTTCTTCAACCGTACCAAAAGTGGAAGCGGAGAAGGAAACTTCTTTTAGCTGACACATAATGTATGGTTGTAGACGTCAATCGGTGATTTGATGGATTTGACAATGTGGCATTCGAAGTGAATCTGATGTAATGATGAAGCGTAACCTCAAGCCTCACCAACCGGTAAATGACAGAAATCGGGCAGGCAGCATGGCTAAGTCGGTCGCTCCGAAGTAGGGTGTATAATCACCTGATCTAGAGTTTCATTTACTTCTAAAAATCTATTGTTGATGCTGTCCCATTCGGGAAACGGTTGCTGATCCCAACCGTTGGTGATATACATTCGATACACTCAAGCGAAATGAGTGGTCGGTCATGTGTGGCCGGGATGCAAGATGTTCTTGTTGAACCCAGTGTATTCCTTTCTAGAGATACACTAGCGAAAGGTGGTTCCATACCTTGTCATAGTTGGAAATCCATTACCCAATACGTGCTTGCGGTTTTGATTGTATACTATATATGTAGAACGTGAGATGAAAGCGTTTCTGCTAGATGATTATTATATTGTGGTTGATAGACATTATTATAATATTAAAAGGTTTTTGATATAAAGATAATTTGGATTCTCATAAGGGAAAAACGCGTTCCGTTATACGGCGTGGTCTTATGAGATATCGTTTACTTGTTCAAACTGTTTTAAACTGTTTTACTCATACCAGTCCCATGACTGACCCGGAGTTTATTTTGTTGTTTTCCCTAAACTCTTGGGTGCCTAAATTTGTACGGGCAGTCAAGTAGTCGGGATTTACAGATATACTGGAGGAGCTTGGAGCAGGAGGCTTCAGGATTTTATAACTATAGTTTTGCCGCTGTGTTGTAAGTGTTGTACTTTGATAATGATATGTATATTCAAGCACAGATTTATATTTCAAAGTTATGCTATGAAATATATTTATTCGTTCCCTGTGAGATTCGTGTTACTCTGATATTGTGTTCTTCTTCTTCTTTTCTATAAGTTCTATCTTAACTTTCCTCACCTTCTAATTTCTTTCATTAATCATCCGGTATTTTTCGACGTTTGGTTAGTCATCATTGAGTTTATGGCGATAACCAAGGTCGACAAAAACCCGGGTCATTACAGGATGAGTTGAGGATGAATAGTACATAGGGTGTAATTTTCTAATATTTATAATATTTTGAAAGATAAATTTGCAAATAAATCCATAAGTTCAAAACCAATCCAATTTCAGTCCAACCGGAGTTAACCCCACCCAATAGCCCCCGTTCCGGATCCAAAGGGCTAGGTCCTGTCAGCCGAAATGGCTATCTGTGGCCTGAATGATTTAATTTATTATTTAAATCATTTAAATAATTAATTTGATCATCTATTTAAATTCATCGGGGCCACATACGAACTCAGAAAAATCCAGTAAAAATATATTTGGCTTTGTTATGACGATACGGTCTAAACAAAACAATTTTCGTCGAATTCTGAGACTGTTTGAAAAATGGCCATTTTCAAGTCGATTAAATTTGACTAAAATTGACAAAATAAATTTTCGTTTGCCACGCTCACATATTAATTCGAAAACTTATGAAAATTGAAGCCTAGCAATAATTTGACATTCCAGTTCCAACAAAAGCAGTTTCGTCGAAAATGGAGGTTGTTTGCAAAATGACTATGTTTAATGGCCATATATTATTTAAAATATACATAAATTCTATAGCGACTTTTCTAATTTTAAACTGGCCATAACTATTTATTTTTAAAGTGAAATTTCAGTTTCTTACATTCGTTAGAAAGATATGGTTAAACAGATTTAAATACTTTTGGTTTTACTGAAATCCGATTTATTTTGAATCCTGTACACTCAGTTAAAGTTTAAAATTAAATTTTCAAACTGCCACGCCATTCTTAACTCCTTTTAAATTTACATTAAATTTATTCGTTTTAACTTTGATTAAAATAAATTTTTAGTCGTTATTATTTAAAATAAACCATTTTAAATATATAAAGTCCATTAAAATTTCTAAAATAAAATTTTTAAAATGGTTCAGAATTTGCGGGTTATTATAGTCCCCCTCACTTAAAATCTTTTCGTCCTTGAAAAGGAACGTAGCTAAAAGTTGCTAAATTAACCAACTAAATTTTCAATTCTTATCAATTTAGTTCAATATTAAATTAAATTTAGCTAAATTTATCATTCTTTCTCATATTGGTTAAGTTAATTATTATACCAACATTTGTTAAACTAATTATCAAATATCACAACCGGCAATCAATTAGGTGATTAACTTTCTAAATATATAACTTTTATATATATAGTCAAAAATCATATTTTTAGTGAAAATCACGACAATAAACCCTATCTAGTTTCGGTTCTCATACCAGTCAGTTGGAAATATATAGATATCCCACTCCGAAACTCGAACATAAACACCGATGATGATGCATCATCATCAGAATCATCTACGGGTGACTAGAGTGTGATTCTATATCTATCTAGTATATTTGAGACTTCGTATACACGTGGATCAGACGTATATTAAAATCTCTATATATTCGATTGTCCAAATTAAAATATAATAATATCTCAAATACGTATTTAAGATAAAATTTCAAAACTAAATTTGTTTTTATTTTTATTTTTTAAAATAATACTCTTCACACTCGTTCTAGGATACTGCTGATCCCATCTCTAACGAGTCATTCTTTTATAGGATATTACTAATCCTACCTCTGATGAGTCTTTTGTTCAGTTCTAACGTGTTGTACCCCAAAGATTTGAGCTAACCAGAGTTCTGATACCAAATGTAAAGACCCAAAAATCCACACCCTTTGAATCGACCATAAACCACAAAGATCTGAACCAAAAGTCAGAAATCTTTGAATACTTTAACTTTGGGAATACAATACATTAGAACAGATAGCAGAAGACTTTTATTACATCATGATAATATAACATCAGAGTACAAAATATATCAGAGTACATTGAAAATAATACAGCGGAAGATAAAATTACAAAAGATTTAATACAATGTAGCGGAAATAAATAAACTGATACAGCGGAAGTCTGTCAAAACTCTGGACACAGCTTTAAGCTTCGATCCAGAATCCTGCTCAATATATCTGCAAAACAAGCTACTCGACTGCCCATGTGGAAAAGAGGGCACTCGAGTTTGCAAGTGAAACAAACTACAGGTTAGTCATGGGACTGGTATGAGAAATCTTACTTAACTTATTTAATAATAAGGCTAATCATAGGACAACGCCACTAACGCGGAATGGGTTTACTCCATTGGATTGCCAGTGCATGTACTAAAGTAAATCGTTAAACAACGCAATGCTTTTTAGAAAAATGAAACCATTATAAGACTCAAGTCCCATCACACAATGCAACGCAAACCGAAGGATAGAGTTTTACCTTATAATGGTCAAAAGATGCTTGATATGATAAAACGGATTTGATATTATTATTAGTGTAAATATGTTTTAAAAACAATTTCAATCATAATGTATCAATTATAGATGGCATAGCTACCATATACTATGTCGCTATACTAGTTCTACAATCAAAACCGCATGATGTCTGTTTCTGACTCAACCAGAATGTGAGGCTCGCGAAGTAATGCTACATAAAGCTATGCTAACTAAAGCTATGCTTTGATCATCATCAATAAGGCTCTGCTTTTCAAAAAAAGCCTTGATCCATGCATCTTAGCATGCCACGTTGTCAGTCCCTACCATTGATTTCTGCCAATATATAATCTCTGAGCTCATACGTCTCAGAGAAGGGTATTAAGCAAGAGAATAAATTCTCTGCTACCAAACAGATATATATTAGCAGAAATCAACGGATACAATGTAAAGGAATACAATGTCAGACAAACCATCAATTTACAAGTTCGTACTGGGTCTGAACGAAACTGGAAGAACCTATTCCTCGCATATCCGAACAATCAACAAGTACATCCGGATGGCTACCACTGTAACCCCTTCAAGGTAGCTACTCCAATCATGGGCATCAGTAGCAACTCATCCATTCGACGTGAAGATCGTCGGTCTTGCACCATCTTCAAATTCTTCGACTGTTAGCCGTCGTATTCATTATTCAAAATGGGTTAAACCCGGTCTTTCCGAATAACTTGCGTAATTTATAATCAAGTGATATGTAAACGCATCCAACGCCTCATTCCAATTCAG
The DNA here is from genome assembly GCA_030737875.1 of Allium sativum. Classification (NCBI taxonomy): domain Eukaryota; kingdom Viridiplantae; phylum Streptophyta; class Magnoliopsida; order Asparagales; family Amaryllidaceae; genus Allium; species Allium sativum. The sequence goes on from CM060919.1 coordinate 236,513,872, forward strand.
AATCTTCTTTTAATAAAATATTCACACTAATAGGGAAGAATCCCCATTTATTTTATCAAGATAAAATCCCTTTAAAATTTTCCTCTAAATCATTACTTAAGGATTATTCAAGTTTAAGAGATTAATCTTATCTTTAACTGGGTTAAAGAACTAATGTCTTTTAAAAACATTGTTCACGATAAACCCAAATCTTCTTCCATCAAAATGGAATCTACACGGAAATCATAACGGTATATAATTGATATAAAATCCCGTATCAGACTAATAATATAAATGGAATAACGGCAAAGCCTTTTAAATTCCATATATAGTATTGACCTTCATTTACAGAAGCTCATCTCGATTATTACCGAACCAAATTCCATTCAATTCCAATTTAATGTAATAAATTGGAAAACTTTATTTTGGAAATTTTCTAATTAAATCTAAATAAAAAATTTATAAATTCCGAATTATATTTTCACTGTGAATTGTGTTAAAGAACAAATGTCGTTTTAAAACACAGTTCACGATAAACCCAATTCACATTTCACTTTATTCCAATTACAAAATATAATTTGAAAACTCTATTAATCTTAATTAAAAGATTTATCTTTTTACACGAGGTTTTAAAAATAGTGTTATTTAAGACACCATTCACGATGACCCACAATCCAATTTATTTATTTTAAAACATTGGATTATCTTTCTAGTTAATAACTAGTTCATTTTGATAAAAATATGTTATATTTTCAAACTGCCACGCCATTTCTAACTCCTTTTAAATTTAGATTAAATTTATTCGTTTTAACTTCGATTAAAATAAATTTTTAGCCGTTATTATTTAAAATAAACCATTTTAAATATATAAAGTCCATTAAAATTTCTAAAATAAAAATTTTAAATAGGTTCAGAATTTGGGGGTTGTTACAATTATCCCCATGAACATTTTACTAGTGGTAACGGTAAATTATCGGTATTCATTTTTGGCTTACCAATAGTATCGGTATGGTAACGGTTTTTTCGTATCGGTAATGGTTACCATTACCATAACAGCCCTAACAACATGTTTGCATAAATATGATAGATTGTACAACCACAAAGAAAAATAATAAAGGAACGCGGTTTAATTGCATATGTGAATGTGACATGAAGCTATAAATGGATAAATAGGCTTAACGTGAAAATTAAACTTAAAATGATGAATGAGTTTATAAGGCTAAATGTTTTATTATTCTATGATGTCCTAGCGAATAGGCGTTATTCAATGATGGGCATGCGATTAGGCGTTATTCCATGGTGGCCATGTGATTGGGCATTATTCTATGGTGGACTTGAGATTAGGCATTGCTTATGTTGGCCTTGTGATTTGGCATTATTCTATATGGCCTCGTTATTAGGCATTATTCTATGGTGGGCTTATGATTATGCAATTCCATTGTGACCTTGGGATTAAGCATTATGCTATGATTGCCTTGTGATTGGGCAATTCTATGGTGGCCTTGTGATTAGGCGATTATATGGTGACCTTGTGATTAGGCATTCTATGGTAACTCTATGATGGCCATGCGATTAGGCATTCGATGGTAAACAAACAAAAAATAGGCTTAATATAATAATCTAACTAATGATAAGTTATAAGCCTAATTTTGTGTTTATTCGCAGGCTATACTTTCTATTGTAAATCTATAGGGGCGTTAATCAAAGGGGATTTGGTCAAGTAGTATTTTTGCTAGGGATCCATACCAGTCAGCATACCCTTTTATAATGTACGGTCTCGTAAGAGGAGAGGGCATGCACCATGCTGAGCCAGATAGAAAGATTGTCCAAATAGAGGTGGGTATGAGTGCGTTTTGACGGTTCAATGTGTGTGCATTGAACCTATTGGGGAATATAATACATTATGATGCCTATGGTAATGCTATGTCTTTTTGTCGATGGGTCAGACCTGATAAGCCTAAGACTCATAGTGGGCATAAGCTATCACTCTATGGTTAGTAGCCGATTGATGGGTAGTATTTGGAAAATCATCCTAATTATATCATTTTTTGTAATCATGACAGGGCAAATAATTAAATGACTAGTGCAATTAAGTAAGCGATCAAATAGATAGCAATCGAGCAAACCTTTTGTCTTTGTGTATCATTCGTATATGTTCACTTGATAGTTGTGCACGTACACTTCCTTACATGACACTGCAACTATTATTCTACCTATTGCTTTTATTTATCAATCGTGCAAGTAATTATACAGCTTACCAGACTTTATGTCTAACCCACTCCTCTTATTTCCTTTTTCTCCCCCTCACTAGGTTCCCATGGCAGAGAGTGATTGGTGCTAGTAGCATGTGAAGTTTTGTATCCAATATCCCATTTACTTCCGATATTAATTCCCTTTTTTGTAACATTTTAGTTATCATGAGTTGGATTTGTACTTAAGAAGGGAATGTTTTATTTTAGTATGATTTAGGCTAAAATCATGTAAGTCGTATGTTTGTAACTTATGTTAATTATTGTTTTGTAATGACAAGTTTATTAAAGAAATAAACGTTTTCACTGTCTTTTACTATATGTCTTGTAAATGTTAGTTTATGTTATTTGTCTCTTTGTACTTACAATGCTTTACATTCCTTTATGACCTTAATTGGGAATACTAAGGGATGTAGGTTGTTTCATTCGATATTAAAGCCTAAGGTTACAAGATTCCTTAAACTAGTTTAAAAATAGTATTTTCTAAAGAAAAACAGTTTCCTAAAACAAAAAGGTATTTTTGAAAATAAAAGTTTTGCAAAAAGTCCCCTCAAGTCCATTTTCTTTTGTTCTCCTATTCTCTCCTTTCCTCGTTGAGTTATCCATAGAGCATCCTATCTAGGTTATCCTATGTGTATGGAAAACTTAAATTTTTATAGGTCAAAGTTTTGACTTGTGGATAAACCCGTTTATCTCAGTATTTGAGGAAAAAGATAAACTTGTTGGGTGACAAATATAAAGATGGGCTAATCATTGATAAGATAACCTTGGAGGACAAGAATAGCAAGATAACCTAAGAGGTAATGTTGTAAAGGTTCAGGAAGATATCATCAGTTGTACCAAGGAAATTGTTGATGTGGCACTAGGCAAGAGGGTTATAAGAAAGATGTTGGTCAAAAGGATAGAGGAATGAAATTGGGTAAATGTTGGTGAAAGAGATGTTATCTATATGTAGTTCTTTCTAATTCTCCTACTTTATTTTTTTTAGGAGTATTTCATTCCTTTAACTTTGGTTCACGAGTTGTGGGTGGCTATGTGGGGCCATAGCCACCTCGGTATTAGATAAGCAATGTAAGGCATTTATTTTGTAGGACCAACGAAGCTGTCCTTTACAAATATAGTAAATCCCTGAGTGTGTCGTAATAGCACTAGTTGATTGTTTGCATTTTTTCTAGGCCTAATAGTAGATTCTAAACCTCGTAAGGGATCAACTTTATTATCTATGATGAGTCGGGGTTTGGAACTGTAACACTCCATAAAATATACCATAAATAGTCATAGGCAATTAAATTAAATATTAATAATAATAAGCAATAATAAAATTATAAAATATTAATGGGCTGAAAATATATAATTTTGGATAATTGAGAATTGGACCTTGAAAGAATTACCATTGTATTCGTAACGAGATTCTAGTTCATTCTCATATTTTATTTACTGAAAATGGAGTCCGTATGAAGAAGTTATTAATAAAACAAGTTATACATAAATTGTATACACACAAGGATTGAAATTCAGACTGAATGAATATAAATCTGAAATAAAATAATATACTGACTATCAAAACGGAATATTCCTTGAAGATTTGAAATTGTGAGTGTGTATACATATGCAAGAAGGGGATAAGAATAAGTAGAAATGGAAAGAATCGATGTAATTAAAAAGATAATAAATAAAAAGGAATATTTTAGGAGAATCAAATCCTCTCTACCTTTTTCGTAAGAGGGGTTGACTGCCTCCCCTTAAAAGGGGTCGAACTTGGGGTGGACCGCCCTCCTGGGGAGGGTGTCAGCTGCCTTAAGGGAAAAGAGAAGAGATGGCTTATTTTGTGAGGGGTTTTTATATAGTTTTGCTTAAGCAGACCAACCAAGTCATATATAACTAATCCTACTATCCACATACGCGCTAGCAACTATAAAAAGCCAGCATCCTTTCTCCTAAACCCTACATTCATCTTCTTTAATGTGTCCATTTTGTCTCTCCACCATTTTTCTTAATTCCAAAAACTGGTTAGTTTTCTTTTATCTTGATTCTCATATATAAATTTTGTAATTAGGTGTAATATATATATATATACACACACATGAGATTCTAAATCCAATTGTTATATATATTTTATGAGTATTTGGAGTATGTTGATTCGAAAGGCTCAATTCAGGTTTGTAAGATTCTACATTGAATTCACTATTCTTCCCTTCCTATCTCTATGAGTGGAAATCACATCAATTTTATATTTTTTATACTACTAGTGTAGATTTGGATTGTTACGCCTAAAGGAATTTGGATTCGAATGAAAACAGGATATAACAAATCATTTGAATCCCTTATCATTTGGGCAATACTCAATCAACTGGTGTAAATTGGGGATTTGGTTATTCATGTGATAATAGATGGGCTTTTGTATAGTGTACAATTTTTGATAATGGTTTGATCCACTCCTCGTAAAATTATAAAAATTATGTATGTGTGTGAAAAGGCATAAGACTTGAGTATTGTAGATTTAATAGATTTAGGCTTCTATTTTTAAAATAGATAGTTTGAACGTATTATAAAGTCACAAAATTCTTAATTTTTTGTATATATTTATATATAAATCATATGAAAAGTGAAGCAGTACCAAAAAGAAGATTTTACATATTGCACCTTGTCTTTCATTCATTATTGAAATAATTTTTTAAACCTTGGTTACAAGTTTTTATGTATATGTTGTTATCTCTTTGTTGTTGATTGAATATGAATATACATGTTTATGCCATGTTGATGAAGTTAGAGAAATAAACTTGTAAACCTTATTTTCATGTTAGGATTGGCATTTCAATGGTTTAGAATGTTTCTTACGGGCGCTTGATTTACGTTTTATTTATTATTATTTATAACATAATTAACGTATTATAAATGTGTATTAAATTCATAATGAGAGCGTACTAAATGCATTAAATAGGAAATTATAATTATAAATGTCCCCATAGGAAAATTGTATGTGTATGAGTATTAATGGCTTTTATTAGTATTAAGGATCACATATAGACATGAGTTTAACCCCAAATTTTAGTAGAAGACTTCCTGGAACCGATCGGCATATCCAACATCTACAAGTTAGTCAGGTTAATGTGAGAAGTACAGGTGCCATGAGCCTTTATAATTATTACACAAGGCAGGAGGTCAAGACCAACTTATAATAGAAGATTTCCTGGAATTGCCAGTAAATCCAGCATCTACAAGTCGTCGGTCTAAATTGAGATGTATTCTATGTGTATATATACATATATGTGTGTGTAGTGTATGTGTGCGTGTGATGTAGACCTACCTCGAGAGTGTATTATGTGGTTAACTGTAATGACCCGGGTTTTTGCGGTCCTGAGTAATCGACATAAACTCAATGTCTACTATCCAAGCATCGGAAATACCAGATAGTTAATAGAACGAAGTTAGAGGGTGAGAATAGATAAGATAGAAAATTAGAATAGAAGAAGGAGGAGAACACAACAACATCAGAGTAAACTCGAATCTCACAGCGGAACGAATAAAATATAACATAACTTTGAAATAAAACCAGTATGTGTATACAATAACATTTATCATAGTACAACACATACAATACAGCGGAAATAAACAATTGCTATAAAATCCGGAAGCCTCCTGCTCCAAGCTCTCAGTATATCTGTAAAATCCTGACTACTTGACTGCCCGTACAAATTTGGGCACCCAAGAGTTTAGGGAAAACAAAACAAAATAAACTATGGGTCAGTCATGGGACTGGTATGAGTAAACAATTTAAAAAAGTTTGAAAAAATAAACATATCTCATAAGACCACGTCGTATAACATGGAACGGGTTTTTCCCTTATGAGAATCCAAAAAAAAATTGATTTAACATCAAAAATCCTTTTGCAAGAACAATGATCTTTTATATCAAAACTCCCTTGATATTATGATAGTGTCTATCAACCACAATATAATAATCATCTAGCAGAACGCTTTCATCTCACGTTCCACATACATAATATATAATCAAAAACTGCGGGCGCTTATTGGTTAATGAATTCCAACTAGCAAGGTATGGGACCACCCCCCGACAGTGTATCTCTAGAGAGGAATACACCGGGTTCAACAAGAACATCTTGTAACCCAGGCTAAACATGACCGGTCATTCATTTCGCTTGAGTGTACCGAATGTATTATCACCAACGGTTGGGATCAGCAACTGTTTCCCAAAAGGGACAACATCGAAATAGATTATAGAAGTAAATGGAATTTCTCTAGATCAGGTGACAATACACCCTAATTGGCAGCTAACCACTTAGCCATGCGACCTACCCGATTTTATACCATTTCCTGGTTGTGAGGCTAGAGGCCATAATGTATAGATCACACCTTTATTTACTTTGAATGTCACAACATCATACCCGCCAAATCACAAATTGATTTCTCCAAACATACCACGGGTAAACAGCTAAGAGAAAAGAATTCCTCCGCCACCAAACGTAAATACGTTTGAAGAGATCAACTTACGCGATCTATTAAATATACTCTGTCGGACATTCTTCCATACAGGTTGTCCTGGGACTGGACAAACCGAAGGCACTATTATGTAAATCCATCTTAGGCAATTTCTACCTAGGATCGCCAAAACAGCCCTTGCATAACTCCGTCTTCAATTATATTCATCACATTTGATTCGCAATGCTAATGCCATACGGAGTGGTTTTCAGATAATATGTCTGATCCTGGTCTCTCCGTACTGACAACGGAAATGGTCAAAATCTTTGATAGCCGGTGATTCAACTATGAAAGGAAAACATGTGTACAAACAATGGTCGTATTCCCAAATGGAAATCTTACCGATCAATCATCATTTCATTTCCCAAGTTCCCATTTATCGTTTCCATATATTCATAAATTCCTTATTTTCTAAAATTAGAAAATATATGTTATTAACTTTGGAAAACGTTTCCATTTCTGATTCACGCATCAATATCTTCCCACCTCTATCAGTCTCTAACTATAAACTAGTAAGAGAACAACTTCCTAAGCATAAACCCCGAAGGCTGAAACCAACATCAGATCGATACCCAGAAAGCCATTCAACCTAACTAATTTCCATTCAGTTTCTAATTTCAGTAATTCCATTTAAATTCCTAACTCAAACCCCAAAATTCCTTTATAATATTTTATTTGCAAAATATTTACTTTAATCTAATTTTTCACATAGAATGTGAATAATATTTCATTATATAATCAAAACAGTTTGATTTCGTATTTTAAAAACAATATCTCAAACCCAAATTCTGTTTATATTTTTATTTGTATAATTATTCATACAAATCTCCTTTTTATTTCTAACTCTTAAATCTCATTTATAATTCCCTTTATATAATAATATTTATTTTATATAAATCCTTTTATATAATTCTTTTTATTTTATATAATCCTATTCATTTTATATAAATCCTTTTATATAATTTTATTCATTTCCCAAATATTTCTTAATTACATTTTCCAATATTTGTTTTTTCTAGATATTACCTTTTATAATATCCTATTTATTTCATATATAAATATTTCATTTTTAGTATTCACTTTGAAAATTTCCTTTTTACATTCCAGTATTTCATATGGTATTTAAAATACCAAATAACATGACTAGTGTCATCATAATCAATCACAGATTATATACCACATCATGTATCACAATATATGTGTTAGATCCAAAATTGGCTCTAACACCCAAGTTGTTCAATTATGCAGAAATTAATATCAGAAAAAAGGCTAGAAAAGCAGAAAAGACACAAGATTAATAGTGGTTTGGCGTTAACGAGCCTATGTCCACTTTATATCTATGATTATACTTGGAATCAAAGTACAGTCGATGATTTATCCCTCAACCTCACTTTTACAATGTTGATTCACTCAATAATCTAGAGACAACTCTGAATAATAATAACGGAGGTGTAATAATGGTGGATTCAGAACTCAGAATTGCCAAAAAGATCCCGAAAAATGCCAAGTTCTGGGATATTTATAGCTGATTTCTGTAGGCGGATCGTGGTCATACGTGGCACAAATCCCGAGGATCTCGGGCTGATTCGTAGCTTGATGGAGAAATAGTCAATATAGCTGTTATGGACAGGTGTCGCTGGATCCTGTGTTTGCGGATCGTGAAAGACTTTGTCATGGCTTTCATCTGGTTTCCTGGTTCGGGTCGGGTTGTGATTTCATGGATGGATCGGATCGAGCTAGGAGGAGCGGGTCGGATCGGTCAAATAGGGGGCGATCGCGATCGGGTTAAAGTCTTTTCCCCAAGTAAAGCTTCATTTTGAACTCTCGTTTAAATCTTTGTGGCATGGTCCAAAAGCTAGCCAACATTTTTCCCCCTCGAAGTATGTTTTACCGAAGATGGAACGTGCTTTGAAATTACTGAACTATCTTTTCATGAAGCGGTTTGAATTAAAAGGTCCATGTCCATCTGGAACGTCGTATGGTTTCAAAGAGTCGTGTCCTTCAATCAGTATAAATACCCAGTTAAATCTTCAATCATTTCTTTGTTCATTGGATAATTCTCATCTCTGGATTTTTTGGAGACTTGATTGTAAAATTGTCAGGTAAACTTTTTAGATTCTTTACAAGTATTTCTGAATCTTTACTTTTGACAATCATTCGTTGAGTCGGATCGCCAAAAGACCCCACGGTCCGTGGGATGAGGCATTCGTTTCGGTTTGGTTATCATGTGGGCCTCCTCCTCGAAACGCGATGGGCCCTCTTGCTTCAGTTACGAGTCGCTTGAGGGAGCGGCCTCCCTTTTCTTCATTGGGCTTGGATCCGCGGCCCACCAAGCTCCACGGTCCGACTATCTTAAGTAAAACAAAAATGGGGATACGAACGGACGTTTCCTTGTCTATGTAAACCGATCCCCTCTTCATTCTCCCCTTCCTTCTTTTTTCTGCCGCCGCCCCTTTCTTGAGCCGAAACCCTAATTTCAATTTCCAAATACCCATTCGTTTCCAAACTTTAGAAAGGTAATCAAACAATTTTGTTTTCTTTCTCTCGAGTTTGTATTGGTTTGGAAAATGAAAATAATGGATTTTTGTGGAATTTGGGGATGGCAAACTGGAACGTGCCAGGTCCGGTTTCATGGGTTTACGAGTGGAGATGAGAGAGGAAGAAGGAGGAGGAAGAAGGAAGGGATGACCAGGTTTGTTCGCAGATGGGGGGCTTCGACTCGGGTCGTGATAAGGGTGAAAGAAAAAGGGGAAATGGAAGAGCTGTTCTGGACAATGGATCGGTTCGTGGAGTGCTGGCTCGTGGAGGTGGGAATAGATCGGGGCGTGTTATCACTAGTCGATGGATCGTTCCACTGCCTAAATCCAGGTTCACGAACCAATGTTTCGTTGCCAACCTAGTCCACTAACGATCCGATCCACACAGGTGGCCGATCCAATCTCGAATACTAGTGCCCTTTAACACGATCCGTGCTCCACCAATCCAGCTAACCGACCTGGTTGACGATCCCACAAACATATATATTTAAACAATACATCGTAATCCAGTACTTTCAATAGTTAGGTTAGAGCCTTCGAGTCTTTCGAACTGAACACCAGCATAACTTGGCAGCGGACAACAACTGATATCCCGATTACCTTGTTAACTTTATGCTTTTCTTTAACATATACACAGGCACACTCTTGCACTCACACACACGGGGAACGGGTAATTGTGTTCTAACTTTTATTCGCCAACACAACTATGTCTGATAGATGCTCTTCTAAAGGATATAAAACAGAGGGGGACCCGGAGATGTCCGAACACCATAATCCCAAGGTTCCTCCAATTAATCTAGAGGGTGAGGATTCTAAATCCGAATACGAGGCAGAGACAGAATCAAATTCATCTGAGAGTACCTCGCTAGAGGAGGAGTCCGAAGTGGATGACCGAGCTCCCGATGAGTTCCCCGGCGTCCTAGAAATCGAGAAACTTACTGACTCTTTAGCTTCCAAACTAGACGACATAAAACTTAAGAAAATTTGCTTGAAACACGGGATCCCTTGGGGCGATGTGAAAACACCCGAAAGCGGAGATAGACCTCATCTTGCTCTAGAAAGGTACATGGCAGTCAGCCGACTCATGTGTTGGGTAGGCTCTATTCCTCCGTTTCCTCCAATCGTCATTAAAACCTTATGACGATTGTGTATTGCCCCTATGCCGCTTCATCTCAATGCTTACGCAGCCTTGTACACTCTATATGTCGCGTATGTAGAGATCCTGCAAACTGAGCTTACTTTTAAAGACTTGAAATTCTACTATCTTTTTAAGCACCGTTCCACAGCGACCCCAAATTTCTCTTTCTTTGAATCAGTAGCCAACAGGAAATTTCTGTCTGATGGTTATAGGAACATAGGGGATCCTAAAGCTGATTAGTTTTACATAAAACACCAGGCTGGGTGTGCGAGGAGGTGGATCAAGTCTAGTAAGTTTCGAGCCTCCAGATGCATGACTGAATTACATAATCGAAGCACTAACATGTTTCTTTTTCCCTTGTGCAGATCACACATTTCCCAAGACAGAAGGCTTAGTGTATAACGATCGATTATCCCGCCTTCTTAAAAGCAAGTCTGACTTCTTGAAAATCAAGAAATGTATTACCAATGAAAACCTTCACAAGCACCATCTTTTGGACATAAGATTTAGACTTGGCGCAGGCGGCAAACCTTACAAGTATGTGCCCCTGGCTGAAGGAGAAGGAACCTTCTCAAGTTGTAAAGACAGCCATTCTTCGCAAGAGTCCTTCGCCGATGACTAATCAGGATGACGAAGATTTAAACATGTATAAAGGAGATGAGGGACGAGCTGATAAATCAAAGGAGGTTCCAACCTCCGAGGGGCAGTCTCCATTAAGGACGTCATCACCAGTTGAGTCTGTCGCCCAAGACGAATTAATGGAGGAACAGATTTTCGGGGAATTAAATAAATTTCCTTTGCCAGATGATATTTATACTCAAGAGGATTTCGGAGGGGAGCCAATTTTTCCCATCTCTGAAAAGACGGGTGCCCCAGTTGGAGAAAAAGAAGTCACCCAAACGAGCTTAACTTCGGGCCCTGGTCCGTTTAAGAAAAAAAAAGGAATTTCATGGGATGCACAAAACACATGCACCATTTATCATAACACTCTTTTGCTGCTGTGGTTCATAGTTCTAACACGCACTTGTTTTCTTTGCAGGAAAAATGTCTCGCAAACGGTCTTATTCCTACCGTTCCCTTCGCAAGGGCACACCAAGCCTCCTTCCAGATCCTGAGCACACTCGTAGCGATAGTCGGGGAAGGGATAGTCGTCAGCCCCAGGATTCTCATCAATCTTATTCTGCATGACCTCGATCTCCACCGAAGCAAAGTTATGGAAAGCCATATAGTCGTCCAATGCCACCAGCTGGGGGAAAGCAACTTCTTAGAGATTTAACCCCTCCAAAAAGCACTCCTTCTCACACCCAATCTTCTAAAAAACACTCCGAGCCAAAGGACAAGGACAAAGATGAGGGCAGGATTATAGAGAAGGGGAAGGCAGTTCCTACTTCCTCTAGTGAGCGTGGCTTGGACACTACTGCTGCAAGGGATGTTGCCCCCAATTCCGACATTATGGCCACGTTAGAGCGCTTACGAAAAACGTTTTCCCGACATTTACTTTGAGAGGATGGTGTTCGTCCCAGATCTTGAACCGGTCCCCGAGGATTGGGACACAGTGGTGATAGGGTATGTATGCCACGTAGCTAAACAATACGGGGTAATGAAGAAGCATGCTGCTACACTCTCTACTATCATCAGCCAGATGGAGACGGACGCGGCCAGGGCCAAAGTAAAGATTGACAATGATGCTAGGGCTAGGTGCAAAATGGAAAAAGAACTAGAGGATGCACAGGCCCAACTGGCTTTAGCTCGGCGAGACGCAGAGAATTACAAGTCCGAGTTGGAGAGTGCCAGGGAGCGTTTTCGCAACGAGCTTGACTTAAATAGCCAGGAACGGGTGGCCCTGAGGAAGGAAGTAGAGGATCTCAGGGCGGTTAACACTGAACTGAAGACAGTACAGGATCGCTTTTCTGCTTAGAAAGAGGCTTGGGAGAAAGAGAGGGCGAGCTTAAAAAAATGACCTTCCCTTGCCAAGAAGGAGAAGGAGGTTCTAAATGATCAACTCGCTCAAGCCGAGGAGCGTGCAGCTCTCGCCGAAAGCAATGCCAATAGCGCTCTTGAGTCATCAACTGCTGCGGCTGATAAGCTTGCCGAAAGGGAGAAAGATATAGATAGTTTTGAGGAATTATTGTTCGATTTCTTCGGTCAAGTTATCAAGCGTCGAGACATCTCTTGGATTCCAGACTACCATGTTACCTTGGCCAATATATGGGATGCAATTGTCGAGGGCGAGAAGCGGCGACTGGGGGTCGACGAAATTGACGAGCGCCATCTGATGCAAACCTTTCTCAGAGGTGAAGAGCCTGAGGCTTTGGAGGAAGGCAGACGCCTTATCCACGAGGAAATGGAGAGGGAGAAGAGCAGGCTCAAGGGCAAGGATAAGGTTGGCGAGAGTTCGAGCTCGGTGGTAGAGCCCAAAACCTCTGAAGTTGAGGGATATAACCCCGATGACCCATTGATCCCCTTGGCACCCACTCCTCCGATTATCCGGACTATCAGTACAAATCTGGGAGATGAGTCGGCCGAAGGTATCTCCACATTTTCTCCGCAGTTCTTTAAAGCAATAGTAACTTGTCGTCGTCTCATGGGACAGACAACTGACATGGCCACATCTCCTCCCGATTCACTAACCTTTGCTTCTAATGGTGTAGGTACCAAAGTGGTCGAAAAGGGTGCAAAGGAGATGGCAGAGGCTAAGAAGGTTGAGGTTCCCCCGGGTTCTGGTAATGAAGCTTCCGAGGTCTCAAAGCAAATCGAGGGCTCAACAGGTGATAGAGTTACAGTAACACCCGTGGAGTTTGGCACTGGCACTCCTGCAGACGCCAAGATCATTGTTGCTCTGCATGACACAGATGGCGGTCATGGAGATGAGGAAGAGGAGGTAGAAATCATTGACGGGGCCAAGGGTGATGATAGCGAAACCTTGGCTGACATACAGGCTAGGAAGGAGAAGCAGTTGGCTCTTAAGAGGGAGGAACAGAATCCTGTGTTCGTGACCCCTATTTCTGAAATCGACCCCAAGACTGGGTTGGTTATAAGATTCTCTTCTAAATCGATAACTTCACAGCTTGCCTCCGAACCTTCCAGTCCTCCTCCGGAGCCTCTTGTCGACAAGAGGAAGAGGAAGAAAAGTGACCGCTCCGGTACTGATAAGGAGGAGTTGGAGAAACAGAAGAAGGACAAGAAATCAAAGCCATCTCCCAAGCGCAAATAGAATGCAGCTATTGGCTCATACTTTAGTTTTAGGATTTCCTTTGTCCAAAAGATGTAGTCGTGAGATTGGCCCTCACTTTTTGTTTAGTTTCTCATTTTTTTTTTTGTAAATCTGTTTCCAGTGAATAAGGACCTACTTCTTTTGCATCATTGTGTTCCTGCAAATTCATCATGTTAGTAGAGTTTAAATAATCATAACTGAAACTTTCATAGTTAAATATTAAAGTTATAAGTAACGATCATTAATCATAACGAAAAAAATCATTGGGAAATACACGTGCTAAGTAAACGTGTAGTGATGCACGTATATATTCCTAATTAATCGTCATTATAGTGCCTGGCCAGGGCTTATTGGCGATCGATTAGGATAATATTCGTACTATCCCGATCTTTCGATGGTGTAGTGATTCTTGCGGCGCTAAGTCTCTAGTGCTTTTATACTCTCCCGATCCTTCAGCGGGTTAGAGTTTGTGTGGCACTAAGTCTCTAGCGCCTTTATACTCTCCCGATCCTTCAGCAGGTTAGAGTTCGAGCTCGATTTTTGGTCTTCTCACTGATCCTTCAGCAGGGCAGAAGTTCTGGGGGCGCTAAGTCTCTGGCGCCTTTATACTCTCCCGATCCTTCAACGGTTTAGAGTGTTGTCAAGGCGGCTTTATCATGGTGCACCTTCACGCCTTGGGGACGTTATCTTCGCGTCCTTTATACTCTCTCCCTGATCTTGGGAGTTAGAGTGCAAGTTGTAGTGCGATTTACCTTGTTGCACCTTTTGGAGCTTTAATTATCGTGAACTTTCCGATTTGCTGGACGACATTTTGAATTAGCTGTTTTAAGATTGCTGCATAAATTTAAAACAATTCTCAAAATGGTAACAGTATATATATTGATCAAAATAAAAGAGTAGATAAGAAATGGTGCAGCAAAGGTAAATGACACACAGTATTTATTATAGTGGTTCAGTCGAATCATGACCTACGTCCACTCTATAATCTTTTGTTCAAATAACCAGACTGTTTTAGGCAAGTCGAGCCTTTTTACATGGTTCTAAAAACAAAAGAGTAAAACTGACACTTTTATGTCAGGTAAAGCCGCAAATGCTGGGTGTTCCACACTCTGGGGATTTCATCTTCATCTATGGTCGCTAGCTTGAAAGTTCCATTATCAAGCCTTCGCAAAATGGAGTACGATCCTTCCCATTTCGGGCCCATATGCACCAGGGGCGGAAATACGCGCTTCAGAACCAAGTCTTCGGGTTCGAATGTCCAACCTTGGACTCTTCTGTTGTAGTACCGAGCTATTTGTTGTTTGTGCCTCAAAGCACGTAAGTCGTCTTCGTCCCTTTTTTCCCTCAACCATGTCCAGGGATTCAAGGAGCAACTCATTGTTGGTCATTGGGTCGTAATAAATGGTACGATGGGATGGTACTTCTAACTCGACCGGAATAACTGCTTCAGCTCCGAAAGCAAGGGAAAATGGGGTGTGACCCGTCGCCGACTTGTACATTGTTCTATAGGCCAATAGTGCCAGGGGCAATTCATCGACCCATATAGCTTTGGCCCTCTTCAATCTTTTCTTTAGAATGGATTTGATCACCTTGTTTGCCTCTTCAACTTGTCCGTTCGATTGCGGATGTGCCACAGAGGTGTATCTTTTCTTGATGTGATACTTCCGACAGAAATCTTGAAACTCCGTGCTATCGAAGTAGTTCCCATTATCGGTTATGATGACTTTTGGAATCCCAAATCAACAGATAATGTTCTTAACGACAAAGGTGATCACTCGTTTGGTTGTGATCGTGGTCAAAGGCTCTGCTTCTACCCATTTAGTAAAATAATCGACGGCTACAATAGTGAACTTTGTTCCGCCCTTTGCTATGGGGAGGCTCCCAATAATGTCAATTCCCCATATAGCAAAAGGCCACGGGCTTTTCATTGTCTTCAACTAGTTAGGTGGCGCCCTAGGGATTTTGGAGAACTTCTGGCAAGCATCACAACGTCGTGCATAATTGGCTGCATCCTTGTTTATAGTGGGCCAGAAATAGCCGTATCACAATATCTTCTTTGCCAGTGTTTGCCCTCCAGTGTGGTCGCCACACTCACCTTCATGGACTTCCTTCAGCACACGCTTGATGTCGTCATGGGCAATGCACCGGAGGAGAGGCATCGAGAAACCTTGTCTGTACAGGACTTCGCCTTGCAACACATATCGGGAAGCCTTCCATATAACTGCACGCCTCTCACTTTTCTTAGTTGGGAGTGTTCCATTCATCAGGAAATTCTTTAGGGTGGTCATCCATGACTCCCTTTCAGGTTCAATCTCCAGTATTGAATCAACTTCCATCTGATCCATACTGGGGAATTGTAATACTTCAATCGGGACTAGCTCCGTATGTTCTGGATTATCGGAACTAGCCATCTTCGCTAACTTGTCCGCTTTTTGATTCTCCGCTCGAGGAATGTGAGATATACTATGGTGATCAAAACCATCCAGCAACGTTCTTACTTTTTCTAGATATGATATCAACCTTGGACTCTTAACCTGAAACTTTTCCTTAACTTGGTTCACGACCAAATTGGAGTCACAGAAAATATCTAGCTTTGTTATCCCTAGTTCCTTTGCAAGTTTCAACCCGGCAATTAGAGCTTCATACTCGGAATCATTATTGGTTGCGTGGAACTCCAATCTAAGAGCCTAATATATTAGCCGTTTCTCTGGAGTTTCAAGAACCACTCCGGCACCTGATCGTCTGTCATTTTTAGCTCCATCTGTATATAGTTTCCAGGCGTTAGGGTTAAGGAGTAGCTTTGGCATATCATCTTCCTCAGTTACCACATCATCTTCTGGGATGGTAAATTCCGCTATAAAGTCTGCAAGTGCCTTCCCTCTTATCGACCTCTGGGGTTGGAAGTTCAGGTCGAATTGACTCAGCTCAATGTTCCATTTGAGCAATTTTCCCGATGCTTCTGGCCTTTGTAGGACTTGCTTAAGCGGTTGATCAGTACAAACAGTGATGGAATGAGCCTGGAAGTAGTGACGAAGCTTCCTAGATGCGATTAGCAAACTGTACGCGAGCTTTTCTATCTTTGGGTAATTTCGTTCTGCGGCTGCCAATTTCTTGCTCACATAGTACACCGGTCTTTGAACTTTATCCTCTTCTCTTACCAAAGCCGAACTGATTGCGTGGGATGACACTGCCAAGTACACGAATAAATCTTCGTGATCTACAGGCTTAGACAGTATGGGGGGTCTCTCCAGATGATTCAACAGATTTTGGAAAGCTTCTATACAATCAAGAGTCCATTTAAAGTTGCGCTTGCCTCGCTTAGTTAATTCAAAAAACGGGATGCATTTATCTGTAGCTTTTGAGATAAATCTGCTGAGCGCTGCCACCTTTCCAGCAAGGCTTTGCACATCTTTAATCTGCTTTGGTTCTTGGATATTTCAGATTGCTATAATTTGGTCTGGATTAATCTCAATTCCACGCGAGCTTACAATGAACCCCAGGAATTTTCCAGATGCTACTCCGAACGAGCATTTCAAAGGATTCAATTTCATCCCATATTTTCAGACAATTTGAAACATCTCGGCCACATCGTTGGTATGATCGGATGACTGTCTGGATTTTACCAACATATCGTCGACGTATACCTCCATCGTTTTCCCAATCTGGTTGTAGAACATCCTATTCACCAACTGCTGATATGTAGCGCCGGCATTTTTCAGAATGAAAGGAATCACCACATAGCAATATAATCCCAAATCTGTAATGAAGCTGGTATGCTCTTGGTCCGGAACATGCATGGGGATCTGATTATACCCCGAATATGCATCCATGAAAGAAAGGAGTTCATGACCTGCAGTTGAATCTACTAATTGATCGATTATAGGCAATGGGAAGCTGTCCTTCGGACAAGCCTTATTTAGATCAGAGAAATCGATGCACATTCGCCACTTTCCATTGGCCTTTTTTACCAAAACTGGGTTTGAAATCTAGTCAGGGTGCGTTGAATCTTTAATAAATCCATTACTCTTTAGTTTTTCGACATCTTCTTTCAATGCGACAGACCTTTCTGGACCCAGCATTCGCCTTTTCTGCTTAACAAGAGGATGTTTTGGGTTAATGCTTAGCGAATGACTCATAATCGAGGGAGTTATCCCACACATGTCCGCATGGGTCCAGGCAAATACATCCAAGTTAGCTTTCAGAAAATTTGTTAATTCCTTGGTTCGAATGGGATCTAACTGGGATCCAATCTTCAGGACCTTCTCTGGGTCACTATCATCGATTGGTACATCCACAGTTGCTTCTTTGGGAGTCGCCATTCTGCCCCCAGGCTCTTCATCCTCTCTGAGATCTATGTCCTCGGGCAACTCTTTGGGCGACCCTCCCAAAGGCACTTCCTTTAGTTGCTATGACGATTCCTCCCTTGGAGGGAAGGAACCGCCTTTCGCCTCTATATCTCTTCCTTTGCGGAGCAATTTTAACTCTATAATGTAGCATTCTCGTGCAACAACTTGATCTCCTCTCACAATACCCACACCGGAGTCCGTTGGGAATTTCAACAATAAGCACCAGGGTGCAATACAGGCCCTGGATTTAGCTAGGGCCGGTCGGCCTAAGAAGGCATTGTATGGCAATTCAAAATCCAAGACCACGAAGGGGAGGATCTTCACTCTCTAGCATTCTCCTTCCCCAAGGGTTACTGATAATTCCACGTATCCTATTGGAGCGGTCGAAGCCCCATTAAATCCACGTATCCTACCTTCACATGGCTTCAAATCCTTCGACTCGAGTTTCATTTGGTCGAACGTTTTCTTGAACAAAATGTTGACTGAACTCCTGCTATCTACCAAGACTTTACGAACTATAGCTGGGCCGATGGTGATGGTGATCACCAACGGATCTTCAGTTGGGGAGTGTACTCCAATACTCTCTCGCTCGCGAAATACGACGTCATCGGACATCGTCTTTTGTTGTTTAATCGGAGCGCTGTCTTCGGGGTTACTACACTCTCCCACTTCGAAATGCTGTTTAGCTGCATTTATGTATTGATCCATGGCTCTGAAACTGTGCCCTGCTAGGTGGAGCCCACCAATTATGGTATTGATAACGATATTTTTCCCTTTTTGCTGAGCCATCGGTTTGGCAGTAGGTTGACTTTGATTCGGGGCTTGTACGACTTGCCCCCTGTCCCTGGGAGTCACCTTATACTCATCAAGCTTCCCTTCTCGGAGCAGCCTTTCAACCACGTCTCTCAAATGACGACATTCGTTTGTGGAATGACCGTGAATCTGATGAAAAAGACAGAATTTCCCAGTTTCACGCTCTTTCTCTGTGGAATCTCTTGGAGGAGGCCTTTTGTACTGGAGGACATTATATGTATCCAGGAAGATGTTCTCCAATGTGTCATTTAATGGTGTGAAGTTCTCAAACGGTCTGGGCCGGGATCTCCTCTGAGAGTCATTTCCTCGATTTCTTTTCGTATTATTGTTATTATTATTCGCTGATTGACGACCGCTGCCTTGAATCTTGTTCCCAACGTTAACTTCAACTTTTCCTGTGCTATCTCCCGTTTGCTTGATGGCCACATTGCTTTTGATATCTTCCCTATCAGTAGCCTTTCTTTTTCGATTAGCGTATATCTCCTCCCGACGCAGGCGAACATTGGCTTTTTCATAAAATATTTCTCTGGTCGGGGGTGGTTAGCCAGCCAGATATCTTCCAAACTCGGTATCTTTATCGATGCCATCGATCAAGGTCATCAACACAGTTTGCTCATGTGGATCTTTGACTTCTGTGACAGCCAAATTAAAACGATCCAAATATGACCTTAGGCTTTCGTCCGGTCATTGTTTAATAAGGGATAGCTCGATCACATTCTTAGACCTCTGGGCATGAATACGGAATTGGTTTACGAATTTCTCACTCAATTCCCTGAAGCTGGATATTGACCGTGCTGGCAGGCGGGTAAACCATAATAACGCCACATCTTCCAAGAATATAGGGAACGCTTTACATTTGATCGCGTCTGTAGCTGCAGCGGCATTCATAGAGCAGGAGTACCGCATTAAATGCTGGATGGGGTCAGTCCTGCCCGTATAGCGATTCATGGTTGGCATATTGAAGCGCCTCGGGAATGTAACATCCAGTATGTCGTCAGCAAAAGGCGTGTGACTGCGATCTATGCCCCAATCTTCATTCCTCTGTCCACGGCTATCTACCATGACTTGCCTAATCATTGCTTCAACCTCTGCATGGATCAGTGTAGATTCAGGATCAGCACTTCTTGCCTGACATCCTCCTCCGGCACTTCTTTGACGAGCTACTACAAAATCTGGGCCCTGAGCAGAACTCCCCTGCCCCTGTTGCCTTGGTCGATCATGCGACGAGCGGGAGGCATGCCATTCCTCGGTGATAGAACATGCTCATTCAAATTACGGTTACTAATTCCCTGATTAAATGCCTCTTCTTCACGAGACGGAAGTGACCCAAATCGAAGTTGTTCTATGTTCTCGGGCCATTCTAACGGGGGCCATCGTCGGTTCCTTCGAGGCTCTTCAGACGACGACGTATGTTCCGGAGAGAAAGGGTGAGCTGGAGGTGGTGAAACCAGCCTTTGAATATCGTCAATTCTTCTGCCTAAGACAGTAATATTTTGACGCAGCAATGAACTCTCCTGCCTTTGAACGACTAGTTCATCGGTTTGCCTGTCCAATGCTTCAAGTATTCGAGTCAAATGTCCTTCGGTAACTGGGGCAGAAGGGTCGAATTGATCATCAACATTCTCTCTTATACGTAAAGAACTTGGGCCAGGTCGAGCAGATGTTCCGGCACGAGAAGAACGAGCCATAACCTACTTTCCGGGTCGAGTTGTGGTCTGATTATCGCTTCAGATCGCGGTACCCTTGTGATGATGGCTCGGGGTGGCTCCCTGAGATCGGATCGCAGGGGCATTAGATGGGAGGATGGTGGTGTTGTCCTGGGATCGAGTCGTGACACCTTCAGAGACCCGGATCGTGGCGCCCCATTTAGGTCGGGTCGTGGTACCCTCTTCGGCCCGGATCGCCCCCACATCATCGCGATGCGAAAGCTCCTCTTCGACATGCTCATGCACAGCTTCCTCGATTGCATCATTCGTAGCTTCGTTCACTTGAGAAGCTCGTAATTCCTTAGACTTCTTTCCAGCCATGATATCTGGATATCGTTGAAATCTTCAAAAGTCGAAACTGCTAAGTTTTGGACTGTCTTCTTCGGACTTGAATATCCAAACAGTAGGGCAACAATCCAATGTACTGAGACTTCGGTTCTCAGTGAAAACACCAAAATGTTAGATCCAAAATTGGCTCTAACACCCAAGTTGTTCAATTATGCAGAAATTAATATCAGAAAAAAGGCTAGAAAAGCAGAAAAGACACAAGATTTATAGTGGTTCGGCGTTAACGAGCCTACGTCCTCTTTATATCTATGATTATACTTGGAATCAAAGTACAATCGATGATTTATCCCTCAACCTCACTTTTACAATGTTGATTCACTCAATAATCTCGAGACAACTCTGAATAATAATAATGGAGGTGTAATAATGGTGGATTCAGAACTCAGAATTGCCAAAAAGATCCTGAAAAATGCCAAGTTCTGGGCTATTTATAGCTGATTTCTACAGGCGGATCGTGGTCATACGTGACACAAATGCCGAGGATCTCGGGCTGGTTCGTAGCTTGATGGAGAAATAGTCAATATAGCTGTTATGGACAGGTGTCGCTGGATCCTGTGTTTGCGGATCGTGAAAGACTTGGTCATGGCTTTCATCTGGTTTCCTGGTTAGGATCGGGTCGCGCTTTCATGGATGGATCGGATCGAGCTAGGAGGAGCGGGTCGGATCGTTCAAATAGGGGGAGATCACGATCGGGTTAAGGTCTTTTCCCCAAGTAAAGATTCATTTTGAACTCTCGTTTAAATCTTGGTGGCATGGTCCAAAAGCTAGCCAACAATATGAAAACAAACAGTATTATAAATATTGAGGAATCCAGTTGGATCCCTCCAACCTGTTTCCCAGCATCCACAGATGTTAAACAATATAAATAACATCGATTTAATTTCAATATGAAATATTCTGATAAACAGAATCAATATTTGATTAACGATTTATATATATAGCGTATCTATAATTTCAACCAATAAATCAGCAATTCAACCAAACGATCAACACACAGCAATCATCATCATTTATCAATACCAGATTATATTTATAAAAATATAAACTTTACAGAGTTAGTGAGATTTACTCATATTGGTCGGTTATCGTTAAATAACGATAATCGATCGTCGATTCAGATCAGACAATTTATTTCGCTATAAATTGTAACGAGCTCCAATTCACTCCCAGTCAGTTCCATTTCGTAGTCGCCCTCCATACGATCCCATCGGATCTTGTTTCGTCAGATTCTGATATCGTATGATAAAGATATTAACATTACTAGTTTATACACATTATTTAAATAGTTTTAAATTAAATTCTTAAGTTATTGGGCTTTACCCAAATTCCCACCGGCCCAAAACAAATTACCCGTGCCCATTTACTTTCTTCTTCCCCGTCGCACTCTCCTGTAGCTTGCTCCACCATTTTTTGCCATTTCCATTCTTTGAAAAATAGAAATTCCCTCTTTTCTTTACAATAATTCAAATAAAAATAACCACTGAGTCCCTCTTTGAATCCTCTACCCAAATAGCACCATAATGAACCACTCGAGTCCCCTCCCTATAGAACGCGATGAAGAACTGCAAACTGGAGCACGCAGTCATGTTTGTTGCGACACTTTGACCTCCACAATCTCACTCGCTCCTCCACTAAAATTCATCCCATCACCTCCATTCTTCTCCTCTTCATGAGTTCTACACAACCATCACAGTCAAACTAAACTCGCATGCAAGGATAAAAAAACCGACTTCAGTCATTCTCGTGAACACACAGACAATCACGCAACAACAATGTGCCCATAATTCTTCAGAATCATCATACAAGACGCGGATTTCCATGCTGACTACGAATACAATACTCAATTCACCAAACAATGCTCCAAATCTGAGAAAAGGATAACCCTAGAACACGCTGACCATATACAGCGAATGCAAACAGATGTCAAGTTCCTCAATATGTATATCAAGTCGAAGAGAAAGACCCAGGGATCATAGATATACAAGTATTATAAGTTATAGATTTTTGTTGGATTTATTTTTGAATTTTATAACTTGCGATTTAGCTGTAGATCTCATTACTTGAAAGCGGCGCAAGTTTTGACTACTGAGAAAAATAAGTTAGGGTTTGGGATGTTAGTGGGTACGTATAGAAAGATATTAAATAATTTTATATTTATTATTTAATTCATTTTTATCACAACGCTTTTTGTATTTATTGTTAAAAATTTCTATAATCACATACAATATCCAAATTCAATGAAAATGGACATACAACTATATTTTGACATTATGGATTCAACGAAACTTGTTTCGTCGAATTCCGACTTCGTTTGCTCACACAACGTATTTTTAAAGTCAAATTATTGACTGTATTTCACATTAAAATCCCGTATGACCACATACTGACTCCCAAAATCATGAAAATTGAAATCTAGCAATTATTTAATATTCCGGATCCAACAAAATTAGTTTCATCAAAAATGAAGGTTGATTACAAAACTGGCTATTTTAAAAGCTCTAAATAGACCCATTTAAATATTAATATATTTGAAAATGATTAATTTAATATTAATAAATTAATATTATCGTATATATTCACATAGAATATAATACAGCTCCAAAATAAATATATCTGGATTTATAACTTGATATTTCAAAATCCCAAGTTATATCGATATTCAATTTATATTAAAAATCCCTTTATAATATAAATAAATCGTTATAAATTATAAAGGAATTCCACAGCGATTTATCGAGAATTTGATTTGTACATAACTCAAAATCTACACGACGAAATCCGGATTTTTCTTTTCCATTAGAAAAATATACTTCACCAGCTCCAAACGTTTCTTGTTTCATAGAAATCTGACTTAAAATGGATTATGTATATTCGTTTAAAGTTCGAATCGCCAAATTACGAACTGCCGCGCCATTTCGAGCTCGACTATAATTATAATATAAATTATACATTCAAACTTTGTTTAAATAATATATTCGTTATTATAATTCAATTCTAAACTGAATTAAATATAATAAATAATCCAATTCACACAATGTTGGGAATTATACTATTTCCGACTATTTCAGAAATTAAATATATTATTAGATTATTTAATTTAATTAAATATTCACTATTATTTAATTCTGGTCATTTTAAATTACCAAATGAGAAAACCCGTTACTTCCCCGTAAAGGAAAGCGTCGGATAGTTCGAGAACAAACCACAGCAGAACGCATATAAAAGAACATTTCATTGTATATTACAACAATGCATCAGATTATAAGAATACACAGAGTATAAATGAAAATTACACAGAAATATTAGAGATTTAAATTACATTTAAATACATAGCAGCGGAAAATAATACAATACACAACTAGAAGGGATATACGGATACAAAGCTTTCCGGATATCATTCCAGCTGTAAACCAGGATCCTGTGAATATAAATCTGCAAAACCAAAACTACTAGCTGCCCGTGCCAAAAAAGGGGCACCCAGAGTTTAGGTTAAAACAATAAACTCCAGGTCAGTCATGTGACTGGTGTGAGAACTAAAACAGTTAATCTTTATTTTAAATCATTAGGTAAATCAAGGGACCACGCCGTATAACACGGAACGGGTTTCCTCCCAAGAATAACAGTGCATAAAACAAACAGCGCAATGCTAAATACAGAAAAATGAAGCTGTTATAAGACCCAGGTCCTATCACACAATGCAACGCAAGCCGGGGGATAGGGTTTTCCCTTATAACAGCTAAAGAATGCTTGATACGTTTTAAATCAAATCATTTGATACTATAGTAAGTGCATAGTGTATAAAACAACTTCAAATCATAAGTATCAATCATAGACGGCATGGGTACCATATATCATGTCGCCATATATAGGTTTACAAATAAAACCGCAAATGTCACGTATTTGGAAATTGGATTT
The DNA here is from genome assembly GCA_030737875.1 of Allium sativum. Lineage (NCBI taxonomy): Eukaryota > Viridiplantae > Streptophyta > Magnoliopsida > Asparagales > Amaryllidaceae > Allium > Allium sativum. The sequence continues at coordinate 236,538,616 of CM060919.1, forward strand.
CCATCTATGAACCGAGGCAAAAGATAGTCCTCAACCGATTCGAGACGCTCTAGCCCGCCCCTCAGGAACAGCCGCAACTGCCCCTTGGATCGTCAGGGCCGGTCCACACGGAGTGGATTATTATGCCTGAACAATACGTCTCCCCACCCTATGGGGTGTAAGTCTGGCCCGTCAGCCGACCAGAATGCATCGGCCGAAACCGATATAACCGAGGCGCCTCGCAACCGCAACAACCACATAAGTCAAACTCGTCAGGGCGTGTAAAACCACTGACGCCACTTCTAGCTAGAAAGAAACGCAAGTCCTCCCTGAGGTCCGTCTCCCGTTTTTGGTTCATACCGGGTGTGAAACTCGCGAAGTAAACGTTACACAAAGCTACGCCACAAAGGCCGTGCTTTGATCATCACCACAAGACTTTGCTTTTCAACAGAAGCCTCGATCAATTGCCACTTAGGCATGCCACACAGGCAATTCACTCCATGCGTTTGATATCCATCAATATATAACCCCTGAGCTCGTACGTCTCAGAGAAGGGCGTTAAGCAAGAGAATAAATTCTCCGCCGCCAAACAGATATATATTTAATAGGGATCAATCACACGGACTAAAATCCAATGTCAGACACACAGTCCATTTACAAGTCCGTTCTGGGTCTGAACGAAACCGGAGGCACCTAGTACCCCGCATATCCATCGATCTCCAAGTACGTCTGGACGATCACTAACTGTTTCCATCTTCTTGGGTGTACAGCCCAATCAAGATCATCAGTAATTACCCAAACGACGTGAAGACCTCCGGTCTTCAACCATTGTCTTCATCTTCGACTTATCGTCGTATCAATTATTCAGAATGGGATAAACCCGGTCTTTCCGAATAACTCGCGTATATATTATAAAAGTGTTACACAAACACAACATACGCCTCATTCCAATTCATCAGTCACTAACCGTAAATTAATCAAGAGAATAATTTCCCAAATATTAACCCCGAAGGCCGAAACCAACATCAGATCAATATCCAGAAAACCATTCTGCTTGGCTAACCGACAGTTAGTTTCTAAATTTCACGTTCATAGGGAAAGGTTCCCATTAATTTTATCCAAGAAAAATTCCTTGAATTTATTCTTTATTCTATTCTTGAATCTCAATTCAAACTAGTCGGGATTAGCGAACCTTACCGAAGTAATCATTTATTTTAATTTCCCCATCCCAACCTATTTACCCCATGAAGTAAAACTGGTAATACTTCATTTCTAACACCACAGTGTTATCGGTAAATTCAATTACCATTTCACGTTCAAATCTAATTAAAGATTTAACTATCGCCTGGAGCAAAACTGGTGATACTCCATTTCGATTATTTCAATCTAATTAAAGATTCATTAAAACTCCACTTAGTTTTAATCTTTAATTGGGTTAAAGAATCAGTGTCATTTAAAACACAGTTCACGATAAACCCAAAATCACATTCCATTAATTATCGGGTTAAAGAACAAGTGTTATTTAAAACACTGTTCACGATAAACCCAAAAATCAATACCAATTCAATTCCAATTAAATATCATTTAATTGGTACACTTCATTAAATCTAAATAAAAAGATTTAATCTTTTCTCAACTGGGTTCAAGAACAGTGTTAGTGAAGACACCATTCACGACAAACCCAAATCACATTTGATATTAAATACAAGGCTCTGAATAGAAAATATCCCGGCTTATATTCAATATCAAATTCTACTATTAACAAATGTCGTATTGGAAATAACGATATAAATATATATATCTTTCAAATTTCCATAACAACATCTGCATAATCCCGAATTCCAACATCGAAATATTCCGAAGACAATTTCGATTCAAATCCACTCCAATGCAATCATTGGAAATTTTGGTTATTTTTAAAACCCTTTTCATATTCAATTTATTTATTTAAAAATAAATAGAATTATATTTCTAGTTCAAAACTAGTTCATTTCGATAAAAATCTATTTTTATCTTTTCAAATATGGAGTTTTTCATCCCAAATCTTCACAAACCATTTCTTATGATTTTACACAAATTATTACTATTTTTAATAATTTTATCAAGGCCCGTACAGTCAATTTCCATCAATGGCCATCGAACTGCACTTACAGCGACCTTTTTCAAATTTGATTTGGACATAATTCCAAATCCAACCGTTAGATTTCAAATTTCTAATATTCATTAGAAAGCTCTTTTCGATACGAACCCAACGGTTCCAGTTTTAGGAGAATCCGACGGTCGGATCTCCCGTAATGTCCGTTTGAAATAAATGGTCGAAATTCACGAACTGCCGCGGCGCGGCTCGTTCTATTCAGACCATTATATTATATATATAATATATATAATATATATAATATATATTTCGTCGATTTCCTTTCGAAATGAATTTTATAAATCGTTTTAAATTCGGTTTCAAAACGGTTTCAACTTCATATTCAATTTCAAATCAAAATTGAATATTCCAATTTAAATTCATTTTAAATTCATTTCAAATTGATTTCAATTCAAATTGATTTCTAATTCAATTTCAATTCGTTTTCAATTCATTTCATTTCGAAATCGTTTTCAATTCATTTCATTTCGAAATCGTTATATATTCAATTCATTTCGAAATGAATAAAATCGATATAAATATCGTTCACGTCAAAATGGCGTTAATCTAATCAACACGGCTTCATAAATTTCTATTTTCAAAATAGTTGTTATTATCAAAATATTTCGTTCAACACATGACCAATCTCAATGGATGAGTACTGTCAACACATGAACCTTTATTTTATATTGATAAAGATGTAAATTTTATTACTAAAATATTTCGTTCAACACATGACCAATCTCAATGGATGAAACTGTCAACACATGAACCTTTATTTTATATCGATAAAGATGTAAATTATATTACTAAAATATTTCGTTCAACACATGACCAATCTCAATGGATGAGTACTGTCAACACATGAACCTTTATTTTATATTGATAAAGATGTAAATTTTATTACTAAAATATTTCGTTCAACACATGAACTTTTATTTTATAATATTCTTTATTTTTCAAATTGGAATGAGGCCCAATCAATCACCATATAATGTTAATTATATGGATTTTCATACAACACATGTATATTCTAGCATTGAAAAATAATCAACCATCAACCAAAGTGCACTACACTGTATAAGCATCAAATATAAATATCTAACGCTTATAACAGCCTGTCAATCAATCGATCGACATATTCAATCAATCAGGATGAGTGAACTTCAAATTTCATCCCAACACCCGTGTGGGGTTTCAAACAATCAAACACAGATTTTATTTGTGCAGTTGGGCGATGTGTAAAATTGATCGACCCAATCAATGTCCTTCAAATAGGTGCACATAAACAAACCGTCTGGTTTGTAAATGAATATTTATTTATTCACATTCACGTTAAAAATTATATTTTTAACGATAAAACATTTTATTCCAACATATGAATTTCTATTATTCATTTACACAATAAAATGATATTTTTATTTTCTAACATATTTTAGAAAATTTCGGCGGCATAACGGCACGATACTAGAAACGGGATGAGGCCTAGCCTTATCCCCGGTCTAGTGAAGGCCCACGCCATTCACACATCCATCAAACCATTCAATTTCACCAAACAATTCAATTCAATCAAATAATCCAACTAATCTATGCAACCAAACAAACAAGTCCATGGTCTGTGGACGATTGTGTCGGGTGCTACTAAGCACCGTCTGCATCCTAGTATATATATATAACTAGAAAAATAAATTGAGAGGTGAGAAATTCTCACATAAAGCTATCCAAACATCTTGACTCTTCTTCGCCTCTTCGTCATCTTCGTTGCTCGCTTTCACTACATATGTAAAAATCATATTTTTACTTCGCTATTCAATATATAAAAATCATATTTTTAATTCGAAGTTCAATATATAAAAATCCTATTTTTAACTCGAAGTTCAATATATAAAAATTCTATTTTTACTTTTCATATTTAAAAATCTTTACTTTTCATATTCAAAAATCTTTACTTTTCATATTTAAAAATCTTTACTTTTCCTATTTTTATTTCGACAATATAAAAGATTATATTTTTATAACTTTACAACTTAAATAAAAAAACAGTTTTTAAACAGTGATAAAATTCAGTTTTAAACATTGATAAAATTCAGTTTTAAACATTGATAAAATTCAGTTTTAAACATTGATAAAATTCAGTTTTAAACATTGATAAAATTCAGTTTTAAACATTGATAAAATTCAGTTTTAAAGTAAAAATGAAAATAAAAAAAAAATCAGTTTTACAGTAAGATAAAATAAAATTAAAAAAAATCGGTTTTACTTACAGAGGGGGGGCTGATGCGGGGTCGGTTCTTGGTGGCAGGGCTTCGCGGAAGGTCGCAGGAGGAGGGGAAGGTGGCGACGGGGAGGGAAGGCTAGGGTTTGGGTTTTCCTGGGGTGCGGTGCTCGATTGCCGACTGGGGGGGGTGCTGCGCGTTGCGGTCGAGGTGGAAGGGGGGGGGGGTCTTCGACGAGGCGCGGTGGCCCTTGGGGAGGGCGGCGGCTCCTCCCCGCCTTCGTCGCCTCCTTCTCCTTTTTTTTTTTGTTATGAACGAATTGAAATGGGGGGGGTCTGATATGAATAAGGAGAAGGATTTTTTTTATTTTTTTATTATTTTATTATTTAATTTCGCAAATAGGTTGACTTTTACATACGACCTCGAAACGAGGCCCACCGCCTGTCGCCCATAGCGTTTTACCCCCATTCCGAACACAATGGGATATGTATCGCAAGCTGATTCGATCGTTACAATCAGTTTCCGTTAAATTTACATTTAAATCACTATATTGAGTTTTAAACGTACATTTCAAATTACCGGGGTCACATACTAACTAGAAAAAATCCAGAAAAATATTTTCTAGCTTCGTATTGACGATACGGTCCTAACAAAACTAATTTCGTCGAATTCTGAGACCGTTAGAAAAATGGCCAATTTCCAGTCGATTAAAATCAACTAAAATGGTCAAAACACGTTTTCCTTCGCCACGCTCACATATTGATTCGAAAAATTATGAAATTTGAAACCTAGCAATAATTTTACATCCCGGGCCCAACAAAACTGGTTTCGTCGAAATCCGAGGTCATTTGCAAAATGGCAATTTTTAAGGGCCTGAATTCCATAGCGACTATTCAGAATTTTCAACTGGACATATCTTTTGATTCCCGCTATGAAATCTTGATTATTCGGATTCGTTGGAAAGATATTATCAATTAGATCCTATCATTTTTGGTTTCACTAAAATCCGGATTGTTTTGCACCCGGTACATTCAATTGAAGTTTGAAATCGAATTATCGAACTACCGCGCCATTTTCAATTCTATTTATAATTATATATAAATATTTATATTCTAACGACGACGCGTATAATATATACGTTCGAATTATATTCAAAATAAATTTTCTCGTCGATTTTATTTAAAATAATTCATTTTAAATAATCAAAATTCGCTAAAATTGCAAAAATAAAATTTTCAAACTGGCTCGCATTTTACGGGTTGTTACACCAAACCATATTTTAAATAATTAAATAAATTATTTATAATACTATAAAATACGGGTCGTCACATTCTTCCCCCCTTAAAATAACTTCGTCCTCAAAATTGCTAAGGTAGGAAATAAACCCTATTAACTAGGTTAAAAATTATTTGTTTACTTATTAACTTCAGTTTCAATTGAACAATTTATTTCAATTAAAACAATAGTTCATTCCTATTCTTACCAACAAAAATTTTCAAAAATTCTGAAACTTTAAATTTTCAAAAAATTTCTCCAACACCTCCTTTGTACGGGTTAATCGGCACATTTACAACTCGCCTCTCTAGGCCTTCTCCAACCCAAAAGAAAATCAAATTGCCAAGCGGCTTGCCAAATCGGCTCATAAATCACCAAACTCATATATAAATAAACTTGTACTTTTTTGTTGGGCATATCATTATATCTTTTTCCATCTATTACCAATTCTGCATATACCAATATCATTCCAATCAAATTCCAATCAGTTTTATCCTCGAACCCGATCATTCACTTATATCCAAATCGAATTTCATTTCAAACTCGAGTTCCATTCACAGCTCCAAACTCTTAACTTATCAACTAAATTCCATTCCAGATTATTCTTTGATCAATTCCAGTTTTATTTAACTTATCTAGTGTTAAATTCTAATTTATTTATTTACTTTTACCATCTCTACCTATTTAACTTCATAAGTTAAATTTAAATTTCCCAAATTTTAATTCCTGGGTTTTTATTTCAAATCAATTTGAAATCATAATAACAATTCAAAACCTTTGATTTTCTGAACAACTTGTTTCCTCAAAACAATTTAAAAACAAAAATTTTGGCAGTAATCCGTCACTAAGAAACTTTAAAATGAATGCTGATGATGCATCTGTCGTCATCGGAATTTATTTTCCAGCGATCGAAGTGAGTTCAATACTATATTACTTTCAAAACCATATTTAAACATTTTCACTTGAAATACATTTCAAAATACCATTCACAATGTTTGTAAAACAATTTAAAATCTCCCAAGATTCTAAAATTCTCATATATTAATTCCAAATCCATCTACAAACACCTTTCCAAATTTCCAGGGTTTTAATTTCAATTCTGACTTAAATTCAGATTTAATTCATTTTGTAAAACTTATACGAATTTTGATTGGTTATTTACATAACCGTTTAATTTATAATCTTACTCGATTATAATAACAAGTAACACATCCAATATACTTAATAATTCAAATATAAATCATTCTTTTATATCCAAATATAATTTTGGGTAAAATTATTTCATTTACCCCTTTTCAAAACATATTGTGTCGGTTCATCGTATTCGAGTGTTTAGAAACTCCTACCGATATAGTGGATCAAACTGATCGACCTGAACTCATAAACAACTCAATCAATAAATCTCCACAATATAAAATCATTTTATATTGAAGAACAAATATGCACTCATATATATACACTCAACTCAATCTAGGGTATTACTAACCCCATCTCTACTGAGTCACACTACAGAGCCAAGGTAATTACTTAACCTTCAATTCTGACACCACTGTAACGACCCGGGTTTTCGCGATCCTGAGTAATCGACATAAACTCAATGTCGACTATCCAAGCATCGGAAAAACCGGATAGTTAATAGAAAGAAGTTAGAGGGTGAGAATAGATAAGATAGAAAATAAGAATAGAAGAAGGAGGAGAACGCAACAATATCAAAGTAAACACGAATCTCACAGCGAAAGGAATAAAATATAACACAACTTTGAAATAAAACCAATATATGTATACAATAACATTTATCAGAGTACAACACTTACAACACAGCGGAAATAAACAATTGCTATAAAATCCTCAAGCCTCCTGCTCCAAGCTCTCAGTATATCTGTAAAATTCTGACTACTTGACTGCCCGTACAAATTTGGGCACCCAAGAGTTTAGAGAGAACAAAATAAAATAAACTCCGGGTCAGTCATGGGACTGGTATGAGTAAACAATTTAAAACAGTTTAAGAAAATAAACGATATCTTATAAGACCATGCCGTATAACACGGAACGGGTTTTTCCCTTATGAGAATCCAAAACATTTGATTTAACATCAAAAATCCTTTTGCAAGAAACAGTGATCTTTTATATCAAAACTCCCTTGATATTATGATAGTGTCTATCAGCCACAATATAATAATCATTTAGCAGAACGCTTTCATCTCACGTTCCACATACATAATATATAATCAAAAACCACGGGCGCTTATTGGTTAATGAATTCCAACTGGTAAGGTATGGGACCACCTTCTGACAGTGTATCTCTAGAGAGGAATACACCGGGTTCAACAAGAACATCTTGTAACCCGGGCTAAACATGACCGGTCACTCATTTCGCTTGAGTGTACCGAATGTATTATCACCAGCGGTTGGGATCAGCAACCGTTTCCCGAATGGGACAACATCGAAATATATTATAGAAGTAAATGGAATTTCTCTAGATCAGGTGACAATACACCCTAGCTAACCACTTCGCCATGCGACCTACCCAATTTTATACCATTTCCTGGTTGTGAGGCTAGAGGCCATAACGTATAGATCGTACCTTTATTTACTTTGAATGTCACATCGTCGTACCCGCCAAATCACAAATTGATTTCTCCAAACATACCACGGGTAAATAGCTAAGAGAAATGAATTCCTCCGCCACCAAATGTAAATACGTTTGAAGAGATGAACTTACACGATTTATTAAATATACTCTGTCAGACATTCTTCCATACGGGTTGTCCTGGGACTGGACAACCGAAGGCACTATTATGTAAATCCATCTTAGGCAATTTCTACCAAGGATCGCCAAAACAACCTTTGTATAACTCCGTCTTCAATTATTTTCATCACATTTGATTCGCAATGCTAATGCCATACGGAGTGGTTTTCAAATAATATATCTGATTTCGGTCTCTCCGTATGGACAATGGAAATGGTCAAAATCTTTGATAATCGGTGATTTAACTATCAAAGGAAAACATGTGTGCAGACAGCGGTCGTATTCCCAAATGGAAATCTTACCGATCAGTCATCATTTCATTTCCCAATTTCCCATTTGTCGTTTCCATATATTCATAAATTCCTTATTTTCTAAAATTAGAAAATATACACTATTAACTTTGGAAACCGTTTCCATTTCTGATTCACGCATCAATATCTTCCCACCTCTATCTGTCTCTAACTGTAAACTAGTAAGAGAACAACTTCCCAAGCATAAACCCCGAAGGCCGAAACCAACATAAGATAGATACCCAGAAAGCCATTCAATCCAACTAAATTCCAGTCAGTTTCTAATTTTAGTAATTCCATTTAAATTCCTAATTCAAACCCCAAATTCTTTTATAATATTTTATTTGCAAAATATTTACGTTAATCTAATTTTTCACATAGAATGCGAATAATATTTCTTTATATAATCAAAACAGTTTGATTTCGTATTTTAAAAACAGTATCTCAAACCCAAATTCTATTTATATTTTTATTTGTAGAATTATTCATACAAATCTCCTTTTTATTTCTAACTCTTAAATCTCATTTATAATTCCCCTTACATAATTCTATTTATTTTATATAAATCCTTTTATATAATCCTATTCATTTTATATAAATCCTTTTATATAATTCTATGCATTTCCCAAATATTTCTTAATTATATTTTCCAATATTTGTTTTTTCCAAATATTACCTTTTATAATATCCTATTTATTTCATATATAAATATTTCATTTTCAATATTCACTTTGAAAATTTCCTTTTTAAGTTCCAGTATTTCATATGGTATTTAAAATACCAAATAACATGACCAGTGTCATCATAATCAATCATAGATTATATATCACATCATATACACAATATATGAAAACAAAAAGTATTATAAATATTGAGGAATCCAGTTGGATCCCTCCAACCTGTTTCCCTGCATCCACAGATGTTAAACAATATAAATAACATCGATTTCATTTCAATATGAAATTTTCTGATAAATAGAATCAATATTGGATTAACGATTTATATATATATCGTTATCTATAATTTCAACCAATAAATTAGCAATGTAACCAAACAATCAACACATAGCAATCAATCATCATTTATCAATACCAGATTATATTTATAAAAATATAAACTGTACAGAGTTAGTGAGATTTACTCACATTGGTCGGTTATCGTTAAATAACGATAATCGATCGTCAATTCAGATCAGACAATTTATTTCGCTTTAAATTGTAATGAGCTCCAATTCACTCCCAGTCAGTTCCATTTCATAGTCGCCCTCCATACGATCCCATCAGATACTGTTTCGTCAGATTCTGATATCGTATGGTAAAGATATTAACATTAATAGTTTATAAACATTATTTAAATAGTTTTAAATTAAATTCCTAAGTTATTGGGCTTTACCCAAATTCCTGCCGCCCCAAGACAAATTACCCGCGCCCATTTACTTCCTTCTTCCCCGTCGCACTCTCCTGTAGCCTGCTCCACCATTTTCTTCCATTTTCATTCTTTGAAAAATAGAAACTCCCTCTCTTCTTTACAGTAGTTCAAATAAAAATAACCATCGAATCCCTCTTTGAATCCTCTACCCAAATATCGCCATAATGAACCACTCGAGTCCCCTCCCTGTACAACGCGATGAAGAGCTGCAAATTGGAGCACGTAGTCATGTTTGTTGCAACACTTTGACCTCCACAATCTCACTCGCTCCTCCACTAAAATTCATCCCATCACCTCCATTCTTCTCCTCTTCATGATCTATACACAACCATCACAGTCAAACTAAACTCGCACGCAAGGATAAAAAACCGACTTCAATCATTCTCGTGAACACATAGACAATCACGCGACAACAATGTACCCAGAATTCTTCAGAATCATCATACAAGATGCGGATTCCTATGCTGACTATGAATACAATACTCAATTCACTAAACAATGCTCCAAATCCGAGAAAAGGAGAACCCTAGAACACGCAGACCATATACAGCGAATGCAAACAGATGTCGAGTTCCTTAATATGTATATCAAGTTAAAGAGAAAGACCCAGGGATCATAGATATACAAGTATTATAATTTATAGATTTTTATTGGATTTATTTTTGACTTTTATAACTTGCGATTTAGTTGTAGATCTCGTTTCCTGAAAGCAGCGCAAGTTTTGACTACTGAGAAAAATAAGTTAGGGTTTGGGATGTTAGTGGGTACTTATAGATAGATATTAAATAATTTTATATTTATTTTTTAATTCATTTTTATCACAACGATCTTTGTATTTATTATTAAAAATTTCTATAATCACATACAATATGCAAATTCGATGAAAATGGACATACTGCTATATTTTGACATTATGGACCCAACGAAACTTGTTTCATCGAATACTGACTTCGTTTTCTCACACAGCGTATTTTAAAGTCAAATTATTGACTGTATTTCACATTAAAATCCCGTACGACCACATACTGACTCCAAAAATCATGAAAATTGAAATCTAGCAATTATTTAATATTCCGGATCCAACAAAATTAGTTTCGTCAAACACGGAGGTTGTTTGCAAAACTGGCTATTTTTAAAGGTCTAAATAGACTCATTTAAAAATTAATATATTTAAAAACAATTAATTTAATATTAATAAATTAATATTATCGTATATATTCGCATAGAATATAATACAGCTCCAAAATAAATATATCTGGATTTATAACTTGATATTTCAAAATCCCAAGTTATAAAACTCCCTTTATAATATAAATAAATCATTATAAATTATAAAGGAATTCCATAGCGACTTTTCAAGAATTTGATTTGGACTTAACTCAAAATCTACACGACGAAATCCCGATTTTTCTCTTCCAATAGAAAAATATACTTCACCAGCTCCGAACGTTTCTTGTTTCACAGAAATCCGACTTAAAATGGATTCCGTATATTCGTTTAAAGTTCGAATCGCCAAATTACGAACTGCCGCGCCATTTCGAGCTCGATTATAATTATAATATAAATTATACATTCAAACTTCGTTTAAATAATATATTTGTTATTATAATTCAATTCTAAACTGAATTAAATATTATAAATAATCCAATTCACACAATATTGTGAATTCTATATTTCCGACTATTTCAGAAATTAAATATATATTATTCTATTATTTAATATAATTAAATATTCACTATTATTTAATTTTGGTCATTTTAAATTACCAAACCATATTTTAAATAATTCAATAAATTATTTATAATACCGTAAAATAAGGGTTGTTACTTTGACCTACCTGATTTGGGTATTATGTGCTTAGGAATAGGTCTATTCCTAAGGTTCACTCCTTTGTTTAGGACCAAAGTTATGAGACTCACCCTTATTAAGGTCTTATGTGGTCATTAGGTCCGACTGTCTATTACAAGGTATTAGATGGTTCTAATTAAAACCTTAGATGTGTGAATAAGTTAGTTCTCCGTAAAGTGTCTAGAAATTATGTAAGAGCCTACTTAAGGATGAGAAGTATGAAAATTTCTAAGGACTTCATGTCGAATGGAAGTATTAAGTGACTAGGAGTTCACCTGTAATAAAACCTAGATAGTAACCCATGGGTCTTGTAGGAGGATCATAAGTGGCGATAAATACCTACCTAAAACCTAGTATTAAGTGGAAAATTACTATCTCGATTTACGTTGAGAGCACATTTAATAGTGACGGTGATTTTAAGACAAGGCTTTAAGTGACTTTAGAGTGGTCGACCTAATTAATATATATTAATTTTTTTTTGGATTCATGTAGACATAATTTGATGAATTTATACTATCGAATATACAAAACAGATACTTAAACTTATGTGATTTTCGTTCACCAGATCTTATTGGCATGTTTATGCTTAGGTGATAGGGGGTGCTCGCAAACACCATTTATATGAAGGTATGAATATTTGAATTTTTTTGGCAAATCCTTCTGGTTTTTAAAGTGACCGCAAACAATTTTATTATTCCAATAATAAATACAAATATAATAGGAGTTTGGTTGTTGCCAACCCACTACAATTCGGTTTTTAAGGTGGACTGTCCACCGTCTATGGCATTTATAGCGGGTCATCCACTGTATCTAAACTAGATTACACTACAGGAGCTAGCTTAAGTACTAGACTACTATAATTTTATAACGTGCTCCACGCAGGGAGGCGAACATTGCATATACAAACATATGACTTGCTACATAAGGTACAACAAATTCCATAGCTTCAATTAGGAGCCATCTAGGAAGCTTAGCGCACACATGGCACGTCACATTTAAGTCTAACTTATCCTCGAGCCGCATGGAACACAAGTCATGTAACAACCCAAATTCTGACATACCGGTTTTTTTCAGAATTCCAATCTATCGAAACTCAAGTTGTTGTGCTCTGGTATCCGGCAAAAAAGACAGAGACATAAAATATGTCAGAGCTCAGAAAACATCTCACAGCGGAATGGATAAAATATAATATACTCAAAGTATAGCATTACCGTATTAATAATACTGCTTAACCAGTATCCAAAGCTATCATGTCTCTGCCACAAATCTAACCTGCGAATATGTTATGAGGAGGGGGTCAAAACACAAGTTCTGGTGACTAAATTTAAAATATACACTTTGGATAACACTATATATACCGTTCAATCATACTTTCTTATTTATTAGGTTTCTTGGGTTAACAGTAGTCAAGGCTTACGTCGCACCCATTTATTTCCCGGTTGATTAACCTAATATAGTATAGATGTAGCTACCCCCAATATTAAGGTACACCCCATGGTACCCCACTCACACGGTCTCCAACGTACACCATCGAAATATACGTATTCCCACATCCTACATCATAGTGACGTACAGATCTCTAGGTAACCATGTTACGTTCTTCATATATCTACCATTACTATGCTATGTAAGCATACATACTGCCACCTTTGATCGAATCAGATTCCATACTAGAGTAATGTGCTCAAGTCTACGATACACCACCCAGAGCCGACATGCATGTATCTAGACTGTCCCACATTGTAACGACACGGATTTCGCCCGGACCTAATCGATCGCTAAACCGACCAAGACCGTTCGAATCCCGTATACGCTAACTTTGGGTATACAACACATCAGAACAAATAACAGAAGACTTCAATAAACATCATAATAATGTTACATCAGAGTACAGAATATCAGAGTATATCGAAATATAATACACAGCGGAAGATAAATTTACATAAATGTAAAACAGTGCACAGCGGAAATATAAACTACACAGCGGAAGACTGTAAATGCCTGGACACAGCTTAAAGCTTCAATCCAGAATCCTGCTCAATACATCTGCAAAATAAAACTACTCGACTGCCCGTGTGGAAAATAGGGGCACCCGAGTTCGCAAAGGAAAAGCAAACTACAGGTCAGTCATGGGACTGGTGTGAGAACTCAAAAACAGTTGTTAAACTTGTTTAAAAATAAGGCAAATCACGGGACCACGCCACTTTCGCGGAACGGGTTTACCCCCATGAAAGCCAGTGTATAAGCAACAATCAATATAGATATATGGATCTACTATGCATCACACAACATGCAATATCCCAATCTACCCACTTAGATTAATCACAACACTTAGATTTTCCAAATCCAATTCAATTTACAGAAATTATTCCTTTGGATTTTATTCCCGATTTCTTATTTCAAATCATTTGAAATACATATCTAACTTTCTATATCAAAGTAGATTTCACTTCGGGATCTCAAATCAAATCATTTGGAAATGTGAATTCCAAAACATAACAATGCATACAAACAAGTATGCAACCAAATATCGTGCTCCCCATCGACAAGGCAAAGGGTACGCACCTCGCAACTCGATATATATATGTGCACCTACCCCACATAGGAGTAGGCTACACCGACGATGCACCTCCCACTCAGGAGAGCATACACCGCCCTCTCACCCATACTTTTAGTCTCAGGGTTACCCGAATCTTTAGTCACATACTAAATCATTTCATATCCCGAAGTAGGGAAAATCATTTCACAACATAATAATCACAATGTAACATATAATACATTTCTAAATCACTTTAGAAATCATCGGGTTTTGGGCCTCGAAATCCTTTCTGTTTTATAAAACATTTTTATAAAACATTCCCTGTCCAAAATCGGGAATACATTTCTTTTCACTTAAGGAAAATATCATTTCACAATCATTCGTTAAATTTGAAATGAACACAACATCGCTAAACACCTTATCGTCAAATCGGGAAGTGTTTCACAAGGCGTTAGCACACAGATATTTTCAACCCAACCCAATGCTAAATGCAAAAGCATATTCTGCTCATAAACTGGTCGAGCACAATCCAAACCATCAATCAATCAAATTTGACATTAAATATAAGGTTTTAAATAGAGAGAGTATTGGCTTATATTCAACATCAAATCCTGAAACCAACAGATATCATATCGGGAATAACGATATCGATATCTTCCAAATTCCCATCACAATATCTGTAATCACGGAATCCAATATCGAAAATATCCATTGATAATTTCAATTCAAATCTAATCCAATTTATTTATTTTTTAACCATTGGATTATTTTTCTAGTTAATAACTAGTTCATTTCGATAAAAATCTATTTTTATCTTTTCAAATATGGAGTTTTTCATCCCAATTCTTCACAAATCATTTCTTATGATTTTACACAAATTATTACTATTTTTAATAATTTTATCAAGGCCCGTACAGTCGATTTCCAACAATGGCCATCGAACTGCACTTACAGCGACCTTTTTCAAATTTGATTTGGACATAATTCCAAATCCAACCGTTAGATTTCTAATTTCTAATATTCGTTAGAAAGCTCTTTTCGATACGAACCCAACGGTTCCGGTTTTAGGAGAATCCGACGGTCGGATCTCCCGTAATGTCCGTTTGAAATAAATGGTCGAAATTCACGAACTGCCGCGGCGCGGCGCGTTCTATTCAGGCCATTATATTATATATATAATATATATATAATATATTTCGTCGATTTCTATTTAAAACGAATTATATGAATAGTTTTAAAATCGTTTCAAATACTTTTTCAACTTCCTTTTCAATTCAAATCACAATTGAATTCTTCTTTATAGATTCGTTTTAAAATTCATTTCTATTCAATTCAAATTTCAATTCAATTTGAATTCGTTTTCAATTCAATTCATTTCGAATTCGTTTTCTATTCAATTCAATTCGAATTCGTTTTCTATTCAATTCAATTCGAATTCGTTTTCTATTCAATTCAATTCGAATTCGTTTTCTATTCAATTCAATTCGAATTCGTTTTCTATTCAATTCAATTCGAATTCGTTTTCTATTCAATTCAATTCGAATTCGTTTTCTATTCAATTCAATTCGAATTCGTTTTCTATTCAATTCAATTCGAATTCGTTTTCTATTCAATTCAATTCGAATTCGTTTTCTATTCAATTCAATTCGAATTCGTTTTCTATTCAATTCAATTCGAATTCGTTTTCTATTCAATTCAATTCGAATTCGTTTTCTAGTCAATTCAATTCGAATTCGTTTTCTATTCAATTCAATTCGAATTCGTTTTCTATTCAATTCAATTCGAATTCGTTTTCTATTCAATTCAATTCGAATTCGTTTTCTATTCAATTCAATTCGAATTCGTTTTCTAGTCAATTCAATTCGAATTCGTTTTCTATTTAATTCAATTCGAATTCGTTTTCTATTCAATTCAATTCGAATTCGTTTTCTAGTCAATTCAATTCGAATTCGTTTTCTAGTCAATTCAATTCGAATTCGTTTTCTATTCAATTCAATTCGAATATTTCATATGCATCGTTTTCATTTCATATATATATATATATCGTTTTCAATTCGAATATTTCATATACGTTGTTTTCATTTCATATATATATATATATATATATATCGTTTTCAATTCGAATATTTCATATACATTGTTTTCAATTCGAATATTTTCACTTCGCTATATATATATAAATTTCACTTTTCATATATTCGATATTTTCACTTTGCTATATATATAAATTTCACTTTTCATATATTCGATATTTTCACTTTGCTATATATATAAATTTCACTTTTCATATATTCGATATTTTCACTTTGCTATATATATAAATTTCACTTTTCATATATATATTATTTCACTTCGCTATCAATCAATTTTCACAACAATTTCAACCAATAAATATCGTCCATGGTTTGTGGACGAGGGGCGTATATATATATAGGTATTTATATATAGCAATTCACTTCCACTTTCAACACATATATAAAATTATAAAAAGAGATTGAAGAGTGAGAAATCCTCACCAATAGCTATCCACTCACACGATTCTTCCTTAATAGAAACTTCGCCTACTTCGCCTTGTTGTTGCTTTCGTTGACTGTATCCTCTACATAGGTAAAAATCGAATTTCACTATGTTATTCAATATATAAAGATTGCATTTTGACTTCGCTATTAAATATAAAGATTATATTTTTATTATTCTTTCAAAAATGCAGTCTTGCTTTTTTTTTTCAAATGCAGTTTTTGATTTCTTTTAAAAACAGTTTTTTGAATCTCTTTTTAAAAATTCTGTTTTAACTTCTTTTAAAACTCTGTTTAAAAACCCTTTTAAAAATTTCTGTTTATGCTTCTTTTAAAACTTTCTGTTTTAAAATCCTTTAAAAAAAATTCTGTTTTTAAAACTAAAAGAAATCAGTTTTTAAATTTATTAAAAATACAGTTTTTATTTCTTTTAAAAAATTTCTGTTTTAAAAACTTAAAACAAAAATCAGTTTTATAATTTATTAAAAATACAGTTTTATAACCCAGAAATAAAAATAAAAATAAATTAACTAACTAATAAAAAAAAAACTCACCGAGCTTCGAATGGGAGGAGGAGGAAGTCGGTGGTTCTGAGGCGGCGTTCGGAGGTGTCGGGGTTGTCGCGGCGGTGGTTTCGGAGTTGTCGAGGTCGTGGGTTGCTCGATGGTTCGTTCGGTGGGAGGAGGAGGTTGCGAGGGTGGTGGGGCGATCTGGCGTGGGTTCGTCGGCGGCTCGAGCGTCAGGGGCGGCGGCGCGATACTTTTAGGGTTAGGTCTTTTTCTTTTTTTTTCTTTTTTCCGTTCTGTTATTATGAAAGAGGGATCGGGGCCAACGAAGAGAAAAGGGGAGACGGTAGGTTTTTTTTTTATTTTTTTATTTTATTATTAAATTATGCACAAGGGTTGACTTTTACACACGATCTCGAAACGAGGTCCACCGCCTGTCGTCCATAGCGTTTTACCCCCATTCCGAACACAATGGGATATGTATCGCAAGCTGGTTTGATCGTTACAATCAGTTTCCGTTGAATTTACAATTTAAATCCTTATATTGAATTTTAAACGTACATTTCAAATTACCGGGGTCGCATACGAACTCTAAAAATTCTAGAAAAATATTTTCTAGCTTCGTATTGACGATACGGTCCTAACAAAACTAGTTTCATCGAATTCTGAGACCGTTAGAAAAATGGCCATTTTCCAGTCGATTAAAATCAACTGAAACTGGTCAAACGCGTTTTCCTTCGCCACGCTCACATATTGATTCGAAAAATTATGAAATTTGGAATCTAGCAATAACTTAACATCACGGACCCAACAAAACTGGTTTCGTCGAAATCCGAGGTCATTTGCAAAATGTCCATTTTTAAGGGCCTGAATTCCATAGCGACTATTCAGAATTTTCAACTGGACATATCTTTTGATTCCTGCTATCAAAATTTGATTATTCGGATTCGTTGGAAAGATATTATCAATTAGATCCCATTATTTTTGGTTTCACTAAAATCCGGATTGTTTTGCACCCGGTACATTCAATTGAAGTTTGAAATCGAATTATCGAACTACCGCGCCATTTCCAATTCTATTTATAATTATATATAAATATTTATATTCTAACGACGACGCGTATAATATATACGTTCGAATTATATTCAAAATAAATTTCTCGTCGATATTATTTAAAATAATCTATTTTAAATAATCAAAATTCGCTAAAATTGCCAAAATAAAATTTTCAAACTGGCTCGCATTTTACGGGTTGTTACAATCTCCCCCACTTAAAACTTTTCGTCCCCGAAAAGGGACAAAGTCGAAAGTGGTTTGATTATTCAACTCTACGATCGATCAGGCTTCCATTCTCCAACTCTTTAGTTTTTGAGAATTTTCAAAATTTCAAAAATTTGGCTAACACCCTAAATTTTTGAAAAATTTCGCCATAACCTCCCCTGCTATGGGAGCATCGGGGAATTTCAAATAGCTTCCCCGGTCCTTCAGATCTCAAAAAGAAAAAGAAAAAGCCAAGCGGCTAGCCAATAGGCTCATAAAATCATCCTCACCCAAACAAAACAGTAAATTATGTAATAAACATGTACCTATTTGTCGGGCAAACAAATTTTATTCCCTGCTCTAACCTCCTTGCTATGACCTGTTCAAAGATATATATGTATATGCAAGCAAATGCAACCAATTTTCAATACCGTTCAATATTTGGTTCTATTAGGCATAATGGTTCAAAATTAGCAAACAAATAAACAAACAACACAAACATCAATCAATTAATTGATTATATTTTCAAATATATAATTTTATATATTTAAAATCATATTTTCTAAAATCAGATTATATATATAATCACAGATACGTTATTTATAAACAAATAACTCTCGACTCATTCTAGGGCATTTCTAACCCCATCTCTAACGAGTCACTCATCCTAGAATGCTACTGATTCTATCTCTAATGAGGATTCTTTTATAGGACATTACTAATCCTACCTCTGATGAGTCTTTTATTCTGTTCTAACGAGTCGTACCCCAAAGATTTGAGTTTAACCAAAGCTCTGATACCACGTTGTAACGACACGGATTTCGCCCGGACCTAATCGATCGCTAAACCGACCAAGACCGTTCGAATCCCGTATACGCTAACTTTGGGTATACAACACATCAGAACAAATAACAGAAGACTTCAATAAACATCATAATAATGTTACATCAGAGTACAGAATATCAGAGTATATCGAAATATAATACACAGCGGAAGATAAATTTACATAAATGTAAAACAGTGCACAGCGGAAATATAAACTACACAGCGGAAGACTGTAAATGCCTGGACACAGCTTAAAGCTTCAATCCAGAATCCTGCTCAATACATCTGCAAAATAAAACTACTCGACTGCCCGTGTGGAAAATAGGGGCACCCGAGTTCGCAAAGGAAAAGCAAACTACAGGTCAGTCATGGGACTGGTGTGAGAACTCAAAAACAGTTGTTAAACTTGTTTAAAAATAAGGCAAATCACGGGACCACGCCACTTTCGCGGAACGGGTTTACCCCCATGAAAGCCAGTGTATAAGCAACAATCAATATAGATATATGGATCTACTATGCATCACACAACATGCAATATCCCAATCTACCCACTTAGATTAATCACAACACTTAGATTTTCCAAATCCAATTCAATTTACAGAAATTATTCCTTTGGATTTTATTCCCGATTTCTTATTTCAAATCATTTGAAATACATATCTAACTTTCTATATCAAAGTAGATTTCACTTCGGGATCTCAAATCAAATCATTTTGAAATGTGAATTCCAAAACATAACAATGCATACAAACAAGTATGCAACCAAATATCGTGCTCCCCATCGACAAGGCAAAGGGTACGCACCTCGCAACTCGATATATATATGTGCACCTACCCCACATAGGAGTAGGCTACACCGACGATGCACCTCCCACTCAGGAGATCATACACCGCCCTCTCACCCATACTTTTAGTCTCAGGGTTACCCGAATCTTTAGTCACATACTAAATCATTTCATATCCCGAAGTAGGGAAAATCATTTCACAACATAATAATCACAATGTAACATATAATACATTTCTAAATCACTTTAGAAATCATCGGGTTTTGGGCCTCGAAATCCTTTCTGTTTTATAAAACATTTTTATAAAACATTCCCTGTCCAAAATCGGGAATACATTTCTTTTCACTTAAGGAAAATATCATTTCACAATCATTCGTTAAATTTGAAATGAACACAACATCGCTAAACACCTTATCGTCAAATCGGGAAGTGTTTCACAAGGCGTTAGCACACAGATATTTTCAACCCAACCCAATGCTAAATGCAAAAGCATATTCTGCTCATAAACTGGTCGAGCACAATCCAAACCATCAATCAATCAAATTTGACATTAAATATAAGGTTTTAAATAGAGAGAGTATTGGCTTATATTCAACATCAAATCCTGAAACCAACAGATATCATATCGGGAATAACGATATCGATATCTTCCAAATTCCCATCACAATATCTGTAATCACGGAATCCAATATCGAAAATATCCATTGATAATTTCAATTCAAATCTAATCCAATTTATTTATTTTTTAACCATTGGATTATTTTTCTAGTTAATAACTAGTTCATTTCGATAAAAATCTATTTTTATCTTTTCAAATATGGAGTTTTTCATCCCAATTCTTCACAAATCATTTCTTATGATTTTACACAAATTATTACTATTTTTAATAATTTTATCAAGGCCCGTACAGTCGATTTCCAACAATGGCCATCGAACTGCACTTACAGCGACCTTTTTCAAATTTGATTTGGACATAATTCCAAATCCAACCGTTAGATTTCTAATTTCTAATATTCGTTAGAAAGCTCTTTTCGATACGAACCCAACGGTTCCGGTTTTAGGAGAATCCGACGGTCGGATCTCCCGTAATGTCCGTTTGAAATAAATGGTCGAAATTCACGAACTGCCGCGGCGCGGCGCGTTCTATTCAGGCCATTATATTATATATATAATATATATATAATATATTTCGTCGATTTCTATTTAAAACGAATTATATGAATAGTTTTAAAATCGTTTCAAATACTTTTTCAACTTCCTTTTCAATTCAAATCACAATTGAATTCTTCTTTATAGATTCGTTTTAAAATTCATTTCTATTCAATTCAAATTTCAATTCAATTTGAATTCGTTTTCAATTCAATTCATTTCGAATTCGTTTTCTATTCAATTCAATTCGAATTCGTTTTCTATTCAATTCAATTCGAATTCGTTTTCTATTCAATTCAATTCGAATTCGTTTTCTATTCAATTCAATTCGAATTCGTTTTCTATTCAATTCAATTCGAATTCGTTTTCTATTCAATTCAATTCGAATTCGTTTTCTATTCAATTCAATTCGAATTCGTTTTCTATTCAATTCAATTCGAATTCGTTTTCTATTCAATTCAATTCGAATTCGTTTTCTATTCAATTCAATTCGAATTCGTTTTCTATTCAATTCAATTCGAATTCGTTTTCTAGTCAATTCAATTCGAATTCGTTTTCTATTCAATTCAATTCGAATTCGTTTTCTATTCAATTCAATTCGAATTCGTTTTCTATTCAATTCAATTCAAATTCGTTTTCTATTCAATTCAATTCGAATTCGTTTTCTAGTCAATTCAATTCGAATTCGTTTTCTATTCAATTCAATTCGAATTCGTTTTCTATTCAATTCAATTCGAATTCGTTTTCTAGTCAATTCAATTCGAATTCGTTTTCTAGTCAATTCAATTCGAATTCGTTTTCTATTCAATTCAATTCGAATATTTCATATGCATCGTTTTCATTTCATATATATATATATATATATATATCGTTTTCAATTCGAATATTTCATATACATTGTTTTCATTTCATATATATATATATATATATATATCGTTTTCAATTCGAATATTTCATATACATTGTTTTCAATTCGAATATTTTCACTTCGCTATATATATATAAATTTCACTTTTCATATATTCGATATTTTCACTTTGCTATATATATAAATTTCACTTTTCATATATTCGATATTTTCACTTTGCTATATATATAAATTTCACTTTTCATATATTCGATATTTTCACTTTGCTATATATATAAATTTCACTTTTCATATATATATTATTTCACTTCGCTATCAATCAATTTTCACAACAATTTCAACCAATAAATATCGTCCATGGTTTGTGGACGAGGGGCGTATATATATATAGGTATTTATATATAGCAATTCACTTCCACTTTCAACACATATATAAAATTATAAAAAGAGATTGAAGAGTGAGAAATCCTCACCAATAGCTATCCACTCACACGATTCTTCCTTAATAGAAACTTCGCCTACTTCGCCTTGTTGTTGCTTTCGTTGACTGTATCCTCTACATAGGTAAAAATCGAATTTCACTATGTTATTCAATATATAAAGATTGCATTTTGACTTCGCTATTAAATATAAAGATTATATTTTTATTATTCTTTCAAAAATGCAGTCTTGCTTTTTTTTTTCAAATGCAGTTTTTGATTTCTTTTAAAAACAGTTTTTTGAATCTCTTTTTAAAAATTCTGTTTTAACTTCTTTTAAAACTCTGTTTAAAAACCCTTTTAAAAATTTCTGTTTATGCTTCTTTTAAAACTTTCTGTTTTAAAATCCTTTAAAAAAAATTCTGTTTTTAAAACTAAAAGAAATCAGTTTTTAAATTTATTAAAAATACAGTTTTTATTTCTTTTAAAAAATTTCTGTTTTAAAAACTTAAAACAAAAATCAGTTTTATAATTTATTAAAAATACAGTTTTATAACCCAGAAATAAAAATAAAAATAAATTAACTAACTAATAAAAAAAAAACTCACCGAGCTTCGAATGGGAGGAGGAGGAAGTCGGTGGTTCTGAGGCGGCGTTCGGAGGTGTCGGGGTTGTCGCGGCGGTGGTTTCGGAGTTGTCGAGGTCGTGGGTTGCTCGATGGTTCGTTCGGTGGGAGGAGGAGGTTGCGAGGGTGGTGGGGCGATCTGGCGTGGGTTCGTCGGCGGCTCGAGCGTCAGGGGCGGCGGCGCGATACTTTTAGGGTTAGGTCTTTTTTTTTTTTTTTCCGTTCTGTTATTATGAAAGAGGGATCGGGGCCAACGAAGAGAAAAGGGGAGACGGTAGGTTTTTTTTTTATTTTTTTATTTTTTTATTTTATTATTAAATTATGCACAAGGGTTGACTTTTACACACGATCTCGAAACGAGGTCCACCGCCTGTCGTCCATAGCGTTTTACCCCCATTCCGAACACAATGGGATATGTATCGCAAGCTGGTTTGATCGTTACAATCAGTTTCCGTTGAATTTACAATTTAAATCCTTATATTGAATTTTAAACGTACATTTCAAATTACCGGGGTCGCATACGAACTCTAAAAATTCTAGAAAAATATTTTCTAGCTTCGTATTGACGATACGGTCCTAACAAAACTAGTTTCATCGAATTCTGAGACCGTTAGAAAAATGGCCATTTTCCAGTCGATTAAAATCAACTGAAACTGGTCAAACGCGTTTTCCTTCGCCACGCTCACATATTGATTCGAAAAATTATGAAATTTGGAATCTAGCAATAACTTAACATCACGGACCCAACAAAACTGGTTTCGTCGAAATCCGAGGTCATTTGCAAAATGTCCATTTTTAAGGGCCTGAATTCCATAGCGACTATTCAGAATTTTCAACTGGACATATCTTTTGATTCCTGCTATCAAAATTTGATTATTCGGATTCGTTGGAAAGATATTATCAATTAGATCCCATTATTTTTGGTTTCACTAAAATCCGGATTGTTTTGCACCCGGTACATTCAATTGAAGTTTGAAATCGAATTATCGAACTACCGCGCCATTTCCAATTCTATTTATAATTATATATAAATATTTATATTCTAACGACGACGCGTATAATATATACGTTCGAATTATATTCAAAATAAATTTCTCGTCGATATTATTTAAAATAATCTATTTTAAATAATCAAAATTCGCTAAAATTGCCAAAATAAAATTTTCAAACTGGCTCGCATTTTACGGGTTGTTACACACATACGCATTGTCAATTGAAGCTCAATGCCATAACCGCACGTCCTCTAATGTGCACTGAGTTCTGTGGCAGGGCGATACAAGAAACACGGAACTCGGTCGGGAGCTTTTCCATATCTGTACAGGCCCATCTTTAACAGCCTCTATATACAGATATTCCTAGGGTCTGTTTTCACGGTGGCTATGGCCCTACCTCGGCCCCTCCCTAACTAGTAAAGACTACAAGAGCTAAAGAAAACAATCTAAACATCCATTTGACGTCTTCCCTCAACCACTGTGCCGCGATAGTGAAAGGTGAATGGTCTATTGGTTTTAGCTCTAGTCTTTTCGCATCCCACTGGCTGCCGATGACAAATATTCGACGATCTACTATCCTTGTTGGTCATGACCCTTTACCTCCCCATTGAGGCAACCGTGGAATCACCCTAGGGTCACCACGTCATAGCATTCTGACTGCATAGCTACTTGTGTAGACAAGGCCCACCCACCTACTAGTTACGCGCAGACACAGCCACTACGAGCACAACCTAAGCATCTGCCACCGCACAGAGGACTACTAGGAGCACCTTACGTATCTCAGGAAGCCGCGTGCTTCCCCTTCCAGTCCCTCGGAGCCGTCAGAACAATAAGATGAATGTGCGCTCCCCTCGTGCCTTATAACACCACGATGATCTACCCCGTTAGGTTATTCACCCTCAAACGTACGGACTGGTCCAAGCGCCTCCCTTTAATATGTTGTTAGACCCTATTTCTAAACATTCTTTTACGCGCTTTCCTTAGCTCATCAGGTTCCCACTTAACTTAGTTATTCCCATTCACATTGAATTCTTAATCAAGATACCAAGTTCCTCTGGATTATTAATTTCAGTTATATAACTTAACCCATTAAGTTTATTAATAAGCCCACAACATGTTATTCTCAAGATTATGTTCCAGGGTCTATAACCACAATCCTTTCTTTATTCTAGTTTGATTTCATCATTACAATAACAAGTTCTACTTGATATGTAATTAAGTATTTATTAATTCACATGTTTCTGTTAACATGTCAGTCATTATTTATGATTAAATATAACTTATTTCATAAGTTATTCTCATTCTTTCTCATTTAATCATAATTCCATTTTACACCGTTACTACAACTTATCGTTGTTTACTTATTAACTTAGTTCTCTTACCTAAGGCCCATTAATAAGTTTCTCTACCCATTTATTATAACCTATGTTATTATTACCTCTTGTCCCTAGGACAAGTCTAAATATGTTATTCTTATCAACAGGTTTCAGACTTCCAAGTTTACAGCTTACTTAATTTATAATTAAGTACAACTTCTTATATTTCATATATTTTCTCCCTTTTCCCAACTTGTTTCCGGCTTTTCCCCATTTACTGATTACTTAATTTACAATTAAGTGTCCCTCATCTTATTTTACCAGTTATCCAATTTCCTTATTAGTTTATTATAACCTAAGTTATAATCTTCACTTGTCCCTAGGACAAGTCTATCTATTATACAACATTTTCATTAATGTTATTTATTTATAATAGGTGATTATCATTCCCTTTTTAAACCATTTACTATTGTAAACCATGATTCTTCATTCACTGTATAATATATATTCCTTATTATATTTAAGGAAAATGCTTCCTGCACCTTATCTGTTTGATTGAAGGAATCAGTGATTTATTTTCATAACGTATTCCCATCTAAATCCGTGGTAGCAAGTAATTTCTTTACTTTCCTTATTTTATTTACTGTGGCTTACTTGCAACAACGTTCTCAAAAATAGGACATTTAGGAAAATACATCACTTTTCCTTCGCACCACACTAACTTAGTTCATTAAATCGCTTCCTTTCTTAGTTTCTAAATTAGACATTTAATTACCATTATTGCCATTTATTCATATCTTGTTATATATATATATATATGCACTAGACCTCTCACATTAAGCCTGTACTCGTGGACGCTGGATTTGCCGGGTGGGTTCGGGCAGACTTCTACCACAACTTGACTTAACCTCGTGTCTTAGCACCATTACATTTTTTTAATTTTTGCACTTAGACCCCTCACATTAGATTTACCACTTGTGAATGCTGGATATGTCGAGCGGTTATGGGCAGACTTCTACACAAGTTAAATCTAACCTCGTGCCTAAGAGCTGTTAAATTTCTTATTTATCGTAAACCTTTTATACAGTTTAGGCATGTTTATTTCTTCTAATTATCCATTATAATTTATAATTCACATGTGATTGTATCATGCCTATTATATTTCTTCACATATAGTCAATTCCTTCCTAACATGTAATTAATTAATCAGATAATTGTTTAAATCACATAAACTAATATGTACCTTTCTCAATTCTTACAGTTAATGGCCTGGATACACAATTTAAACAAATTGACATGAAATTTAAGTAACGGTAATTACTATACAAGATTTGACAAGTTCATATCCCAACAATTTAATATTTAGCATATTAATTATTCCTACTTCGTACCCATCACTTTAGGCATTATTAATATTTGTTACATTTCTCAACATATTGCATTTCAATTATACATATAGGGGAATTGTAAACGATAACATATTCTTTTCTAAACTGTATAGCTTAATCCACTCACCTCGTAAGCTTTCCAAATCCTGGATCTGGTCAGATCTACCCTTTCTATGGTTTTCCTCTAATTGGATTCAAAACCTAACAACCATGGATTGACTGTTTTTACCAAAAGAAAAAGAGAAGGGAATTGAAAAATAGACCAGATCTAGGAATTACCTTACTTCGATAAGAGATCTAAGATTAACGTAGATTCGCTGAGATAGAAGAAGGCTTGCAAATCTCTAAATCGGTCTAGCTTTTGATTGTTGAAGAAGAAAAAGGCTAGATCAAATTACGTTGAAGCAGCACTTCATCATCGCCATTGAACTAGATGAATAAAACAATGGGTTTAGGGCCCTATTTATAGCCTAGAATCAACGAATTTCATGTAAGGTGTCCATGTTTAGAAAAATGATGTAATGACCCGGGTTTTTGTCGACCTTGGTTATCCGATATACAACACATATCGAACATCCAAGGGTCGAAAATACCGGTCATTAATGAAAGAAATTAGAGGGTGAGGATAGATAAGATAGAAACTTAGAATAGAAGAAGAAGAAGAACACAACATCAGAGTAACACGAATCTCATAGCGGAACGAATAACATATAATATATGTAACATAACTTTGAAATATACATCTGTACTTGAATATACATCATTATCAAAGTACAACACTTAAAACACAGCGGAAATAACTATAGCTATATGATCCTGAAGCCTCCTGCTCCAGCTCTTCAAGTGTATCTGTAAAATCCCGACTACTTGACTTCCCGAACAAATTTAGGCACCCAAGAGTTTAGGGAAACAAACAAATAAACTCCGGGTCAGTCATGGGACTGGTATGAGTAAAACAGTTTAAAACAGTTCGAACAAGTAAACGATATCTCATAAGACCATGCTGTATAACGGAACGGGTTTTTCCCTTATGAGAATCCAAAATATCTTTATATCAAAAACCTTTTGATATTATAATAATGTCCATCAACCACAATATAATAATCATCTAGCAGAAACGCTTTCATCTCACGTTCTACATATATAATACAATCAAAACCGCAAGCATGTATTGGGTAATGGATTTCCAACTATGACAAGGTATGGAACCACCTTTCGCTAGTGTACCTCTAGAAAGGAATACACTGGGCTCAACAAGAATATCTTGCAACCCGGCCACACATGACCGACCACTCATTTCGCTTGAGTGTATCGAATGTATATCACCAACGGTTGGGATCAGCAACCGTTTCCCGAATGGGACAGCATCAACAATAGATTTTTAGAAGTAAATGATACTCTAGATCAGGTGATTATACACCCTACTTCGGTGCGACCGACTTAGCCATGCTGCCTGCCCGATTTCTGTCATTTACCGGATGTGAGGCTAGAAGCTACGCTTTATCATCACACCAGATTCACTTTGAATGCCACATCATCAAATCCATCAAATCACCGATTGATGTCCTCAACCATACATTATGTGTTAGCTAAAAGAAGTTTCCTTCTCCGCTTCCACTCTTGGTACGATTGGAGAAATCAATATACGTGATCGTCTGGAAATACTCTGTCAGACATCCGTCCATACAAGTCATCCAGGAACAGGATGAACCGAAGGCACTATTCTGTAAATAGGATAGCCCTTGCATAACTCCATCTTCAATTTCCTTTGGCATATATGATTCGCAACGCTTATGCCAATACAAAGTGGTTCTTTGGATATTAATCCAACCGGTCTCTCCATATTAACAACGTTAAAATGGTCAAAACTTCGATAGTCTGCGATTTAACTATCGAAGAAAACAGGCGTGCAAACAACGATATTATTTCCAAATGGAAATTTGTATCGATCAAACAACATTCAACATTTATCTCTTTATTTCATTAATTTACTTATCTCCTGTTTTCCTATATTCAATATTTCTTTTTTTCTAAATTTGGAAAATATACGTTATTAACAACGGAAAACATTTCCATTTCTTGTTTTCTTTATTAGAAAACATTTCTGTTTCTTATTTGGAAAACATTTCCAAAGCTTCTTCATTGGACTTAGACAGATGTTTAAACAAACCATCGCGATGCCAACTCAAACTATTTCCTTTAATTACTACATTCACTTAACCATCCTTTACTATCGAACCTTAACCATTCCTTAGTTAAAAATGAAGTCAATCAAGTTGGGGTAATACTACCTCTCAGACCTTAACTGAACAACATTTCTAACTTTGAAATAGACAAAGTTCACCCTTCTAATTCTTTAACAAACTTCCTTACGTAACTCTCTTTCAAATCTTTTCTATTCGATAATTCTTTCCTTCGATAAGGTATATTCGATAACTCTATTCAATTTATTCTATTCACTTAACTCTTTTGATTTAACTTTAACTCTATTCACTTAACTCCCATAGAATAAACTATATTCGATAACTCTTTTAATACTATTTGAATAAACTATATATTCAATTAACTCCTTTATTCTATTTGAATAAACTATATTCGATTAACTCCTTTATTCTATTTGAATAAACTATATATTCGATTAACTCCTTTATTCTATTCGAATAAACTATATTCGATTAACTCCTTTTACTATTCGAATAAACTATATTTGATTAACTCATTTATTCTATTTGAATAAACTATATATTCGATTAACTCCTTTCGATTAAACTAACATCGATTAACTCCTTTCGATTAAACTAACATCGATTAACTCCTTTTAACTCGATTAAACTAACATCGATTAACTCCTTTTAACTCGATTAAACTATTCATTTATAAAGATTTACTTTTAGTAATGGTTCTTCACTTTACAAATGATTTCCCTTTTTTAATTCTATTCGTAAATGGTTTTACAAATATCCCATATTCAATCTCATTTGTAAATGGTTTACAAACATTTCTCTTTCTGATTGATTTGTAAATGGTTTTCAAACCTTCCTCGTTCTAATCTATTTGCTAATGGTTTTACACTATTTCCTTTTCAATCCTATTTGTAATGGTTTACAAATATTTCCTTGTATATCTTTATTTATTCTACTCTAGTTATTTCCTTTTTTCTATTCTATTCGTTTTATCAACATTTTTCCCTTTTATAAAACTCCATTCGTTTTATAAACATTTCCCCTTTTATTTACTTTCAAAATATTTCCTTTTATAAAATCTATTGATTTTATAAAATCCCTTTATTTCAATATACATTGAAATAATTCTTTTTACATCCCAGGGTCTTTTATGATATTTAAAATATCGAATAATAAGGATCAATATCATTTCAACACACATAATCCATAACAGATTATATAACACATCATATATCACAATATATGAAAAACAGTAAAATAAATGTTGAGGAATCCAGTCAGATTCCTCCAACCTGTTTCCCTGCATCCACAGATGTTACACAATAAATCAACATCACTTTCAGTTCCATATGATATATTCTGTTAAACATAATCAATATAGAAATTCAACTAACTGACTAGCAGTTCAATCAAACAGCCAACACACAGTCAATCAACCAACATTTAACAGTTCTAAAAATACAACATGAAATTATAAACTGTTCAGAGTTAGTGAGATTTACTCACATTGGACTATCATCATTAAATAACGATAATTGTCGCTTGATTTAGACGGACAATTTATTTTACAATAAATTGTAACGAGCTCGGATTCACTCCCAGTCAGCTTCATGGTGTAGCCACCGTCCATACGATCCCAACGCAACTTACGGTTCGTCAATATGATATCGTATGATCAAGTTATACATTTTTAAAGTTTGAATACAATTTAAATTTTAAAAATAACTTAAGTTAAAATGAATTGGGCCTCACCACTTACTTAAGGCCCAATCCCAAACTCAATTACCCAGGCCCATCCAACCTTTCTTCTCCAATTGATGCCGTGACCTGCTCAAACCCGTCGAGTACTTGCTCCTCCCCATTTTCACATCTCTACTTCATGAAATCTCCAAATCGAAACCACATTTAAGCTCCTCTTTCCGAGATCTTCCTCCACATACCCAAAATGCTCAACTCGAGCTCAACTTTTAACTCCCGTCGTCGGCCAACAGTAGCATCCATCGACCGAATTTCACACCGAAACCCCCAATTGTTTGTCAACAAACACCACTCAGCCACCTCGACCCAAATATAACCTCAACAACCCACTCGAATTCACCAATACCTCGAAGTGCCTAACCCTAGTTTCACGCTCGACGAACCAGCGGTGATCGAACTCAGCAAAACGCATATGGGATTGAAGAGTAGGTTACAAGGATTCCTAATATACATGTATTAGGATTTAAATGATTTTATATGAATTGATTGAATTTTCCAAAAGAGGGTTTTCACGTTTGGATTGTGGAGGAAATATACGGCGCATTTTCTGTGTTGACTTCAAAATTAGGTTTTAAGGGTGGTGGTTAACTATTATTTATAGTGAATGGGATTAGATATTTTCTTATTATTTTATCCTATTATAATCAAATGTTGTTTACATTTACCCTTTGAAAATTCGTACAGTTACATATGATATCCAAAAATCACCAAACTGGACACACTGCTAGAGTTTGACGTTACGATCCCAACGAAATTGGTTTCGTCGAATTCCGACTTCGTATGTTCACACAGCGTATTTTTAACTGTCAAAATACTGACTGTTTCTCACTCTAAAAATCCGTACGACCACACAGTGACTCTAAAAATTACGAAACTAGAAATCTAACAACTATTTGACATTGCGGATCCAACAAAATTTGTTTCGTCGAATTCCGACTCCGTTTGCTCACATAGCGTATTTTTAACTGTCAAAATACTGATTGTTTTTTCACTCTAAAAATCGGTACGGCCGCACAGTGACTCTAAAAATAACGAAACTGGAAATCTAACAACTATTTAACATTGCGGATCCAACAAAATTAGTTTCATCGAATTCCGACTTCGTTTGCAAAAGTGGCTATTTTAAAGCTCAGGATGACCAATTTAAATATATAAATATAATTAAATTTAATATTTAAAAATAAATATTAACGTCTATATTGATAGTGGAATATCATACAGCTCTACTGGGATTTATAACTTGATATTTCAAATCTGGGTCAACCCGATATTCGATTTAAAATGAATTTCCTTTTATAAAATATAAATAATTCCTTTATAAATTATAAAGGAATTCCACAACGACTTTTCTGAAATTTGATTTGGACGTGAATCAAAATCTACACGACGAAATCCCGATTTTTCCCTTCCACTAGAAAGATATACTCCACCAGCTCCACACGTTTCTTGTTTCACAGAAATCCGGCTTAAAACGAATCCTGTACATTCAGTTGAAGTTCGAATCGCCAATTTACGAACTGCAGCGCCATTTCAAGCTCGTTTATAATTATATTATAAACTATACATTCAACTGCCGTTTATAAAATATATTCGTTATTCAAATTCAATTCCAAGCTGAATTAAATATCACAGATGATCTGGTTCACACCATATCGTCATTTCAGCCAATTCTGATTATTTCAGAATTAAATATATTATTTAATTTATTATTTTAATTAAATATTCATCATTATTTAATTCCACGACCATTAAATCCTTTTAATCACCTTTTAAATAATTAAATAAATTAATTATAATACCTCTGCAAATGCGGGTCATTACAATCTTCCCCACTTAAAATAATTTCGTCCTCGAAATTGCTAAGGTAGAGAACGACCCTATCGACTGGTTAGAACATATTTGTTCACTTCTTAACTTCAGTTTCAACTGAACCAATTTAATTTCAATTAAATTATTAATTAATTCTTATCAACGAAAATTTTCAAAAATCCTGAAAATTTTCTAACGCCTTAACTCTTCGAAAAATTTCGCCAGCACCTCCTTTGTACTGGTCAATAGGTCAAACTACAACTCGCCTCTCTGGACCATCTCCATCCCAAAAGAAAATCAAACAGCCCAGCGGCTCGCCAATTCGGCTCATAAATCTTATATCCAATAGAAATATAAACTTGTACCTTTTGTTGGCATATCATTATATCCTTTCCACCTGTTAACAATTCAGCGGATACAAGGGTCATCCCAATCAAATTCCAATTTGGTTTTATCCACAACACAACCATTCGCTTATATCCGAGCCAAATATCATTTCAACTCGAGTTTCTTCTCGATTCCCAATTCTTAACTTGATTCACATTACACTTCAAATTTGAATCTCACAATCCAATTTGTCTTGATATCATTCTAATTCAATCTCAGTTACCACTTTACTGGCTTTACTTTAATTAAATTTC
The DNA here is from genome assembly GCA_030737875.1 of Allium sativum. NCBI lineage: Eukaryota > Viridiplantae > Streptophyta > Magnoliopsida > Asparagales > Amaryllidaceae > Allium > Allium sativum. The sequence continues at coordinate 236,572,114 of CM060919.1, forward strand.
GCTTTCACAAATTTCTGTTAAATTTGTTTTTAATTCAAACAGTCTTTCCCTGGGAGTTTTCAAATAGTTTACTCTTTTCAAAAATCAAATTTTCCTTTTGAACATGTCACTGAGCCCTTAATTAATATTTCATTAGTTAAATCACTTCTCTATTTCTTTATCAATATTTGTTAACCAAATATTTTCAATAACCATATTGGCCTTTTATGTTATTTGGAAAATATTTCCGAATATCGCCTTCCTTTTTTCTAAACTTTAGAAAATATATACTATTTATAATTGGAAAATATTCCAATTACTTATCTCTTTTCCGATCTCGTTTATTTCTATACTTAGGAAATATTCTTTATTATATTTCCAAGCTTATACTTATTTGGGTTAAAACGGATGTTGTGTAAAACATCGTTACGACAATCCAAATACTATATTCAACTAACTCTTATTCAACACTGATCTTCGAGCCTGAAATCTTACTATTTATTTGTTAATAATGAAATCAATCAAGTTGGGGTATAACTACCTCTCAGACCTTGACTGAATAACATTTATAACGTCAAAACAGATATGACTACTTACTCGAACAATCAATACCATACAACTACTTCTTCACTTTTAAACATATATACAATTTCTCTTTCTATTCTTACTATATTTTATTCTTAGTCTTCCTTTTTGATTTTACTATTCTATTTCTAAGTTCGTTTCCTTATCGACTTCTATATATATATATATATATCAATACATTGATTTCTAACTATCAAATTATCTTAAAAATATTCTAACTCCTTAAATTCCCGGAAAAATTCGCCATAACCTCCTTTGTACCAGGAGCATCGGGATATTTCAAATAGCCTCCCATGGCCCTTACCAATCCAAAAGAAAAAGAAAAAGCCAAGCGGCAAGCCGATATGGCGCATAAAATATCATATATGAATTAAATACGTACCTTTTCGTCGAGCATTCTATCTATTTCACTTCTATACTGTATTCCGAACCTGTCTCCTGTATATCTATACCTGTCCAGTCTATTTTAACTATACCTGATCGTTTTAACTCAATTCGTTAATTAATTTGTTAGTTAACTCTTTAGTCTATTTCACTTTTATATTTGAACATAACATGTTCAAATATATTTTAACTTGCTTATTAACTAATTTGAATCCAAATTTCAAATTTAAGTTCTATCTTCGATTTTGAATATCCATTTACAAATCCAATTCACCTTTCAAAGTTCAACTTCAAATTCAAAACTCGATTAACTAATTCCTCTTCGACTCAGTTAATTCTATTCAATTTCTATTCAAACTTTATATCACTTCTATTATTCAAATCTATATATCAAATTCTATTCAAATTCTATATTATAAATGCCATTTGAATTTCTATATACAAATTCTATATCAATTCCATTGAATTTCATATATTCAAACTCCCTTTGAATTTCTATATTCAATTTCTATTTCAATTCCATTGAATTTCATATATTCAAACTCCCTTTGAATTTCTATATTCAATTTCTATTTGAATTCTCTTTATTCAAATTCTATATTCAATTCTATATTATAAATCCCATTTTGAAATTCAACACAACTTGTCTTTCCCAAAACAAATTCAAAACAGTATTTCTGGTAGTAATTCGTCACTTACAACTCGAAAATGAATACTGATGATGCAGTTGTCATCATCGGAATCTATTTTCCAGCGATCGAAGTGAGTTCAGTACTATAAAACCATTTCTAAACAATTCCACTTTGAAATTCATTTCAAAATATAATTCACACGGCTTGTAAAACAATTTAAAATCTCCCAGGATCTTAAATTTTCCTTATTCTTAATCCAAATCCATTTACAAACACTTATCTAATTCTCCAGGGTTTTAACTCAATTTCTGGTTTAAATTTCAGATTTAACTCATTTGATTTCACGTATTTCACTTATATGAATTCTGATTGGTTATTTACATAACCATTTAATTTATAATCTTACTCGATTATAATAACAACCAATATATCCACTATATTATAATTTTGATATATATATATATATATGTATATCTTCTCTATATCAAGATATACCTTGGGTAAACTTATTTTAATTTACCCCTCTTTCAAAACATATCGTGTCGACCCATCGTATTCGAGTGTTTATAAACTCCTGCCGATACAGTGGATCAAACTGATCGACCAGAACCCATAAACAACTCAACTGATAAATCCCCACAATATAAAACAAATTTTTATATCAATAACAAATACGTTCACTCGTATATATACACTCAAACTCAATCTAGGGTATTACTAACCCTATTTCTACTGAGTCACGCCACAGAGCCAAGGTAATTCTTAACTTAAGCTCTGATACCAACTGTAATGACCCGGGTTTTTCTTTCAAGCAGGCTTTGCAACCATCCTCTCCTCATCCTCCCGAAGCAGCAAGGTAATACCCCACTGTGGCTTACATTGGTACCCAAGTCCATACTTTATGGTCAGCCTTTCGACTTCACAATCAACCCTCATTTTCGGGACATGTAGGGGTAAGAGTCTCCCGTTCGCCACCTAACGAAAAGCGAGAACCCCCTATCATGCAACACATGCCTTAAAGCATGCAACATGGACTGGTATGAGTAAAACAGTTTAAAACAGTTCGAACAAGTAAACGATATCTCATAAGACTACGCCGTATAACGGAATGGGTTTTTCCCTTATGAGAATCCAAAATATCTTTATATCAAAAACCTTTTGATATCATAATAATGTCCATCAACCACAATATAATAATCATCTAGCAGAAACGCTTTCATCTCACGTTCTACATATATAATACAATCAAAACCGCAAGCATGTATTGGGTAATGGATTTCCAACTATGACAAGGTATGGAACCACCTTTCGCTAGTGTACCTCTAGAAAGGAATACACTGGGCTCAACAAGAATATCTTGCAACCCGGCCACACATGACCGACCACTCATTTCGCTTGAGTGTATCGAATGTATATCACCAACGGTTGGGATCAGCAACCGTTTCCCGAATGGGACAGCATCAACAATAGATTTTTAGAAGTAAATGAAACTCTAGATCAGGTGATTATACACCCTACTTCGGTGCGACCGACTTAGCCATGCTGCCTGCCCGATTTCTGTCATTTACCGGATGTGAGGCTAGAAGCTACGCTTTATCATCACACCAGATTCACTTTGAATGCCACATCGTCAAATCCATCAAATCACCGATTGACGTCCTCAACCATACATTATGTGTTAGCTAAAAGAAGTTTCCTTCTCCGCTTCCACTCTTGGTACGGTTGGAGAAATCAATATACGTGATCGTCTGGAAATACTCTGTCAAACATCCGTCCATACAAGTCATCCAGGAACAGGATGAACCGAAGGCACTATTCTGTAAACAGGATAGCCCTTGCATAACACCGTCTTCAATTTCCTTTGGCATATAGGATTCGCAACGCTTATGCCAATACAGAGTGGTTCTTTGGATAATAATCCAATCGGTCTCTCCATATTAACTACGTTAAAATGGTCAAAACTTCGATAGTCTGTGATTTAACTATCGAAGAAAACAGGTGTGCAAACAACGATATTATTTCCAAATGGAAATTTATATCGATCAAACATCATTCAACATTTATCTCTTTATTTCATTAATTTACTTATCTCCTGTTTTCCTATATTCAATATTTCTTTTTTTCTAAATTTGGAAAATATACGTTATTAACAATGGAAAACATTTCCATTTCTTGTTTTCTTTATTTGAAAACATTTATGTTTCTTATTTGGAAAACATTTCCAAAGCTTCTTCATTGGACTTAGACAGATGTTTAAACAAACCATCGCGATGCCAACTCAAACTATTTCCTTTAATTACTACATTCACTTAACCATCTTTTACTATCGAACCTTAACCATTCCTTAGTTAAAAATGAAGTCAATCAAGTTGGGGTAATACTACCTCTCAGACCTTAACTGAACAACATTTCTAACTTTGAAATAGACAAAGTTCACCCTTCTAATTCTTTAACAAACTTCCTTACGTAACTCTCTTTCAAATCTTTTCTATTCGATAATTCTTTCCTTCGATAAGGTATATTCGATAACTATATTCAATTTATTCTATTCACTTAACTCTTTTGATTTAACTTTGACTTTATTCACTTAACTCCCATCGAATAAACTATATTTGATAACTCTTTTAATTCTATTTGAATAAACTATATATTCGATTAACTCCTTTATTCTATTTGAATAAACTATATTCGATTAACTCCTTTATTCTATTTGAATAAACTATATATTCGATTAACTCCTTTATTCTATTCGAATAAACTATATTCGATTAACTCCTTTTACTATTCGAATAAACTATATTTGATTAACTCATTTATTCTATTTGAATAAACTATATATTCGATTAACTCCTTCCGATTAAACTAACATCGATTAACTCCTTTTAACTCGATTAAACTAACATCGATTAACTCCTTTTAACTCGATTAAACTATTCATTTATAAAGATTTACTTTTAGTAACGGTTCTTCACTTTACAAATGATTTCCCTTTTTTAATTCTATTCGTAAATGGTTTTACAAATATCCCCTATTCAATCTCATTTGTAAATGGTTTACAAACTTTTCTCTTTCTGATTGATTTGTAAATGGTTTTCAAACCTTCCTCGTTCTAATATATTTGCTAATGGTTTTACACTATTTCCTTTTCAATCCTGTTTGTAAATGGTTTACAAATATTTCCTTGTATATCTTTATTTATTCTACTCTAATTATTTCCTTTTTTCTATTCTATTCGTTTTATCAACATTTTTCCCTTTTATAAAACTCCATTCGTTTTATAAACATTTCCCCTTTTATTTACTTTCAAAATATTTCCTTTTATAAAATCTATTGATTTTATAAAATCCCTTTATTTCAATATACATTGAAATAATTCTTTTTACATCCCAGGGTCTTTTATGATATTTAAAATATCGAATAACAAGGATCAATATCATTCCAACACACATAATCCATAACAGATTATATAACACATCATATATCACAATATATGAAAAACAATAAAATAAATGTTGAGGAATCCAGTCGGATTCCTCCAACCTGTTTCCCTGCATCCACGGATGTTACACAATAAATCAACATCACTTTCAGTTCCATATGATATATTCTGTTAAACAGAATCAATATAGAAATTCAACTAACTGACTAGCAGTTCAATCAAACAGCCAACACACAGTCAAGCAACCAACATTTAACAGTTCTAAAAATACAACATGAAATTATAAACTGTTCAGAGTTAGTGAGATTTACTCACATTGGACTATCATCGTTAAATAACAATAATTGTCGCTTGATTTAGACAGACAATTTATTTTACAATAAATTGTAACGAGCTCGAATTCACTCCCAGTCAGCTCCATGGTGTAGCCACCGTCCATACGATCCCAACACAACTTACGGTTCGTCAATATGATATCGTATGATCAAGTTACACATTTTTAAAGTTTGAATACAATTTAAATTTTAAAAATAACTTAAGTTAAAATGAATCGGGCCTCACCACTTACTTAAGGCCCAATCCCAAACTCAATTACCCAGGCCCATCCAACCTTTCTTCTCCAATTGATGTCGTGACCTGCTCAAACCCGTCGAGTACTTGCTCCTCCCCATTTTCACATCTCTACTTCATGAAATCTCCAAATCGAAACCACATTTAAGCTCCTCTTTCCGAGCTCTTCCTCCACATACCCAAAATGCTCAACTCGAGCTCAACTTTTAACTCCCGTCATCGGCCAACAGTAGCAGCCATCGACCGAATTTCACACCGAAACCCCCAATTGTTTGCCAACAAACACCACTCAGCCATCTCGACCCAAATATAACCTCAACAAACCACTTGAATTCACCAATACCTCGAAGTGCCTAACCCTAGTTTCACGCTCGACGAACCAGCGGTGATCGAACTCAGCAAAATGCATATGGGATTGAAGAGAAGGTTACAAGGATTCCTAATATACATGTATTAGGATTTAAAGGATTTTATATGAATTGATTGAATTTTCCAAAAGAGGGTTTTCACGTTTGGATTATGGAGGAAATATACGGCGCATTTTCTGTGTTGACTTCAGAATTAGGTTTTAAGGGTGGTGGTTAACTATTATTTATAGTGAATGGGATTAGATATTTTCTTATTATTTTATCCTATTATAATCAAACGTTGTTTACATTTACCCTCTGAAAATTCGTACAGTCACATATGATATCCAAAAATCACCAAACTGGACACATTTCTAGAGTTTGACGTTGCGATCCCAACGAAACTGGTTTCGTCGAATTCCGACTTCGTATGTTCACACAGCGTATTTTTAACTGTCAAAATACTGGCTGTTTCTCACTCTAAAAATCCGTACGACCACACAGTGACTCTAAAAATTACGAAACTAGAAATCTAACAACTATTTGACATTGCGGATCCAACAAAATTTGTTTCGTCGAATTCCGACTCCGTTTGCTCACATAGCGTATTTTTAACTGTCAAAATACCGATTGTTTTTTCACTCTAAAAATCGGTACGGCCACACAGTGACTCTAAAAATCACGATACTGGAAATCTAACAACTATTTAACATTGCGGATCCAACAAAATTAGTTTCGTCGAATTCCGACTTCGTTTGCAAAAGTGGCTATTTTTAAAGCTCAGGATGACCCATTTAAATATATAAATATAATTAAATATAATATTTAAAAATAAATATTAACGTCTATATTCATAGTGGAATATCATACAGCTCTACTGGGATTTATAACTTGATATTTCAAATCTGGGTCAACCCGATATTCGATTTAAAATGAATTTCCTTTTATAAAATATAAATAATTCCTTTATAAATTATAAAGGAATTCCATAGCGACTTTTCTGAAATTTGATTTGGACGTGAATCAAAATCTACACGACGAAATCCCGATTTTCCCCTTCCACTAGAAAGATATACTCCACCAGCTCCACACGTTTCTTGTTTCACAGAAATCCGGCTTAAAACGAATCCTGTACATTCAGTTGAAGTTCGAATCGCCAATTTACGAACTGCAGCGCCATTTCAAGCTCATTTATAATTATATTATAAACTATACGTTCAACTGTCGTTTATAAAATATATTCGTTATTCAAATTCAATTCCAAGCTGAATTGAATATCACAGAAGGTCCGGTTCACACCATATCGTCATTTCAGCCAATTCTGATTATTTCAGAATTAAATATATTATTTAATTTATTATTTTAATTAAATATTCATTATTATTTAATTCCATGACCATTAAATCCTTTTAGTCACCTTTTAAATAATTAAATAAATTAATTATAATACCCCTGCAAATGCGGGTCATTACAAATGAATTCTTCCAAAATTTGCCGCAGGTGGGTAGATCCACCCTTGAGGGGGTCGACCCCGGTGTCGACCACCCCTTAGGGGGTTGACCCTGGTGTCGATACCCCCTTTAGGGGGTTGACACCCCTGGGTGCAAAATCTGCCGCCTCCTGAAATTTTGATTTTTGAACCGATTTTCGAAAGTCTGGACCCATTTTTGAATTTCTAGACCTAATATATATATATAGGGGGGCAGCTATTTGAACACAAATTTAGACACAAAGAGAGAGACACAGAGCCTCAACCATTGGATCTTTTTGTCTTTATATGATGAGGTGTAATTCATGGGGTGATCCAATGGTGCAAATCAATTGTGTCACCATTTGTGTCAAAATTTTGTGTCTCTATAGACTTTCCCTATATATATATATATATATATATATATATATATATTCTTCCAATGTGTATACAAACTTCAAACCTTAATAACTTCTTCATACAGTGTCTGAATTATGCAAACCAGGTGTCCATCTTGACCAGAATTTCGAGACGGACGCAATGGCACAGTTCGTTTTACTTAATTCTAAATATTTAATTAATTTATTCTTATTTTATTATCTTAAGTTAAAAATGCAGGGTGTTACATTCTCCCTCCCTTAGGAAATTTCGTCCCCGAAATTTGATAAAGGTAAAATCAATTAATCCCTTACATAATATTCATCCATCATGTGTGCATCCATTTTTGCAAACATTAAGCACTTGTGCAAAGTGAAATACAACATAATAATGCATGTATGCCTAAGCGGTACTTCATATGTGTATGCAAATCTTTCGAAAACCCTTTTAAAACATGATGCTCACATCCTAAATATACTGGCAGTTCTACATGAATGCAATATTTTGAAAATCAAAAGTGCTTTTTCATCCAAATTCCCCCCACTCTCACCGAGTAGGAGCGTAGTTCATCCAATAGATGCATCCAAAATCCTACCAACCAACTTTATTTTTCGAATTTCATAAAAATCTAATTTTCTAAGTTCGATTTCTTATGTTACAAAAAGATGGAAAACGGAAAATTTCACATCTTTCGGTTTTCTTTTATATACCTTTTTCCAACCGTACTAGGATTTTATGGAACTATTTATTCTCCAATTTTTTCTACTCAAGCACAGCCCACATAAAAAAAATTTCTTTTGTTACTGATTTCCTTTTTCATCTTATCTTGCAAATTTTATCTTTATCCATCTTTTCTCATAACTTATCATGTTGTTGCTTTACTGAATTTGTTGTTTCCTTTCTAGTTGTACCTTCTCTCTTTTCTTAGCTTATTTATTTATCTGATCTAAGTTTAAATTTAAATAAGCCTTCTAGTCTTTCAACTAAAACAGGAGAACAGACTCCTTACACAGCTACTACTAAGGGCCAAGAATTTCGGGACAATGTCCTCCTCGGACAGAAAAGTCCAAACTATGGGATTCACCACAGGCTTAGGTGTTACCTTAACTACTAATAAGAACAAAATAATGAAACGAACCCAACAGAAATGTAGTAACTGGCTTTACCCTAACATGAAAATTAGCAACAGGATCTAAACACTTACTAGACCTTTTTACTATACAGTGGTCGGCACTAGTCTGTGACGACCCCAAAACCCCGTACGACGGTGTCAAGGGTTATCTTTGGAATATAACACATAATAGCAGAACAGAAATAAATAAATACACCAGATAATGAACAAATAATACACTGGATAAACGTAATCATCAGAGTTACACAGTATACAGGATCATACTTAGTACAAATACAGTTCAGCTATACATAAATGTCAACAGCGGAAAACAAACATAATATGTATAATAGGAGCTGAACAACATAAAAAGAGATAAATGATAGAATCCATCTTCAGCTCCAGCTATCCAGAACGCTCGGACCTAATCGATCGCTAAATCGACCAAGACCGTTCAAATCCCATATACGCTAACTCTGGGCATACAACACATCAAAACAAATAACATAAGACTTCTATAAACATCATAATAATGTTACATCAAAGTACAGAATATCAGAGTATATCGAAATATAATCAATACAGCGGAAGTTGATTTTACAATAAATGTAATACAATGCACAGCGGAAATAAATAAATAACACAGCGGAAGACGATAAACGCACTGGACACAGCTTTAAGCTTCGATCCAGAATCCTGCTTATATATCAGCAAAATAAACTACTCGACCGCCCGTGTAGAAAAAGGGGCACCCGAGTTTGCAAGTGAAACGAACTACGAGTCAGTCATGGGACTGGTATGAGAAATCTACTTAACACATTTATAATATGGCTAATCACAGGACCATGCCATTTTTACGGAACGGGTTTACTCCATTGGATTTCCAGTGTTTAAAACAAGTAAATCTTTTAAAACATCGCAATGCATTTTCCAAAAATGAAGCCATTATAAGACTCAGTTCCCATCACACAATGCAACGCAAACCGGAGGATAGAGTTTTACCTTATAATGGCCAAAATATGCTTGATACAAATAAAATAAAAGAATTTGATATTATTACTAGTGTTTACATATTTCAAAAACAATTTCGAATCATAATTATCAATCATAGACGGCATGGGTACCATATATCATGTCGCCATATATATACAATCAAAACCGCACGATGTTGTATTTGGAAATTGGATTTCCATCATGAACCAAGGCAGAAGATAGTCCTTACCGAATTCGAGATGCTCTAGCCCGTGTCTTAGGCAAGTACTCAGTCAAGCCTTTGGATCGTCAGGGATGGTCCACCGATGTGAATTAAAATGCCTGAACAATGCATTTCCCCGCCCTATGGGGCGTCAATGAGCCAACGAATGACTCCATCGGTCCCGGATCGATCGATATAACCGAGGCACCTCGCAACAGCAACAACCACACAGGTGAAAATAATATATATATGTCAGCCAGTTTAAGCACCGATACCACCTCTAGCTAGAAGGAAACGCATGCCCTCCCTGATGTCCTCTCCCGTTTCTGGTTCATACCGAGGTGTGAGGCTCGCGAATTCACGTTATACACAAAGCTAGGCCACACAGGCCATGCTTTGATCATCAACCACAAGACTTTGCTTTTCAACAGAAGCCTTGATCACTGCATCTTAGCATGCCACACAGGCAATTCACACCATGCAATTGATGGCTATCAATCACACAGGACGAATTCCAATGTCAGACACACAGTCCATTTGCAAGTCCATTCTGGTTTCAAACGAAACCGGAGGCACTATATACCTCGCATACCCATTGATCTCCACGTACGTCTTGACGATCACCACTCATTATCCATATTTCGGGATGCCTCCCAATCAGAACATCAGTTACCATCCAACCGAGGTGAAGATCTCTGGTCTTCAACCACCGTCTTCATCATCGATTTCTTATCGTCGATTCAGTTATTCATAATGGGATAAACCCGGTCTTTCTGAGCAACTCGCGTATATAATTAACAAGTGCTACACAAACACAACATACGCCTTATTCCAATTCATTAATCACTAACCGTAAATTAGTAAGAGAATGATTTCCCAAATATTAACCCCGAAGGCCGAAACCAACATCAGATCAAAACCCAGGAAACCATTCGACTTAGCTAACCTTCAGTTAGTTTCTAAATTTCACATTCCATATCGTTTATAATATTTTGTAATGATTTATCGCTATTTTTATTTATTTAAAAATACCAATTTATTCAAAAGACGCTTCAAGCCATTACGCGGCCGTGGTGCTGTTTTTCTTCATATTTGTTTTATACATATCTGAAAATCTAACCATTGGATCTTCACAAAATATATATCATTAGAAAGATCTTTTCAAAACGAATCCAACGGTTTCAGTTTTGGGAAAATCCGACAGTCGGATCTCCCGGTACACTCGTTTGAAGTTTCAATTTTAAAATACGAACTGCAGCGTCGTTATTCGATTTAATTTAATTATACATATATAAATATAATCGATTCTGGCGCTGTTTTTCTTCATATTTGAATTAAACATTCCAGAAAATCCAACCGTTGGATTTTTACAAAGTTGATGTCGTTGGAAAGATATTTCCAAAGCGAACCCAACGGTTTCGGTTTCGGGAAAATCCGATGGTCGGATCTCCCGCACTAATCGTTTGAAATGACGGTTTCAAAACACGAACTGCAGCTTCGTTATTCGATTTATTTTAATTATATATATATATATAATCTATTCTTCGATTTCAAAACCATATTCTTTTCATACCTTTGTTAAAAATGATATTTTTATCCAACCGACATTTATTTCAACACTTCACTATTTTTAACAATTCATGTATATAATAAAAATGTGATTTTTATTGCAAAACAATTTATTTCAAAACACGACTATTTTATATAGTTCATATAGATGGTAAAAATATGATTTTTATTATAAAACAATTTATTTAAAACACGAATACCATTCAACACATGAATTTCTATTCAACGAATGAATTTCTATTCAACACATGAATGTTTTCTATAGTTCGTATATATAAAATAAAAATGTGATTTTTATTGTTAAAACAATTTATTTAAAACACGAATACCATTCAGCACATGAATTTCTATTCAACGAATGAATTTCTATTCAACGCACGAATATAGTTTCAACACATGAAAATAATTCTAACACATGAATATTATTCAAAATTACGGCAACATAACGGCAGGGTAGTTAAAACCGGGGTCGTCCCTAGTACGGCTCCTCGCTCTACCTTAAAGCCTCGCAGCTTTTGACAATGGGGATTTCATGCATCTAGTTCGCATGCAAGTGGCATGTTTATTTTTTCCTTCTTTTCCACAAACTAATCCTATGTGGTTTCAACCAAATAATTCTCAATCACAAACGGGTATTTTTCAACCACAATCAATCAATTTCAACCACAAACAATTCTAATCAACCATTCGCAATCAACCAATTTTCACACCAATCACAACCAATAAATATCGTCCATGGTTTGTGGACGAGGGGGGTATATATATATTTATATATATATATTTATATAAGTACATTTCACTTCTATTCAACACATATATAATTTTTACAACGCATATATAACTTATACATCAAACGTACAACTTATACAATGCTTATACATGAGGTGTACAACGCTTATATAACTCATACATCGACTATATAATTTATACATCGTCGTTTTCCATATCGTTTATACTTCAGAAATCTCACATTGGGTTCCACTCCACCAAAAATAGCAGAAGGCTCAGAAAAATATGCGGTCTCTTCTAGAATGTAGAAGACGTCCACACGAGTCCACTGACTCTTGTTTCACTGTATTTCGTCAAGAAACGAAAAAGAGATGATTTTTACAGTGAAATCAAAACCGTAGCGCTTTAAAGTGCTATAATATAGTTTAAAATTAAATCAGCTGTACCTCAGCTGAATTCTTCAAAACTAGGTCAGCCAAATTCTTCCAAACCGTGAAGCTTCGCGCCGATTAGCCACCGCCACGTTGTCCGCCTTGGAGAGGCGCACCTGGCGCTGCCCACCCTGGTGAACTTGATTTGGTGGTGGCGGAAGAATTTGCCCTCGAACGGCGCAACTTCGTGACATTGGTTCGAGCGAAATACAAGGCGAGGGGAGACGAGGCTTATACGGATTTGAAGATCGAGTGGAGAGCTACAAAAAGCTCAACTGGGCCATGGCGTTTCGGTGCGTGTGGAGGGAGATAAGGAGGAGGGAAGGTTGGAGCAGCAACCGCCGTCTATCGGGAGGGGTATCGGGTTTTTTCTGGAGAGAGAGAAATGATGTGGCCCAATAGGATTTTTTTATATATTTATAAATTTTAAAAATCCAAAAATACCCCTTACCTCATACGAACTCCAATCCAAACCCAATGACTGTCGTCCCTAGCTAAATACCCCCATTCCGAACACAATGGGATATGTTTCGAAGGCCCATTCGACTGTTTCAGTCTATTTTTCTTCAAATTAAAATATAAAACATTCAATATCGAATTTGAACGTACATTTCAATTTGCCGGGGCCACATACTGATTCTAAAAATTCCAAAAAAATAAATCTAGCTATGTTTTGATGATACGGTCCCAACAAAACTAGTTTCGTCGAATTCTGAGACCGTTTGAAAAATGGCCCTTTTCTGGTCGATCCAATTTAATAGAAATCGACCAAACTCATTTTCCTTTGCCACGCTCACATACTAGCTTCAAAAATTATAAAATTTGAAACCTAGAAATAATTTGACATCCCGGATCTAACAAAAGTGGTTTCGCCGAATTCTGAGGTCGTTTGCAAAATGGCCATTTTCACGGGCTATATAAATTTTATATCGACCCTTCTGAAAATTCATTTGGCCATAACTTTTGCTTCCTGCTGCGAAACTTCGATTTTTTAGATTCGTTAGAAAGATATTCACTAACAGATTTAAATATTTTTGGTTTCACTAAAATCCGTTTTAATTTGCACCCGGTACAGTCAGTCAAAGTTTGAATTGAAATTTCGAAACTACCGCGCCATTTCAGGCCTTGTTTATAATTAGAAATAATTATATTCATTTTCAAACGTCGATTCAAACTTACTTTTTGTCATTATTATTTAAAATTTATTTTAAATATTTTAAATTCACTAAAATAGCCAAATTAAAATTTTCAAACTGGTTCAGATTTTCCGGGTTGTTACAATCTCCCCCACTTAAAACTTTTCGTCCCTGAAAAGGAACAAAGTCGAAAGTGGATTAATTAATCAACTCTACTTTCAATCTGGCTTCCATTCTCCAACTTTTCAATTTCTGAGAATTTTCAAATTCTTCAAAATTTTGGCTAACACCCTAAATTTTCGAAAAATTTCGCCATAACCTCCTTTGTACGGGGAGGTGTTTGGAAATTTATTGGGCCGTATTAGGTACCCAATAAATCCTAATAAACGTGCACATATTTATAGTGATATATTACGGTGTCCACAGGGGAGTGTGTATAGATCATAACTCCAGAGAATAAATTCTCGTCACCCTATAAATGGTTTTTGTGCCTTAATGACCAGAGAGACGTGTTTATTGTCATCTCCAGACTCGTGTGGGGTATTTATTAATCTTGCAATTTACCATTATATTTTATATGGTCCATATCAGTCATCAGTTCAACCTGTAATATATAGTCATCGCCATACAAGCCTCTCGCTCGTATGGTAAATCTTCAACCTCGTCACACAAGCTCCAAATGCTTATGTGGTATATGATGAAGTATGCCTATCTTCAAGAAGTATGCCATGTAGTGTAGTTCAAAATTAATTGTTATTATCCTATGGCAACGTTTATTATTACACATAGAACAACCAGCACTCCGCATCCAATGGCATTCACAGGAGTTGATATAATAATAAAATTGCGCATCCAACTCATTATGGTTTACCTATTTGTCAGGCATGCAAATAAATTCTTTACTCAACAGCTAATCCATTTACCTGTTCAAATATATATAATGCACATGTATATATTTCTATCTACTTTTAACTTAGTTCAGCGTGTGATTTAATCGAATAAATTCTACCCTTCATTCTCTTATTGATTAAATTAACTATCGTTCTAATAATTTAATTAATCAAATCCACTATCACACAACACAAACAACAATCAATTTGTTTTTAACTTTTCAAATATATACCTTTTTATATGTTCAAAAATTATATTTCTAAAACCAGACTATATATATAATCACAAATACGTTATTTATAAACATATAACTCTCCACTCGTTCTGGGGCACTTCTGACCCCATCTCTAACGAGTTATTCTGATTCTGCTATACTCATACTAGGATATTGCTGATCCTATCTGTAATGAGTTATTCGTCCTAGAACACTACTGGTTCTATCTCTGACGAGTTCGTTAATGTGTTATATACCAGAACTAAGCTTAACCAAAGCTCTGATACCACGCTGTGACGACCCCAAAACCCCGTACGACTGTGTCAAGGGTTATCTTTGGAATATAACACATAAACAGATAATAGCAGAACAGAAATAAATAAATACACCAGATAATGAACAAATAATACACTGGATAAACGTAATCATCATAGTTACACAGTATACAGGATCATACTTAGTACAAATACAGTTCAGCTATACATAAATGTCAACAGCGGAAAACAAACATAATATGTATAATAGGAGCTGAACAGCATAAAAAGAGATAAATGATAGAATCCATCATCAGCTCCAGCTATCTAGAACGCTCGGACCTAATCGATCGCTAAATCGATCAAGACCATTCGAATCTCGTATACGCTAACTCTGGGCATACAACACATCAAAACAAATAACATAAGACTTCTATAAACATCATAATAATGTTACATCAGAGTACAGAATATCAGAGTATATCGAAATATAATCAATACAACGGAAGATGATTTTACAATAAATGTAATACAATGCACAGCGGAAATAAATAAATAACACAGCGGAAGACGATAAACGCACTGGACACAGGTTTAAGCTTCGATCCAGAATCCTGCTTATATATCTGCAAAATAAACTACTCGACTGCCCATGTAGAAAAAGGGGCACCCGAGTTTGCAAGTGAAACAAACTACGAGTCAGTCATGGGACTGGTATGAGAAATCCACTTAACACATTTATAATATGGCTAATCACAGGACCATGCCACTTTCGCGGAACGGCTTTACTCCATTGGATTGCCAGTGCTTAAAACAAGTAAATCTTTTGAAACATCACAATGCTTTTTCCAAAAATGAAGCCATTATAAGACTCAGTTCCCATCACACAATGCAACGCAAACCGGAGGATAGAGTTTTACCTTATAATGGCCAAAATATGCTTAATACGAATAAAACAAAAGAATTTGATATTATTACTAGTGTTTACATGTTTCAAAAACAATTTCAAATCATAACTATCAATCATAGACGGCATGGGTACCATATATCATGTCGCCATATATATATATATATATATATATACAATCAAAACCGCACGATGTCTGTAACACCCCGGATTTTTGAATAATCGAATTAAATAAATTAAAGAATAATTAATCTCAGACGTGAGAATTATGGGGATTGGGTTGCGCCATTGTGTTCGTCTCGGAATTCTGGTTGAAATAGAGTCCGAGTTTGCGGGAAACGAGTACCGAATGAAGGAGTTATGGACGAACGAAGATTGGTGGCAAAAGTAGAAAAAAATATAATGCACTGGCGCACTTGGGAAGTGCGCCAGTACATCTTTACACTGGCGCACCTGCCAAGTGCGCCCAGGCCGAGGCAGGAGCCTGCACAGCTTTCTGGTTCAGGCTGACCCGTGTTGTTGAGTCCTTTCTGACTCCTTGCTGAGTCATTAGGGCTGACTCATCACCCTATCATGATTGAATGGTTTTGATTAACCCTAAGATCATCCGACGGCTTAAATTAATTCAAAATTCTATAAAAAGACCCATAGACTCAAACCCTAAATCAGAATTAAAATTGAAACTATGGTCGTCATGCTGTTGTCTTGAACCCTAGAGCAGCCGCCACCAAAATTAAGAGGAAGAACAACAACCAAATCAGAACTATTCAACCCTAACAGCGAATCTTCATCAAAGGAGCGCTAATTCAACTCCAAAAATCAGAATTCAGAACTCAAGACTGCTTTTGAGTTGTGAGTTCAATAGTCTTAACAAAATAATTAATAAATGAATTGGATTGAGTTATAATGCGGATAATTCGGATGTGATATGAATTGTTGATTGCATATTGTAATTATGTTGTAGAACTGTGTTGTAATTTCTATGATACTATGTTATGATGCTATCATTTATGATGCAAAGTTATGATGCTATCACCCATGTTATAATCCTATGATTGGCTTATGTCTAGTTGAATCATCATGTTTCTTATGCTAGTTTGTTATATTAACTCATATGATAAATCATATGTATGCAAGTTTAGATTTTGATTCAAACATGAATCATATACAAGTTGGGTAGAATTATATGTGAACTTACATGATTATGACACCTAGTTTATGTGAGAATTTAATTGAAAGTTAGGCTATGACATATGCTAAATTCTACATGATACTTTACATGTTAGATACTAGTCTACACCATTGTTGCGATGTATAAATCACATATGTGAGTTTATGAGTTGGATATGAATCATGTTATGTTATTACCTATGCGAGTTTAACCCCTTTAGATATAGGTCTATGACATATGCTGTCTATGCAAGTTTGTGGCCATTATTTCATCAGGTTCACACCTTTAGATTTGGATCTATGTTATACATGATGTTTGTGCAAGTTTGTAGCCATTATCTCATCAAGTTCACACCTTTAGATTGGATCCATGACATATGTTGTTTATGTAAGTTGTAACTTTGTCCTATGCAAGTTTTAGATGTAGAACATCATTCATATATGCAAGTTCACCCCTATGTTAGATCTATGTTTTAATTATGTGTATATATTGCGATGTTTTCTTTTATTTCATGAGTTAGACTATTCGAGTCTAACGTATATTTTACGTTCAACGAACAAACGTACAACCTGGGGTAAAAGGGGATAATAATAAAAAGATTTAATTGGCATAAATGCCTTAAAAGGCATAAAATATAATTGTGGTGAAAATTGGTATGATTTTACATACCATAAA
Organism: Allium sativum; assembly: GCA_030737875.1. Classification (NCBI taxonomy): domain Eukaryota; kingdom Viridiplantae; phylum Streptophyta; class Magnoliopsida; order Asparagales; family Amaryllidaceae; genus Allium; species Allium sativum. Next base: position 236,590,179 of record CM060919.1, read on the forward strand.
TGGATGGACATAATTGAGTTGATTATGGACATCGTTAAATTTGGAATTGATTGATAATTTGAATAGGGAAAGTAATTCAAATTGGGGAATGATTAATTAGGAGTAATTAATCGTCTAAGACACGAGGTTAGACTCTTTTGTGGTGTAAGAATGCCCGGACCCGCCCGGAAAATCCAGCTGCCACAAACGCCAGTCTAACGTGATAGGTCTTAGGCACAAACTAAATACGTAACAATTGTAAAGACATGAGGTTAGGTTCTTTTGTGGTGTAAGACTGCCTGGACCCGCCCGGCAAATCCAGCTTCCACAAATGTCAGTCTAATGTGAGAAGTCTTTATGAGGTTACGGTCTTAATGAATTAAGAAACACTTAACCAGATAAGCATGTAGTGGGACATGAGGGGGTTAAGTGGGTGCCTTGGGTGGCATGTGGAATCTAGTGGGTGCCTTGGGTGGCATTTGGAAATACAATTAGAAACACTTAACCAAAATATGAAACATGTAATTGAAACATGAATAAGAAGTGGGTTAAGTGGGATGTACTAGAGGGGACCAAGCTTAGGTGGACAACTTGTGTCAAGTAATGGGGGCCCGTTTCAACCAGTAACCCATACGTATCTTTGTGGGCTCGACCCAAGTCGAGGACGGGACACGCATACTGGGCTTGACTGTAAGAGGCCAAACCGGGTTAGCGGTGGCAACGCAAGTCCAACGGGTTCATATGCGTGTGTGGACCCGGGCTGGTAAGTAAGACGTTGTTGCATCGTGTAGGTATAAGCCATGCATTCTTGGTGGTATCGGGTTGCCACTTTGGGGAGTGATACACCCCACTGTGGGGCCAGCACGGGTATCTACGAGTTAGGGAGCCGATCGTTTGAGGGTAGTGGGTACACCTAGTGGAGATAGGGGCAGACGGCACCTATGAAGGCAGCTAGGGGTGCACGAAACTACCAATATCATTATTAAGTCTATAGGCGGGATCAACCTTAGGGTGACTAGTGGTGGTGCAGTATACTAGTGGCGGTGCAGTATAGCAATCTTCTCATAGTGTTGGTGTAGTTTAGTAAATTATCTTAGTGGGTTTAGGTGCGCTTAACGATATCGTTGTTCATCTTGTTTCCTTGTTTACTCTGCCATACTCAATGGTTCATGGTCATTTCCTTATTTTCCAATTTATGCCTTAGCCTAGTTACTTTGTTAATTATATTGTTAGAATTATCACACTCACCAGACTTTATGTCTGACCCCCTTTTTCCATCTCTTTCCTTCCCCCCCCCCCAGGTGCTCAGGTTGGAACTAGCACCAGTGGAGCTTGAATTTGGACTGCTTTTAGAAGATTTCTTGGACCGCTGAAGTAAAGTTCAGCTTCTCTTTAATTATGGCTATTTTAAATGTTGGGGATTATGTCTTTCAGATTATGTACTTTGTTTTATCAAGATGGATATGATGTACTTGACTTTGGTTTACGGTTTTGATGATGTAACCAAACATATTTACCTTCTGCTGCAATAAATAAAGTTTTGAATTTTCAAGTACTGTTTTATATCTGTCTTGTTATGATTTTCTTTTCTATACTTACTTAAAACGCCCCATTGAAGTTAATGCATTCCCTTTGTGAGTGACATTAATGGACGTGGGGTGTTACAATGTCGTATTTGGAAATTGGATTTCCGTCATGAACCAAGGCAAAAGATAGTCCTTACCGAATTCGAGACGCTCTAGCCCGTGTCTCAGGCAAGTACTCAGTCAAGCCTTTGGATCGTCAGGGCCGGTCCACCGATGTGGATTAAAATGCCTGAACAATGCGTTTCCCCGCCGTATGGGGCGTCAATGAGCCAACGAATGACTCCATCGGTCCCGGATCGACCGATATAACCGAGGCGCCTCGCAACAGCAACAACCACACAGGTGAAAATAATATATATGTCAGCCAGTTTAAGCACCGACACCAACTCTAGCTAGATGGAAACGCATGCTCTCCCTGATGTCCTCTCCCGTTTCTGGTTCATACCGAGGTGTGAGGCTCGCGAATTCACGTTATACACAAAGCTAGGCCACACAGGCCGTGCTTTGATCATCAACCACAAAACTTTGCTTTTCAACAGAAGCCTTGATCACGGCATCTTAGCATGCCACACAGGCAATTCACACCATGCAACTGATGGCTATCAATCACACAGGACGAATTCCAATGTCAGACACACAGTCCATTTGCAAGTCCGTTCTGGGTCCAAACGAAACCGGAGGCACTATATACCTCGCATACCCATCGATCTCCACGTACGTCTGGACGATCACCACTCATTATCCATATTTCGGGATGCCTCCCAATCAGGACATCAGTTACCATCCAACCGAGGTGAAGATCTTCGGTCTTCAACCACCGTCTTCATCATCGATTTCTTATCGTCGATTCAGTTATTCAGAATGGGATAAACCCGGTCTTTCTGAGCAACTTGCATATATAATTAACAAGTGCTACACAAACACAACATACGCCTTATTCCAATTCATTAGTCACTAACTGTAAATTAGTAAGAGAATGATTTCCCAAATACTAACCCCGAAGGCCGAAACCAACATCAGATCAAAACCCAGGAAACCATTCGACTTAGCTAACCTTCAGTTAGTTTCTAAATTTCACATTCCATATCGTTTATAATATTTTATAATGATTTATCTTTATTTTTATTTATTTAAAAATAGCCAATTTATTCAAACGACGCTTCAGGCCATAACGCGTCCGTGGCGCTGTTTTTCTTCAGATTTGATTTACACATATCTGAAAATCTAACCGTTGGATCTTGACAAAATTTATATCATTAGAAAGATCTTTTCAAAATGAATCCAACGGTTTCAGTTTTGGGAAAATCCGACGGTCGGATCTCCCGGTACACTCGTTTGAAGTTTCGATTTCAAAATACGAACTACAGCGTCGTTATTCGATTTAATTTAATTATATTTATATATATATAAATATAATCGATTCTGGCGCTATTTTTCTTCAGATTTGAATTAAACATTCCAGAAAATCCAACCGTTGGATTTTTACAAAGTTGGTGTCTTTGGAAAGATATTTCCAAAGCGAACCCAATGGTTTCGGTTTCGGGAAAATCCGATGGTCGGATCTCCCGCACTAATCGTTTGAAATCACGGTTTCAAAACACGAACTGCAGCTTCGTTATTCGATTTATTTTAATTATATTTATATATATATAAATATAATCTATTCTTCGATTTCAAAACCATATTCTTTTCATACCTTTGATAAAAATGATATTTTTATCCAACCGACATTTATTTCAACACTTCACTATTTTTAACAATTCATGTATATAATAAAAATGTGTTTTTTATTGTAAAACAATTTATTTCAAAACACGACTATTTTATATAGTTCATATAGATGGTAAAAATATGATTTTTATTATAAAACAATTTATTTAAAACACGAATACCATTCAACACATGAATTTCTATTCAACGAATGAATTTCTATTCAACACATGAATGTTTTCTATAGTTCGTATATATAAAATAAAAATGTGATTTTTATTGTTAAAACAATTTATTTAAAACACGAATACCATTCAACACATGAATTTCTATTCAACGAATGAATTTCTATTCAACACACGAATATAGTTTCAACACATGAAAATAATTCTAACACATGAATATTATTCAAAATTTCGGCAGCATAACGGTAGGGTAGTTAAAACCGGGGCCGTCCCTAGTACGGCTCCTCGCTCTACCTTAAAGCCTCGCAGCTTTTGACAATGGGGATTTCATGCATCTAGTTCGCACGCAGGCGGCATGTATATTTTTTCCTTCTTTTCCACAAACTAATCCTATGTGGTTTCAACCAAATAATTCTCAACCACAAACGGGTATTTTTCAACCACAATCAATCAGTTTCAACCCCAAACAATTCTAATCAACCATTCGCTATCAACCAATTTTCACACCAATCACAACCAATAAATATCGTCCATGGTTTGTGGACGAGGGGCGTATATATATATAAGTATATTTCACTTCTATTCAACACATATATAATTTTTATAACGCATATATAACTTATACATCGAACGTACAACTTATACAACGCTTATACATAAGGTGTACAACGCTTATATAACTCATACATCGACTATATAATTTATACATCGTCGTTTTCCATATCGTTTATAATTCAGAAATCTCACATTAGGTTCCACTCCACCAAAAATAGCAGAAGGCTCAGAAAAATATGCGGTCTCTTCTAGAATGTAGAAGATGTCCACACGAGTCTAATGACTCTTGTTTCACTAGATTTCGTCAAGAAACGAAAACGATATGATTTTTATAGTGAAATCAAAAATCGTAGCGCTTTAAAGTGCTATAATATAGTTTAAAATTAAATCAGCCGTACCTCAGCTGAATTCTTCCAAACCGTGAAGCTTTGCGCCGATCAGCCACCGCCACGTTGTCCACCTTGGAGAGGCGCACCTGGCGCTGCCCACCCTGATGAACTCGATTTGGTGGTGGCGGAGGAATTTGCCCTCAAACGGTGCAACTTCGTGACACTGGTTCGAGCGAAATACAAGGCGAAGGGAGACGAGGCTTATACTGATTTGAAGATCGAGTGGAGAGCTACAAAAAGCTCAACTGGGCCATGGCATTTCGGTGCGTGTGGAGGGAGATAAGGAGGAGGGAAGGTTGGAGCAGCAACCGCCGTCTATCGCGAGGGGTATCGGGTTTTTTCTGGAGAGAGAGAAATGATGTGGCCCAATAGGATTTTTTATATATTTATAAATTTTAAAAATCCAAAAATACGCCTTACCTCATACGAACTCCAATCCAAACCCAACGACTGTCGTCCCTAGCTAAATACCCCCATTCCAAACATAATGGGATATGTTTCAAAGGCCCATTCGACTGTTTCAGTCTATTTTTCTTCAAATTAAAATATAAAACATTCAATATCGAATTTGAACGTACATTTCAATTTGTCGGGGCCACATACTGATTCTAAAAATTCCAGAAAAATAAATCTAGCTATGTTTTGACGATATGGTCCCAACAAAACTAGTTTCGTCGAATTCTGAGACCGTTTGAAAAATGGTCCTTTTCTGGTCGATCCAATTTAATAGAAATCGACCAAACTCATTTTCCTTTGCCACGCTCACATACTAGCTTCAAAAATTATGAAATTTGAAACCTAGCAATAATTTGACATCCCAGATCCAACAAAAGTGGTTTCGTCGAATTCTGAGGTCGTTTGCAAAATGGCCATTTTCACGGGCTATATAAATTCTATAGCGACCCTTCTGAAAATTCATTTGGCCATAACTTTTGCTTCCCGCAATGAAACTTCGATTTTTCAGATTCGTTAGAAAGATATTCACTAATAGATTTAAATATTTTTGGTTTCACTAAAATCCGTTTTAATTTGCACCCGGTACAGTCAGTCAAAGTTTGAATTGAAATTTCGAAACTACCGCGCCATTTCAGGCCTTGTTTATAATTAGAAATAATTATATTCATTTTCAAACGTCGATTCAAACTTACTTTTCGTCGTTATTATTTAAATGATTTATTTTAAATATTTTAAATTCACTAAAATAGCCAAATTAAAATTTTCAAACTGGTTCAGATTTTCCGGGTTGTTACATAGTCCTAGCTGTGTACCGACAATTAGTTTTAAGCAACACCCTAGGATTTTCAATGCTTACGCATTCTGTGGGAACTTACCATTTTTCCAAGATCATTTTCGCTATTTACCATATAGCCTCAAAACTTTTCCCGTCTTCCCTAAGCTCTAATCCTTTCCTACTCCATCCTTTTAAAACATGGTTTGGCCTTTTCATTTAAACTTTCTTCCAAAAATTTAGAAGTGTCAAAACTTAATTTTTCTCACGAAAACTTTCTCTTGCCAAACCATAAAAACATGTCATTTTAAAAAAAATGTAAATCATTTTTTTTCTCAATCACAAAAACTGGAGTAGATAAGGATAACTATTTCCCAATCGGGTTTACGGCTCATCCTTGCCTATAAGGTCAATTCAGTCTCTTACTACAAGGTGCAACCATCTACTCTATTCTTAATTTCTACAACTTATTTTGTCCATCCAACAATATTATCTTGTTAAAATAATTTATCAAAAAGGATTGTCATAAGAATAGAGATTTCAAATATTTCTTTATTAAAAATTCTTGTACGAAATATAACAAGAAAACTAGTGAGCTATACATGCTCTATACTATGCACCTTCTACTGAGAGAATTTTGCTTTAGACAAAGTTTTCACAAGAAATCACTATTACAAAATATACCCCATTTTACTTCAAAACCCAATATGTACTTCTTTACATATTTTAAAACTTTAACTTTAAAGATTAAAGCTTGAAAACACTATAAACCCTTTTCCCAAAACTTTTACAATTTCAAGTTCTTAAAAGTTAACAATGGGGTTAGACACAAAGCGGGTTTCCAATATTTCTAGGCTTTCATAGACACTCCCACAAAGTCAATTCTCTCAACTATATATATTCCTAATCCATTTTTCTCTTTTTAAGCTTTTCCAATTTATAAGGTTTTATTGCCAAACCCATTAACCCAAAATAATCAAATGGGATTCACCTTCCTTCCATACAAAATACACTGTACACTTTCCACCCAAATTACCTAAGGGTCTCATATTCATTCCTTTAGTGTACAAAACAAACATCCCATTTCTTACCATATTATGCTCTTTCTATTTAGTGGGTTTCTCTATGGATCTAGGTATATATATAATATAATATATTTTTAAAAATACAAATACATTCACTCGCCATTTATATAGGAATCCTAAACCTAAGCTCTGATACTAGATGTAACAACTCGAATTCGGACAGACCGTTTTTTTTTTCAAAATTCTGATCTATTGAAACTCAAGTTGTTGTGCTTTGGTATCCTGTAGAAAATTAAACGACATAAAATATGTCAGAGCTCAGAAAACATCTCACAGCGGAATGGATAAAATATAATATACTCAAAGTATAGTCTTGTTGTATTAATAATACTACTTAACCAGTATCCAAAGCTATCATGTCTGTGCCACAAATCTAACCTGCGAGTATGCTATGAGGAGGGGGCCAAAACACAAATTATGGTGACTGAATTTAAATTATACACTTTGGATAACACTACATATACGGTTCAATCATACTTTCTTATTTATTAGATTTCTTGGGTTAGCAGCACTCAAGGCTTACGTCGCACCCATTTATTTCCCGGTTGTTTAACCTAATACAGTATATATGTTGCTACCCCCTAATATTAAGGTACAGCCCATGGTACCCCACTCGCACGGTCTCCATCGTACACCATCGAAATATACGCAGTCCCTCATCCTACACCGTAGTGACGTACGGATCTCTATGTAACCATGTTACGTTCTGCATATATCTACCATTACTATGCTACGTAAGCGTACGGACTGTCGCCTTTGATCGATTTAGATTCCATACTAGATTAATGCCCTCAAGTCTACGATACACCACCCAGAGCCGACATGCATATATCTAGACTATCGCACATATGCATCATCAATTGTAGCTCGATGCCATAACTGCATGTCCTCTAATGTGCACCGAGTTCCGTGGCAGGGCGATACAAGAAACATGGAACTCGGTCGGGAGCTTTTCCATATCTATACAGGCGCGTCTTTAAGAGCCTCTATATACAAATATTCCTAGGATCTGTTTTCACAACGACTGTGGCCCCACCTCGGCCCCTGCCTCAACTAGTAAAGACTGCAAGAGCTAAACGATTGCCCTAAAAAAACAACTAAACAACCATTTGGCGTCTTCCCTCAACCATCCTACCTCGATAGTGAAAGGTGAATGGTTTATTGGTTTTAGCTCTAGTCTTTTCGTATCCCACTGGCTGCCGATGACGGGTATTCAAAGATCTACTATCCTTGTTGGTCGTGACCCTTCGCCTCCCCGTTGAGGCAACCGTCGAATCACCCTAGGGTCACTGCATCACAGCATTCTAACTGCATAGCTACTTATACAGTCAAGGCCCACCCACATAGTAGTTACATGCAGACTCAACCCCTGCGAGCATAGCCTAAGCATCTGCCACCACAAAAAGGACTACTAGGAGCACCTTATGTATCTCAAGAAGCCGCGTGCTTCCCCCTCCAGTCCCTCGGATCCATCAGAACAATCAGATGAATGTGCGCTCCCCTCGTGCCTTATAATACCACGATGATCTACCCCATTGGGTTATTCACCCTTAAACGTACGGACTGGTCCAAGCGCCTCCCTTTAGTATGTTGTTAGACCTTATGTCTAAACATTCTTTTACGCACTTGCCTTACCTCATTAGGTTCCCATATAACTTGGTTATTCCCATTCACATTGAATTCTTAATCAAGTTACCAAGTTCGTCTTGCTTATTAATTCCAGTTATATAACTTAACCCATTAAGTTTATTAATAAGCCCACAACATGTAATTCTCTAGATTATGGTCCAGGGTCTATAATCCATAATCCTTTCTTTATTCTGGTTTGATTTCATCATTACAATAACATGTTCTACTTAATATGTAATTAAGTATTTCTCAATTCACATGTTTTCTGTTAACATGTCAGTCATTATTTATGATTAAATATAACTTATTTCATAAGTTTTTCTCATTCTTTCTCATTTAATCATAATTCCATTTTGCACTGTTACTACAACTTATCGTTGTTTACTTATTAACTTAGTTCTCTTAACTAAGGCCCATTAATAAGTTTCTCTACCCATTTATTATAACCTATGTTATAATTTCTTGTCCCTAGGACTAGTCTAAACATGTTATTCTTATCAACGGGTTTCAGACTTCCAAGTTTACAGCTTGCTTAATTTATATTTAAGTACAACTTCTTATATTTCATATATTTCCCCACTTTTCTCAACTGGTTTCAGGATTTTTCCCATTTACTGATTAATTAATTTACAATTAAGTGTCCCTTGTCTCCTTTAACCAGTTATCCAATTTCCTTATTAGTTTATTATAACCTAAGTTATAATTTTCACTTGCCCTAGGACAAGTCTACCCATTATACAACATTTTCATTAATGTTATTTATTTATAATAGGTGATTATCATTCTCCTTTTAAACCATTTACTGTTGTAAACCATAATTCTTCATTTATTGTAATATATATTCCTTATTATATTTAAGGAAAATGCTTCCTGCACCTTATCAGCTTGATAGAAGGAATCAGTGATTTATTTTCATAACGTATTCCCATCTAAATCCGTGGTAGCAAGTAATTTCTTTACTTTCCTTATTTTATTTACTGTGGCTTACTTGCAACAACGTTCTCAAAAATAGGACATTTAGGGAAATACATCACTTTTCCTTCGCATCACACTAACTTAGTTCATTAAATCGCTTCCTTTCTTAGTTTCTGAATTAGACATTTAATTACCATTATTTCCATTTATTCATATCTTGTTACATATATATATATATGCACTAGACGTCTCACATTAAGCTTACACTCGTGGATGCTGGATTTGTCGGGTGGGTCCGGGCAGACTTCTAACACAACTTGACTTAACCTCGTGTCTTAGCACCATTACATGTTTTTAATTTATGTGCTTAGACCCCTTACATTAGATTTACCACTTGCGAATGCTGGATATGCCAGGCGGTTCCGAGCAGACTTCTATCACAAGTGAAATCTAACCTCGTGTCTAAGAGTTGTTAAATTTCTTATTTATCGTAAACCTTCTATACAGTCTAGGCATGTTTATTTCTTCCAATTATCCATTATAATTTATAATTCACATGTGATTGTATCGTGCCTTTTATAATTCTTCACATATAATCAATTCCTTCCTAACATGTAATCAATTAATCAGATAATTATTTAAATCACATAAACTAATATGTACATTTCTCAATTCTTACCGTTAATGGCCTGGGTACACAATTTACACATATTGACATGAAATTTAAGTAACTGTAATTACTATACAAGATTTGACAAGTTCATATCCCAACAATTTAATATTTAGCATATTGTTTATTCCTACTTCATACCCATCACTTTAGGCATTATTAGCATATGTTACATTTCTCAATATATTGAATTTCAATTATACATACGGGGGAATGGTAAACGATAACGTATTCTTATCTAAACTGTATAGCTTAAATCCACTCACTTTCCAAATCCTGGATCTGGTCCAGATCAACCCTTTTCGTGGTTTTCCCCTAATTGGATTCAGAACCTAACAACCATGGATTGACTATTTTTACCAAAAGAAAAAGGGAAGAAAAAGAGAAGGGAATTGAAAAATAGACCAGATCTAGGAATTACCTTACTTCGAAAAGAGATCTAAAATTAACGTAGATTCGCTGAGATAGAAGAAGGCTTGCAGATCAAAATATCAGTCTAGCTTTTGATTGTTGAAGAAGAAAAAGGCTAGATCAAATTACGTTGTAGCAGCACTTCGTCGTCGCCATTGAATTAGATGAATAAAACAATGGGTTTAGGGTCCTATTTATAACCTAGATCAAATAATTTGGTCAAGAAAGGTATTGACACGCCCCTTTAGGGAAATCTGCCGCCTCGTGAAATTTTGAATTTTGAACTGATTTTCAAATTTCTGGACCTATTTTTGAATTTCTGAACCTAATATATATGTATACACACATACATATATATATATATATTCTTCCAACGCGTATACAAACTTCATATCTTAATAACTTCTTCATACGTTGTCCGATTTACGCAATCTAGGTGTCTATCTTGACCAGAATTTCGAGGCGGACGCAATGGCGCAGTCCATTTTACTTAATTCTGAATATTTAATTAAGTTATCCTTATTTTATTATCTTAAGTTAAAAATAGGGTTGTTACAAGTCTCGTGATAGCTTCCTTTCCATCTCAAGAACCGTACACCAAAAGTACCCAAAAGAGAAGGAGATAAGACTTATCATGAAGAATTTCCAAACTACCCATGCAAATGTATGACTGTCCTGCTTTTGATCGGAGCATGATTAGGTTTCCACAACCCGACAGAAGAGCTACGATCAGAGCCTGAGCTTCTCGCATGTAACCAGTCTATCAGCAATTATAACCCTAATAAGCAAAAGAGCGAACAAGGAATAAGAAGGTTACCCTGGTCATGGCAGTAAAACTGCATTACATACGAAGGATCCAAGCACAAACAACATGAAAGAAAACCAAACACCAGCACGCAAATCTCTCAACTCCTAGAAAACACAACTTTCTACCAAGAACTATCGTTAAGACGAAAAACATCTGGGCTTTGAAAAACAATTATGAAGATAAGAACCATCATGGAAGAGTGTTGTAACTACGACGAGACCCGATAACAAATCTACCTAATCGGGGTTACTTCTTGCCTACTTACTCCACGACAGAGATAACCTCCAAAACCAACTCAGTTTGACTAGTTGAAGAACTTATAACAAGTAATTGCCTAAAATCGCACTGCGCAGGGATTGGAGTGGAGCTAAAAGCAATTTTTGGGTGTTGAGCACTCAGATCTTATGAGGAAGATGAAAATAAAGTCGTCGTCATCTAATTCGATTTCCTAAAATAGCTTAACTCAGAAAGTGTTGATTTGGTTTTAGGAGACTTCCACGCACAACGTAAACTTAGATGTGGTAAAGTAGATTAAAGGAGACGAGGTTGAAGAAAGGTGTGATTTTGACGAGTTCTGATGCGTGAGAAATGGTAGTAGGAAAAAAAACCAAGATGCTATTTACAATCATCCTCATAAAATGAATATTTGACTTTGAATGAGAAAATAAATATCCTAAGAATGAGAATTATTTAAAATGGTTAAAATGGACATAAAGGACATTTCTAAGGTAGCCATTAGGAATGTTAAGAGACATATAATAGGAATATAGAAGAAAGGAGTTATAATAAGAAATAGACTTCTGTGAAAAGTGGACATCAATGTTTGTTGGAAGGATGATGGGCAGAATAGGGAAATTTTGAAGGAAAGGAATAAACATGTTTTTCCAAATTGGCAAAAAGTTTTTCTTGAAAACCTACAAATTGATTTTAGACATATCACTAAATTATTTTGTAAAATGAAATTTTGATGCAACTATGGAATATTTCATTGTTATGCTCAAGTTACGTAATAATTCCATTCGGAAAGGAATTGGAAATATGATTTTTGATAACATAAATGTTTCTTAAGAAATTTTGAAAATTTTACTATTTCTTCTATTACATAAACTATAAATATAAATTTGAGAGAAAATAGAAGATGAATTTTTCAAATGGATAAAAGGTTAATAGTAAAAAAAACTAAAAAAGTTTACATTTATGAGTTTTAATATAAAGAAATGTATATCTCTTTGAAAGAGAGACAAATAGTGAAAATTTTAATGATAAATTTGTTATTGTTATATTTTTCAGGTCACGACTTCTAGAATTTAAATTTTTACTAGAATTTTCAGTTTTGTTGGTTTACCTATATTTTATATGTTAGGTTTCACATAAAATAAACAAATCTATGAAAGTTCTTTCCTTCAAAAGTTGGTAATGGTTGTGATTATGAATGTGTGACTTATTAGAGAGTTAACTGGGTAAAAGAGGAAACACAGGATTAACAGGCAAGGTATTCTCATTTGAAACAAGAGAGGAATTATAGAGTAGGGGAAATAATGGAATAGATAACGTTTTCCTTGTAATAATGAGCGTTCTTCAAGGAGTAATAGAAAAGGGTATAAGTTACCATTAATTACTCCAAATAAATAAATTCTATGATTTATGACTATTAGTTTTTTTTGAAAAGCATCTTTAGAGACGCAAATAAATTAGAATTAATGGGTATGTATTAAAGGAAAACATTCATAATGAATTTTTTTTCATAGTTCAAAACATAGGTTAAGTGTGAGAATTTAAATACACATGACAATAAAAGTTCTAATACACACACACACACACATAAATATAACACTACATGTAGAGGCTGTTAAGCTTTATTGTTAAAAATATACATATCTTAAATAATGTTCAAAAAGTATTATATTTAGAAGTAACATCATATTTTAAAGACATAGCAATAAATGTCAGTAAACATTTTAGGAGACTTAATTGTCCCTAAGTCAATTTTGGATATTTAACTAAAATTCAAAAATTGTAATAACCCGCTTGGAATGGGCCTAAATTTCAACCCAAAAAGGCCAACTGAAAGTTAAAGCTATTCTAAACGGATCGTTGGTTCATATAAGGAAATGATATAACAGATATAATAGAGCATATTAAGTGAAATCAGAATCTCCCATAGTGGAAGGGATAAAATTTAATAACTTAAAATAGATGTACCTTTAATTTAAAACCATTAAAAATGTCAGTTACAATGAATCTCTGGCAATAAAAGGTACATCAACATTAATTATCTCAATATAATAGTAATGCCAAAATGTCTAATAGTTATGGATCCTCCACCATTAGGCTTCATCTCCAAGGTATCACTGATCCAAGCATTCCCACTTACTGGCCTGTTTATACGTTAAGAGGAGGGAGGTCAAAACATAAGGTTCCGGTGAATGAAAATAACATGTATTTAAAGACTATACTCTATATTTGGCAGGTTAAATACTTCAAAATATGTCTACGTAAACACACAAACATGCATTCACGAAGGGTGTTTTTTAATTAATGAGGTGGACATCCGAAATCAATCACTTAAGACCTTCAATAACGTATTTAGGGTGGATCAACGGTCACTTAAGGCCCAAAGAGGTGGACGTTCTAGATCACTTAAGGCCCATTGTAATGACCTTCCTTTTTAACCTATGAAAAATGGAAGAGGGTTTAAGTAAGAGGTGCGCAAGCTGATTCACGAAGGCGGGCAGTGGAGATTTGATGGCGATAACGCTTCGATTTGATGAGGGAGGAGGAAGCCAATTTGGTGGAGGACATCATTGGAGAAAGGGGAATTTAAGTTGGCTGAGGGAAAATTGAGGACAGACAGGAAAAGTAAAAGTAAAAGGAAAAGAGACAGAGGAGAGATTTGAAAACGAAGACAAGTGTCAACCAGAATTTCTCCTTCACCCAAGTGTTAAATTTCAGCCATGCTTTAAACAAGTAGCACACTCTATTAAAGAAATATATTTTCAATCGTAAATACTATTTAATTTATACCTTACATATACAAATACACAAGGGTATTTTATTCGTTATCAATTACATACAATCTTAAGTTAATTTCAAATTTTTAAAATTTGGAGTCAAATTCAAATATGCTAATAAATTTGACTTCAATTAGTTATATTTGTTTTTTTACTAAACCATTCACATTTAAATATCAAAAATTTATTCATACATAATATTTTATGAAATAACAAGTTCAAATAAACTAGATTTTATATTTTTAAATGAGATCTCAAGTATAAATATTCATTTCACACTAGATTTAAATTAAATTCATATTTTTAAACATTAAAATTATTGGGTCGTTACACCCATTCTAATATATTTATTAAAGGTGGATTCCTATGATCTCTTAAACCCTAAAGCAGACCCTGGCCACTTAAGATCACGTCCTATCACGCCAACATCATAAATATATATATATATTCACAAGTAATATGAGAAGTAGTGTCTTACCACTTAGTACCGGATTAGGGTAGGCCCGCATATAGTCATTTAAGACTCCTTGGGCGAACGCCTCATGTTACTACTTAACTGATATCACAGTAGTAGACTTATGCCACTTAAGACTTCCCTTAGACGGTGGTCAATAAATTGCATGCAACGTCCAATGTATACCTAACCCGCCCCTAGGTTGGCCCTTACACAGCTACAAGAGGAAGTGGACATTCTGGTAAACTACCCTACTCCCCTATCGGCATGACTAGTCCACTTTAGAGAAGGAGGACTTATAGACCACTTCGAATCTAATAAGGGAGGGTCCCATGACTTTGGCCCAAACCAAATAATATACCTTCGGAATTGACCTAGTCCTAACCATTTAAGACCCAAACTAGATAAGAACAAAGTCAGCCACCTAAGGCCTTCTCAAGAGGGGTAGTAATCCTATCTATATACACACATAATAGGTATATATATACACTAGACCACTCATATTAAATAGACTGCTTGTAGATGTTGGATTTGCCAGTTGGTTCCGGGTTGACTTCCACTATAAGTGGGCTTAGCCTCGTGTCATAGTATACTAAATTTAACGGCTCATGACCTAGACCTCTCACATTAGCTAGACTCAATTGTGGTTGCTGGATTTGTTGGTTGGTTCCAGGCAGACTTCTACCACAAATAACAACTAACCTCGTGTCTGTGTGTTATTATTTAATACATATATAACCCATTTATACACATAGACACACAAAAGTAAACAGTTCCTATGGGGACATTAAAATTCAAATCCTATCTTAACGTACTTATTACCCAATTATTATGTTTATTTACACTAATTACACTATATAAATATAATTTAATAATCGCTATAAGCGCTAATTACCATTTGAATTTTTAAATGTCCTAACGGTGAATTCTTGTCAATCTTGTTCACATATAAGGTATACAAGCCCAATTCTCATAACAAACTACTCAATTCATGACATAATTAATAACAAATAGCAAATGGGAAAAATATCAGCAGTAATCATTCAAACTTGTATCCTAGGCCTGTTGTACTTATTTAAATAGTTAAAGAGAGACGAGAAGTTATATACATATATACACATACATAATCAAATATATACACATATACGCAAATGAACCTCTATTTAGACCAAATTTTCCCTTTTGTATGTTTGCACATTAAAATGTCATTATCTAATTACTACAGATCTAGATATGTTCAAATGCTCTATTTAAAATAGAGATATAAACCTATTTAAATTCTCCAAACAAATAAAATCTTAACCTTTTTATATTACAAACATTTTGTTTTTAATTTACATTGAAATGGACAAATCCAACCAAACATAAGCATAACCACCAAATCATTTCTCAAATGTTGCTAATAAATCATAAATCCAAAATATTGGTTGACAAACTTCACGACAAAGTAATGATAAGAGATTTGGGGTTTTTTATTGTGATATTATCGTGAAAACCCAAGTCCCTTAGGCATACAGATTCATATAAAATCTACAAAATATAGGGAACAATCTAAATAAATCTTATTTCTACTCATAGTGATTAACTGTATGCAATTGAAAAAAATTCGATGATGTTTGCCTTTCAGATCTGAAACTTCATACGAACACAAACTTCAATTCTTTATTAATATATATAAGAAATAAACAATTCGATTTTTTATATATAAATCTAGAATTCTAGATTCAAATCTATACTAAATCCAAAAGAAAAGATTTTAAAAAAGAATATAGATTAGAAGGTTTGCAGAAGAAAACCTAATATAATTCTTCTAGAATTAAATGGCAGAATGGACCCTATGGGATGGAGAAGTTTAGGTATAGGGGAGGTGGAATGATGTGCTATTTGTAGGTATGTGTGAACATAATAGTCGTAGGATTATTTAGATTTAATCCTAGTAGTTAATTATAATTATATCACTCAAAAACCTAGCCCAAACCCACCCTTACCACACCCTGGCTATGCCAAGCGGTCGACAACTCCAAGGGAAGCGGTCGACCCGTTGGGGTCTAGTACGGGCAGTGAATTTGTTTAATTGATGGGTGGATTAATTTAATTAAAATTTCGTTTATTACATTGCTTACCATGATTTATTTGATTGATTTCTTTTCTTGTTTTCAAATCTTTGTCCCCTTTTGCATATAAACATATGCATACAAATTCAAACTTCATGAAATATTCTATTTAGCTAATTAATATATATTCACATTCCATATATTTATTCCAATCTTTGTGCGCAAACAATTTTGCATACAACCTAATTAATGTTTCTTTATTTATGTATTTCTGAATTAATTCTTTGTCCCCACTACTTATCCATACGTTTGAATTTCAAATTCCCTAAAGGAGCATTATTTTACTCAAATTCATTTATTAGTATCCTTAGGATAATTTATTTTATTTATTCAAATGTCTTCATGTATATATTTTTTGTACGATTTAATTTAATTATAAGTTCTTCATATGGACACCGTTTTAAAAATATCATACATGAAAATGTATCATAATTTTGCCTCGAACACAAATATAATATATTTGTGGCTAAATTCTTAATTTTCTAAAATTCCATTTTCTGTTACCTTACATTTATCATATATTTAATTTATTATTATTATTTAATTATCTAATCTACTATATATATTTTTACGGGGTGTTACGTTCTTCCCCCCTTAAAATAGATTTCCTCCCGAAATTTGTTTGAAGGGGCGGAAAACACAACTCGCTCTAAACAACCATGTTATTTAAATACATCCATAAAACATCCATGACTCACAGTGATTATGCACTGTGACTTACTAAAGTGAGCTCAATCCTAACGTGTATGTGTAATAAGTGATGCAATATGTATGCAAAACACCTTAACATGCATATAATTTCTATATGAGTGCTCGGTGCATCTGTATTGCAGCCATCTCCTACCATCCAATCTACAAACCCCGATGCAACAGAAATCCTAAATTTTCGAGGGAGGTTGAAAATTTTTAAAATTTTCATGTGTTCTCTCGAATTTTCCCCTTACTGTACTTGAACCAATCTAACTGAATAAGGAGGAGCCTAGAAATCCCATGCTCCAAAACATTTATGGTGGCACAAGATTCTCAAGGTTCAATCTTTGTCCTCGTTTCTTGATTACGCCCTACCAAAATTCATTGTACTGTGAAAGTATCTTATCAATCCTAAAATTGTTATGACTCATATCATAAATAATATCATATATCTTCTTAACTTTGGGAAAGCCCAAAATACCATATCAACTCTTTATCCTTCAAAAGTTGTCTAATCAAATTAGACTTTTCCAATGTCTAACCATAAATTTGGTTCAAGTAGAAATTTTTCATTGGTTTTTCCATCAACATTCTAGTATTTTAGGTGGCCTCCTTGTAATTCTTCAAGTGTGCCCACTAATTACCAAAGAAAAAGATAATTACGCTACTCTAAAAAAGATAAATATTACCACCATCGTCTAATAGATCCACCATGCAACTCTTCTTCTTATTCCCAAAGTTATAAATCGTCTTCAGTTTGTCCTTCAGTCTTCGGATGAGATGTAACCCAAAAAAATTCCTAAACAAAATCTATTTAATTAACATCTAGTCTACCTTAGTAACTGAAATATTTTCCTATGCTCCAATTTGCTGGAAATTAAATCCCAGTAAGGTCTTTTGTTATAATTTTCATAAATTTGCCCAAACGATAATATTGACCTATATAAAATTATATGGAATGAGTATTTTTTTTATTTTGGATGGACAGTGTAATCTTCGTGAAAATACGTAAAATTACACCTCACATTCTTTATATTTTAAGCATATTCCTTATAATTTCAAATTTAGTTCTTTTTGTGAAAAACGATAAAATGGATAATTTATAAAAATTAAACAAACATCCTTGTAACGGCCCGAATTTCCGTGCTATCTGAGTTGACTAAATATACCACGCATCCAACCCAAATTGCACAGAAATACGAATCATTATGAATAAAGAAGAAAAAGATAGAAGAAGAGTAGAAACAACAACAAAGAATATCACATCGCAGCGGAATAAAATATAATATATATAACAACTTTTGAAATATAAAATTTTAACAGTATATACATACTATTATCAGAGTACATTACATATGCAACACAGCCGAAAATAACACTAGATAACTAACATTGAAGCCTCCTTCTCCAAGCTCCTCCAAGTACACCCAAGATTTTAGGGTAAAACAAAACAAAATAAACTCTGGGTCATGGGATTGGTGTGAGTAAACTCCAACCACTGGGTTAACCTTTTAAAAATTCTTTTAAAAGAAAGGATAATAGTAAGACTGATCCACACATAAACATAGACGATTTTTACCTTACGATAATCCAAAACATTACATTAAAATTAATAATATTCTGATATTATAATAGTGTTAAAATAAAAAAAATAGCAATCTAGCGGAACGCTTGCATTGCACGTTCCACATACATAATATACAATCAAAACGCGGGCGCTTACTGGCAATGGATTTCCAACTATGACAAGGTATGGAACTGCCTTCCGATAGTGTATCTCTCGAGGGGAATACACTGGGTTCAACAAGAAAATCTTGTAACCCGACCATACATGACCAACCACTCATTTCGCTTGAGTGTATTGAATATATATCACCAACGGTTGGGATCAGTATCCATTTCCCGAAAGGGACATCATCGAATCGAATAAAGAAGGAAATGAAATTTCTCTAGATAGGTGATAGTACACCATAATTGGGAGCTACCCACTTAGCCATGTTGCCTACCCTTTTTTTTCATTTTTCAGTTTTGAGGCCTGAGGCTACGATTACTTACCTTTCATTTATAGCACAATCACTTTAAATGCCACATTGCTAGATTTGTTAATCATTAATTGATTTGCACAATTATATTTTGGATATTATGCTAAGAGAATAAATTCTCCACCACCAGATGTATATTTGTAAGACCAACATATGCGATCATTGGAAATACTCTGTTAGACATTCGTCCATATAAGTTCGTTCCGTGACTGAACGAAACCGAATGCACAATTTCCATTAATCCATCTTAGGTAATTTCTACCTAGGATTAACAGAAAAAGGCCTTGCACTTTACCCCATCTTCGATTGTCCTCATGTAATTTGATTTGCAAAGCTACATCCAATACAGAGTGGTTCTTGGATAATAATCCAACTGGTCTCTCCATATTGACAACGATATTGGCCAATATTTCGATAATCAGTTATTTAACTATCAAAGAAAAACAAACATTCGTCCAAAGCATCAAACAATACTGGGCCCCTTAATTAATATTTCATTAATTAAATTTATCATTTTCCAATTTCTCTTCAATATCTTTACCCAGATATTTCTCTAAACCCGTTTAGCCTCTCACGATTCTTGGAAAAACATTCCCATCTATCATAACTAATTGTTTTCTATATTCCAGAAAATCTCACTTTTTAACGTCGAAAAACATCTCCATTTCTTATTCACACATCATTATTCTTCCTCATTCATCGGTCTGTCACCATAAATTAATAAGAGAACAGTTCCCTAAGTATTAACCTCGAAGGCCAAAACCAACATCAGGTCGACACTCAGAAAGCCATTCAACTCAACTAACCTCTAGTTAGTTTCTAATTCCCTTAACTTAACTTTATTTCTTAATTTCTTATCAACATAATCGTTTCAAACGGCAAAACGTTATCTTTTAAACCATCGTTCACTTTAATACGTGTATACGTTTCTCCTTCCAATCTCCTAAAATTTCATTTTATAAATTCTCTTTCTTTCATATAATATTCCATTATTTGTTTGTTCGCTTATTAAATTCTATATATAATTGATAAGTCGATTTCTAGTTATCAACTTTTTCTTAAAATTTTCTAACTCCTTAAATTTTTGGAAAATTTTCCAGCATCTCCTTTATACGGGTCACTCAATACAACTACAAATCGCCTCTCTAGGCCCTTTCCATTCAAAAAGAAAATCAAAAAGCAAAGTGGCTTGCCGATTCGGTGCACAAAATCTCATATGGAATTTAAACTTGTACCTTTTTGTCGGGCACTCAAAAAATATAATCTTCATTATCCTCATTCCAAACCTGCTTAACATATATCTAACCATTTCCAATTTATTCCAACTCAACCAAATCGTTTTAACTCAATTCGTTAATTAAGTCGCTAAGCTCTTTTTCCTATTTCACTTTTTATTTGAACATATCACGTTCATACATATTATTAATTTGCTTATAAATCAATCGAATGTAATTTCCAATTCAAGTTTCATATCCGATTTCGAATATAAATTCACAAACCGTATTCACTTATCCAAAGTCCAATTTTGATCCAAACTCCATTAAATAATCTCCTCTAACTAGTTGACCTTATTCGATAAATAGAAATCTGATTTTTATTTGAAAAAAAAAAATTATTCACTTACTCCACTTGAGTTCATATTTATTTTATAACTCAAGTCTGGGTTTTTATAATGAAATCTAAATTTTATTAACTTATAATTCTTTGATTTTATTTATTTAATCGTTAATTTATAAACGGTTATACCACTGTTTGTCTGGAAATTTGATTTTGACATAACTCAAAATCTACAAGACGAAATTCATATTTTTCTCTTCCATTAGAAAGCTATTATTCAATCGGTCCTGACGATTCTTATTACAAAGAATTTTGACTTAAATTGAGTTCTATATACTCAATTGAAGTTCCAAAACGTCAAATTACGAACAATCGCGCTGCGGCAAGCTCGTTTAATTATATTTAAATATAAACGTTTAAACTTCATTTAATTTGAATTTCAATCTCATCCTTATATAAATTTTATTATATATTAATCTTGTTTTCCAAATCCAACTTAATATTTTCGATTATCCCTAATCGTAGAATATTTCATTACTCGGTTATCAATTCAATCACAAATCCATTTCTATTATTAATCTCCAATTTCTTTAATTCGATGAAATCGAATTCCAATTAAAATTTCTTAGATCTATATCACTTCAGTATATATTCCAAATTTCGGAATGAAATCCACCGTTCTCTTTCTGAAACGAATTCCGGTTCACTTTTAAATTCATATTAGAATTTAAATTCCTAAATTATCTACTGATAAGTTATTTCACTAGATTTATAAACATTATTTCTAAATTCATCTTTCTTGTTTTATTGAGTTCCATTTTAAAATCTATTTGAAACCTAATTCCTACTTTGAAATATTTTATTATAACTTATATATAAATATAGAATCTATTTTCATATTAAATTCTAGTTTCTAACTAATACAATTTAAATATCCTTTTTGGAAATAATTTATTTTTATAAACTCGACGTTGTCGAATTTCCAACCATAAATCCGTATGGATTTATTTTAATTTAGTTTACATATCGAACATCGTAATAGATTTCATCGTTTCTTTTTGAAACTAATTTCAATTCCCTGTTTTAAATTCACATTTTGAATTTACATTCCTCACATTAACCAATGATAATTTATTTTCCTTCATTTATAAACACCATTTATAAATTCACTACCTTTTGTTTATTATTTAGAACAAGTTAATATTTCCTAACACATTCGAAATTCAAAATCTATTCTAGAAAAATAGATGTTCCCTTTTAAATTTCAAAACTTCTTTTCACGATATTTTTATATATCAATATTTAGGTCCAGTAATATTCAAACATCCAAAACACCTAATTATCAATCACAGGTTTTCAACACATCATGTATGATAATATATATGAAAACAAACAAATAATAAATTTTGAGGAATCCAGTTGGATCCCTGCAACCTGTTTTCCTGCATCGACAGATGTTAGCCAACATAAATAATACCCATAATGCTTTAAGGCAGGATATCGCGGTATAGAAGGTCATCCACTATATATATTGTAGGGCGCATAGGGTCATCCGCTAAAGATATTGCGAGCATCCTCTAATGGTACTGCGAGAAATATCCAACCACCAATATATATATATATATAGCCACAACCATCAAGCCTATATATTACTAATATATATAATAGCCACAAAAATATTTAGATGCATCCAAACAACCAATAAACAACATATAACATTATATTGAATAAATGTTAGTTTATAATAAATTATAAACGAATCTAGAGAGTGGGTTTACTCACCGTGATTTATTGTCAAAATATCAGTTTGTTTTCGATTAAATTAAACAGTTGTTTAATTTAACTGAAAATCCTAACTGTCTCCAAATTAGTTCCATAGCATTGTCTACGTCCCTACGAGTCCATCGTACCTTAAATTGCTCATATCTGGCATCGTGCGATATATATATACCCGTTATACATTTGATATAATTTAATTGGTCAATAACTTATCGATTAAAAATTAATAAATAATTTAGTTAACTCAGTCACTCTTAAACTTCGTCTTCTTCTCTGTTAATAACATTCGAACATAGTACACACATGCCTAAATACCAAACCTACTTCCACACAACTATTGCTTTCTGTCACAACTTTGGTCAATAATCACGAGCTCCACCAACCCTATCGCACTCATGATATCCGTCTCTATCCAGTGGTCACTGATCAAAGCCAAGACCAACACCAGGCTAACCTCGATCACTTCCCGCTCAATGCAATCCTGAAGCAATCGCACTCTGATACAAGAGAAAGGTGATACCCTCATTTTTCCTTCAATCCCTTCCCCAGTAAAAAAGAACCCATGCTGACCCTTTATAACCGCGAACTACTTCTAACTTCGATCAATAACTTGCTCGCCGACCCCATTATAACACTCAGCACCGAATCCTTTATCTAATGGCCCCAATCTCTCTAAGCTCAGGCCCATCTTCACAGTCGCGACCTAAAGCCCTTCGAAACCTTCCAGCTTCGTTTATCGCACCTCAAATAACCCTCCCCAATCTCAACACACCCAGTCGAGTTCATTCTTAGTTCATACCAGATCTCCTTCACGTGC
The DNA here is from genome assembly GCA_030737875.1 of Allium sativum. Classification (NCBI taxonomy): domain Eukaryota; kingdom Viridiplantae; phylum Streptophyta; class Magnoliopsida; order Asparagales; family Amaryllidaceae; genus Allium; species Allium sativum. The sequence goes on from CM060919.1 coordinate 236,613,793, forward strand.
ATGTGCCTCACTGGTGTCGAGCTACTCACGGTTTAAATCATGATCCCCTTTATTTTTGATTTTGATCTTCGTTTTCTAAGGCTATAGAGGAATACAACTTTGATTTGGTTTCGAGATAGGAAGAGGCTCGCGATTTAATTTTGTAACAACCCGGAAAATCAGAACCAATTTAAAAATTTTATTTCGGCAATTTTAATGAATTTTGAATATTTAAAATGAATTATTTTAAATAAGAACGACGGAAAAATTATTTTCGATGAAGTTAAAACGAATAATTTTATTTTAATTATAAAAGGAATTGGAAATGGCGCGGTAGTTTGAAAATTCGATTTCGAATTTCAAATGGTTGTACAGGATTCAAAATAAACCAGATTTTAGCGAAACCAAAAATATTTGAATCTGTTCGAAAATATCTTTCCAGCGAATCTGAAAATTTGAAATTTCATAGTGGGAATAAAAAGTTACGCCCCGTTGAAAATTTAGAATAGTCGCTATGGAAATATAGCCCTTAAAAATGGAAATTTTGCAAACGACCTCCGTTTTCGACGAAACCACTTTTGTTGGATCTAGGATGTCAAATTATTGCTAGATTCCAATTTCCATAATTTTTGGGATTAATATGTGAGTGTGGCGTAGTTAAATGTGTTTTGACAATTTCAGTTGAATTTAATCGATTGGAAAATGGCCATTTTCAAACGGTCTCAGAATTCGATGAAATTAGTTTTGTTAGGACCACATCGTCAATACGAAGCTAGAAATATTTTTTCTGGAATTTTTAGAGTTAGTATGTGGCCCCGGTAAATTAAAATGTACATATAAATTGAATATACATTGATTTATATTTTAAATTTAACGAAAACTGATCGTAACAGCCGAATTGGGTTATGAAACATATCCCATTGTGTTCAGAATGGGGGTAATTAGCTAGGAACGATTGTCGTTGGGTCTCGTTTGGAGTTCAAATAGAAAGTCAACTATAAGGAGAATAAAATAAATAAATTAAATAATTTATATATATATACATATTATATATCCTAACCCTAAAATTCATTCAGCAAATAAAATAAATCGCGCCTTTTTCCCAAATCCAACCCGTCGCCTCCTTCTTCACAGCAGCCACCGCCGTTTCTGCCCCACCCCGCCATCGCGCCTCATTCCCCTACCCTCCGCCGCCGCCATCGACGAGCGTACAACCCCCTTGACCTCGCACTGAGCCACCGCCTCACCCTCCGCCTTCCCTCTCTCTCTCTCTGTGCCCTAATCGAACCCCTCCAGCCAACAAGCGCCGCGAGCCAGCACTGCATTGGGCCCCACTCCGACCCAAGAGCCAGCCGCCGCCTGCACTCCCCGGCGCGCCACCAACGAACTTCGACAACCCCTTCCTTCGATTAAAAAAGTAAATGACTTCTAATTCATTTTCAGTTTTAATAAAAATAGGATTTATTTAAAAAGAAATGATTTTTATTTTAAAATAAGGAAATGATTTTTATTTAAAAAAAGGATTTATATATGACAAAAAGATAGGATTTTTGATATGTTAAAAGATTATATTTTTAAATTAGAAAAGATTAGATTTTTTATAAGGTAAAAACACGATCTTTGGCTATGTAAAAATACGATTTATAGTTAAGGAAAGAATAGATTTTTATATATGTAAATGGTGAATAAAGTTTTGATTTTTATATGAAGTGAAATAAAAATATAAGCTTTATTTTTATCATGAAATAGCGAGAATATAGATTCGATTTTTATATAAGTAGCGGATTAAAAATTGAATTTTTATATAATAGAGAATATAAAAATATGATTTTTATATATGTAGCGAAATAAAAATCTGATCTTTATTATATATATAGTGAAATAAAAATGTGATTTTTATAGCGTTGAAATAGAAATGTGATTTTTAATATGAACAACGTAGAGAAGACTGCGTTGGCATTGCAAGCAAATGCAAACAGTTCAAAAATTCTGAAATGGAATGGAGGAGTGGAACCCAATGGTGAGAACTCCTCACTATAATCTTCTTATATAGTTTTTTATTTTATAATTGCATATATGAACTGTTCCCCATCGTCCACAGACCATGGACGACTTGTTTGATTGTTTGGTTCGGTTGATTAGATTATTTGGTTGAATTTGGTTGTTTGGGTGAAATGAATTAATTAGAATTGTTATGTGTGTATGGCGCGAGCCAATATCAGGAGAGGGGTAATGCTAGGCATTACCCGATTTTGATATCGCGCCGTTATGCCACCAAAATTTTCTAAAATATGTTAGAACAATAAAAATATTATTTTTATTGTGTAAATGAATTGAATAAATATTTTATCGTTAAAAATATAATTTATAACGTTTATATGTATAAAATAAATATTCATTTACGAATCAGACGATTTGTTTATGAACACCCATTTTACGGATATGGATTTGGACGATATATTTTACACATCGCCCAAACTACACAAATAAAATCTTTGTTTGTTGATTGAAACCCCACACGGGTGTTGGGATGATATTTGACGTATACTAATCCCAGCTGTTTAGTTGTATGTCGATCGATAGGTTGACAGACTGTTGTAAGTGTTAAATATTTATATTTAATGCTTATACAGTGTAGAATTCACTTTGGATGATGGTTGATGGTTGATTGTTTATCGTTATTGTTGTATACATGTATCATATGAAATCCATATAACAAACATTATATGGTAATTGGCTGTGTCTGATTCCAGTTCAAAAAGAATGAATATTTTAAAATAACGATTATTTTAAAATAATGAATATTTTAAAATAATATTCAGTAAAAGAACAAAATTTGATTTTGATGTCCGATATGGGATGGACACGAATATATACAAATATATAAAGCCGTGTCAATTAGATTAACGCCATTTTGGCGTGAACGATATTTATATCGAATTTATTTATTTTTATAATGAATATCGAAAAGGAATTGATTTCAAAATATAATGTTTTGAAAATACTATCATTTATATATCGATGATATGGAATATTCAATTTTGATTTGAAATTGAATATGAAGTTGAAATCATTTTGAAAACGAATTTAAAACGATTTATAATACGTTTTAAATGTAAATCGACGAAATATATATAATATATATATAATGGCCTGAATAGAACGCGCCACGCCGCGGCAGTTTGCGAATTTCGACCATTGACTTCGAACGGACATTACGGGAGATCTGACCATCGGATTCTCCTAAAACTAAAACCGTTGGGTTCGTATCGAAAAGAGCTTTTTAATGAATATTAGAGATTTAAAATCTAATGGTTGGATTTGGGATTATGTCCAAATCAAATTTGGAAAAGGTCGTTGTAAGTGCAGTTCGATGGCCGTTTATGGAAATCAACTGTACGGGCCTTGATAAAATTATTAAAAATATCAATAATTAGTGTAAAATAATAAGAAATGATTTGGAAAGAATTGGGATGAAAAATTCCATATTTGAAAGGATAAAAATATATTTTTATCGAAATGAACTAGTTATGAACTAGAATTATAATCCAATATTTTTAAATAAATAAATTGGATTTGAAATGGTTTTTAAAAATAACCGGAATTTCCAATATATGAATTGGAATGGATTTGAATTGAAATTATCTTCGGAATATTTCAATATTGGATTCCGTGATTATACAGACATTATGGAGGAATTTGGAAGATATATATATCATTATTCCAATACGATATTTGTTGATTGCAAAATTTGATATCGAATATAAGCCGATATATTTTCTATTCAGAGCCTTGTATTTAATATCAAATGGGATTTTGGGTTTGTCGTGAACGGTGTCTTCACTAACACTGTTCTTAAACCCAGTTGAGTTAAGAAAATTAGAAACTAACTAGAGATTAGCTAAGTTGAATGCTTTCCTAGGCATTGATCTGATGTTGGTTTCGGCCTTCGGGATTAATACTTAGGGAATTGTTCTTTTACTGATTAACGGTTAGAGACTGATGGAATGTGAATTGGGTTTATCGTGAACTGTGTTTTAACGACATTCGTTCTTTAACCCGATTTACAATGAAATGTGATTTGGAATTTATAAATCTTTTGTTAATATTTAAAGGAGATTTGTCCAAAGTAAAGTTTTCCAATTTAGCATATTAAATTGGAATTGAATGGAATTCGATTTGGTAATAATCGAAGTGAACCTCTGTGGAGGAAGGGTGTTATTATATATGGAATTTAAAAGGCGTTACCGTTATTCCATTTATATTATCGGTTGGATATGGAAGTTCATACCGATTATATATATTGATCTGTTTTCCATGAAGATTCCATTATTAATGGAATGAGATTTTGGGTTTATCGTGAGTGGTGTTTTAAATGACATTAGTTCTTTAACCCAGTTAAAGATAAGATTTATTTCTTAACTTTGAATAATCATTAAGTAATGATTTTTGGAAATTAAAACTGAGTTGGAGTTTTAATGAATCTTTAAATAGATTAAAAAGGTGAATTTGATAATTGAAATTATCAAATTCAAGAAATGATCGAGAATGGAATATCACTAGTTTTGCTCCAGGCGATAGTTAAATCTTTAATTAGATTTGAACGTGAAATGGTAATTGAATTTACCGATAACACCGTGGTGTTAGATATGAAGTATTACCAGTTTTACTTCATGGGATGAATAGGTTGGGATTGGGAAATTAGTGATTACTTCGGTAAGGTTAGTTAATCCCAACTAGTTTGGATAAACCATAATTTGATTTGAATTGAAATCCAAAAGAAGAATAAAGAATAAATTTAAAGAATTTATCTTTGATAAAATTAATGGGAACCTTTCGCTAAGGAAAGAATATTTGAATAAAGGGATATTCTGGATTGGAATGAGACATATGTTGTGTTTTTATAGCACTAGTTTATTATATACACGAGTTATTCAGAAAGACCGGGTTTATCCCATTCTGAATAACTGATTCGACGATGTGTCGAGGATGAAGACGGTGGTTGAAGACCGGAAGTCTTCACATCGTTTAGATGATTACTGATGTCTTGATTGGGCTGTACACCCAAGATAAGGTAATAAGTGATGATCGTCCAGACGTACTTGGAGATCGAACGGATATGCGAGGGCCTCTCTTCTATATTGGACATATGGGACGAGGAATAAGGTGCCTCCGGTTTCGTTCAGATCCAGAACGAACTTGTAAATGGATGTGTGTCTGGCATCGGATTTCATTCTGTGTGATTGATAGACATCGGTTGCATAGCGTGAATTGCCTGTGTGGTATGCTGAGATGCAAATGATCAAGGCTTTTGTTGAAAAGCAGAGTCTTGTGGTTGATGATCAAAGCACGACTTTGATATAGCATAGATTTGTGTAGCGTTGATTCGCGAGCCTCACACCCCGATGTGAACTAGAAACGGAAGAGGACATCAGGGAGGGCATGCGTTTCCTTCTAGCTAGGAGTGGTGTCAGCGTTTTGCAAGCCCTGACGTTTTACTTATGTGGATGATGGATAGTGAGGCGCCTCGGTTATATCGGTCGTTCCGGGGCCGATGGTTTGGTCGGGATATGACCAGTTTATGCCCCATAGGGCGGGGAAACGCAGTGCTCAGGCATTTTAATCCGCTACGTGTGGACCGGCCCTAACGATCCAAGGTGCAGTTGCGGCTGTTCCTGAGACACGGGCTAGAGCGTCTTGAAGTGGTAAGAACGATCCCTTGCCTTAGTTCACAGACAGAAATCCAACTTCCAATACGTGACATTTCGGTTTTATTTGTAAAGCCTAGTATGGCGACATAGTGGGATGGGGCATTCATGCCGTCTATGATTGATACATTTATATTCGAAGTTGTTTTCGACACTATACACTTATAGTAATAATAAAATATGAAATTTCACGTACCAAGCATTTTTGGCTATTATAAGGTAAAAACTCTATCCTTCGGCTTGCGTTGCATTGTGTGATGGGACCTGAGTCTTATAATAGCTTCATTGTTCTTTATTTAGCATTGTGTTGTTTGTTTATGCACTGGTATTCTTGGGGGTAAACCCGTTCCGTGCTATACGGCGTTGTCCCTTGATTTACCTAACTTTAAAATAAAGATTGATAACTGTTTTAGTTCTCACACCAGTCACATGACTGACCTGGAGTTTATTGTTTTAACCTAAACTCTGGGTGCCCCTATTTTCCACACAGGCAACTAGTAGTTTTGGTTTTATAGATTTATATTCACAGGATCTTGATTTACAGCTGGAATGATATTCGGAAAGCTCTATATCCGTATATTCTTTTCAATTTTTTTTGTATTATTTTTCCGCTGCATTGTAACTTGTAAATCTCTGATATTTAGTGAATGTGTAATATTTATTCATACTCTGTATATTCTTGTATTCTGATGAAATTGTTGTAATAAGAAATGAAATGTTCTTCTGTTTGTGTTCTAATTTGTCATGTTCTCAAGGCAATCCGGGCTTTCCTTCACGGGGAAGTTCGGGTTGTTATAAATTTGTATATATTTATTTAAATGAATGGATTTCTTTGAATTTTTTAGGAAGGCAGTGGTCATTCTTTTTCAATTGAAGCTTTGTTTTCGGATTTACAAGGGAATGGGAAGTTGCGGTTTTATAAAGACGAATACTTCAGCATTAAGGAATTTAGGTCTGCATATGGTACATAGGTAGGTGATAGGTTAAGTACAAAATATTTAATTTTGATTTTAAATTAGTACGATTTTATATAAAGGGATTTTTATTATATTTAAACATATTCTAATTTGATTTCGAGCTTGTCCATTTAAATATCTCGGGGTCCATTACTTGAAATCACAAACCTCTATTTTAACGTAACGACTGACGTTTCAATGTTATAATGCTATTCTAAACTACATTGAATAGATTCTGAAATTTAGTTCGAACGTATATATAAAATAACTATATTAAATCGATATATCATAATTAACAGAAATAATGAATTCCTTGATAATATATTATTATCATCATTTATATTAAAATAGAATTTATATTTATCATCCAAATCATTTCGATTCAGTTTTATATATTTGATAATATATTTGCAAGTTGATCATTTATATTTATCATTCAATTATATTTGTTTTCGTAAATTCAATATACTCAAAAATAAATCGTAGACTGATTATTAAATTAATAAATTCCATATATAAATCCATTTATATCATCAACTCAACATTTAAAATAAATTTAAATGTTTAAAATTAATCGACCAAAAATCCGGGTCGTTACAATCCTTAAGCACACCAAAAACACGGTCATAATCAAAAAGGTTAATTCAAACCTAATTAACTAAGCCTTTTCCTTAATCTCATACTTATTTTTGAGGGTGGCATTTAATTATTTTTTAGGGTGGCATTTCATAAGGGTTTCTCAAAACTCAAATCATAAGACCAATACATTTCCTCCTTGTAGGTTACCAATCCAATTCCGCTCTTAACTTCCAATTCCTATGTATGACAAATCACTAAGTTTTGTAAGAACCCGTAACTTCCCCGTGAAGGAAAGAGCGGATACTTTGAGAACAACACACATCGGAACGCAGACGGAAGAAAATTTCATTGTTATTACAACAATTCCATCAGATACAAGAATATACAGAGTATAAATGAATAAATTACATTCGACAAATATCAGAGATTGAAATTACATTAAAATACATCGTAGCAGAAAATAATACAAAACACAACTGAAAGTGATACACGGATACAGAGCTTTCCGAGCATCGTTCCAGCTATAAACCAGGTTCCTGTGAATATAAATCTGCAAAACCAAAACTACTAGCTGCCCGTGTCGAAAATAGGGGCACCCAGAGTTTAGGTTAAAACAATAAACTCCAGGTCAGTCATGTGACTGGTGTGAGAACTAAAACAGTTATTAATATTGGTTTTAAAGTTTGATAAATTAAGGGACCACGCCGTATAACACGGAACGGGTTTCCTCCCAAGAATACCAGTGCATAAAACAAACAGCGCAATGCTAAATAAAGAAAAATGAAGCTGTTATAAGACCCAGGTCCCATCACACAATGCAACGCAAGCCGGAGGATAGGGTTTTTACCTTATAACAGCCAAAGCATGCTTGAAACGTTAAAAACCCATTATTGATACTATTATAAGTGTATAGTGTCAAAACAATTTCAATCATAAAATATAAATCATAGACGGCATAAGCGCCCCATCCCACTATGTCGCCATACTAGGCTCTACAAATAAAACCGAATTATCACGTATTGGAAATTGGATTCCATCATGAGTCGAGGAAAGGGGCAATCTCCTCTCCGATTCGAGACACTCTAGCAAATGCCTCAGGACCCCACTATGATCCTTTGGAACCTCCAAGGCCGGTCCTCTCTTACTTTTGAGGATTAGTTATTCCTGAACACACGTTTCCCGGTCCTTACAGACCTATATCTGAGGCGTCTCTTATCCAACAACCACACAGGTGAAAAGTATATAATGTCAGGGCTGGTAGGTCACTGACACCACCATAGCTAGAAAGAAACGTCGTGCACTCCTTGGGTCCGTATCCCATTTTTGACTCATACCGAGGTGTGAGGCTCGCGAATTCACGTTATACACAAAGCTACGCCACACAGGCCGTGCTTTGATCATCAACCACAAGACTTTTCTTTTCAACAGAAGCCTTGATCAATTGCCACTTACGCGTGCCATACTAGCAATTCATGCCATGCGACTGATGTCCATCGATATACAACCTCTGAGCTCGTACGTCTCAGAGAAGGGCGTTAAGCAAGAGAATAAATTCTCCGCCGCTAAACAGATGTATATTTAATAGAGATCAATCAACACAGAATAAAATCCAATGTCAGACACACAATCAATTTACAAGTTCGTCCTGGGTCTGAACGAAACCATAGGCACTTTCCTCGCATATCCATCCATCTCCAAGTACGTCTAGACGATCACCAACCGTTTCCCTCATCTTGGGTGTACAGCCCAATCGAGATCGTCAGTAATCACCCAAACGATGTGAAGACTTCCGGTCTTCAACCTCCGTTTTCATCTTCGACATCTCGTCGAATCGGTTATTCAGAATGGGTATAAACCCGGCCTTTCTGAATAACCCACGTATATGATAAACAAATGTTACACAAACACAACAAACGCCTCATTCCAATTCAGAATATTCTTTTATTCACCAAAATCACATTCTTAGGGAAAGGTTCCCATTAATTTTATCCAAGATAAATTCTTATAAATTTATTCTTTAATCTTCCTTTGGATATCATTTCAAACTAGTCGGGATTAGCGAACCACACCGAAGTAATTATTTGTTTTATTTCCCAATCCCAACCTATTCATCCCCTGGAGCAAAACTGGTGGTACTCCATTCTCGATCACCTTTCAGATTTGATAATTTAAATTATCAATTCACATTTCAATCTAATTAAAGATTCATTAAAATTCCACTTAGTTTTAATCTTCTCAAAAATCAACATCCTGCCTTTAACTGGGTTAAAGAACCAATGCCATATAAAACATGATTCACGATAAACCCAAATCACATTTGATATTAAATACAAGGCTCTGAATAGAAAATATACCGGCTTATATTCAATATCAAATTCTGAAACAAACAAATATCGTATTGAAAATAACGATATAAAATATATCTTTCAAATTCCCATAACAGTATCTGTATAGTCACGAAATCCAATATCGAAATATTCCAAAGACAATTTCGATTCAGATCCACTTCCCCTTTATATATATTGGAAATTCTGGTTATTTTCAAAACCGATTCAAATTCAATTTATTCATTTCAAAAATAAATTGATTTTAATTCTAGTTCAAAACTGGTTCATTTCGATAAAAATCTATTTTTATCCTTTCAAATATGGAGTTTTTCATCCCAGTTCTTTCCAATTCACATATTATGATTTTACACAAATTATTAATATTTTTAATAATTTTATCAAGGCCCGTACGGTCGATTTCCATCAACGGCCATCGAACTGCACTTACAGCGACCTTTTTCAAATTTGATTTGGACATAATTCCAAATCCAACCGTTAGATTTCAAATTTCAAATATTCATTAGAAAGCTTTTTTCGATACGAACCCAACGGTTCCGATTTTAGGATAATCCGGCGGTCGGATCTCCCGTAACGTCGATTCAAAGTCAATGGTCGAAATTCACGAACTGTCGCGGCGCGGCGCGTTCTATTCAGGCCATTATATATATAATATATATATTATATATATTTCGTCGATTTCCTTTTAAAACGTATTTTATAAATCGTTTTAACTTCGTTTTCAAAACCATTTCAACACTATTTCAATTTCTAATCAAAATTGAATATTTCAAATCATTACTATATAAATGATAATATTTTCAAAACGTTATATTTTGAAATCACTACCTTTTCAATATTCATTATAAAAACGAATATAATCGATATAAATATCGTTCACGTCAAAATGGCGCAACTCTAATCAACACGGCTTTATATATTTCAATAATTTCGTTATTCTATTCAACAAATGAATATTTATTCTATTCAACACATGAATCTATATTTCTTTCAACACACGACCAATCTCAACACATGAGTACTGTCAACACACGACTATTTTTGTTATGTAAAATATTTTATAAAACTATGGTATCTATCGTTTGATTTTCAATCAGACTCCACCGTGAAGTAGTTCTAATATTAAATATGATAAATATGTAAATTTTATTATTAAAATATTTTACTCAACACATGAATAGTTTCAACACATGAACATTATCAACACATGACTATTTTTATATTCAACATATGAATTTTCTTTTATAATATTCATTATTTTCCCGATTGGAATGAGGCCCAATCAATCACCATATAATGTTAATTATATGGATTCCATACAACACATGTATATAATAGCAATGATAAACAATCAACCATCATCCAAAGTGCACCACACAACTGCATAAGCATCAAATATAAATAATTAACGCTTACACAGCCTGTCGACCAATCGATCGACATACAATTAAATAATTGTGATTAGTGTACGTCAAATATCATCCCAACACCCGTGTGGGGTTTCAAATCAACAAACACAGATTTTTATTTGTGCAGTTGGGCGATGTGTAAAATTTATCATCCCAATCAATATTAGTCAAATCAGTGTATATAAACAAATCGGCCGATTTGTTTATAAATATTTATTTATTTACTTTCACATTAAAAATTATATTTTTAGCGATAAAATATTTTTAACTATATAAATATTTTATTTCCTTTCAACACAAGAATATTTTATTATTCAATCATTCCACAACACAATCAATTTTCACAACACATCAATCAAACAAACAAGCCGTCCATGGTCTGTGGACGACGGGTGTCGGGTGCTGCTAAGCACCGTCTGCATCCTAGTATATATATATAACTAGAAAAAGAAATTTAGAGTGAGAAGCTCTCACCAAAGCTATCCCAACTCCACGACTCTTCTTATGTAGGGAATCATTGCCGTTCTCGCCTTTTGTCACTTTCGTTGCCCGTAGCCACTACATACATAAAAATCACATTTTTATATTGTTGCTATGTATATAAAAATCACATTTTTATAATCACGCTATATGGATAAAAATTCTATTTTTACATCGCTACTATATATATAAAAATTCTATTTTTACATCGGTAGTATATAGATAAAAATTCTATTTTTACAACGGTGCTATACACATAAAAATTCTATTTTTACAACGGTGCTATATAGATAAAAATTCTATTTTTACAACGGTGCTATATAGATAAAAATTCTATTTTTATTACGCTATTCTCTACATAATGGTTTCGCCTTTTCATATATAAAGATTTCGCCTTTTCAAATATAAAGATTTTGCCTTTTCAAATATAAAGATTTCGCCTTTTCAAATATAAAGATTTCGCCTTTTCAAATATAAAGATTTCGCCTTTACTATCTATATAATATAAAAATCGTATTTTTATACTTTCTATACTATAAAAAATCATATCTTTACAGTGCTACTACTATAAAGATCACATCTTTATGACTCTACATTATATAAAATCATATTTCTATTCTTCTAAAAATATAAAAATCATATTTTTAACCTTTACGTTATATAAAAATCAAACTTTTCACTCGCTATTTAGATTTTTAAAAATCATGACTTTCATATTTAAAAATCGCTTCTTTATCTCTTTTAAAAATCCCTCCTTTCTCGAATTAAAAATCTCGACTTTTCTTTTTGATGATAAAAATCAAATCTCTACTTAAATATAAAATTCCTAGCCTTTCATATATATATATATATATATAAACAGATTTTTATTGGTTAAATAACCTAAAATAAAACTGAAATAAAAATAAAATAAATAAGAAAACAAAATAAAACTTACCGATTAAAGAAGGGGGAGGGGTTTCTGACGCGAGGCAAGGGGAAGGGGGAGGTCGGGGCGAGGCTCGGGGGGTGCGGGTTTAAATCGAAGGAGGTAGAGGATGGGGAGAAGCAGAGGCGCAGGGGGAGGGTGTGGTCGGAGTGGGTGGTGTGGCGTTTGATGTGGGCCAGGGGGGCTGCGCAGTGGGGCTCGATTGGGGGAAATCGAGGAGGAGAGGAAGAAGAGGTAGCGGAGCGGTGGAAGGGGAAAAGAAGAAGAAGGGGAGGGGGAAGGAAGAAGCGGTGGCGGCGTTCAACCAGGAGGGGCCGCGATGGAAGCGGCGGCGGCGGTTTCCCCCTGTCCCCCGCTCCACTTTCTTTCTTTTTTCTTTTCGATTTTTGATTTTTAACGGGGGGGGGGGGGGAGGGGGGCCTGAGTGATGTAAGGAGAGAGTTTTATTTTTTAATTTATTTAATTATTTAATTTCAAAAAGTTGACTTTTTCATTTGACCTCTAAACGAGGCTCACCGCCTGTCATCCATAGCGTTTCACCCCCATTCCGAACACAATGGGATATGTACCATAAGCTGATTCGACAGTTTCGATCAGTTTCCGTCGAATTTAAAATATAACTCTATATATTCAATTTGAACGCATATTTCAATTTACTGGGGCAACATACAGTCTCTAAAAATTACAGAAAAATAATTTCTAGATTCGTATTGACAATACGGTCCTAAAAAACTAGTTTCGTCGAATTCTGAGACTGTTAGAAAAATGGCCATTTTCCAGTCGATTAAAATCAACTAAAACTGGTCAAACGCGTTTTCCTTTGCCACGCTCACATATTGATTCGAAAAATTATGAAATTTGGAATCTAGCAATAACTTGACATCACGGACCCAACAAAAGTGGTTTCGTCGAAATCCGAGGTCGTTTGCAAAATTTCCATTTTTAACGGCCTGAATTCCATAACGACTATTCAGAATTTCAACTGGGCGTATATTTTGATTCCCGCTATGAAATCTCAATTTTCCGGATTCGTTGGAAAGATATTCTCAAATAGATCCTATTATTTTTGGTTTCACTAAAATCCGGTTTATTTTGCACCCGGTATGTTCAATTGAATTTTGAAATCGAATTATCGAACTACCGCGCCATTTTCAATTCTATTTATAATTATATATAATTATTTATATTCTAACGACGACGTATATAAATATATACGTTCGATTCTATTCAAAATAAATTTCTCGTTGATATTATTTAAAATAATTCATTTTAAATATTCAAAATTCACTAAAATTGCCAAAATAAAAATTTTAAATTGGCTCGCATTTCCGGGTTGTTACAATCTCCCCCACTTATAACTTTTCTTCCCCGAAAAGGAACAAAGTCGAAAGTGGTTTCATTAATTAACTCTACGTTCGGTCTGGCTTCCATTCTCCAACTTTTCAGTTTCTGAGAATTTTCAAATTCTTTAAAAATTTGGCTAACACCCGGAATTTTCGAAAAATTTCGCCATAACCTCCTTTGTACGGGGAGAGGTTTGGAAATTTATTGGGCCGTATTAGGTACCCAATAAATCCTAATAAGCATACACATATTTATAGTGATATATTCTGGTGTTTACAGGGGAGCGTGTATTGATAATAACTCCAGAGAATAAATTCTCATCACCCTGTCAAAGCCTGAGGGAGTGTGTATTTTAAATGCTCCAGAGGATAAATCCTCGTCACCTCGTCCCGTGTGGGAAATAAATAGTCCATGTGCCGTATCTAATAACTAGAGAGATGTGATTATTGTCAACTCTAGACCCATGTGGGTTTTTTTATTAACCTGGCAATTTTATCGTTACAATTTAAATAGTCCATATCAGTCATCAGTTCAACCTGTAAAATATAGTCATCGCCATACAAGCCTCTCGCTCGTATGGTAAATCTTCCACCTCGTCACACAAGCTCCAAATGCTTATATGGTATATGATGAAGTATGCCTATCTTCCAGAAGTATGCCATGTAATGTAGTTCAAAATTAATTGTTGCTATCCTATGGCGATGTTTATTATTTCACACAGAATAACCAGCACTACGCATCCAATGGCATTCACAGGAGTTGATATAATAATATTTCGCATCCAACTCATTAAGGTTTACCTATTTGTCGGGCACGCAAATAAAATCTTTACTCAACAGCTATCCAATTTCCTGTTCAAACATATATAATGCACAAGTATATATTTCTAACTATTTTCTTATCAGTTCAATGTGTGATTTAATTGAATAAATTTGTTCTGGTTTTTATTGATGATATTCTAATCTTCTCTAAATCAAAGGCCGAAAAGGAACATAACAATGGAAGCCGAAAAGGAACGAAGCCGAAAGTTGTTTAACAAATCAACTCAACTTCCATTATTTTGACTACGGCTTAAGTTCTTCAACTTTTCAGTTTCTAAGAACTTTTCAAATTTTTCAAAAATTTGGCTAACACCCTAAATTTTCAAAAAATTTCGCCATAATCTCTCCTACACCGGGAGCAACGGGAAAATCCCGAAATTGCCATACAGGCCCTCTGATCTCAAAAAGAAAAAGAAAAAGCCAAGCGGCTAGCCAATCGGCTCATAAAATCATCATCACCCAAACAAAACAGTAAATTATGGTAAACATGTACCTATTTGTCGGGCAAACAAATTTTATTCTTCTGCTCTAGCCTCCTTGCTAT
The DNA here is from genome assembly GCA_030737875.1 of Allium sativum. Lineage (NCBI taxonomy): Eukaryota > Viridiplantae > Streptophyta > Magnoliopsida > Asparagales > Amaryllidaceae > Allium > Allium sativum. Next base: position 236,628,886 of record CM060919.1, read on the forward strand.
GACCTGTTCAATGTAAGTACATGTATATGCAAGCAAATGCGACCCATTTTCAATACAATTCAATATTTGGTTCAATTAGGCTAAATGGTTCAAAATTATCAAACAAATAAACAAACAACACAAACATCGATCAATTAGTGAATTAGAGTTTCAAATTCATAATTTTGATACATATACAGAAAATCATGTTTTTGATGCCAAATCACAACAAATAAATCTATCTATATAAGTTTTGGTTCTCACACCAGCCTAATGGAAATATATAGAAATCACACCTTCGATACACGAACATAAACATTGGTGATGGAGCTCCATCATCAAAATCATCTCCGAGCGACTAGAGTGTAATCCTATATCTATCCAGTGTATTAAAACTTCGAATATACATTCATGACGCGTATATACAAAACCTTTATATATTGGATTGTCCATATTCAATACAAATAAAATATTCAAATACGTATAAAATGATTTAAATTTCAAAACAAAATTTGTTTTCATTTGAAAAATATACTCTTCACACTCGTTCTAGGATACTACTGATCCTATCTCTAACGAGTCATTCTAATTGGGTATTACTAACCCAATATCTGATGAATTCTTTCGTATGGTTCTAATGTCTTGTTCTCGAGTTCTGTAAACCAAAGCTCTGATACCAACTGTAAGAACCCGTAACTTCCCCGTAAAGGAAAGAGCGGATACTTTGAGAACAACACACATCGGAACGCAGACGGAAGAAAATTTCATTGTTATTACAACAATTCCATCAGATACAAGAATATACAGAGTATAAATGAATAAATTACATTCGACAAATATCAGAGGTTGAAATTACATTTAAATACATCGCAGCAGAAAATAATACAAAACACAACTGAAAGTGATACATGGATACAGAGCTTTCCGAGCATCGTTCCAGCTGTAAACCAAGTTCCTGTGAATATAAATCTGCAAAACCAAAACTACTAGCCGCCCGTGTCGAAAATAGGGGCACCCATTGTTTAGTTTAAAACAATAAACTCCTGGTTAGTCATGTGACTGGTGTGAGAACTAAAACAGTTATTAATATTGGTTTTAAAGTTCGGTAAATCAAGGGACCACGCCGTATAACACGGAACGGGTTTCCTCCCAAGAATACCAGTGCATAAAACAAACAGGGCAATGCTAAATAAAGAAAAATGAAGCTGTTATAAGACCCAAGTCCCATCACACAATGCAACGCAAGCCGGAGGATAGGGTTTTTACCTTATAACAGCCAAAGCATGCTTGATACGTTAAAAACACATTATTTGATACTATTATAAGTGTATAGTGTCAAAACAATTTCAATCATAAATATAAATCATAGACGGCATAAGCGCCGCATCCCACTATGTCGCCATACTAGGCTCTACAAATAAAACCGAACTATCACGTATTGGAAATTGGATTCCATCATGAGTCGAGGCAAGGGGCGAGGTCCTCTCCGATTCGAGACACTCTAGCAAATGCCTCAGGACCCCACTATGATCCTTTGGAACCTCCAAGGCTGGTCCTCTCTTACTTTTGAGGATTAGTTATTCCTGAACACATGTTTCCCGGTCCTTACAGACCTATATCCGTGGCGCCTCGTGTCCAACAACCACAAGGGTGAAAAGTATATAAATGTCAGGGCTGGTAGGTCACTGACACCATCATAGCTAGAAAGAAACGTCGTGCACTCCTTTGATCCGTATCCCGTTTTTGACTCATACCGAGGTGTGAGGCTCGCGAATTCACGTTATACACAAAGCTACGCCACACAGGCTGTGCTTTGATCATCAACCACAAGACTTTGCTTTTCAACAGAAGCCTTGATCAATTGCCACTTAGGCGTGCCATACTGGCAATTCATGTCATGCGACTGATGTCCATCGATATACAACCTCTGAGCTCGTACGTCTCAGAGAAGGGCGTTAAGCAAGAGAATAAATTCTCCGCCGCCAAACAGATGTATATTTAATAGAGATCAATCAACACAGAATAAAATCCAATGTCAGACACACAATCCATTTACAAGTTCGTCCTGGGTCTGAACGAAACCGGAGGCACTTTCCTCGCATATCCATCCATCTCCAAGTACGTCTAGACGATAACCAACCGTTTCCCTCATCTTGGGTGTACAGCCCAATCGAGATCGTCAGTAATCACCAAAACGATGTGAAGACTTCCGGTCTTCAACCTCCGTCTTCATCTTCGACATCTCGTCGAATCGGTTATTCAGAATGGGTATAAACCCGGCCTTTCTGAATAACCCACGTATATGATAAACAAATGTTACACAAACACAACAAACGCCTCATTCCAATTCAGAATATTCTTTTATTCACCAAAATCACATTCTTAGGGAAAGGTTCCCATTAATTTTATCCAAGATAAATTCTTCCAAATTTATTCTTTAATCTTCCTTTGGATATCATTTCAAACTAGTCGGGATTAGCGAACCACACCGAAGTCATTATTTGTTTTATTTCCCAATCCCAACCTATTCATCCCCTGGAGCAAAACCGGTGGTACTCCATTCTCGATCACCTTTCAGATTTGATAATTTAAATTATCAGTTCACATTTCAATCTAATTAAAGATTCATTAAAACTCCACTTAGTTTTAATTTTCTCAAAAATCAACATCCTGCCTTTAACTGGGTTAAAGAACCAATGCCATATAAAACACGATTCACGATAAACCCAAATCACATTTGATATTAAATACAAGGCTCTGAATAGAAAATATACCGGCTTATATTCAATATCAAATTCTGAAAACAACAAATATCGTATTGGAAATAACGATATAAAATATATCTTTCAAATTCCCATAACAATATCTGTATAGTCACGAAATCCAATATCGAAATATTCCAAAGACAATTTCGATTCAGATCCACTTCCACTTTATATATATTGGAAATTCTGGTTATTTTCAAAACCGATTCAAATTCAATTTATTCATTTCAAAAATAAATTGATTTTAATTCTAGTTCAAAACTAGTTCATTTCGATAAAAATCTATTTTTATCCTTTCAAATATGGAGTTTTTCATCCCAGTTCTTTCCAATTCACATATTATGATTTTACACAAATTATTAATATTTTTAATAATTTTATCAAGGCCCGTACAGTCGATTTCCATCAACGGCCATCGAACTGCACTTACAGTGACCTTTTTCAAATTTGATTTGGACATAATTCCAAATCCAACCGTTAGATTTCAAATTTCAAATATTCATTAGAAAGCTTTTTTTCGATACAAACCCAACGGTTCCGATTTTAGGAGAATCCGACGGTCGGATCTCCCGTAACGTCGATTCGAAGTCAATGGTCGAAATTCACGAACTGCCACGGCGCGGCGCGTTCTATTCAGGCCATTATATATATAATACATATATATATATGTATTATATATATATTTCGTCGATTTCCTTTTAAAACGTATTTTATAAATCGTTTTAACTTCGTTTTCAAAACCATTTCAACACTATTTCAATTTCTAATCAAAATTGAATATTTCATATCATTACTATATAAATGATAATATTTTCAAAACGTTATATTTTGAAATCACTACCTTTTCAATATTCATTATAAAAACGAATATAATCGATATAAATATCGTTCACGTCTAAATGGCGCAACTCTAATCAACACGGCTTTATATATTTCAATAATTTTGTTATTCTATTCAACAAATGAATATTTATTCTATTCAACACATGAATCTATATTTCTTTCAACACACGACCAATCTCAACACATGAGTACTGTCAACACACGACTATTTTTGTTATGTAAAATATTTTTTAAAACTATGGTATCTATCGTTTGATTTTCAATCAGACTCCACCATGAAGTAGTTCTAATCTTAAATATGATAAATATGTAAATTTTATTATTAAAATATTTTACTCAACACATGAATAGTTTCAACACATGAACATCGTCAAAACATGACTATTTTTATATTCAACACATGAATTTTCCTTTATAATATTCATTATTTTCCCGATTGGGCCCAATCAATCACCATATAATGTTAATTATATGGATTCCATACAACACATGTATATATTAGCAATGATAAACAATCAACCATCATCCAAAGTGCACCACACAACTGCATAAGCATCAAATATAAATAATTAACGCTTACACAGCCTGTCGACCAATCGATCGACATACAATTAAATAATTGGGATTAGTGTACGTCAAATATCACCCCAACACCCGTGTGGGGTTTCAAATCAACAAACACAGATTTTTATTTGTGCAGTTGGGCGATGTGTAAAATTTATCATCCCAATCAATATTAGTCAAATCAGTGTATATAAACAAATCGGCCGATTTGTTTATAAATATTTATTTATTCACTTTCACATTAAAAACTATATTTTTAACGATAAAATATTTTTAACTATATAAATATTTTATTTCCTTTCAACACAAGAATATTTTATTATTCAATCATTCCACAACACAATCAATTTTCACAACACATCAATCAAACAAACAAGCCGTCCATGGTCTGTGGACGACAGGTGTCGGGTGCTGCTAAGCACCGTCTGCATCCTAGTATATATATAATTAGAAAAAGAAATTTAGAGTGAGAAGCTCTCACCAAAGCTATCCCAACTCCAAGACTCTTCTTATGTAGGGAATCATTGCCGTTCTCGCCTTTTGTCACTTTCGTTGCTCGTAGCCACTACATACATAAAAATCACATTTTTATATTGTTGCTATGTATATAAAAATCACATTTTTATAATCACGCTATATGGATAAAAATTCTATTTTTACATCGCTACTATATAGATAAAAATTCTATTTTTACATCGGTACTATATAGATAAAAATTCTATTTTTACAACGGTGCTATATAGATAAAAATTCTATTTTTACAACGGTGCTATATAGATAAAAATTCTATTTTTACAATGGTGCTATATAGATAAAAATTCTATTTTTATCACGCTATTCTCTACATAATGGTTTCGCCTTTTCATATATAAAGATTTCGCCTTTTCAAATATAAAGATTTCGCCTTTTCAAATATAAAGATTTCGCCTTTTCAAATATAAAGATTTCGCCTTTTCAAATATAAAGATTTCGCCTTTACTATCTATATAATATAAAAATCATATTTTTATACTTTCTATACTATCAAAATCATATCCTTACAGTGCTACTACTATAAAGATCACATCTTTATAACTCTACATTATATAAAATCATATTTCTATTCTTCTAAAAATATAAAAATCATATTTTTAACCTTTACGTTATATAAAAATCAAACTTTTCACTCGCTATTTAGATTTTTAAAAATCATGACTTTCATATTTAAAAATCGCTTCTTTATCTCTTTTAAAAATCCCTCCTTTCTCGAATTAAAAATCTCGACTTTTCTTTTTGATGATAAAAATCAAATCTCTACTTAAATATAAAATTCCTAACCTTTCATATATATATATATATATATATATATATATATAAACATATTTTTATTGGTTAAATAACCTAAAATAAAACTGAAATAAAAATAAAATAAATAAGAAAACAAAATAAAACTTACCGATTAAAGAAGGGGGAGGGGTTTGCACTGACGCGAGGCAAGGGGAAGGTCGGGGCGAGGCTCAGGGGGGGTGTGGGTTTAAATTGAAGGAGGTAGAGGACAGGGAGAAGCGGAGGCGCAGGGGGAGGGTGTGGTCGGAGTGGGTGGCGTGGCGTTTGATGTGGGCCAGGGGGGCTGCGCGGTGGGGCTCGATTGGGGGAAATTGAGGAGGAGAGGAAGAAGAGGTAGCGGAGCGGTGGAAGGGGAAAAGAAGAAGAAGGGGAGGGGGAAGGAAGAAGCGGCGGCGTTCAACCAGGGGGGGCCGCGATGGAGGCGGCGGCGGCGGTTTCCCCCCCTTCGCCCGCTCCTCTTTCTTTTTTTTTCTTTTCGATTTTTGATTTTTAACGGGGGGGGGGGGGGGGGGGCTGGGTGATGTGAGGAGAGAGTTTTATTTTTTAATTTATTTAATTATTTAATTTCAAAAAGTTGACTTCTCATTTGACCTCTAAACGAGGCCCACCGCCTGTCCTCCATAGCGTTTCACCCCCATTCCGAACACAATGGGATATGTACCATATGCTTATTCGACCGTTTCGATCAGTTTCCGTCGAATTTAAAATATAACTCTATATATTTAATTTGAACGCATATTTCAATTTACTGGGGCCACATACAGTCTCTAAAAATTACAGAAAAATAATTTCTTGCTACGTATTGACGATACGGTCCTAACAAAACTAGTTTCGTTGAATTCTGAGACCGTTAGAAAAATGGCCATTTTCCAGTCGATTAAAATCAACTAAAACTGGTCAAACGCGTTTTCCTTTGCCACGCTCACATATTGATTCGAAAAATTATGAAATTTGGAATCTAGCAATAACTTGACATCACGGACCCAACAAAAGTGGTTTCGTCGAAATCCGAGGTCGTTTGCAAAATTTCCATTTTTAAGGGCCTGAATTCCATAGCGACTATTCAGAATTTTCAACTGGGCGTATCTTTTGATTCCCGCTATGAAATCTCAATTTTCCGGATTCGTTGGAAAGATATTCTCAAATAGATCCTATTATTTTTGGTTTCACTAAAATCCGGTTTATTTTGCACCCGGTATGTTCAATTGAATTTTGAAATCGAATTATCGAACTACCGCGCCATTTTCAATTCTATTTATAATTATATATAATTATTTATATTCTAACGACGACGTATATAAATATATACGTTCGATTCTATTCAAAATAAATTTCTCGTTGATATTATTTAAAATAATTCATTTTAAATATTCAAAATTCGCTAAAATTGCCAAAATAAAAATTTTAAATTGGCTCGCATTTCCGGGTTGTTACAAGTTTAGTATCCGCATGAAGTTCTCTCTCTTACTCATTTATCTTGAATAAGGGTTTTGAATCCCAACATCACAAACATCAACAACGATTAATTTCTCATATCATGTTATAGCCTTATCTAATCAATGCGGGGGAACCACTAGCGACCGCAACATAAAATTATTCTTTAGGAAGTTTTCCCTTACAATCAAACAGTTTAAAAATGTTGAGGTTTTATTACCTTTTTCTGAACCCTTAAGATGCCAAACCGTTTCTTAAAGTCTTCTGCTTCCCTTTTTCTTATAAATGTGGTCCATTTTCAAAACCGGACCCTTCCATAAATAACTACTTATTTCCTTCAAGCTCCTTTAAGTTTGAAAATATATCAATTTTCTCCAAATCCAATTATCCTTTGAATCAATCCCTGAAATTCTCTTTTCATCTTATTAATTACAAATATATTGCCCACTAAATTTGCAATTAATATCCATGAGTCTTATTTTTAAAATCGTGAATTACGGCAAGTTATGTTATATTATATATACACTAATCGCTAGATATAGATTTAACGCACTAATTTCCTAGACTAAACTTTCTACGACAACCTAGTTCACAAACAACCCTTAATTCTTGAAATACTATACTTCGTCATCTTTGCAAATATAAACTTCTAGGACTAATACTAGGATTTCCAAATTGGGTTGTTTAATTATCCTTACCTAGTCCTATAGTCTAATTCTAACTTATACGAATTTTTACCCTTGTTTATTCCAGAGTTATTTCCTTATTATTCCCAAACTTGCAAATTTCAAAAATAGGTGTTTAATGCATTATTAAAACTTGAGGCATTAATATTTTTGCAAAGACTTTAATGCTTAAAGTACCCAATGTCATTACATGTTTTGAAATAAAACATCCTTTATTTTAAAATGTTACAATTAAAATTTAGACACCACTTTCTCAAATCCTTACTAAATATTAAAAATACAAGAGTGGGACAACAACAATTTTGAATGCTAGCCTTTACACTTTTCAAGATGGCAATTATAACCTTAAAAAATAAGTGCTCATTTTATAGGACCTTAATTAATTCCCAAAATTGAATTTGGCGGCAATTATGGCCCTTAGATTGCCTAATGACATTTACTGCTAAACATTTCAAAAAATATATTATTACTCCGCAAAATATGCTTTTGAAACATTACTCACAGTTTATGTATCTTTTAATAATAAAGTCTAATATCCCTTTTGACAATAAATTTTTAATAACTTCTTTATTTCTAGCAAAACGTCTCAATCAAATATGAAATTCTAACGTTTTACATATATCTATTGCAAGATCTTTTTACAATATTAGGAGTAAAATATCCTTCCTTATTCTAATTCCCATCTTTTATTAGCATTTTGGATGTTAGTCTTTAACGTCTCCAAAAATAACAATTTTGAAATAATCGTTTGTTACCATTTGGAAATGAGATTTTAATCCTCTCAACATCAGATTAATTAGCAATAATTCTTCTAACACATCCACATCTATTTTTTTCAATTTATTCTATTACTTTCAAATATATTTAAAAACATTAGACTACATTCGTTTTAGCACTAAAGTTAATGCTTTTAGTGTCATACTTGCATATTCTCATAAAATTTCCCATATATAATGAATTTTGAAAGTCCTTAATGAACATAACCATTCATTACCCTTTTATTTACAACATGAAAGGCCTTTCAAAAATTAATTTAATGGTCGCAAATAAATTTCAATTTTAATAAATTCTTTATAGTAGTCTTTTATCCTTTATTCTACTCCAATATCACTACTTTCTCATATACTTCTTTTTATACGAGCTTCTTATTATTTCAATTCTATCTAGTTTAGTTACATGAATTTACCAACTATTCTCTTTTAATTATGTATAACTATGACGTTTATCTTACCAAGTTTATGTGTTTTGTCTTCTTTCTCCTTTTAAATTTAACATCAATTTATTACACAATCTATACAAGAGTATTTTTAAGGGTCGTATTTGAAAATGTTTACCATTATTCTTTAATTAAGGAATTCATCTTCTGTTTTACTTAAAGTTTAAGATTATAGTTTATCTAACAGAAGAAACAACAATTTTTTTAATTCTTGACATTCCTAATTGTTGCCACTATAAATGTCCTTCATGCCATTTTATCTATTAAACAAAGCTCACTCTTATGGACATTTAAAAATTGAATATTTATACCTTCGCATAAGTGGCCTTAATTACTTCTTTAATTTTTTCTGATATCCTTCTTCTTGTCGACCATTTAATTCTCTTTCGAACTTCGAAATTCCATTAATTGCTAATGCATAAGTTTTGTCCTATTTAATAAGGGTATTTTCCACTTTTTCCTAAAACCCTCACATCTTTAGGTTATGGACGTTAATTTGTCCTATTCCAAATTTTTACTACTTATTTCTCTCTTATCTCTTCCATAAATGATAATTAGATCACTAATTTGTTCCCATTAACTGCCTATTAAATTAGGGAGTTTCTTTCCACTTTCCAACTTTTTAGTTCTAACATCCCTTAGGTTCTTATTGGCTTCCAAATCGATTCGGGAACTACTGAATCACTGCATAACTTCTAGGAATTCTCTAGAAATTAAGGTTAATCCTTTCCTAGAAGGACCTAAAGACTATATTTCCAAAGATATGTGTACTTTAAATATATATATATATGTATACACATATATATATATACTTATATGTATTAAAACTTTTGAAAATCCTTTTTCGAAATAACGAGTACGCCTCTCATTCGTATGTATTTCCCCATAATCGGGTAATCTATGCTCTGATACCAACTGTAATAACCCGTCTGTAATGGGCCTAAATTTCAACCCAAAAAGGCCAATCTAAACTTAGAGCCATTCTAGACGGATTGTTGGTTCCTATAAGAAATTGGTATAACAGATATAAAAGAGCATACTAAAGAGAAATCAAAATCTCACATAGGAGAAGGGATAAAATATAATAACTTAAAATAGATGTACCTTTAATTCTCAACCATTATAAATGTCACTTACAATGGATCTCATGCAATAATAGGTGCATCAACGTTAATTATCCCAGTATAATAATACTACCAAAATGCCCAATAGCTATGGATCCTCCATCTTAGACTCCATCTCTAAGGTATCACTGATTTAAGAGTCCCCATCTACTGTCATGTTTATACGTTAAGAGGAGGTAGGTCAGAAGATAAAGTTCTGGTGAATGAAAATAACATGTATTTAAAGACTGTAACGACCCGTATTTTCCGCCTATTTATTTGGTTTATTTTAATTATTTAAAATATTGGGTTGAATTTAAATAATCAAATTTAATGATTATATTTGGAATATATTATTTATAAATAATAAAATAATAATTTAATTTCCAGAATATTGGAAAATATGGAATTTGAAATATATTGTGACCAGGCAGTTTAAAGTGGTCAAATATTGTCTATAGTGAAATTATATCAACGATTCGTTTAGAAACGACGACGAAATGTATATAGTTTAAAATTTAATTAAATAACGAGCTGCAGCGGCGCGGCAGTTCGCGTTTTGGCGTTTTGAACTTCAATTGGTCGTACCGGGTTCAAAGTAAGTCAGATTTTCTCGAAACAAGAAACGTCGGGACCGGCTTGACGATATCTTTCCAATGACAGAGGAAAATCGAGTTTTCGTCGTGTAGATTTTGTTTTATGTCCAAATCAAATTCTCAGAAAAACAGCGCCAGGAATTTCCTTTAATATATAACGCTGCATTTATATAAAATAATGGTTTTTAAATATTTTGAGCATCGATTTGGCTTGGAATTCAACCCGGGTTATTTTTCCTTGGTAGTGTGTCAAATTCTGGTCGGGTATGATCAACTGCAATATTTTGATATTATTATATTGAAGTACTTTAAAATTGATTTATTTTAATTCAAATCGGCCAGTTCAAAAGGGACATTTTTCAAACGACCTCTGTTTTCGACGAAACAAATTTTATTGGGACCGCAACAGTAAATTATTACTAGGTTTCAATTTACACGCAAAAAGGTGTTATTCTGTGAGCGTGGCAAAATAAAAACGACCATTTGAACGTGAACGAGCGCCATTAGAGCAAACGAACTCAGAATTCGACGAAACAAGTTTCGTTAGGACCGTATCGTCAAATTATACTATGTCGTCCAGTCGCGTCTCGAACGGGGTTTGTATGCGAGCGCAGCAGCGAATAAACGATGTTTGAAATAGCGATAGGTACGAAATAAAAATCGTTAGTCAGCGTCACTCGTCAAATCAACTTAAAATATATTTTCCCTACACTATATAAACCCCTATGATCAAAAATGGCCAGCCCATTCCATTATTCATCATGTAATTTTGCAATAAAGCCCCTCTTTACAAAATCAATTGTATCTTCTAATCCGTGAGGGTTTTGCTATGGCAACCAAAGAGGAAGTTGTAGATCGGCTCGTCCTCTACCTACTGTAAAAAGTTGGGTGAGTTTCGTCAACTGTGGTGGCCGGAATCGGTGTTAAACCGTGGAAAATCACTTTCGTTTTCAGTCCAAATTGAGGAGCTATGGTTGATTTGAGGTACGGGGACCTTAGGGCTTTCGTAAAGGGAAGAAAGACCTTCGATTTGGAGGTGGTTTCAAGGCTTCTAGTGGTCTGTGGAGAGAGAAGAAGGAGGATGAACGTGGATGTTGGTTTTTGGGTTGTTTCTTCTTGTGGTGGTCGGTTCTTGGGTGATTCCGACGGATTTGGGGGTTGGGGCCGTCGCGGACCAGGGGGAAATGGAGCTGGGTGGTGGCGTTGTTCGATTGGCGGTGGTCCGGTTGGCCAACTTAAGGCGTGGCGGCGGCGAAAGGGAGATGAACGATTTCCGTTCAGGGCTGAATTTCACGGCGGTCGTTGGGTTTCAGGCCATGGTGGTTCCGGCGAGGGGGCGTCTGGGTGGTGGCTTCACGACGGTGGCTTTTGGCCGGTCTCAGGTGGTCCACGGCAGCGTTAGGAGGTGCTTGATGGTGATGAGGTCAAACGTGATACAGGCGATCGGGTTTTTCTGGGTTGAGAGGTTTAAAACGCATTTGTCTTAGTTAAGGATGACGTTGCAGCCTAGTCAGCAGGTAATTAAGGTAAGCTTTTAATTAATTAATAATTTAGTTATTATAAAAATCATATAATCTATTCAAACGTAAATCGGCCATAACTTTCGCATACATTGACGGATTTCAGCGAAACTGGATCCGTTGGGATCGCAGGGACGAGACTTATCCGATGGCACTGACTAGGATTCATTCCGACACAGTTGAAAATTCAGCTAATTTTGAACGGTCGTACCAATTTAAATGCAACAAACGCGTCAACCGTCGACCAGAACAAACTCTGGTGAGTTAATTCTCACACCTTCTGGAACTATGTGATGTGGTAAATTCATATTAAAATATAATTTACCTTTAAAAATATAAATTGGTTGATTGGTTGTTGTTGATTGCTATGGTTGATTGGATGTTGTTAATTAGATTTAATCGATCATATGAAATTATTTCATATATTGTTATGAAATGTATAACGAGATGTGATGCAGGGCAGAACAGGTTGGAGGGATCCAACCGAATTCCTCAAATATTTTATCTGTTATTTGTTTGCTTATATCGTTGATATTTGAACTGATTGAACCCTATATGGTAGAAAACCTGTTTGAGTGTGATGGTTGAGTAAATATTTCCCGTGTTGTGTTTAAAATCAACCGACAGAGTTGATTGGGTAATTGGCAGTGAATGGCCTAAAAGATGTTATTTTAGTCGTCGTTCTACCGTCCGGTAAATCGACGCTAGTTTTAAAGTTATAAATTATTTTATAACTGGATTAAAGTCTTCAAGTATTTTATTTAAGTAATTAAATTAGAAATTTATAAATAAATATTTTAGTCAAGTTTATAAAAGGATTATTTAAAAGATTTGAGTAGCAGAATCGTATGATGTATAATCCAAGTTTTCAAAAGAGATTTGAAAATGATATTTTTAAGTGAATGGGTAGTTTTAAATAAGATTTCTCTTAATTATTAAACTGAGTAAAGAAAATTCATTAATGAAATTTGTAAGGTAATAGTAAATAGGTTAGTAAGTAATTGAAATGTGTTAATGGTTTTTAAGCGAAATCTAAGTTAAGTGAAAGGATAGTAAATAGTTGGTTATAAAGGAATCAAAGTGAGTTTTTAAAGGGGTTTAAACCAAATTGGTGACTTAAATGTTAAGGAATTGAATTAAGCAAACTCTGGAATTGAAATAAGGAATTTAACGAGAAGGAAAATGCATAAGTATTGTTTTGTATATTAAAAAGAATTTTGGAATTAAAACCCAAGTAAAAAGGGTCGTAGACTAAAGCGATAACTTTGGAAAGTTAAAGGATTGTTTAAACGAAACATTTTGATTGAAATAAGGATTTCAAAAGTTAGTGAAGATAAATATAGTAATTTTGGGTAAAAGTTTGTAAATGGATTTTTATAATAAAATCCAAGGTAAAAAGGCTTTATCGTAGAGAAGGCGGTAAACAGATTCTAGTTATCACCCAAGATAAGTTTTATTATCAGGATTTCCGAATAAATGGGAGTAGATTATTGGATGTGGGATTTTATAAGTGAAACTGTGGTTGAAGAAAAAGGTGGTATTACTAGTAAAGACTTACTTAATTAAACAAATTAAGTAAAAAGGTTATATCGAAAAGTGGATTTCAAATATAAGAAATGGTTTGTGAAATCAGATTGGAATCAAGATAGTAAACAAGATATTTATGAGGGTTTAAGTTACAAACTGATATTATTCTGAGATAAGGACGTTGGCGATCAAGGTCTGAGAGGTAAATAAAATACCCCAACTTGAACGGCTTCATTTTTATCGAGGAATGGTATTGGTTTGAAACGAGTAAAAGATGTTGATATTGGTGTGATATTACATACGAGAGTTGAACACTAATGCGAGATTTGGAATATAAAAATGATATTGCAATATTAGTTCAAAGTGAATAAGAATATTTGATTTTTAATTATGTAATTTAACGTTTGATTTATCAAATCAGAAAAGGGGGAAAATTGATCTATACTATTAAGTAGATACATGTATGTATATCGTGAGATGCTCGAGTATATAGAAATAAGAATATTGTTTTCAAATTATATTGAAGATTTGTTATTCAATTAGAGTTGAGCGAATATAGTATTTGAGGTAGAGTTAGTCAAACATAGTTTTTTTAGGAAAAGTCGCCATGGTGTACGACTGCTAGCGTAATTCGCAGGGTTGCGGATAGCCTACGGCGGTCGGATGTTTCCTGAGGGAATCAGGCGTAACCATTGTGATCGCTGCGATCTACAGTAAAGTGAATGGAGTTAAGTTAAGAATTAGAGATAATCGATCAAAGTAAATCAGTCGGAGTTAATCAAGTTAGTCAAGTTAGAGTTAAGTCGAATATTAGAGTTGATTAACAAGTTTGTCAAATATATTTTAAAAGGCCAGGTATTGCCAAGTACTGAATCAGTAACTCAGTTTATTCACACCTTTGTTATTTGATAGTTAAAACACCGACTATCAAACCAGACCAATACGGTTGTTGGTATGGAAAGACCGGGATCGAATGTATATTCGAAAACCATTCCGACCAACAAATACGTGAAGAAGATCAGAAGATGATCGAGATGGAGCTTTAAAGACCGAGGATCTTCATAAGCGGAAGAACCGCTAATAATCTTTGGTTAGCTCCCAGAGATAAACTGTGGTTCTGTCGTGGTTGGAATCCACGGGTTGCAAGGACTTCTCGCTACTGATCCTTGGGGTGATTCCTATATAAGATGCAGTAGGAGAGTACCTTCGGTTCATCCTGTTCCTGGTGACTTGTATGGACGGATGTCTGATAGAGTATTTCCAAAGGAATTACATGAGTTGATTTCTCCAAACATACCCTAGTTGATGGCGGAGAAATGGTTATTCTCTAGCCAAATAAACTAGAGTATTTTTGGTGGACGTCAATCAAGTGTGATCTGGCGGATCTGACGATGTAGCATTCAAAGTTAATGGTGGCCAGATGTTTTAAAGGAATTCTAGCCTCAAGCCTCATCAACCGGGAAATGACAAAAATCAGGCAGGCAGCATGGCTATGTGGGTCGCTCCCATTAGGATGTATGATCACCTATCTAGAGAAATTCCTCTTGCTTCTTAAATCTATGTTCGATGTTGTCCCTTTTCGGACAGGCGGTTGCTGATCCCAACCGTCGGTGATATACATTCGATACACTCAAGCGAAATGAGTGGTCGGTCATGTGTGGGCCGGGTTGCAAGACGTTCTTCTTGAACCCAGTGTATTCTCCTCTAGAGATACACGATCGGAAGGTGGTTCCATACCTTGTCAAGTTGGAATCCAATATCCAATAAGTGCCCGCGGTTTTCGATTGTATACTATATATGGGGAGCGTGAGATGCAAGCGTTCCTCTAGATTGTTATTTACTTGTATTTAGACATTATGATAATATCAGAGCAAGCTATGATTTCAAAAATGTTTTGGGTTATAGTAAGGTAAAAACCGTCCGTGTTTATGTGTGGGCTGGTCTTACTATTATCCTTTGATTTCATAAAAGATTTTCCAAAGTTAAACAAGTTGTGTGTGTGCTGTGAATTTATCACTGATAGTATTCCAGACTGACCCGGTGTATTTTGTTTTAAATCAAATGTGCTCGGGTCAGACCGAGTATGTTCCAGGTTAGGTTTCGCTTGAGGTTCAGATGCTGGAAGCAGTCGGCTTCACCACTAGTTATATAAAGTTATTTCCGCTGTGTTTGATATCTGTTAAACTCTGATGATTGGTATGTATATACAGTTTCTTTTGTATAAAAAGATTTGTTATATCATATTTTATTCGTTCCGCTGTGAGTTTCTGATGTGTTCTTCTTCTTTCTTCTATTCTAATACTTCTTTCTTTCTATTCTCACCCTCTAAATTCTTTCTCATGACAATCCAGTGTTTTCGATGCTTGAATAGTCGACATGGTGATTTTATGTCGATTTTCGGGGTCGAAAAACCGCTGGGTCGCTACAAAGACTATACTTTATATTTGGCAGGCTAAATATTTCAAAGTATGTCTACGTAAACACACAAGCATGCACACACAAAGAGTATATTTTAATTAATGAGGTGGACATCTGAATCAATCGCTTAAGACCTTCATAAACATATTTAGGGTGGATCAACGATCACTTAAGACCCAACGAGGTGGACATTCTTGGTCACGTATGGCCCATTCTAATGTATTTATTAAGGGTGGATTCCTATGATCTCTTAAGACCCTAAGGCGGACCATAGCCACTTAAGATCCAGTTTTATCATGTCACGTTATAAATATTTATATTCTCAGAAGTAATATGAGAAGTAGTATCTGGCAAATTAGTACCGGTTTAGGGTAGGCCTTCATATTGCCATTTCAGACCCCTTCGGCGGACGCCTCATGTTACTACTTAACTGATATCACAGTAGTAGACCTATGCCACTTAAGACTTCTCTTCGATAGTGGTTAATAAATTGCATGCAACGTCCAACATATAACTAACCCGTCCCTAGGTTGGCCCATACATAGCTCCTAAAGGAAGTGGATATTCCGGTAAAGTACCCTACTCTGCTATCGTCGTGACTAGACAACTTTAGAGAAGGAGGACCCATAAACCACTTCAAATCTAATAAGGGAGGGTCCCATGACTTTGGCCCAAACCAAGGAATATACCTTCGGAACAGACCTAGTCCTAACCACTTAAGCCCAAACTAGATATGAAGAAAGTCATCCACGTAAGACCTTCTCAAAGCGAGTAGTAATCCTATCTATACACACACATAATAGGTGTATATATACACATTAAACCTATCACGTTAAACCAACTACTTGTAGATGCTGGATTTGTCGGTTGGTTCCGGGCAGACTTCTACTACAAGCGGACTTAACCTCGTGCCATAGTGTACTAAACTTGATTACACATTACACCCAGACCTTTCAAATTAGCCAGACTCACTTGTGGTTGTTGGATTTGTCGGTTGGTTCCGAGCAGACCTCTACCACAAATGACGACTAACCTCATGTTTGTGTGTCATTATTTAATATATATATATATATATATAAGTCATTTATACACACATAAAAGTAAAAAGTTCCTATGGGGACATTAAAATTCAAATCCTTTCCTAACGTATTTAATATGCAATTATTATGTTTATTTCTGATTACGCTATATAAATATAATATAATTTAATAATCGCTGTAAACACTAATTACCATTCGAATTATGAAACGTCCTAATGGTGAATTTTTGTCAATCCTATTCACATATAGGAAGTCCAATTCCCATAACAGAATACTCAATTCATGACATAATTAATAGCAAGTAGTAAATGGGAAAAATATCAGCAATAATCATTCAAACTTGTATTCTGGGCTTGCTGGAATTATTTAAACAATGAAAGAGAAATAGGAATTTATATACATATATACACATAGAGATTCAAATATAAACACATGTACGCATATGAACCTCTGTTTGAACCAAAATTGCCATTTTGTATGTTCGCACATAAAAATGTCTATATTTAATTACTACAGATCTAAATACATTAGCTCTATTTAAAAAAGAGAGTTAAACCTATTCAAATTCTACAATTAAATAAAATCTTAACATTTTTATATTACAAAATTTTTGTTTGTGATTTACATTGAAATGGACAAATCCAACCAAACAAAAGCATAACCACCAAATCATTTCTCAAACATTGCTAAATAAATCACAAACCCAAAATATTGGTTGACAAACTTCGTCTAAAAAATAAAGATGGGAGATTTGGGGGGTTCTAATTGAGATACTATCGTGAAAACCCAAATGCCCTAAGCATATAGATTTATATAAAATTTAAAATATACGGAAAAGTCTAAATAAGTCTTATTTCCACTCACAGTGATTAACTATATGGAATTGACACAAATCTGATGATGTTTTACTTTTATATTTGAAACTTCATATGAATGCGAACTCCAATTCTGTACTAGTCTATATATAATAATTAAATAATAAGAATTCTTATATAAATTTAAAATTACATATTCAAATCTATACTAAATCTTAAAAGAAAAGTGACTAGAAAAGAATATGGATTAGCAGGTTTTTAGAAGAAAACCTAATATACTTCTTCTGGAATTCAATGACAAAATGGAGGCTATAGGATGGAGAAGATTAGGTTTAAAGGGGGTGGAATGGAGTGCCATTTATAGATGTGTGTGAAAATAATAGCCGTAGGATTAATAAGACTTAATCCTAACAGTTAACTATAAATATATCACTCCAAAACCTAACCCAAGCCCACCCTCACCACGCTCTGCCTGCACCAAGCGGTTGACCACTCTTTGAGAAGCGGTCGACCCCTTGGTATCTGAAAAAGGCAGTGAATTTGCTTAATTGATTGGTGGGTTATTTTAATTAAATGTTCCTTTATTACATTGATTACCTTGATTGATTTGATTGATTTCTTTCCTTGTTTTCAAATCTTTGTCCCCTCTTACATGTAAACATATGCATACAGATTCAAACTTCATGGAATATTATTTTTAGCTAATTAATATATATTCACATTCCATATATTTATTCCAGTCTTTATGCGCAAACTATTTTGCGATAACTTAATTAACATTTCTTTATTTATGTATTTCTGAATTAATTCTTTGTCCCCCACTACTTATCCATACGTTTCAATTTCAAATTCCTTAGGGGAATATTCTTTTATTCCAATTCATTTGTTATTATCCCCTAGATATTTATTTATTTTATTTATTCAAATGTTTGCATGTATATATTTACTGTACGATTTAATTTAATTACAATTTCTTTATACGAACACCATTTTCAACATAATTTTTTTGGCAAGGCGGACGATGTTAGGTAGATCCCTACTACTTAATTAATGCACCGGAGAAAGGAAAAAAATACAACACAAACAAGACCACCTAGAAACTCGGTACCTCAATCACAAGAATACGAGAGAAAAAACACATATTTACAACATAGAAGATTTAAACATATCAGCTAAGAATTTTCAGAATTCCTGGGTCAAAAGTGAAGGTGAGTAGCTTCAGACCATTCCTTAACTCCATCTTAACTCCTTTCCTTAACTTCTCACTGCTTTTTTCCTTTAAAGGATTGAAAAGCCTTGTTTCCTTTCTCTCTAACTTACAGTTACAAACTTTTTGAGAGTAAAGTTAAGTAATCTTCCTCAGCTTCTCTTTCTGCTAGTAAGTTTCTCAAGATTTCTCCATTCAGCTGCATAGTTTTGACTTGCACCATTTCTTCTAATAATGCACATTATTTCTACCCATATAGGGTATACACTGCTGCATTTGAAAAACAAATGCTCCAGGGATTCATTTTGCACTTCACACATAAAACATTTCAAGTTAGATTGTATTCCTCTTCTGCTTAACTTATCCTTGGTTAGAACAGCTTTATGTATTACTTTCCATAGCATCATGTTCTCTTTATTAATATTATCTTTAAGCCAAATTCTCCTACCATTTGCATTTAACCAAAAAATCATAATCAACAAGTTTGTTGAACATAACTTTTATAGCGAATGGTTTTTCATATTTTCCCCAGCAAGTGAAATCAGTTTCATTTGAACTAACCTTTAAGCTTCCTACACGTCTCCAAAACTCATTAATTCTTAGCATAGGAAAACTTGGAGACATATTACATTTTTGTGAATTAGCTGTCTAACTTTATAGCTTATGCATAACCCAGAAATATCAATTTCAAGGTTAGAAAGTTCTCTGCTGAGTATAAGGCCCTTCTCAATCCAGGGACCATGCCACAAATTAAAGTCAGAATTGGCCTTAACATTATATTTGAAAAAGGGATAATATCTGCTCTGAGTTTGAATATACTTCTCCATGTCCAACTTATTTTTTGAGGCTAATTCATAGTCCAAAAATCTTTGAGTTTAATGATATGTTTACAAGGCCAGTCAATCCAAACACTCTCTCTTTTGCACAAGAAACTGTCAATATATTATACATGAAAACGTATCATAATTTTGTCATGAACACAAATATAATATTTTCGTGGATAAATTAAGAGATAAATTCTTCATTTTCCAAAATTCTATTTTCTGATGTCTTACGTCTATCGTTTATTTAACTTATCATTGTTTAATTATCTGGTCTACTATATATATTTTTATGACAAAAATAGAATAAGCATTTTTTACTAGTCATTAACAAGTTTTAAAGTAAAACCTTAAAATGGTTATCATTTTTGAGAAGCGTTAATAAATATAAGTCTTAAAAAGAAAAGTCATCTCGCTCTTATTTTAGAACACAATGCTTTCAAAACTTCGAAAAATTTGAAAAAGGCATTTAATTCCTATTTGTAACATTCTGAAATAAAGGAATTCTAATTAAAGAATGCTTTATTTGGATAAATAAGAAAATAAGAAGCATTTGTAGAAGAGTTACATTTTGAAAAGAAATGAAAATTTAATACTTTAGATTTTAATATGACTTTAAATTGCAAATTTTTGGAATTCATTACATTTTAGTGAGTTCTTCAAACATACATATATATAACATGTAACAATAACATGTAAATGTATTTGTTTTGTGTCACTACTGAGATTATACATTTACAAAAGAAATAAATTTGAAGTAAATAAGGATGTTTTCTTAAAACAAAGCATATATTGATACTTAGTTCAGTAAGCATTAAATTCTTCACAAAAAATTATGTTTGGAGGAAAAAGGAAGAAAATGATCTTTTTGGGTTTTGATGAAATACTAAACACTTATTTTTGAATGTATGCAAGTTTTAATAATAATAATGACCTAAGCAATGGTCTTAAAAACATATTTATTTTGTGTAACTGCTAAAAATTTATTTTATAAATATAACCCTGGAGTAAATAAGGGTAGCAAATTAGGTGAGTTAGAATTAGGTTCTAAGACTATGTAAGAATAAGTTGTATAACTTAATATGAAAATTTTAGTGCAGTTCCAAAGATTTATATTGGAAAAGTAGGTGAAATATATGGATTTCCATAATCAAGGTTTGATTGTAAGCTAGGTTGCCCTAGATAGTTTAGTTTAGAAATTATTACATTTAACAACGTATCTAGCAATTAATAATATATAGGTATAGCTTAACTTACATAATTTACGATATTTGAATTTAGGATTTATGGATATTAATAAGAGAATTCTTAGGGACTAATTTGAAGGGCGTTTAAATCGAGGAAATGAATGTACCTTCAAACTTGAAAGAAATTGAAAAATAATTTAATTTGGAGAAATTAATATTCTCAAGGAGGTTAAAGAAATTGAGAAAGGGGTTGTTAAATGGTCGAAAGTTCGACTATTATGTATGCTAAATAAGATTATGGATGAACAACATCCTTGAGAAAAAGAAATTTGAGGAGGATAAAAAGTATTGGAATGGAATGATAAGTTTGGAATAAAGGATTGAGACATCAATGCCATTTACATAACTAATTGTAAGTGATGACTTTCAAAAATATTTTCTAAGGTTTGAGATTTTAATCACTAGTAGTCTCCTATGATGATGGGAAGATGATATAAAGTGGTGAAAGTAATGTATCCCTATTTGTGCTTATGTGATTTGGGATTTAAAACCACTTAGCAAGTTTATTATGAATATGAGAATTTTACGGGGACACCCGATTAGCAGTTAATTACATTTAGAAATTGGAAATTAAGAAGGGAATCATGTTTGCAGCCCGTGATGAGGAAACATCTTAAAACACAAGGTTTGGGGATATCATTGAAGAAGTTTAGCTTTAAAGAATGCCATCCCCAAGAATAAGAACTTAAAACATGAAATTACGGAATAAGCTTAAATATTGGATTTGCTTATATTAGCCTTTTTTATTTGAATATGGTCATATTTTGGTTTGCTTAAGGATATTTAATTGATTTTTAAAATTTTCCCTTTTGTCATTTTTCATAAAAAGATTATATTTTAAATTATAAGGAATGTACATTAAATATAAGGGTGTGATTTTTAATTTTATGTGTTTGCACGTAGATTATACTATCCATTCAAAATAAAACAATATCCATTCCTTGTAATTTTAAATATGTTAACCTTATTGCTCGGACAGATTAATGGAAATTATAGCAAAAGACCTTTTATTAGAATTTAAATTCCAGCAAATTAGAGCATAGGAAAATATTTTAGTTAGTAGTATAGACTATGACATTAGTTAGCTATATTTAGAAATTTGGATTTAGGAAATTGTTGAATTTTAAGGTCACACCTTATTTGAAGAATGACGGGCAAACTAGAGAGATAGCCAGAGCTTTGAGGGTGAAAGTAAAAGTTTGCATCTTGAATCTTTTAGACAATATGAATTATATTTATCTTTAGGATTAGCACAGTACTTTTTATGGTCGGGGTAACACTCTTGAAGTATTTCAAGGACGCTATTTGAATCACCAAAGTGTTGGTGGAAAAGCATCAATAAATTTTACTCAAACCAAACTTTTGATTAGACTTAGAAAGTATAAATTGAATTGGTAGCTTGTGAAGGTTAGAAAGTCAACATTATATTTTGGGTTCTCCCATATTAGGGAAATAAAAGATATTTTTTGATAAGATCTTATGACATTTTATACTTTTATATTTGATAAGACACCTTTACACTATGATAAATTTAGGTTGGGCCTAATCAAGAAA
Source organism: Allium sativum (assembly GCA_030737875.1). Taxonomy (NCBI): domain Eukaryota; kingdom Viridiplantae; phylum Streptophyta; class Magnoliopsida; order Asparagales; family Amaryllidaceae; genus Allium; species Allium sativum. The sequence goes on from CM060919.1 coordinate 236,651,547, forward strand.
TGGGGACAAAGACAATACCTTTGGCGTCTCACGCTACCACAGGTATGTGGAGCAGGGAATTTCAAGGCTCTACAATATTAGTTAGATTGGTTCGAGTATGTTAGGGAGGAGTTTCGAAGGAAGGAATGAAAATTTTAAATTTTAAAGTCCTCGAAAATTTTAGCATTTTATGGTTGCTATATTATATGGTAGGAATTGTTTGCAACATAAATGCACCGAGCATTCATGTAGAAATTACATGCATATTAGGGTATTCTGCATATATACAACATCACATATTGCACTTTCACATTAAAACTGAGCCCACTTTAGCAAATCTACAGTGTATAATCACATAAGTAATAGTTGTTTTATGGATGCTTATTAATAACTTTGGTGTATAACATGTTTGTTAGAGCAAGTTGTTTTTTTCTGCCCTTTGGAAAGATTTCGGAACATAATCTCTTTTTTTGGCGAGAATGTAACATCCCGTAAAATAAACCCTAAATAGACATAGGCGATTAAATTAAATATTAACAATGATAAACAATAATAAAATCATAAAATATTAATGGGCTAAAAATTTTTTTGGGTAATTGAGAATTGGAACTTGAAAGAATTAACATTGTATTCGTAGCGAGATTCTAGTCCATTTTCATATTTTATTTGCTCAAAACGGAGCCCGGACGAAGAAGTTATTAGTAAAACAACTTATACGTAAATTGTATACACACAAGGATTGAAATTCAAACTGGATGAATATAAATATGAAATAAAACAATATACTGACTGGCATGATGGAATATTCCTTGAAGATTTGAAATTGTGTGTATATATACATATGCACGAGGGGACAAGAATAGATAGAAAACGGAAAGAATGAATGTAATTAATAATGTAATAGATAAAAAAAACTTTTCAGGAGAATTAAATTCTCCCTCCCTTTTTTTAAGGGGGTCGACCTCCTCTTTGAGATGGCTCAACTTGGGGTCGACCGCCTCTTAGTAAGGGTGTCGACCGCCCTTAAGAGAAGAGGGTGGAGATGGCTTGTTTTGTTAGGGGTTTTTATATTGTTTTTCTTAAACGGATCATTCAGATTTTATATAAGTAATGCTATGGCCAACATACACACTAGAAACTATAAAAAGACCCTCAGCCTCTCACATAAACCCTACATTTGTCTTCTTCTATGCCTCCATTCTATCTCCCTGCTATTTTTCTGAATTCCATAAATAGGTTAGGTTTCTTCTTTCGTCTAACCTACATTATGCCTCCTCTAAATCTAAATTCTTATATATAAATTCTGGAATTAAACATAATATATATATATATGAGATTCTAATTTTGATTCTCGTATATATATTTAAGAGGATCTGGTGTACGTTAATTCGAAAGGCTCAATCCAGATTTGTTGTATTCTATACTGAATGCACTATTCTTCTCTTCCTATCTCTGTGAGTGGAGACTACATTAGTTTTCTATTCTCTATGTTATATAGTGTGGATTTGGATTGTTATGCCAAAAGGGATTTAGATTTGCACAAAAAAATTATATAAACGAATCCTCCAAATCTCTTATAATTTGTGGAAATAGTCAACCAGTTGATGTAAATTGGATTTCAGTTATTAATGTGATAAAAGATAGGCTTTTGTGTGGTGTGCACTTTCTAATAATGGTCGGATTCACTCCTTGTAAAATTATAAAAATTATAGATGAGTGTGCAAATGCTTAAGACTTGAGGATTATAGATTTAATAGGTTTATTCTTCTATTTTTAAAATAGAATTTGAATGTATTATATACAAGCCATTAACGTCTTAAGTTTATATGTATATATATGTATATATATATATGTATATATATATATGTATATATATATGTATATGTATATAAAAATCATATGAAAAGTGAAGCAATACCAAAAAGAAGATTTTACATATTGTACCTTCTCTTTCTTTTATTATTGAAATGATCTTTTAATCCCTTGTTACAAGTTTTTTATGTATATGCTGTTATTTCCCTCCTGTTAATTGAATGGGAATATACATGTGTATGCCATGTTAATGAAGTTAGGGAAATAAACTTGTTAATCTTATTTTGATGTTAGGATTGACATTTCAACGGCTTAAGACATTTCTTACATGTGCTTGATTTATGTTTTATTTACTACTATTTATAAGATAATTAACGTGTTTTGAGTGCGTATTGAATTCATAATGAGAGCATACTAAATACGTTAAATATGAAATTAAAATTATAAATGTTCCCATAGGAATTTTGTATGCGTATGAATTAATGGCTTTTATTAGTATTAATGACACATAGACACGAGGTTAATCCCAACTTATATTAGAAGCCTGCCCGGAACAGACCGGCATATCCAGCATTTATAAGTTAGTCGGTTAATGTGAGAGGGGTTAGTGTTATGGGCCATTATAATTATCACACAGGACACGAATTTAAGCCCAACCTGTAATAGAAGCTTACCCAGAACCCCCCGACAAATCCAGCATCTATAAGTGGTCGGTTTAATGTGAGATGTCGTGTGTGTGTGTGTGTGTGTGTGTGTGTTTGTGTGAAGTAAGCCTGCCTCGAGAGGGTATTAAGTGGTCGATTTACCTGGTTTGGTTATTAAGTGGTTAGGTCTAGGTCCATTATTAAGGTCTACTCCTTGGTTTAGGACCAAAGTCATAGGACCCGTCCTTATTAAGGTCATAGGTGGTCCTGGAGTCCTCCTTTCTCTTATAAAGTATTAAATAGTTCTAATTAAAATGTTAGACATGTGAGTAAGGTAGTTTTCCTAAAGTTTTCCTTTTCTTATCTAGGGTCTATATTAAGGCATATCCGTGGATGGACGGTATGAAAATTTCTAAGGAATGCTTGTCTAAGAGAAGTATTAAGTTACTAGGTGTTCACCTGTAATCACAACCAGATTGTAACGCGTGGGTTCGTTAGGAGGTTCATAAGTGGTGATAAATGCCTAATTAAAACCTCGTATCAAGTTGCTGATTACTATCTCTCGATTTACATTGAGAGCATGCTTAATAGTGATGATGATTTTAAGACAAGGCCTTAAGTGACTTTAGAGTAGTCTTCCTAATTAATATAAATGTGTTGCAGACATAATTTGATGGGTTTATACTGCCGAATATAGAAAATAGATAAACTTATGTGATATTTATTCACCAATACTTATTGTTTTGACTTTCCTCCTCTTAACATATAAACATGTTAGTAGGTAGGAAACACTTGATTGATGTAGTCATGGAGGCTGGATGCGACGAAGGAGGATCTATAGTTATTATTATCATTAGTATCATGTTTGATAGTCTTATTGTACCCTTGGGATATAATTATTATTATTGATGCACCCTTGTTGACAGTTGAGATATGATGTAATCAACATTTTTATGGGTTTTATTTAATTGTACATCTATTTTTTATTATTATATTTTACCCCTTCTGCTTTGCTAATATGAAATCATTGTTAGTTGGCTCTATTTATGTAGTTCTTATAAGAACCAACGATCCATTTAGAATGGCTCTAAGTTCGGTTGGGTCTTTTCTGGGATGGAATTTATCCCCGTTCCAGGCGGGTTGTTATAGGAACTAGAAATCTTGATTTAGGAGATGTTTAGAGCATTTCTGGATATAGGTTGGTTCTGGGTATAGATTATTTAGCCATATAGTTGGTTATCTTAGATTTTGACACTAATAGTAGAGTTTGACTGAGATTCTTATAACTTGAGGCTTATGAGATAAGAAAATTTGGAAGATAGATTAGTTAGCCATGTATGGGCTATTTTGATTGCAAGAAGAGAATGGCCAGGCTTGGACATGCAATGGGATAACCCTTGAGATTCTTACGACCCAAGGGGTTGGTTATGTTGATTTACCATATGTTTTTCACTAATGCATTTTTAGACGATACCGATTCACTTCTCGTCGTGTTATATTTCCCGTGCATTTGAAGAGGTTAAAAGATTACCTACTAGAGGAGATATTGATTTTGGGATGATAATGCTAAACCTGTAGCATTATTGTAACGACCCGCATTCTACGCATCATAGGATCGTAGGATATTTATTTCTTTCACATACGAAGTCGTATGGTCATGTAACATTGGGAGACGACTATTGTGGTCATTTCCCATGTTCATGATTTTTCCCGGTTTTTAAATGACCATTTTTCCCCTAGTTGGCACTGTTTTGGCCATAACTTTTGACTGGAAATGAATTTTGACCTGAAATCACTTCCATTGGCTTCGGATGATGGTTTCTCTTTCCGTAGAGTGGTCACATTAGCCAAACAGGCTTACCGTTTGGGAGATATGGCTGAAACAAGTTTCAGATGGTGAAAAACAGCTTAATTGGGCTTAACCGGGTGATTAACAGCTAAGCCCAAGGGGAATTTCGGGTTTAGAGGTATAGGAGGACTGATTAAGGTTAGGTTATCACTTTCATTTTAGTTTTGAGCCGCCACAAACCTTCTTGAGGCCTTAGTAATGGCTTCCATCCTCTAAAACCACTCCAAAACACATTTTTAGTGAAGATTAAGCCTAAACTACATCAAAACAAGGCCAAATAGCAACAAAGCAAGGTTGGAGCTGCTGCTATACATAGGAATTCGACCCAAACAGAGAATATTTCAGATTTGGTGATTTATTTTGTGGCCAAGGTGAGTGATAGCATCGTTTTGACACTAATTACAGTTAATTAAGGGTGATTAGTGAAGATTAGCGAATTTATACACCAATAAATTCTGGAAAAATGTTTAGAAATTCTTAAATAATATTTCATGCCTCTGTTATAAAATTTAGACGATTTGGTTAAGTTTTACTAAGTATGTGCTTAAACATGATTAAGAGGGACTATGGGAAAATATGAGGTTTTAGTCACCTTTTGATCCCTTTTGATTCATTTGAATTGTTGTTTGCTGTTTGTGGTTGCTATTACATGTTGCTATGACTCTATGGTATGTTTTATGATTGATTAGAATAGTTAAAATGCTCGAAAACGTCGTCGAATGGCGTAGAAAGCTCGCTGGAAAGTTGCAGAAATGTACAGGCTCCTAACCGGATCGGATCGGATGGGGGGCTCGGATCGGAAGTGTGAACTGGGCAAGAAACCCGACCCGAACTGGAGTTTGGCACATAAGAGACTTGGCAAAAAGGAAGACCGTTTACTTAGAGTTGGAGTGGACAGGGGGATCGGATCGGAACTATGGAGCAGGATCGGAGTAGGAGAGAGCGGATCGGATCGGAAGCATAATGGAGGCCAGATCGGATCGACTCACGAATGGGAGGCTACGACTGGAGCAAGGCGAAGGGATCGGATCGGATCGGAGTAGATGGAAAACGAGGGAGCTGATCGAAGAAGGAGCATGAACTCGAAGGAAGACAACAACCCGACCCGACCCGGAGGAGGACACCGACCTGACCCGAAGTGAAGTACTCGACCCGAACCGAATGGAAAGATGACAAGGAGGACCGACCCGAACCGACGAGGGTAATGACTACCGACCCGAACCGAATTCTAGAGCTACTACTGCACGACAATTCTTCTGAAGACCCACTCCAATTCGACCAAACCTGAGATGCAAAGGAAGTCCAAATGCGAAGTTAGAGCTCAAGATTCAGATGGGAATCAACGAGTTCGCTTCATGGTTGGGCTTTGCTGCGGGACGCGTGCCAAGGAGTTATCGACGTCTATAGCTTTGGACCACTATGGTAGGAGGTACGAAGGCGGATCCAGGGCCATTATGGCATCGGTAGGACCAAGGGCTACAACCAATGAAGTGGGTCATTGAAATGTTTGGTCATGACTCCATATGTTTAGCTTGGTCATAGCAGGGTTTCTACAAGTCGGGATTCGTCGTTACCTCAGTTTGTCTAGTGTTCCAAAGTGGTAGATATCGTACGCTTTACGCACTGAGTGAGAGATGTGAGGATGGTTGTTATGGATGATTTACTTGCTCTCATTGTGACATGCACACCCCACCCCCGTATTCTTACACTGTTTATTCTGGCACCTTGGAGTATTGTACGGTATGTGGTACTAACTCTTTGGTTGCAGGTCCAGGTTCAGGTATGGTTTAGTATACCTGTTATTATTCTGTTTAGATGTTTATCGCTCATACCAGGCTTTATGTCTGACCCAGAGTTTTATGTCTCCTCTTATTACTCTGGGTGCTCACACGAGCAGACTAGAGACAGGTTAGCTGGTGATGCACGGGTAGATGATCCGGAGACGAGCAGGAGGCTTCCACGTAATATATATATAGTATTCTCCCTGTGTTGTTGAAGATCACTGCTTGGGCATTGGTGGTGTATCTTCTATTTTGGCTTTCTGATGTTCAGAGACAGTAGATTTTGAAAAGTTGTAATAAGCTGTATTTGGTTTTCCGCTGCTTTGAGATTGATGTTGGTTTTAGTTATCAGCTTATGCACTGTCTCGTCTGTTTTATGTCAAGTACATTATTATTATTATATTTTATTCCATGCGCTGTGAGACATTCTACAGGTTCTTTGATTAGTTCATTCCCTTCTTTCCTTCCTCATGACGACCGTCTTGTGCTAGTCGGGCATGTGTACAGCGCACTTTTGGAGGAAATGCAGGCTGGTGCGAGGCGGGCCGTCACACTTGGTATCAGAGCTCTAGGTTGCGTAGTTAACCTAGGGGAGTTATCAGGGAGAGATAATATACGTATACGAGAGAGCGTATTTGTGATTACTTTGGTTTTTAAAAGCTACATATATACTATTAGTAGTATAAGAATGAAGTTGTACTGCACTGGCACCACTATGGAGTCGTTAATCATTTCCTTTTTCAGATTGACGATGAGCCGATATGTTAGAGGTACCAGTAGAGGGGCCAATAATGGGAATGCTGCTGACATGAGGACGATGTTTACTGACCTCATGAGAGAGATGCTTAGAGATGTACAGAGGGCAGCTCCCAATGGTGGAAATGGTGGTGGTCCAATAGTGCAGGCACCAAGAGTCGACTTCGCCAAGCTGAATAAGGATTATACTAGCCTTGGTGGGAAGCCGTTCCATGGAACGGAGTCGGCTACGGATGTTCAGGATTGGGTGGATAGTTGCGAACGTATCTTCGAGGATTTGGGTATCGAGGATGCGATGAAGAGAAAGCTAGCGTCCCGTCAGCTGCAAGGGCGGGCAATGAATTGGTGGAATGCTATAAAGGCAGCTACTCCCGAAGACCAGATTACTTGGGAGCAGTTTAAGGCTCGCTTTAGTGAGAAGTTCATTCCAGCTGCTCAGAAGTCAATGTTGTTTAAGAAATTCTTGGAGCTCAAGCAGAATGGCAGGGCTGTCTCGGAGTATATTGCTGAATTTGACACTTTGTCAAAATATGGGTTATCTCTTATAGATACTGCCGAGAAAAAGAATGAGAAATTCATAACTGGTTTGGATCAGTACTTGGGGGAAAAACTTATTAACCACATCGATGAGACGTTTGAATCGATTGTGGGGAAAGCGTTAAGGTCAGAAAGTCTCTACCCTAAGCCGAAGACTGAGGTTGCATCCGCAGATGAGCCAAAGCCACAAGCTAGTGGTGGAGGCAAAGGTGGTTCCCAGAATAAGAGAAAGCAGAATCAGGCTAAGGATGGCCAGAAGAAAAAGAATAAGCAAGATGTGGAGTGCTTCAGCTGTGGTAAGAAGGGCCATTATGCTAGTAATTGTCGGGCCATGCCAGCGGATAGGAAGTGCTTCAACTGTGGCCAAATGGGACATCACAAGGACAAGTGTCCACAGCCCCCTAAGGAAAAGCAAATGGTGAAAGCATATGCTCTTAATGCCATTCCTTCTTCGTCGAATGCCCCAACTGCGGCGGAGAAGGGAAAGAATGTCGTCATTCAAGGTTTGCTTTCTGTTTATGATGTTCCTGTTAGAGTTTTGTTTGATACCGGAGCTTCCAGTTCTTTCATATCTAGTGACCTGGTAGATAGGTTGGGATTGGAGCCCGAGATTGTCGATAGACCTTTAGTAGTGACGAACCCGATTGGTGGTTCGACTAGCCTTAGCATGATTTGTCGTAATGTGGTTCTATCGAGTCATGGTTGCATGTTTGTTTGTGATTGCTTTGTTTTGGGCTTTACTGGGTTTGGCATTATTTTGGGAGTAGATTGGCTCCAAAGATACGGGGTGGTGGTAGACTGTGAGGGCTTCTTAGTGACAGCTAGAGCGGATGATGGGCGGAGGATAGTGTTTGGTGGTCTACCCAGTAAGGGGGTATTGGCTAGTTTTCTAAACTCCCTCGACATTCCGCATAGTGAGTTGTCAGGTTTGCCCGTGGTTGGCCAGTATCCGGATGTTTTCGAAGAAGTGACCGGACTTCCACCACACCGAGAGATTGAGTTTCGTATTGATTTGGTAAAAGATGCCAGACCTATAGTGATGCCACTTCGTCGTATGGCACCAAGGGAGCAGCGAGAGCTCGGGGTGCAAGTCAGCGATCTTTTGAAGAAGGGATTTATCAGAAGGAGTGTTTCTGAATGGGGAGCACCAGTTGTGTTTGCTACCAAGGCGGACGGTTCCCTTCGTTTGTGTGTAGACTACCGCGAATTGAATAAAGTGACGAGGAAGAATAAGTATCCTCTACCGCGGATAGATGATTTGTTCGATCAGTTGAGTGGCGCGAGAATATTTTCTCAGTTGGATCTCGCGACAGGTTTTCATCAGCTTAGAGTGGAAGCTGAGAGTATAGCTAAAACGGCATTTCGAACGCCGTCTGGATTTTATGAATGGTTGGTTATGCCATTTGGGCTGACTAATGCCCCGGCATATTTTGTGGATCTTATGAATAGGGTATTCAGAGATCAGTTGAATAAGTCTGTCCTTGTGTTCGTTGATGATATTTTGGTCTATTCGAGGACAGAGGAAGAACACAAGGAACATTTAAGAGTAGCGATGGAGGTGTTGAGAAAACACCAATTGAAAGCAAAGTTTTCTAAGTGTCACTTCTGGAAGAGGGAAGTGAGGTTCTTGGGCCATGTTGTATCAGAGAACGGTATTGCCGTGGACCCAGCAAAGGTGGCTACGGTACAAGATTGGCCTACGCCCAAGAATGCAACGGATGTGAGAAGTTTCTTGGGATTAGCTGGATATTATTGTAAGTTTATCCAAGGTTTCTCCAAGTTAGCAGCACCATTGACCCAGTTGACCAAGAAGAATCAAGCTTTTATCTGGGATGAAAGGTGCGAGAATGCATTCAAGAGTCTAAAGGACAAGTTGACAAGCGCACCAGTGTTAGTCATTCCTAAGGGGGATGAAGAGATGATGGTATACACGGATGCCTGTGGTACCGGACTGGGTGCTGTATTGATGCAAGGCGGTAGGGTTGTAGCTTATGCAAGTCGGCAATTGAAACCGCACGAGAGAAGATACCCTACCCATGATTTAGAATTGGCAGCAATCGTGTTCGCGTTAAAGATGTGGAGACACTATCTCTTGGGAGAAAGATTTAAGCTGTTTACTGATCATAAGTCGTTAAAGTATCTCTTCTCTCAGAAAGATCTGAATCTCCGTCAGCAGAGATGGTTAGAGTTCTTAGCTTCCTATGATTTTGACATCGCATACACACCGGGAAAGGGCAATGCGGTGGCTGATGCATTGAGTAGAAGACATGCCAGCTTAGGGGCTATGTTCCTTGAATGGAAGCAACTGGAGTTTATCGCGGGGTTTGATTTCAGACCAAAGTGCGAATTGGATCCAGAAATGTTAGCAAGTTTGACGATCAGACCCACTTTGATTGAACGGATTGGCTCTAGTCAGAGGGACGATCATAACCTATTGGAGATCATCTCCAAGTTAGAGATGGGAATCGATGAGGAGATGAACAAGTATGGGCTTGATCGAGATAGATGGCTTAGAAGGAATGGAAAGCTTGTTGTACCCAATGTCAATGGACTGAGGGATGAAGTGCTTAGAGAATGTCATCACTCAAGGCTGACCATACACCCCGGTGGTAATAAGATGTATCGAGATATGAAGCAGACCTACTACTGGGAAGGGATGAAAAGAGACGTTGGGAAGTTTATATCCAAGTGCATGAATTGCCAACTAGTTAAAGCCGAGCAAAAGAAGCCTAGTGGGTTGTTACAGCCCTTAGAAATTCCCGAATGGAAATGGGAGCAAGTCTCGATGGATTTCATCGATGGGTTACCAAGGACTAGATCGGGATATGACGGCATTTGGGTAATTGTAGATCGACTGACTAAAAGTGCAAGGTTTATACCAGTCAAATCGACTAGAACGGCAGCTAAGTTAGCAGAATTGTATATGAAGTGGGTAGTGAGATTTCATGGAGTACCTAAAAGCATTGTGAGCGACCGAGACCCGTTGTTCACTAGTGGGTTTTGGAGGAGCTTGCAAGAGGCGCTAGGGTCAGAGTTACATCTCAGTACCGCATATCATCCTCAGACCGACGGTCAGACGGAAAGAGTGAATCGTATTTTAGAAGATCTCTTGAGTGCATGTATATTGGATTTTGGTGGATCATGGGATGACCATTTGCATCTAGTAGAGTTTGCATATAATAATAGTTACCAATCCAGTATCGGTATGGCTCCATTTGAAGCTTTGTATGGAAGACCGTGCAACTCACCATCATGTTGGATAGAGACTGGCGAGAAGTTTACGCTTGGACCGGATGTGGTGAGGGAAACTTCGGATAAAATCAAGACCATTCAACAACGAATGAAGGCTGCCCAAGATAGGCAGAAAAGTTATGCTGATAAGAGAAGAAGAGACTTAAAATTCTTCGTGGGTGACTTGGTGTTTGTCAAGATTTCTCCGTTGAAGAGCGTAATACGATTTGGCAGGAGAGGCAAATTAGCACCAAGATTTGTTGGTCCATTCCCTGTTCTTGAACTAGTCGGGAATTTGGCATATAGAATTGACTTACCGGAGAAGATGGCGGGAGTTCACAACGTATTTCATGTTTCCCAACTAAGGAAGTTCGTTCACGACTCAGATATGACTATCTCACCTGATCAGTTAGAGGACTTCGAAGTAGAACCCGAGGCAGTTGGGAACCGCAAGCCGGCCCGTATTGTCGCACACGACATGAAGCAACTTCGAAGGAAGTCGGTGAAGCTAGTCAAGGTGCAGTGGAGCGAAGACGAGAATGATTGTACTTGGGAAACAGAGGAGGACATAAGGAAGAAGTATCCAGAACTCTTTGTCTGGTAAGATTTTATTAGCGATTTAGTTTTCCGCATGCTAGGATAGACTTGTTTGCTTGCTTTGCATGTTTGATTGTTGTATATGGTTGTTAGGCATGCGGGATCTTGTGTATGTTTTGGGTTAAGGAATTTCGGGGACGAAATTTCTTAAGGGGGGGAGAGTGTAACGACCCGCATTCTACGCATCATAGGATCGTAGGATATTTATTTCTTTCACATACGAAGTCGTATGGTCATGTAACATTGGGAGACGACTATTGTGGTCATTTCCCATGTTCATGATTTTTCCCGGTTTTTAAATGACCATTTTCCCCCTAGTTGGCACTGTTTTGGCCATAACTTTTGACTGGAAATGAATTTTGACCTGAAACCACTTCCATTGGCTTCGGATGATGGTTTCTCTTTCAATAGAGTGGTCACATTAGCCAAACGGGCTTACCGTTTGGGAGATATGGCTGAAACAATTTTGAGATGGTGAAAAACAGCTTAATTGGGCTTAACCGGGTGATTAACAGCTAAGCCCAAGGGGAATTTCGGGTTTAGAGGTATAGGAGGACTGATTAGGGTTAGGTTATCACTTTCATTTCAGTTTTGAGCCGCCACAAACCTTCTTGAGACCTTAGTAATGGCTTTCATCCTCTAAAACCACTCCAAAACACATTTTTAGTGAAGATTAAGCCTAAACTACATCAAAACAAGGCCAAATAGCAACAAAGCAAGGTTGGAGCTGCTGCTATACATAGGAATTCGACCCAAACAGAGAATATTTCAGATTTGGTGATTTATTTTTGTGGCCAAGGTGAGTGATAGCATCGTTTTGACACTAATTACAGTTAATTAAGGGTGATTAGTGAAGATTAGCGAATTTATACACCAATAAATTCTGGAAAAATGTTTAGAAATTCTTAAATAATATTTCATGCCTCTGTTATAAAATTTAGACGATTTGGTTAAGTTTTACTAAGTATGTGCTTAAACATGATTAAGAGGGACTATGGGAAAATATGAGGTTTTAGTCACCTTTTGATCCCTTTTGATTCATTTGAATTGTTGTTTGCTGTTTGTGGTTGCTATTACATGTTGCTATGACTCTATGGTATGTTTTATGATTGATTAGAATAGTTAAAATGCTCGAAAATGTCGTCGAATGGCGTAGAAAGCTCGCTGGAAAGTTGCAGAAATGTACAGGCTCCTAACCGGATCGGATCAGATGGGGGGCTCGGATCGGAAGTGTGAACTGGGCAAGAAACCCGACCCGAACTGGAGTTTGGCACATAAGAGACTTGGCAAAAAGGAAGGCCGTTTACTTAGAGTTGGAGTGGACAGGGGGATCGGATCGGAACTATGGACCAGGATCGGATCGGAGTAGGAGAGAGCGGATCGGATCGGAAGCATAATGGAGGCCAGATCGGATCGACTCACGAATGGGAGGCTACGACTGGAGCAAGGCGAAGGGATCGGATCGGATCGGAGTAGATGGAAAACGAGGGAGCTGATCGAAGAAGGAGCATGAACTCGAAGGAAGACAACAACCCGACCCGACCCGGAGGAGGACACCGACCTGACCCGAAGTGAAGTACTCGACCCGAACCGAATGGAAAGATGACAAGGAGGACCGACCCGAACCGACGAGGGTAATGACTACCGACCCGAACCGAATTCTAGAGCTACTACTGCACGACAATTCTTCTGAAGACCCACTCCAATTCGACCAAACCTGAGATGCAAAGGAAGTCCAAATGCGAAGTTAGAGCTCAAGATTCAGATGGGAATCAACGAGTTCGCTTCATGGTTGGGCTTTGCTGCGGGACGCGTGCCAAGGAGTTATCGACGTCTATAGCTTTGGACCACTATGGTAGGAGGTACGAAGGCGGATCCAGGGCCATTATGGCATCGGTAGGACCAAGGGCTACAACCAATGAAGTGGGTCATTGAAATGTTTGGTCATGACTCCATATGTTTAGCTTGGTCATAGCAGGGTTTCTACAAGTCGGGATTCGTCGTTACCTCAGTTTGTCTAGTGTTCCAAAGTGGTAGATATCGTACGCTTTACGCACGGAGTGAGAGATGTGAGGATGGTTGTTATGGATGATTTACTTGCTCTCATTGTGACATGCACACCCCACCCCCGTATTCTTACACTGTTTATTCTGGCACCTTGGAGTATTGTACGGTATGTGGTACTAACTCTTTGGTTGCAGGTCCAGGTTCAGGTATGGTTTAGTATACCTGTTATTATTCTGTTTAGATGTTTATCGCTCATACCAGGCTTTATGTCTGACCCAGAGTTTTATGTCTCCTCTTATTACTCTGGGTGCTCACACGAGCAGACTAGAGACAGGTTAGCTGGTGATGCACGGGTAGATGATCCGGAGACGAGCAGGAGGCTTCCACGTAATATATATATAGTATTCTCCCTGTGTTGTTGAAGATCACTGCTTGGGCATTGGTGGTGTATCTTCTATTTTGGCTTTCTGATGTTCAGAGACAGTAGATTTTGAAAAGTTGTAATAAGCTGTATTTGGTTTTCCGCTGCTTTGAGATTGATGTTGGTTTTAGTTATCAGCTTATGCACTGTCTCGTCTGTTTTATGTCAAGTACATTATTATTATTATATTTTATTCCATGCGCTGTGAGACATTCTACAGGTTCTTTGATTAGTTCATTCCCTTCTTTCCTTCCTCATGACGACCGTCTTGTGCTAGTCGGGCATGTGTACAGTGCACTTTTGGAGGAAATGCAGGCTGGTGCGAGGCGGGCCGTCACAATTATCGTTAAAGCACATGGTTTTATGGGAATGAAAGAGAATTGAGTTTCCTGCTTATAACAAGAATCTTTTCTAGATATGGAGTTATGTTCATACCATTATTTTGTGTGTATTGGTTTAAAGTTTGGACATGTTAGCTATATGATGAGCCATCTTGGAGGAGGGTAGTTTTCTTAGGGGTACACATAGTAGACACACCCTAGTGTGACATGTGATGAATCGGTTGAAATGGATTATTTTACTCATTAGACCCATCTTTTGGTAGATTGAGTGTGGTGCCTCTAATGGTAGCTTTCCACGTGTAGTTTGAAGAAGTCGTTGGACTTCAACCATAGCGGAAATATTTTGGGAAAACAAATGAAGGAACTTTTGAAAAAATATTGGTAAGAGTAAACATTTTTTGATGAGAGGCATCACTTGTCTTTGCTACAGTGATGGATAATTCCTTTGACTTAGTGGTAATCGAAAGTGGAATGTTTGGAGGAAACATTTCTCTTCGACCCATGTAGATGGTGCTTTGGGATAATTTTAGGGAGCCAGATTTTCTCCATAACTAGATTTCTTTGTTAGTTATTCCCATTAAGTTTTGAGTAGTGGAAAAAAATAGAGACGAAGTTTGTAACACTCCACACTTTTCTAAGCCCAAATTTTGACAAAAATCGAAACTCGAACACATCCAAGCATGTAGCATGTGAATCCGGTACCTACAAGCAAATGAACATGAGCATAATCAGAGTACAATAAAAGAAACTCATAAAGGAAGCAAAATAGGATATATTAGTACTAACTCAAGTAATCGACTACCTTTTTCAAAGTAAGTCACTTTGCAAATACCGAGCATGAGAGAAAATGACAACCGAAAGCCAAACCTAAACACCTGTGAGAACACGACCTTCTCTAGAAAACCTGGCTGGTTGTAATGAGGAGGGAGGGTCATAACAACAAGATTCTAGTGAACATGAAATGCACAACACAGATTATAATACATAGATGTATCCCATTTGGTTTAACCCAAGATGTATGCCTACCAAGGTTATTGATTCTAGCCTAAACTTGTAAATATTTACGCATGACTCTAACTACCCTTCCCAAAATATGATATCGAGATAAAATGTTTACGCATATAATTACGAAGCCTTTATACCTGGTTACTTAACCGAGGGTATACCCCTAATTATGGAGTTTCTTTATATATATTCTCACATGTACTTCCTTAGTTATTCAATGCCTCATTATCATTTGATAAATAAGGTGGATTCTCCCAATCGCTTAAGACCCTAGGCGGACCTAATTGGTCTCTTAATATTTCTCGATGATTTATTCAATGTTAACATAAAATAAAGGGCACTAGCTATGGGCCCTACTAGTTAAGGATTCCGTCATTTACGCATATACCCTTACCCTGTGTAAGGTGAGAGATGGTATCTTATCACTCGTTATACCATCTAGCTGACCTTATATGATAATCACCTTAATCGCTTACTACTCCCCGTAGGATAAGTAGTCATATTTGATATTGTAAATTTCCAGGTTTGGGTAGGTCCCCTACACACCACTTAAGACTCCTAAATTGAAAGACCTACTCCCAGGTTGACTCCTCGACCCAAGCCACATAAGATCCAAGGAAGCGGACTATACGCGAAGATTATTAAGTTCGTACCCCCATTAGCCTTTAATGCTCTTCCCTATTGGGATAAAGCGGGCTACGTTATTAAGTTATTCTCGTTTATTTTCTCTTCACAGAAATACTACGCGCACACGGTTAATTATCCTCACGGGTTCCCATGGTTAACAATGTTTCACATTGTTAACCTACTAAGTCCAATTCTAACTTTTAATTATAAGTTATATATTAAATTATATAATAAGGAAAGTTATATTCTCTTTACCCTAGGATATTTATTTGATTATTTTCCCTAATTGGACTTAGTAATTTAAACAACCATCAATACCTTAAAATCCCCATCTTATTTTATTTATTCCAGTTCATATGTTTGTTTCCCTTTATAACCATAGTCATATTTCCTAAGGCAACAGTTAGTCTTAATTTACTTTTGTTTCCATTGATTATTATTAATGTCATTTATCATTTATGAACCTAACGGCCATAATTTTTCTAGAACATTAATTAAAAATGGATATCCTTATCTTATCAGTCCCGAAATATCTATTTGTTGTACCCCAATAGACATTACTAATTTTATTTATTTATTTATTGTCTATTATATATATATATACATATATGTGCACCAGACCTCTCACAGTAAGCTGACCACTTTGTGGATACTGGATTTGTCGTCGATTCTGGGAAGACTTATACCACAAGTTGAACTTAACCTCGTATCTTAGTACAGTTATATTTACGCACTAGACCCCTCACATTAAGCTGACTACTTGTGGATGCTTGATTTTCCAGTTGGTTCTGGGAAGACTTCTACCACAGGTTGAACTTAACCTCGTGTTTGGATGCGATATTAAATTAAATTCACTAATTGGGGTTTACAACATTAATCCTAATAAATATTAGAAATTGTAATCGTTTGACTCAGTTTCCCCATTAAATTCACTTTCCCCAAATCAATGTGGCTTATTATGGTTATTTATTTATTTGTGGCCTTATGTATAGCAACCAATCATATTAATTGCTACAATGGTCACCACAAATATATTATTTTAAAATGGACTACATTTACATGTATAATTCCATAAATGAATACTATTCAAAAATTCAATACAATGTATATTTCGTCGTTAACGTAGGTTCGGATGGATGATGCATATATACATACATATATGTATTTATTTATTTTTTTGCACGGTTAACATAGTTATCTTCTTTCATTATTGTTATCATTAATTTAATAATTTGGTTTGACCAATATCCAAATATTCCTTTTTGCGTTAAATCTTGCCACAAGGTTCCAAATCTTACAAAAGACCATTAGCCATAGTTACTGTAAATCATATCTGATCATTGGAATAGACATATTCCAAACCATAAGAAATATAAGTTTATGTATATTTTGGTATAGTTGATGCAAACTATGCACAAATATGTATATTTATACGTATGCGTTAATTTACACAACTTTTTCCTTTTTCAATCTTTTTGTCATATCTCTTGTGAGTTCAAAATAATGTCTTTTTGTTCAAAAAGAAGAAAACGACATATTTACAACAACTATACCAAAACCTCAAAAAAAAAAACATAAACAGGCATATGTCTTTTAAATTAAAATCACATAATTCATAAATTAACACTGAACTAGAGATTTGGAATATAACTAAATCTAAACGGTGTTTAATGTGACTGATTTCCAGATCTATAGTGTTTTGCAACAGCTACAATATATTTTCCAACATAATTGTAAGAAATGTGTATAAACAATTTAAGCAATCGTACAAATAATATTATTCCTAACCACAAATCAAAATTCCAAGTTTTGACAATATTTATATGCAGATCTGATGGGTGTCATTTCAAATCCAACAATATTATAAGCAGACCAGATGATGTTAGGCATATATTTTGAGATCAAATCCAAACAAGATAAACATGCTATTATAACTTTGTATGTAAATTTCCCACTCACCTGAAAGCATCCAAATTTGAAATCTAAATAATTTTTTAGGCCTACAATTCTCAAATTCTTACAGATCTACAATTAATCTGAAAAGGGGATAATTTCATATCTGTAGATTTGCAAGAAAATAGGAAAAGAGGGGAGAATCTGATGAAGATTAACTTAGATGTCAATTCACACTCTTTTCCATTTGGATCTGATAATCCCTTTCAAATCTGAATGATTTATATTTGATTGATTGTATATGAATAAATATTTTGAGTAAGTAATTGATTTAAAGAGAAAGGGAAATGACAGAGCTTCGTTGCTGCCTACGGATTTGTATGGAAAAGAGTTAGGCCTTACCTCTTTATTTATAGGAATGAAATTGTCCATGAACCATTGGATTTATTTTAATAAACATCTATCTGTTTATATTTTATAATATAATGAAAATACCCTTCAAAACCTGGCCGTCATTGGGCACTTCAGGCTCGAAGCGGTCGACACACCCTAGGGGCGGTCGACCGCTCTCTGGTCGATTTTCCCAGTGAGGGCGGGTTAAAGAAGGAAAGATATATAATAATTATTATATTTATTTATTTCCGTCCATTTTTCGTATTTCGTCCGTAACTTTTTCATACGGACTCCATTCGTGAAACTTCAAACATGAAAGTTGACCAGAATTCCAAGACTAACGAATCGGTTAAAATTTCGTGGTAAAATTCTATCGTTTGTAGAAATTCCTATATTTAAGATTCTAATAATAAATTTCTATTGTCAAAATCCCGAGTTGTTTGTTACAATGTTGTTTATAGAACATCTGGAAGATTTGAAGAATACTTACCGTACATTTTGGGATAGCTTATGCCTAAGCATAGTTATCAACTTGTGTGCTATGCAGTTAAATCCCCGCTAAATCCCTGCAATATCCCCGCTATAGCCTATAGCGCTCTTCAACCGCAACGCTATTTCAATTTAGCACTGATGAATAGTAGATCCACTTCTAGCACCGTTATTTTCCGCCGCATCTGCTAAATCAAGGCTTTTAAGCGTCCGCTTTAGCAATTTTAATATATATGCTTGATTTGACTAGTTCTTTTTTCAAAAAATTCAGTAAAGTTAGCGTAAAGGGATAATTTTTGGCATAAGTGCTTAATATATGATAATAATCAATTACACTCATCAAATTTAGCATGCAAAACTACGATATTCCGTGATTTTCTTATATAAGATTAATTAATATTAGTTTCTTGTATATATATATAATGTGGGAAAGATGATTAATTAATTTTCAGATATTTGGTTTTACATTTAATGAACCTTTTTGCGCCTCGGCTATATCCCCGCTATTACCCCTCTTTATCCCCGCTACACCTTTTGCACCTCCACCGCTATAGAACCGCTAACCACTTTAACTGCACAACTTGTATGGAAGGATCATTGGTGAGGTTTTGTAGTAATTTGGTAAGGGTCTTTTATTGATGAGATGTTAGTCTAAACAAAGAATGGCAGGAAATAAATTTGGTATTTTGTACCTTATAAGTGCATAGACCCAAGACCAAGTTCCCTAAGTATCGCCTTTGGAAGGTAAGAAATTTTCTTGGATTAGTGCCAATTATAAAGAATTATTGAAAATATTCCCAAGATAAAGATTTTATTGACCTACCTCACCGAGAGAGTTTTAACTTTGTGGAAACAAAATGAGAAAACTTCCTTCAAAGGATTTTGGGTTAATATTTTATTATCGGTTATGCTAGTAGCATTAGTAAGAGGACCCACGAGAGTAGTTACCTTGGATTAACTACTATCAGTTTTCCATTTGTTATGGGAGGGCCATGACCTGTTGTAGGGAAAGACTGAAATTTCAGTGACCACAGATTATTGATTTGTTGTTCCTTCTAGGGAATTAGAACTTGAAAAAAGGGATATTTATCGAATTCGAGTGTGCAGTGATGTTTGGGATCTCCTTGTAAAGGTAAAATTTGTTGACATTAAGTTCTTGGCATTTGGGTATAAGAGTTCATGTAGCTTCTGTGGAAATACCTTGTAATATCATAAGAACCTTAAAGAATTTAACACGAAGGTATATCTTAACATTTTTGATAGGAATTTAACATTAGTTATGCTCTATGATTGAGGTTCGACGTTCATTAAGGTTATGACATTTGGGAATGAGACGAAGATCCTAGAAATTCCATTTGGAAAAAAATAGCTTACAGAAATGAGTTGAAACTTAATTATAAAAATCAAATTGGTATGATGAATCTTTATATAAAAACTAAATTAATGTAAGTAAAAAAGCTTGACTAACGGATAAATGATTAAAAGGATATAAAGATTTCAAACAAGTTAATGGAATGAAAAATATTTGTGGTCCAAGGAAAGAATTTGAAGAAAAAGTCCTTTTGAGGAAGAAGGAAATTTGTAGAACAACTTTGAGTCTAAACCCCATATATACATGCTTGATTTCAAAAATAGAAATTTTCAAAGGGCAAATATGTTTTGGATATGAAATTCGTATTGTTGGGAATTTCATAAAAGTAACTATATATATATATATATATATATATTTAGAAAGAAATTTTTGTGACCTTATGAATAACATATTATCTCACTAAGATTTTTCAAATGAAGTTTTTAAAAATATAATAGTAATATGAGTTTTGATACATACATATATATATATGTGTGTGTGTGTGTGTGTGTGTGTGTGTGTGTGTGTGTGAAACTGAAAAAGGAGCAAGTCCTTATGAGGTTGGACAATATAAGTGGAACTAATACGGGAACACAAGACAGTAAATGTAAAAACAACAAATCAGATTGTGGATATGATAAAAGATGTCCCTACTTTTAAGGTAGAGTAGGTTTTGGGATTTTAAAACCAAACGACTTAGCCATGTTAAATTAGTTCAAGAAGGAAGCAAATAGAAATCTTGGAATATTTCTTCCTAATGGATTTAAGATGGGTAAGGTAGGAAAGGTCTCTGGCAAATGTGGTTAGAATAACTCGGTAGTTATAAGACAAATCATTCATTATTGGAATCTATAACCTCATATACGAGAACATTTAGTTATAACACCTTGGGTTTCTTCGAGGAATTCAAGTTCCTTACTATGTTCTTTTAACAAATGTTTCCTTTTTAATATCCTATCACTAGCCTTTTCCTTTGATTATGGTCTTTCTTCTAAATATCCTCAAGAATGGTAGATCTTAGGATTAAGATTATGGATGGTAGGATTAGTTTTAAACATGTCATTAGAACATGTTATGTATGATGTATGTAAGTGGCTACAATTATTTGCAGTGGATGCATATACACACACTAGGCACTATTGGAAGTCGGTAAATATGACACTAAAATATGCACATGGATATGTGTGCATTTTATTTTATTTTTATGGATGACATAAATGGATGTTATCATATGGTTGTTGCATATGAATGATGGTTGAAGCATACATGCAGAACTATCTATTATCATTAGGATTTTTGCGTACATTTGGGTACATTGCACTGGCAAAATTGCATAAATAGTAGGTCAACAGAATCAGTAGACCGCCTAACTTTTGCATTAGTTAGGAACATATACACTACACTATTGTATAACTACATGAAAAGCATTAGAAAAATTAATGACAATGGATGCAAATGGATGATGTTTGAGTAACTGGCTGTTGATAATTGTATGGAAATATTTATCTTGTACTCCCACCCATAAATATTTCAGGGACAAAATCTTTTAAGGTAGGAAGAATGTAACTACCCAAATTTTAACAGGTATAAATTAATTAATGGACTAATTAATTAAATAATAAGTTGAAAAATTATCAGGATTTCACAATGGGGATTATGCCATTGGGTCTGCTACGATTTTCTTATTCAGATGCATATATGGTTTGCATAAAATGGACTTAAAACGAAGAAGTTACGACAATTTGAAGATTGAAATTCAAATTAGAATAAAATAAATGAAGAAAAGAAAAAATTACAACCGTTGCATAAGACGACCCAGCTCCAATCAGGTCAACCTATAGGTTTACCCAAGTTGTATGTGGGTCAACCCAAAAAGGGTCTAGGTCAACCCAATGGCATGTTTACTTGCTAGGCACATATTCGAAGAGAACATACAAGGTTTGGTCGATTATTTTTCAGCTGACGTGTTTTCTTCTTCTGGATTGATCCAAAGATATGGTCAGTTCAGATTTAATCCCTAAATCTAACGGTTGAGGACCTTCTTGTCCACCTATAAATAAACCTCCAAATCCTCCCCATTTCTTCACAACACATCTCTTTCTCATTTAGGCGAGTCTCCTTTTGAGAGACAAAGGCAACCTAAATTAAAATTTAGGGGAATAAAAATATTTTCTATTTTATTTTATTTTGGAGGTGGGTTCTGCTGGAGCCATGAGCGAAGCTTTTCTGGTGAGTTTTGTATTAGTAGAGTTTTAGGTATTTTGAAGCTAATAGGTATTAAAATAGTTGTAGTTGTTAATTTACAGCTTTATTTACAGTTCTTATAGTTTTTGTTTATTTTTTGCAAGTTATAGTTTTCTGTAAATATTCCTTTATGTAAGTTGTTTTTTAGTTTTTCTTTCTTTCTTACAATCTTTAGCTAATTGATAATTAAAATACTGTAACCTTATTCTCTAAATCTTATGCTTTCCCCTTTTTACGTTTGATTTTACAGTTTATTGTTGTTACTGTAATGACCCGGCGGAAATTCGACGCTCGAATTTCAACAATAATACATAAACCCGTGTTACTTGCTAAAACTCAAGTATCGAAAACACCAGATAGTTAATTGAAAAAATTTAGAGTGTGAGATAAGAAAGAAAGAAATATTAAAATAGAAGAATTAGAAGAAGAACCAACACGGAATCAGAGTCTCATATCGCAGCGGAACAAAATATAATATAGAAATAAATCTTTATTGAGAGCTTGAAATAATACTTACAATCATTAGAGTACATCAATTCATCTGGAGAGTTATAGCAACCTATCCTCATATACAACACATAGCGGAAAATACTAGATACTAATTGTACGTCTGGACTCCTCCATCTCATCTCTTCTCAGCATCCGATAACCTGAACCTGTAAAACTCGGTCTGACCCGAGCATTGCAGATGCTAGGATTAGTCCGGTGAACCAGCATGAGAAAACTCACTAAGTTTATAGATATCATCTAACTTGGTTTTTAAGTAAAAAAATCTTTTCGTAGGAAGGATATTCGTAAGACCAGTCCACACATAAACACAGACGGATTTTACCTTATGATAACCCAAACATTTTGAAATCATATCTATTCTGATATTATAATAATGTCTAAAACAAATAAATAACCATCTAGCAGAACGCTTGCTTCTCACGCTCTACATACATAGTCTATAATCAAAAATTACGAGCTCTTATTGGAGATTAGATTCCGACTATGACAAGGTATGGAACCACCTACCATCAGTGTACTCTAGAGATGATACACTAGAGTTCAACAAGAACATCTTACAACGCGGCCACACATGACCGACCACTTATTTCTCTGAGTTACCGAATATATTATCACCCTACGACTTTTTGTCGTGACCACCGTACTTCACGGAAGATACATAAAAGAAAGAAGAACAAATAAAATTTTCTCTAGAAGGTGATAATACACGCTGATGGGAGCGACCCACATATCCATGCTGCATGCCCGATTTTTATCATTTCCCGGTTGTGAGGTTTGATGTTACTATTACCTTTTAGAACATATCACGTCTTCATTCACTTTGAATGCCACATTGTCAGATCCGCAAAAAATCATTAATTGAATTCCACAAAAATACTCTAGGCGTTAAGCTGAGAGAAGTTGCCTCCTCCACCACCGACATAAATACGTTTGAAGAAATTAATGTACGTGACTCCTTTGGAAATACTCTGTCAGACATCTGTTCATACAAGTCATCCAGGTATATGATGAACCGAAGGCACCCTTCTACCACATCCTTATATAGGAATCGCCCCTAAGAATCAGTAACGAGTAGTCCTTGCAAATCCGTAGATTTCATTCACAACAGAATCACTATCAAAATATCTCTGGGAGAAAGTCAGAGAAATTCAATAAGTGGCTCATCCACTCATGAAGATCCCTAGTCTTCGACTACTCCATCTTCAATCAACATCTTCCACGTATTCGCTGGTTCGGAATGGTTTTCGAATATAAATACAATCCCGGTCTTTCCATACCAACAATCGTATAGGTCAGATTTTATAGTCGGTTATTTAAGTATAAAATAAACAATTTTATAAAAAGAAAACAAATTCACTGATTCAATACCTAGCATCATTAGCCTCTTTAATTAATCAGTCGTTAATTGAATATTAAAACTTCTAATTCTTACTATATTCAAAAAACATTCCTTTTTCTTATTTAATATAAGAATATTCAATTGTCACTTCACTTCTACTTCATTAGCTTACCATTATAAATTGGTAAGTGAATAAATCTCTAAGTATATAACCTCGAAGTCCGAAACCAACATCAGATTGACACCTCGAAACTTATTTTACTCAACCAGCGTACAACAGATTCTAATTTCTTAAAACCCACCTTATGTTCCTTTTTACCATTTTTAAAATGATTATATTCCTTTATAATCTCACAAATCATTTCCCACTTTATTTTAAATATCATTTCATAAAATTAACTGAAATAGTTCAACTTAACCTCTATAAACAAATATTGCATATTATATTTAAAAAACACTTCACCTTTCATTTACAAAATCATTAACTTTTCATTTACAAAATTCTTAATCTTCCATTTATAAATTCCTTAACCTTTTGTTTATAAATTCCTTCTTGTCATTTATAAATACCTTCATATTCGCAAATATAAATTTAATTATCCATATAACTTAGTTTATACGCATTTCCATTTATTTTGCTAAACTCATTCACGAAAAACCCATTCAATCATATTTCGTATATATTTATAAACAACATTTGCAAAAATGTTCATTAGTTACAAAAAATCACCTTTCAATTCTTTTAAATCAATTCCCGTACACTTCGAATTCCATTAGTCCATTTCAACGTTTTAAAATCCTTTGAAATTCCATTTACACCACTTAAGCCCTTCTTCGCAATCACTTTAACCTTCCCATTTAGTTTATACCACTTAACCATTTATTTATTAAATATCTTAGAATTTCAGTTTATTTATAGTTTAAATAATTATAAAAATGTAAATAAAAACTTCGACGTTTAAAATAAACGTCGGATTTCAAATATATAAATATAACTTTGAAAACCGTTTGGAATCGATTTAACATCGATTCCAAAAATCTTTTATTTTATCACTGGTACTAAAGAGGCAAATGTCTACTAAAGCGCCAAATCATGAAATATTAACCAATTTCATATCAAATCACACACATTCATCATACTATAAACGTTATCAGTATTAGTGAGGAATCCTATTGGATTCCTCCAATCTGTCAATCCCTACATCACAATTTCATATTTCAAAATATATTATAATATAATAATAAAATTTAACAATCCCTGCATCCAAAATAGGTTACCTCCAATAAACTCATTCAATTCAATTTAACTGATAATTTCTATAACAGTAAATAACGACTATTTAACATCAACCAATTCATTTAACATTAACAAAACAATTCATTAAATTAAACACGTTTGTATTATAAACGTGACCAACAAGGTAAGTTACCTCAATTGGGTCTAATCGTAAAGAATAACGATTTGGTTTTAATTAAATTAAACGAACGTTTAATTTAGTTGGTTCAGTCAATATATATAAATATCATTTAGTAATTATCAAACAATAAACACCCATATCACACAAATATTAAACCCGACTTATGTAAAACATAGGTGGACAGCTGAGTGAGTTATACTCACTTTGATTTGATTTGTTGCTTAAGCGATTCAGTTGTGGTTAAATTAAACAAGCGTTTAATTTAACCAACAATTCTAGTTGCTTCCAATCATGTCCAGATCAGTTCCATAATGTTGTGCTCGTCAAGACAATTCCAACAGTACCTGGTTTGTCCGATTCTGCTAAGATATGCTTAGTTTATTAACTTTCTAAGTTAATATAATTTAATTATATAATTAACCCTCTAATTATCTCTTACTTAAGTTAATACAAGATTTAACATACACTGGCCGATTTAATTTTTGTTCCCTCCCGTTCGTGCTCTGTTTCTTCAACAACCCATGCACAAAAACCCGCTTCAACAATCGTCGAACTGCGCCTCCTACCATTGACTGATCACTAATCAGCTACCACCAGCAGAAACACCGTAGTCTCCTCGCCTTCCGCCTCAAGCAGTTTGTAACTTCACTGCGCCATTGCTCCAGGGAACGTGGTCAACCCCAGTGCACCTCAGACGAAATTCCGGCCTCCACGCCACCTGAAAACACATCACCGTCGTCCAGTATGAAGACTTTTGTATTTAGAAGTTTCAGCTGAAAATCAATGGATGCTGTGGAAATTTAGGAGCAAGTCGGGGAGTTATGGTTCATTCATTTTCACAGGGTGGCGACTCCTAAAGTATTGACCGCGATCGAAGGAATTTGACCCAATTTAGGGTCTGCCCATATTTATAGGGTACCTATTTAATAAAATAATATTGAACATACCTTCAACGTGAAGTAACACACTAAACAGCTTCATACGATCTCTAATTGGGATGAAAATTGAAATCCTAGCATAAAATAATATTCCGGACACAATGGAATATGTCTCGTTGAATTCCGAGATCGTTAGTAAAAATTCCTTTATAACTCCACAACGTGAATTGACATGTGTTTAAATTGTGTACGATCACAAAATAAATCTAATTAACTTGAAATCTGAAATACTACAATAATAAATCATTACCGATTTAATAAAATTTGCTTTGTTGAAAACTGAGTTCATTAAGAAATCAGATATTCTTAAATTTCAAATTAAATCAATAAAACGAATAAATAAAAATCTAAGCGTTTACCATTCGTACGATAAAACGATAAGCCTGATCGACACGAAAACCGAAATTTTATAATAACTCCCTAATTGAATCCAATGGACATGTTTCATCGCATTCCGAGTCTGTTTCCCGAGATGCTAATATATATACAAAACAATGCTATTTTGGATACCAAAATACCTGACCTCCAAAAATAATAAACTACCCCCTACCATGACTTTAAACGTCAATACGAGTATAATGGAATTGGTTTCATAGCTTAATTCGATTATTTGCTCAAGTTATACACAAATACTCATCCATTAAATTAAATTTATTTAATAGCGCTATACAAAATGATTGAGCATTTATGACTACCGTTGTCACATACGATATCGTTTTTCCACGAAATTTGGTTTTGTACAATAATTTAACGTTACTGTTCCAATGAAACTAATTTCATCGAAAACCGAGGTCGTTTGCAAAATGGTCATTCTTAAGACTTATGTAATATCGATAAAATATTATTTAAATTCAAAAAAATTCAATTAAATAAAAATATATTATTATCATATATATATATATATATATCTAAATGGAATATCATATAGCTTCAAATATAAGCCAATATGGATTTTAAACTCAACATTACCAATTTAGAGTTAAACGATATACTTACTATATAAAAAAAACCTTTTTAAATTTATTAAATAAACGTTATCGTTTATAAACGATTTTATAGCGACTATTTGAAAATTTTATTTGGACATAACTAACAATCTATGATATGAAATCTTGAGTTTTCTCTTTTATTAGAAAATTATAATCAAATAGATTCAAACGTTTCTTGTTTCATAGAAATCCAACTTATATCGGATCTGGTATATTCGATTAAAGTTCAAAGCTCAATATTACGAACTACCGCAACGTTATGAGCTCGTTCTAAATTAATTATAAATTTAATGTTCAAACTTCGTTTTTTATAAATAAAATTCTATGTAAAAATCCAATAATATTTCTAATATAATATTTAAAACATATTTAAATATTCAAATTCAGGTGGTCAAAAATTTGGGTCGTTACAGTTACGCCCAAAACGTGCTTAAATTTTCAACATCGACATATGTTTATAATTGATTTTGGCATTAATTTATATGCCTAATTTTATGTGGTTGCTTATAACCCTTTATTTTGCGCGCATTGATGAATGATTTAGGCACTGATTGTGCACCTAATTTTATGTGACTAATTAATCCGTTTTATTTTGTGCTCATTGGAAAATTTGATTCAATTGATATTACAAAAGGAAAAGGATTGGATAATTTGGGGCTGTATTGGCATAAAATGTTAAACTGTAACAAAAGGGAATATTGGACTTAAAATATGCAGACTTGATGAAATTTGCAAATTGATATGGCACAGATTACGACAAAAAATGGACTACGGCATATTTGCATAAATATGATATATTGTACAAACATAAAGAATCATAATAAACAAACGCAGTTTATTTGCAAATGTGACATGAATTTGTAAATGAATAAATAGACTTAAAATAAAAATGTGATTATAAGCCTAATTATTGATTATTCTATGGTGGCCTTGCGATTAGACATTATTCTATAGTGCCCTTGTGATTAGGCATTATTTTATGTTGGCCTTATGATTAGGCGTTATTCTTTAGTGACCTTGCGATTAGGCAATTCTATAGTGGACTTGTTATTAATCATTCTATGGTAATTCTATAGTGGCCTTGCGATTAAGCATTCAATGGTAAATGAACAAACAAATAGGCTTAATATAATAATATAACTATTGATAAGTTGTAAGCCTAATTTTATGTTTTTTTTTATGGCTGTGATTTCTATGGTAAACTTGTGGGGCCTTAATCAAAGGGGATTTGGGTCAAGTGGGATTTGTTTGTTGGGGATCCATACTAATTAGACGATCTCATAAAAGGAGAGGGCATGCACCATGCCGAGCTATGTAATAAGATGGTCCAAATAAAGGTGGACATAGGTTCATTCAATATGCTTGCATTGAACCGATTGGAGAAAATAAGACACTGTTTGCCATTTCTTTTTGCTGATGGTCGGGCCTGATAAATCTTAGACCCATAGTGGGCATAGGTTATCACTCTATGGTTTAGTAGCTGATCAATGGGTAGTATTAGGAAAATTATCCTAATTATATCATGTTATGTAATTCTGAAAGTACAAACAATCAATTGATTAGTGCAATTAAGTAAGCAATCAAATAAGTTAACAATCGACCAAATTTTTAGTCTTCCTACATTATTTCTATATGTTCACTTGATAGTTGTGGATGTACACTTCCTTACATGACACTAGAACTATTGTTCTACATATTGCCTTTACTTACCAATCATGCTAGTACTTATACAACTCATCAGACTTTATGTATGGCCCGTTCTTCTTCCTTCCTTCTTCTCCCCCAGTAGGTTCTCATGGAAAAAAGTGATTGTTGCTAGCAGTTTGAGAAGATTTGTTTGCAAGACCCTATTTGCTTTCCATATTAATTCCATTTCTTTGTAACATTTTATTTATCACGAGTTGGATTTGTACCTAAGAAGGGAATGTTTTATTTTATTGTGATTTAGGCCATGATCATGTAAGACATATGTTTGTAACTTACTGTATGTAAATTATTGTTTTGTAATGATAGTTTTATTAAAGAGATACATGTTTCCGTTGTCCTTTACTTTATGTCTTGTAACTCTTAGTCTTTGTGATTTGTTTCTTTGTACCTACAACGCTCTACATTCCTAAGTATTACCTTAATGAGGAATACTAAGGGGTGTGAGGTGTTTCAAAAGCCGAGTGGATTATTATACCCATTAGAGGTTCCTACGTGAAAGTGTAAACAAGTATTGATCGATTTTATCGACCGATCACTAAGGATTAGGGCATGATATGATGGTATATGGATAACCGTGAATTGTTTGACCGAAAGCACAAGGTTTATTCCTGTCAAATCTACGACATCTAAGTTGGTTGATTCATATGTTAAATGGATAGTTCGATTTAATGGTATACCTAAGAGCATGGTTAGTGATCGAAATCTCTTGTTTTCCAGTAGATTCTGAAAAAGTTTGCGAGTGGCTTTGGAAACTGAGCTACATATGAGTACGGCTAATTATCCCTAAACTGATGGCCAGACTGAGAGAGTTAACCGAGTATTGGAAGATCTTCTAATAGCTTGTATATTTAATTTTGGAGGATAATAGGAAGACCGTCTACACCTGGTTGATTTTTCCTACAGTAACAGTTATCAGTCGAGTATTGGTATGACATCGTATGAGGCATCGTACGGTATACCTTGTTATTCATCTTTTTGTTGGTTAGAGGTTGGAGAAAAATTGGTACTTAGGCCAGAAATGATAAGAGAAACGACAAATAAGATTAAATTGTTTGACAATGAATGAAGAAAGCCCAAGATCATTAGAAGAGTTATGTAGGTAAGAGAATAAAATATTTGGAATTATCGATGGGGGACTTGGTATTTGTTAAGATTTCCCCCTAAAAAATGTCGTTCGATATGGAAGGAAAGGCAAGTTAGCTTCGATATTTTTTGGGTCTTTTCTGACTATTAAGCGTATTGGGAAGTTTGCTCATAGATTGGATCAAACTGAGAAGATGGTGAGTGTGCACAATGCTTTTCATTTATCATATCTACGGAAGTTTGTGCACAGCCCAAGTTTGATAGTATCTCCGGATCAGATGGAAGACTTAGAGGTAGAACCAAGAATTTTCTACACTTTGTAAGCCGCTTCGCATAGTTGATTGTAATAACCCGAAATTCTGAACCAGTTTAAATTTTTTATTTTGGCAAGTTTAATGAATTTTGAATATTTAAAATAGATTATTTTAAATAATATCGATGAGAAGTTTATTTTGAATATAATTACAACGTATATTATATGCGTCGTCGTTAGAATATAAATATTTATTTTAAATTTTAAATAGAATTGAAAATAGCGCGGTAGTTCGATAATTCGATTTCAAACTTCAATTGAATGTACCGGGTGCAAAACAATCCGGATTTTAGTGAAACCAAAAACATTAGGATCTAATTGATAATATCTTTCCAACGAATCCGACAAATAAAGATTTCATAGCGGGAATCAAAAGATATGTCCAGTTGAAAATTCTAAATAGTCGCTATGGAATTCAGGCCCTTAAAAATGGAAATTTTGCAAACGACCTCGGATTTCGACGAAATCACTTTTGTTGGATCCGTGATGTCAAGTTATTGCTAGATTCCAAATTTCATAATTTTTTGAATCAATATGTGAGTGTGGCAAGGGAAAATGTGTTTGACCAGTTTTAGTTGATTTTAATCGACTGGAAAATGGCCATTTTTCCAACGGACTCATAATTCGACGAAACTAGTTTTGCTAGGACCGTATCGTCAATACGAAGCTAGAAAATATTTTTCGGGAATTTTTAGGGTTAGTGTGTGACCCCGGTAAATTGAAATGCGCGTTCAAATTCAATAAATAGAGTTATATGTTGATTTTGACGAAAACTGATCGAAACGATCGAATCAGCTTGCAATACATATCCCATTATGTTCGGAATGGGGGTAATAAGCTATGGACGACAGGCGGTGGGCCTCGTTTAGAGGTCGTATGTAAAAGTCAACTTTTTAAATTAAATAATTAAATAAAATAAATAAATAAAATACCTTTCCTCTCCTATACCCTCTGCCCCCCCCCTTATTTTTCGATTCAATCGATTCAGAAATAAAAAAAAAAAGATGACGGAGCGGAAAGGAGTGTCGCCCCCCTTAAACCGCAGCCGCCACTTCGACGAAACCCCCCCTCGCGCCGCGCCACCTCCCTCCTCGTGTAAGCCGCAACCGATTCCCACCCCCCCCCCCCCGGCGTGCGACGCAATCGATCCCCCCCCCCTCATCAGAAAACCGCCGCACCCCCTAGCCTCGCACCGACGCACCATCCCCCTCCTCTTTCTGCAACGCTGTAAGTTTTAATTATTTAGTTTTATTTTAAATAATCAGTTTTTTTTTATATATAAATATTTTAAAGAACTGATTTTTATTGTTTATAAAGAAATGATCTTTATGTAGTGAAGATAAAAATTCAACTGTTATAACGAAGTGAAAGTAAAAATATGATTTTTATATTTTTAAAGTATTAAAAATATGACTTTTTATATTTTTAAAGTATTAAAAATATAATCTTTATTATGTAGAAGGTGTAAAAATATGATTTTTGTTTATGTAGAGAATTAAAAATATAATTTTTACATGATAGGAATATTAGAAATATCATCTTTATATGTGTAGCAAAATAAAAGTGTGATTTTTATAATGATATATTAGAAAAGGCGAAATCATTATATTTGAAAAGGCGAAATATTTATGTTTGAAAAGGAGAAATCTTTATATATAACACCGTTGTAAAAATAGAGTTTTATCTATATAGTAGCGGTGTGAAAATAGAAATTTTATCCATATAGCGTGATTATAAAAATAGGATTTTTTATATACATAACGCCGTAGTAAAAATTCGATTTTTATATATTGAATAGCGAAGTAAAAATTCGATTTTTATATATTGAATAGCGAAGTAAAAATTCGATTTTTATATATTGAATAGCGTAGTAAAAATTCGATTTTTATATATTGAATAGCGTAGTAAAAATTCGATTTTTATATATTGAATAGCATAGTGAAATTCGATTTTTATATATTGAATAGCAAAGTAAAAATTCGATTTTTACATATGTAGAGAATACGGGCAACGAAGGTGACAAAAAGGCGAGAACGATGAAGATTTCTATCAATGAAGAGACGTGGAATTGGGATAGCTATTGGTGAGAATTTCTCACTCTTCAATTTCTTTTCTAGTTATAAATATGTATACTAGGATGCAGACGGTGTTTAGTAGCACCCGACACAATCGTCCACAGACCATGGACTTGTTTGTTTGATTGCAAAAATTAGTTAGATTATTTGATTGAAATTTGATTGTTTGGTGAAATGGAATGGATTGATTGATGTGTGAATGGCGTGGGCCTTCACTAGACCGGGGATAAGGCTAGGCCTTGTCCCGTTTCTAGTATCGTG
The DNA here is from genome assembly GCA_030737875.1 of Allium sativum. Classification (NCBI taxonomy): domain Eukaryota; kingdom Viridiplantae; phylum Streptophyta; class Magnoliopsida; order Asparagales; family Amaryllidaceae; genus Allium; species Allium sativum. The sequence goes on from CM060919.1 coordinate 236,684,137, forward strand.
CCGTTATGCTGCCGAAATTTTCTAAAATATGTTAGAAAAATAAAAATATCATTTTATTGAATAAATGAACTAAATAGAACATTCATAGGTTGAATAAAATAATTTGGTCGTTAAAAATATAATTTTTAACGTGAAAGTGAATAAATAAATATCTATAAACAAATCGGCTGATTTGTTTATATACACTGATTTGACTGATATTGATTGGGTCGATAAATTTTACACATCGCCCAACTGCACAACTAAAATCTGTGTTTGATTGTTTGAAACCCCACATGGATGTTGGGATGAAATTTGAAGTTCACTCATCCTGATTGATTAAATATGTCGATCGATTGATTGACAGGTTGTTATAAGCGTTAGATATCTTTATTTGATGCTTATACAGTGTAGTGGACTTTGGTTGATGGTTGATTATTTTTCAATGCTATTATATACGTGTGATGTATGAAAATCCATATAATTAACATTATATGGTGATTGATTGGGCCTCATTCCAATTTAGAAAATAAAGAACATTATAATATAAAGGTTCATGTGTTGACTATACTCATCCGTTGAGATTAGTCATGTGTTGAACGAAATATTTTAATAATGAAATTTACATCTTTATCAATATAAAATAAAGGTTCATGTGTTGACAGTACTCATTCGTTGAGATTAGTCATGTGTTGAACGAAATATTTTGATAATAAGAAATATTTGAAATAGAATATTTGAAATAGAATATTTGAAATAAAAATATTTGAAATAGAAATATTTTGATAATAAGAAATATTTGAAATAGAATATTTGAAAATAGAAATATAGGAAGCCGTGTTGATTAGATTGACGCCATTTTGACGTGAACGATGTTTATATTGATTTTATTCATTTTAAAATGAATGTTGAAAGGTGATTTCGAAATCGAATAGAAAACCAATTTGAATTGAATCGAATAGAAAACCAATTTGAATTGAATTGAATAGAAAACCAATTTGAATTGAATTGAATAGAAAACCAATTTGAATTGAATCGAATAGAAAACCAATTTGAATTGAATTGAATAGAAAACCAATTTGAATTTGATTTGAATAGAAAAGGAATTCGAATTAAATTGAAAACGAATTGAAATAGAAGTAAAATCAATTTGAAATGAATTATATTCGAATTGAATTTGAATTGAATAGAAATGAATTTTAAAATGAATTTATAAGGAAAACTTTAATTTTGATTTGAATTGAAATGGAAGTTGAAAATGTTTTTGAAACGAATTCAAAACTATTTATATAATTCGTTTTAAATAGAAATCGACGAAATATTTATTATATATATTATATATATAATATAATGGTCTGAATAGAACGCGCCGCGCCGGGGCAGTTCGTGAATTTCGACCATTTATTTCAAACAGACATTACGGGAGATCCGACCGTCGGATTCTCCTAAAACCGGAACCGTTGGGTTCGTATCGAAAAGAGATTTCTAACGAATATTAGAAATTTGAAATCTAACGATTGGATTTGGAGATACGTCCAAATCAAATTTGAAAAAGGTCGTTGTAAGTGCAGTTCGATGGCCGTTGATGGAAATCGACTGTACGGGCCTTGATAAAATTATTAAAAATAGTAATAATTTATGTAAAATCATAAGAAATGATTTGGGAAAAATTGGGATGAAAAACTCCATATTTGAAAAGATAAAAATAAATTTTTATCGAAATAAACTAGTTTGAACTAAAATTAAACTCCGTTTATTTTTAAAGAAATAAATTGGATTTGAAATGGGTTTTAAATAGAATTGATTCATGGGTTTATCGTGAACTGTGTTTTAAATAACACCAGTTCTTTAACCCGATAACAAATAGAATGAGATTTGGGTTTGTCGTGAACTGTGTTTTAAATAACACTAGTTCTTTTAACCCAGTAAAAAGAGTTTTAATGAATCTGCAATTAGATTGAAATGTGAATTGATAATCTAAATTATCAAATTTGGCAAATGAGCGAGAATGGAGTATTACCAGTTTTGCTCCAAAGCGATAGTTAAATCTTTAATTAGATTTGAACGTGAAATGGTAATTAATTTTACCGATAACACCCCGGTGTTAGATATGGAGTATTACTAGTTTTTCTTCATGGGATGAATAGGTTGGGATTGGGAAATAAAATAAATAATTACTTCGATGTGGTTCGCTAATCTCGACTAGTTGGGAAAACCATAATTTGGTTTGAAACGACATCCAAAGGAAGATTACAGGATAAATTTTAAAGAATTTATCTTGGATAAAATTAATGGGAACCTTTCCCTAAGAATGTGGAATTGGAATGAGGCGTATGTTGTGTTTGTGTAATATTTTTAATATACGCGGGTTGTTCGGAAAGTCCGGGTTTATACCCATTCTGAATAACCGATTCGACGATAAGTCGAAGATGAAGACGGTGGTTGAAGACCGGAAGTCTTCACATCGTTTGGGTGATTACTGATGATCTTGATTGGGCTGTACACCCAAGATGAGGGAATCAGTTGGTGGTCGTCCAGACGTAATTGGGGATCGATGGATATGCGAGGAAAGTGCCTCCGGTTTCGTTCAGACCCAGAACGAACTTGTAAATGGATTGTGTGTCTGACATTGGATTTTATTCTGTGTTGATTGATTTCTATTAAATATACATTTGTTTGGCGACGGAGAATTTATTCTTTTGCTTAACGCCCTTCTCTGAGACGTACGAGCGTAGAGGTTATATATCGATAGATATCAATCGCATGGCATGAATTGCCTGTGTGGCACGCTGAGTTGCATGGATCAAGGCTTCTGTTGAAAAGCAAAGTCTTGTGGTTGATGATCAAAGCACGGCCTTTGTGGCGTAGCTTTGTGTATAGCGTGAATTCGCGAGCCTCACACCTCGTTATGAGTCAAAAACGGGATGAGGACCCAAGGAGTGCACGACGTTTCTTTCTAGCTATGGGTGGTGTCAGTGACCTACCAGCCCTGACATTTATATACTTTTCACCTTGTGGTTTGGATGCGAGGCACCTCAATTATAGGTCCTATAGGGCCGGGAAACGTGTGATCAGGAATAACTAATCCTCTAACGTAAGTGAGGACCGGCCTTGGAGGATCCCAGGATTGCCCAGAGTGTGTAGTCCTGAGGCATTTGCTAGAGTGTCTCGAAGCGGAGAGGAGCTTGCCCCTTGCCTCGACTCATGACGGAAATCCAATTTCCAATACGTGTATTTCGGTTTTAATTGTAGAACTAGTATGGCGACATAGTGGTATGCGACATTCATGCCGCCTATGATTTATATTTATGATTGAAATTGTTTTGACACTATACACTTATTATAGTATCAAATGATTTGTTTTAAACGTACCAAGCATGTTTGGCTGTTATAAGGTAAAACCCTATCCTCCGGCTTGCGTTGCATTGTGTGATGGGACCTGGGTCTTATAATAGCTTCATTTTTCGAAAAAGCATTGCGTTGTTTATTGATATGCACTGGTATTCTTGGGAGGAAACCCGTTCCGTGTTATACGGCGTGGTCCCTTGAATTACTCTCTTTTAAAGTAAAGTTTTAAATAACTGTTTTAGTTCTCACACCAGTCACATGACTGACCTGGAGTTTATTTTTTTAACCTAAACTCTGGGTGCCCTTATTTTCGACACGGGCAGCTAGTAGTTTTGGTTTTGCAGATTTATATTCACAGGATCCTGGTTTATAGCTGGAATGATATCCGGAAAGCTCTGTATCCGTATATCACCTTCAGTTGTGCTTTGTATTATTTTCCGCTGCTATGTAATTTATTGTAATCTCTGATATTTATCGAATGTAATTTATTCATTTATACTCTGTATATTCTTGTAACTGATGGAATTGTTGTAATAGCAATGAAATGTTCTTCCGTCTGTGTTCTGATTTGTCATGTTCTCAAAACGATCAGGAGTTTCGAACGGTCTAAATCGGTTTAACGACTGATTCGGATCGAGGGAAATTCCCGGCCGTCACATTTGGTATCAGAGCTTTGGTTTACAGAGCTCGAGAACAAGACACATTAGAACCATACGAATGAATTCATCAGATATTGGATTAGTAATATCCAATTAGAATGACTCGTTAGAGATAGGATCAGTAGTATCCTAGAACGAGTGTGAAGAGTATATTTTTCAAATGAAAACAATTTTTGTTTTGAAAATTTAAACCATTTTATACGTATTTGAATATTTATTTACTTTGAATTTGGACAATCTGATATATAAAGATTTTGCATATACGCGTCATGAACGTATATTCGAAGTTTTAATATATTAGATAGATATAGAATCACACTCTAGTCGCTCGGAGATGATGTTGATAATGACCATGGCATCATCAATATTTATGGTCGTGTTTCGAAGGTGTGATATCTATATATTTCCATTAATATAGATAGGTTTATTGTTGCGAATTGGCATCAAAAACATGATTTTCAGTATATACATCAAAGTTATGAATTTGAAATGTTAATCCACTAATTGATTGATGTTTGTGTTGTTTGTTTATTTGTTTGATATTTTGAACCATTATGCCTAATTGAATCAAATACTGAATTGTTTTGAAAATTGGTCGCATTTGCTTGCATATACATGTGCTTACATTGAACAGGTTATAGCAAGGAGGCTAGAGCAGAGAATAAAATTTGTTTGCCCGACAAATAGGTACATGTTTACTATAATTTACTATTTTATTTGGGCGATGATGATTTTATGAGCCTATTGGCTAGCCGCTTGGATTTTTCTTTTTCTTTTTGAGATCAGAAGGCCTATATGGCAATTTCGGGATTTTCCCGTGGCTCCCGGTGCAGGGGAGGTTATGGCGAAATTTTTCGAAAATTTAGGGTGTTAGCCAAATTTTTGAAAATTTGAAAATTCTCAGAAACTGAAAAGTTGAAGAATGGAAGCCAGATCGAACGTAGAGCTGATTAATCAAACCACTTTCGACTTTGTTCCTTTTCGGGGACGAAAAGTTTTAAGTGGGGGAGATTGTAATAACCCGAAATTCTGAACCAGTTTAAAATTTTTATTTTGGCAATTTTAATGAATTTTGAATATTTAAAATAGATTATTTTAAATAATATCGACGAGAAGTTTATTTTGAATATAATTACAATGTATATTATATACGTCTTCGTTAGAATATAAATATTTATTTTAAATTTTAAATAGAATTGAAAATGGCGCGGTAGTTCGATAATTCGATTTCAAACTTCAATTGAATGTACCGGGTGCAAAACAATCCGGATTTTAGTGAAACCAAAAACATTAGGATCTAATTGATAATATCTTTCCAAAGAATCCGACAAATCAAGATTTCATAGCGGGAATCAAAAGATATGTCCAGTTGAAAATTCTGAATAGTCGCTATGGAATTCAGGTCCTTAAAAATGGAAATTTTGCAAACGACCTCGGATTTCGACGAAACCACTTTTGTTGGATCCGTGATGTCAAGTTATTGCTAGATTCCAAATTTCATAATTTTTCGAATCAATATGTGAGCGTGGCAAGGGAAAACGTGTTTGACCAGTTTTAGTTGATTTTAATCGACTGGAAAATGGCCATTTTTCCAACGATCTCAGAATTCGACGAAACTAGTTTTGTTAGGACCGTATCGTCAATACGAAGCTAGAAAATATTTTTTGGGAATTTTTAGGGTTAGTGTGTGACCCCGGTAAATTGAAATGCGCGTTCAAATTCAATATATAGAGTTATATGTTGATTTTGACGAAAACTGATCGAAACGATCGAATCAGCTTGCGATACATATCCCATTGTGTTCGGAATGGGGGTAATTAGCTACGGACGACAGGCGGTGGGCCTCGTTTAGAGGTCGTATGTAAAAGTCAACTTTTTGAATTAAATAATTATATAAAATAAAATAAATACCTTTCCTCTCCTATACCCTCTGCCCCCCCCCCCCTTATTTTTCGATTCAATCGATTCAGAAAAAAAAAAAAAAGACGACGGAGCGGAAAGGAGCGTCGCCCCCCCCCCTAAACCGCCGCCGCCACTTCGACGAAACCCCCCCCTCGCGCCGCGCCACCTCCCCCCTCCCTCCCCCCTTCCTCCTCGTGTAAGCCGCAACCGATCCCCCCTGGTGTGCGACGCAACCGATCCCCCCCCCCCCCCATCAAAAAACCGCCGCACCCCCCTAGCCTCGCACCGACGCACCATCCCCTTCCTCTTTCTACAACGCTGTAAGTTTTAATTATTTAATTTTATTTTAAATAATCAGTTTTATATATATATATAAATATTTTAAAGAACTGATTTTTATTGTTTATAAAGAAATGATCTTTATGTAGTGAAGATAAAAATACAACTGTTATAACGAAGTGAAAGTAAAAATATGATTTTTATATTTTTAAAGTATTAAAAATATGATTTTAATATTTTTAAAGTATTAAAAATATAATCTTTATTATGTAGAAGGTGTAAAAATATGATTTTTGTTTATGTAGAGAATTAAAAATATAATTTTTACATGATAGGAATATTAGAAATATCATCTTTATATGTGTAGCAAAATAAAAGTGTGATTTTTATAATGATATATTAGAAAAGGCGAAATCTTTATATTTGAAAAGGCGAAATCTTTATGTTTGAAAAGGAGAAATCTTTATATATAACACCGTTGTAAAAATAGAGTTTTTATCTATATAGTAGCGGTGTGAAAATAGAAATTTTATCCATATAGTGTGATTATAAAAATAGGATTTTTTATATACATAACGACGTAGTAAAAATTCGATTTTTATATATTGAATAGCGAAGTAAAATTTTGATTTTTATATATTGAATAGCGAAGTAAAAATTCGATTTTTATATATTGAATAGCGTAGTAAAAATTCGATTTTTATATATTGAATAGCGTAGTAAAAATTCGATTTTTATATATTGAATAGCATAGTGAAAATTCGATTTTTATATATTGAATAGCAAAGTAAAAATTCGATTTTTACATATGTAGAGAATACGGGCAACGAAGGTGACAAAAAGGCGAGAACGATGAAGATTTCTATCAATGAAGAGACGTGGAATTGGGATAGCTATTGGTGAGAATTTCTCACTCTTCAATTTCTTTTCTAGTTATAAACATGTATACTAGGATGCAGACGGTGTTTAGTAGCACCCGACACAATCGTCCACAGATCATGGACTTGTTTGTTTGATTGCAAAAATTAGTTAGATTATTTGATTGAAATTTGATTGTTTGGTGAAATGGAATGGATTGATTGATGTGTGAATGGCATGGGCCTTCACTAGACCGGGGATAAGGCTAGGCCTTGTCCCGTTTCTAGTATCGTGCCGTTATGCCGTCGAAATTTTCTAAAATATGTTAGAAAAATAAAAATATCATTTTATTGAATAAATGAACTGAATAGAACATTCATAGGTTGAATAAAATAATTTGGTCGTTAAAAATATAATTTTTAACGTGAAAGTGATTAAATAAATATCTATAAACAAATCGGCCGATTTGTTTATATACACTGATTTGACTGATATTGATTGGGTCGATAAATTTTACACATCGCCCAACTGCACAACTAAAATCTATGTTTGATTGTTTGATACCCCACACGGATGTTGGGATGAAATTTGAAGTTCACTCATCCTGATTGATTAAATATGTCGATCGATTGATTGACAGGTTGTTATAAGCGTTAGATATCTTTATTTGATGCTTATACAGTGTAGTGGACTTTGGTTGATGGTTGATTATTTTTCAATGCTATTATATACGTGTGATGTATGAAAATCCATATAATTAACATTATATGGTGATTGATTGGGCCTCATTCCAATTTAGAAAATAACGAACATTATAATATAAAGGTTCATGTGTTGACTGTACTCATCCGTTGAGATTAGTCATGTGTTGAACGAAATTTTTTAATAATGAAATTTACATCTTTATCAATACAAAATAAAGGTTCATGTGTTGACAGTACTCATTCGTTGAGATTAGTCATGTGTTGAACGAAATATTTTGATAATAAGAAATATTTGAAATAGAATATTTGAAATAGAATATTTGAAATAAAAATATTTGAAATAGAAATATTTTGATAATAAGAAATATTTGAAAATAGAAATATAGGAAGTCGTGTTGATTAGATTGACGCCATTTTGACGTGAACGATATTTATATTGATTTTATTCATTTTAAAATGAATGTTGAAAGGTGATTTCGAAATCGAATAGAAAACCAATTTGAATTGAATCGAATAGAAAACCAATTTGAATTGAATTGAATAGAAAACCAATTTGAATTGAATTGAATAGAAAACCAATTTGAATTGAATCGAATAGAAAACCAATTTGAATTGAATTGAATAGAAAACCAATTTGAATTTGATTTGAATAGAAAAGGAATTCGAATTAAATTGAAAACGAATTGAAATAGAAGTAAAATCAATTTGAAATGAATTATATTCGAATTGAATTTGAATTGAATAGAAATGAATTTTAAAATGAATTTATAAGGAAAACTTTAATTTTGATTTGAATTGAAATGGAAGTTGAAAATGTTTTTGAAACGAATTCAAAACTATTTATATAATTCGTTTTAAATAGAAATCGACGAAATATTTATTATATATATTATATATATAATATAATGGTCTGAATAGAACGCGCCGCGCCGGGGCAGTTCGTGAATTTCGACCATTTATTTCAAACAGACATTACGGGAGATCCGACCGTCGGATTCTCCTAAAACCGGAACCGTTGGGTTCGTATCGAAAAGAGATTTCTAACGAATATTAGAAATTTGAAATCTAACGATTGGATTTGGAGATACGTCCAAATCAAATTTGAAAAAGGTCGTTGTAAGTGCAGTTCGATGGCCGTTGATGGAAATCGACTGTACGGGCCTTGATAAAATTATTAAAAATAGTAATAATTTATGTAAAATCATAAGAAATGATTTGGGAAAAATTGGGATGAAAAACTCCATATTTGAAAAGATAAAAATAAATTTTTATCGAAATAAACTAGTTTGAACTAAAATTAAACTCCGTTTATTTTTAAAGAAATAAATTGGATTTGAAATGGGTTTTAAATAGAATTGATTCATGGGTTTATCGTGAACTGTGTTTTAAATAACACCAGTTCTTTAACCCGATAACAAATAGAATGAGATTTGGGTTTGTCGTGAACTGTGTTTTAAATAACACTAGTTCTTTTAACCCAGTAAAAAGAGTTTTAATGAATCTGCAATTAGATTGAAATGTGAATTGATAATCTAAATTATCAAATTTGGCAAATGAGCGAGAATGGAGTATTACCAGTTTTGCTCCAAAGCGATAGTTAAATCTTTAATTAGATTTGAACGTGAAATGGTAATTAATTTTACCGATAACACCCCGGTGTTAGATATGGAGTATTACTAGTTTTTCTTCATGGGATGAATAGGTTGGGATTGGGAAATAAAATAAATAATTACTTCGATGTGGTTCGCTAATCTCGACTAGTTGGGAAAACCATAATTTGGTTTGAAACGACATCCAAAGGAAGATTACAGGATAAATTTTAAAGAATTTATCTTGGATAAAATTAATGGGAACCTTTCCCTAAGAATGTGGAATTGGAATGAGGCGTATGTTGTGTTTGTGTAATATTTTTAATATACGCGGGTTGTTCGGAAAGTCCGGGTTTATACCCATTCTGAATAACCGATTCGACGATAAGTCGAAGATGAAGACGGTGGTTGAAGACCGGAAGTCTTCACATCGTTTGGGTGATTACTGATGATCTTGATTGGGCTGTACACCCAAGATGAGGGAATCAGTTGGTGGTCGTCCAGACGTAATTGGAGATCGATGGATATGCGAGGAAAGTGCCTCCGGTTTCGTTCAGACCCAGAACGAACTTGTAAATGGATTGTGTGTCTGACATTGGATTTTATTCTGTGTTGATTGATTTATATTAAATATACATCTGTTTGGCGACGGAGAATTTATTCTTTTGCTTAACGCCCTTCTCTGAGACGTACGAGCTTAGAGGTTATATATCGATAGATATCAATCGCATGGCATGAATTGCCTGTGTGGCACGCTGAGTTGCATGGATCAAGGCTTCTGTTGAAAAGCAAAGTCTTGTGGTTGATGATCAAAGCACGGCCTTTGTGGCGTAGCTTTGTGTATAGCGTGAATTCGCGAGCCTCACACCTCGTTATGAGTCAAAAACGGGATGAGGACCCAAGGAGTGCACGACGTTTCTTTCTAGCTATGGGTGGTGTCAGTGACCTACCAGCCCTGACATTTATATACTTTTCACCTTGTGGTTTGGATGCGAGGCACCTCGATTATAGGTCCTATAGGGCCGGGAAACGTGTGTTCAGGAATAACTAATCCTCTAACGTAAGCGAGGACCGGCCTTGGAGGATCCCAGGATTGCCCAGAGTGTGTAGTCCTGAGGCATTTGCTAGAGTGTCTCGAAGCGGAGAGGAGCTTGCCCCTTGCCTCGACTCATGACGGAAATCCAATTTCCAATACGTGTATTTCGGTTTTAATTGTAGAACTAGTATGGCGACATAGTGGTATGGGGCATTCATGCCGCCAATGATTTATATTTATGATTGAAATTGTTTTGACACTATACACTTATTATAGTATCAAATGATTTGTTTTAAACGTACCAAGCATGTTTGGTTGTTATAAGGTAAAACCCTATCCTCCGGCTTTCGTTGCATTGTGTGATGGGACCTGGGTCTTATAATAGCTTCATTTTTCGAAAGAGCATTGCGTTGTTTATTGATATGCACTGGTATTCTTGGGAGGAAACCCGTTCCGTGTTATACGGCGTGGTCCCTTGAATTACTCTCTTTTAAAGTAAAGTTTTAAATAACTGTTTTAGTTCTCACACCAGTCACATGACTGACCTGGAGTTTATTGTTTTAACCTAAACTCTGGGTGCCCTTATTTTCGACACGGGCAGCTAGTAGTTTTGGTTTTGCAGATTTATATTCACAGGATCCTGGTTTACAGCTGGAATGATATCCGGAAAGCTCTGTATCCGTATATCACCTTCAGTTGTGCTTTGTATTATTTTCCACTGCTATGTAATTTATTGTAATCTCTGATATTTATCGAATGTAATTTATTCATTTATACTCTGTATATTCTTGTAACTGGTGGAATTGTTGTAATAGCAATGAAATGTTCTTCCGTCTGTGTTCTGATTTGTCCTGTTCTCAAAACGATCAGGGGTTTCGAACGGTCTAGATCGGTTTAACGACTGATTCGGATCGAGGGAAATTCCCGGTCGTCACAGTTGGGAATTACACAAAACAACTTAGGAGGAAAGTTGTTAAGCTAGTTAAGGAACAATGGAGTGAGGATGATGACGATTGCACATGTGACACAGAAGAGAGAATGAGGAGGACCCATCCAGAACTCTTTGAGTGGTATGTCCCATATATTGTATCCTACTTGTACCATTATGTCTTGTTTTATTAGAGTTTCACATGCTAGGGTATGATTTTGGGTTGCATGGATTGTTGGATGCTAGATTGGCTTGTGGATGGTAGGCATGCAGGATACTTTGTTTACTCGTGTTTGCTTGGGATTTTGAGGGAGAAATTCCTAAAGGGGTGAGAATGTAACTATCTCTATTTTGCATATCAAAGGATCATAAAATAATTTTACTTAATTCTCAAAAATCATATCATTCTTAATTTTTAATACGTTGTTTATGGGAATATGGGACATATCCATGATTTTTACCAAATCGTTTTGTGACCATTTTACCCCTATGACTTACCATTTATCTATTACTTTTTGCTAGGGATCGAATTAAGTACTGTATTGGCCTCATTGATTGGGATGGTGTTTGGCCATTCCGTAGGGTGCTCACATTAAAGATTTGACTCATTAGTCAACGAGATATCGCGATTTTAAATTTTTTGTTTCAACTAGCCAGGTTAATTAGCAGCTAATTGGTTTGAGGAAAGAATTAGGGTTTTTCTCCTCATTCCACACAATAGGTTGAGCGTCTAAGAATCTCTAGTTCAATCTAATTTCCCCTAAACCCTAGTTTCTTTTCAAATCATTTTATATCGCATCTAGAGGCAAGATCTATATCAAAGGAGATTAGATCTTGCAGCTTAGCATCGAGTTCAAGGGTTTTCTTTGTTGTCTACATTTGTTGTCATCTTTGTTGCATCAGATCTAGGTTTTGATAAGTGGTAGAGATCTCTCAAATGCTTACTACGGATTATGTGTTAATTAGGTTAATCAAACACCACCTATGTTAATTTTACCCTAAAAATGGATCATCTATATTTAATTCAGAACTAAACGCCTTAGGATAAACTAATTTGATCGTATATTATGTAATTCCCTGGATCCATTGGGTTTTATACATGTTTAATATTGAATTTTGCTAGATTTGTGATTATTATGGCATGACTCATGTTTAAACGTATTCATATGATTGTTCGTGTTCGAAATTAGATGAATTGCTGTTTAATTGGTTGAATTATATGTTATGCGTGATTTGTTTGTTTATAATTGTGTGTCGTTGGGCTTAGAATAAACGAACATAACAAATCAAAGGTTTAGATGATCGGATTAAGATGAAACTTGGCGCAGAAGATCTGGAGGACGTCGAGATTGCACTTAGAAATTTTCAAGCGAAAATATTCGAAGTACATGGACCAGTACTGATCCATCACAGATGGTCGAGGGAGGATGAAACTTCTTACATGGCGTTATGGGGTTAATATCGGATCATGTGCAAAGTTTGAAGTGAATTTGATAAGTCGAAATAAAATCACTCGAGAGCTTCGGTACAGATCGACATATAAAGCTTTGAAAAGGCGATTCAAGACGTGGATGGACCGGCGGGATAAATTCGAGGTGAGGAATGAAGTGGTCCAACACTTCGCCAAAATTTGTCCAGGTCTATGGACCGGTATCGATCCATAGGGGATGAACTGTATCGGTCCATCACTATGACGAATTTGGGACCCATGTCATAGAGTTAGAAGTAGGGTCTTCAGGAGCATGATGGTGGTCTCCGATAGTCGATAACATCCATCAGATGGAAATTATCATCGATATAGTGTTGACTCTTCGATTGTGAACTCATGCGAGAGTGGTCAAAATGCAAAAGTATTAGGAACTCAAAGTGGAACGACACTGCGAGATAATGGACTGACTCACATGGGGCTCAAGCTAAAAGATGGAGTCGTGGATGGCTTATATGATTGGAAGTGCCACGAAATAATTGATAAATCGAAGGATTCTAGTTGACTCGAAGCAGGTGTATCGTGAGGATGCTATTAGGATCTAAGAGATCTAGTACCATGAATCCTAACACATGAAGTAGAAAGGGAGGATCATTCAAAATTTTAAGGCCACCTCCACAAGAATGCTCATTAACCAAATTCCAAATAAAAAACCTATTAAGTTGTTCGAAATAACAAGAATCATGCACTTCAAAAGGACATCCACTTAAAGATGAAGAGCAAATAACCGTTATCCTAGTAGAACTATTCTTAAAAAAAAAACTTATATCCCTTTCGAATTTGATATGCTACTATAACGTCTCTAAAATCATTAGCTCCTCCAAAATAAAAACCAATAAAACCGAAAATGGATAATGTAAAGCATCTTTTCATTGTATCTTTCAATTAACTTTTGCTATGCACAACAATATTTAAACACAAAGACTCAGTAGACAATGAATGTGTTGAAACATTGAACGAAATTAAAATAGAACCATCATCGATATTTTCCAACTGAGAATTCTTTACCTTAACAGTAAAAGGAAAACAAACACTTCTTTTATGTAGTTGAAAAAAAAACTATACTCTAAAGACCAGAATTAATATCAAACACTAGTAAAAAAAAAAAATTCAAGCGCATAACTAATCTCAATGGACATAGAAGTTAGCTATGGCCAATATCAACATATTTCACTGATTAAGTCATAAAATAAGAAATCCACGAACGACCAAATGCTAAAAGAAGAATCATTGAATATAAATAGAACAAGAAAACTATTATCACCACTACAAAATAGACTTTATAAATAAAAACCAATCAGCAAAATAGTTATTTAAAATTGATACCTACATTAGGAAATACTTATACTTACAGATATAAAACTGAACCCAAAAAATGCTACTATATTTTAAAAGAAAATGATACACAAGTAACACAACCAAAACATCATATAATGTTTGATTAAAAAAACAGTAGTTTAGTTAAAAATAATAATAATAGTGAAGGCAACTACATAAAATACAATAACAACAGTTCAAAAGTCAAAAATAATAATTTTAAAACAACTATGCTCTTCATTTAATTTAAAATGATACTAAAAAACACAAATTAATACTCAAATTATAAAATAAACCAAACAATACAATTTCATCAAGGCTAATTCTATTTGGACTCACCAAATAGTTGAGTTGTCCCCCTTTTAAACCCAAAACCGTGATGACGAAATTGCCCTTTGCTTGCCTTTTTTAAGGTTCAGCCTATCTCGCACTGTCACTGCAGGGTTCCTTCGCTTACCATGCAGTGACACTGCGTGGTACGCTAAGGAACCTCGTACTGCCACTGCGAGGTTCCTTAGCGTACCACGTAGTGCCTCTGCGTGGTACACTAAGGAACCTCACAGTGGCAGTGCGAGGTAGGGTAATTTTGTCTTTTTTTTAAAAGGCGGGGGACAACTCAGAAAAAAAGGTGGGATTCCAGCTTTTTTGGAAATATGGGGGGCAACCCTGCTATTTGGTGAGTCCAAATAGAATTTGCCCTTCATCAAATGCAATATAAATCATGTAACTGACCACAGAACAAAACTTAAAAAACATTCAAATGAAAAATAAAAAGTAACATTTTTCCATCAGTAACACAAAAAATATATAAAACCTGCTGATATTGTCCAAAGACATCATTAATCATAAAAAACCAAAAGAAACCACAAAAGCCTTAGTAAATAATATTGCCACTAATAGTTATGAAACTAATACCTACATAATATAAAACTGATACACGATAATTGGTACTAGTTTTAAAAAAAATGACACATAATCATGTTTTATACGTGATTAATATTGAATTTTGCTAGATTTGTGATTATTATGATATGAATCATGTTTATACGTATTCATGTGATTATTCATGTTCGAAATTAGATGAATTGCTATTTAATTGGTTGAATTATATGTTATGCGTGATTTGTTTGTCTAGAATTGTGAGTCGTTGGGCTTAGAATCGACGAACATAGCAAATCAAAGGTTTAGATGATCAGATTAAGATGAAACTTGGCGCAGAAGATCTGGAGGACGTCGAGATTGCACTTGGAAATTTTCGAGCGAAAATATTCGAAGGACATGGACCAGTACTGATCCAACACAGATGGTCGAGGGAGGATGAAACTTTTTACGTGGCGTTATGGGGTTAGTATCGGATCATGTACAAAGTTTGAAGTGAATTGGATGAGTCGAAATAAAATCACTCAAGAGCTTGGGTACAGATCGACATATAAAGCTTTGGAAAGATGATTCAAGACGTGGATGGACCGGTTGGATACATTCGAGGTGAGGAATGAAGTGGTCCAACACTTTGCCAAAATTTGTATACGTGTATGGACCGGTATCGATC
Organism: Allium sativum; assembly: GCA_030737875.1. NCBI lineage: Eukaryota > Viridiplantae > Streptophyta > Magnoliopsida > Asparagales > Amaryllidaceae > Allium > Allium sativum. Next base: position 236,699,771 of record CM060919.1, read on the forward strand.
TATAGGGGATGAACCTGTATCGATCCATCACTGTGACAAATTTGGGACCCAGGTAATAGAGTTAGAAGCAGGATCTTCAGGAGCATGATGGCGGTCTCCGATAGTCGATAGCATCCACCGGATGGAAATTATCATCGATATAGTGTTGACTCTTCGATTGTGAACTCATGCGAGACTGGTCGAAATACAAAAGTGTTAGACAACTCAAAGTGGAACGATGCTGCGAGATAATGGATTGACTCACATGGGGCTCAAGCTAAAAGATGGAGTCATGGATGACTTATATGATTGGAAGTGCCAAGAAATAATTGATAAATCGAAGGATTCTAGTTGACTCGAAGCAGATGTATCATGAGGACGCTATTAGGATCTGAGAGATCTAGTACCCTGAATCCTAACACATGATGTAGAAAGGGAGGATCATTCAAAATTTTAAGGCCACCTCCACAAGAATGCTCATTAACCAAATTCCAAATAAAAAAAACCTTGTAAGTTGTTCGAAATAACAAGAATCATGCACTTCAAGACATTCACTTGAAGATGAAGAGAAAACAACCGTTATCCTAGTAGAACTATTCTTAAAAAAAAAAAAAAAAAAAAAAAAAAAAAAAAAAAAACTTATATCACTTTTGAATTTGATATGCTGCTATAACGCCCTCCAAAATAAAAATCAATAAAATGGATAATGTAAAGCATCTTTTCATCATATCTTTCAAGCAATTTTTGCTATGCACAACAGTGTTTAAACACAAAGACTCGGTAGACAATGAATATGTTGAAACATTGAACGAAATTGAAATAGAACCATCATCGATATTTTTCAATTGAGAATTCTTTACCTTAACAGTAAAAGGAAAAAAAAAAATCTCTTATGTAGTTGAAAAAAAAACTATACTCTAAAGACCAGAATTAATACCAAACACTAGTAATTTTTTTTCTCAAGCACATAACTAGTCTCAATGGACATAGAAGTTAGCTATGAGCAATATCGACATATTTCACTCATTAAGTCATAAAATGAGCAATCCACGAATAACCGAATGCTAAAAGAAGAATCATTGAATATAAATAGAACAAGAAAATTATTATCTCCACTGCAAAATAAACTATATAAATAAAAACAAATCAGCAAAGTAATTATTTAAAATTGATACCTACGCTAGACAATACTTACAGATATAAAACTGAACCCAGAAAAAAAGAAGAAGCCTTATATCCCTTTTGAATTTGATATGCTACTATAACGTCTCTAAAATCATTAGCCCCTCCAAAATAAAAACCAATAAAATAGAAATTGGATAATGTAAAGCATCTTTTCATCATATCTTTCAAGTAACTTTTGCTATGCACAACAGTATTTAAACACAAAGACTCAGTAGACAATGAATGTGTTGAAACATTGGACGAAATTGAAATAGAACCATCATCGATATTTTCCAATTAAGAATTCTTTACCTTAACAGTAAAAGGAAAAAATAAAAAACACTTCTCTTGTGTAATTGAAAAAAAACTATACTCTAAAGACCAGAATTAATATCAAACACTAGTAATTTTTTTTTTCTCAAGCACATAACTAATCTCAATGGATATAGAAGTTAGTTGTGACCAATATCGACATATTTCACTCATTAAGTCACAAAATGAGCAATCCACGAACGACCGAATGCTAAAAGAAGAATCATTGAATATAAATAGAACAAGAAAACAATTATCACCACTAACAAAATAAACTTTATAAATAAAAACTAATCAGCAAAATAATTATTTAAAATTGATACCTACATTGACAATACTTATACTTACAGATATAAAACTGAACCCAAAAAATGCTACTATATTTTAAAAGAAAATGATACACAACCAAAACATCATATAATGTTTGATTAAAAAAACAGTAGTTTAGTTCAAAATAAAAATAATAGTGAATGCAACTATATAAAATACAATAACAACAGTTCAAAAGTTAAAAATAATAATTTTAAAACAACTAGGCTCTTCATTTAATTTAAAATGATACTAAAAAACACAAATTAATACTCAAATTATAAAATAAACCAAACAATACAATTTCATCAAATGCATTATAAATCATGTAACTGACTACAGAAAAAAACTTAAACAACATTCAAATGAAAAATAAAAAGTAACATTTTTCGATCAGTAACACAAAAAATATATAAACCTGCTGGTATTGTCCAAAGACATCATTAATCATCAAAACCAAAAGAAACCACAAAAGCCGTAGTAAATAATATTGACACTAATAGTTATGAAACTGATACCTACATAATATAAAACTGATACACAATAATTGGTACTAGTTTAAAAAAAAAAAATGACACATAATTAAAGATCATGGATTGGTTTGTTAACAAATTAGCAGTTCAATTCATACAATTATGATGAACGCAACCATATAAGCTATGTATCAACCACAATTTCAAAACTAGAAGATTTCTTAAAAAAAAAAAAAAACAATTATGCTTTTCATTTATTAAAACTAATACCAAAAAACCGAGAACTGATACCCAAAACTTGAAATAAGCAAAACAAAACACAGCAATACAATTTCAATGAATGCAATGTAAATCATGTAAATAGCTACAGAACAATACTTAAACAACATTCAAATAAAACATAAGAAATAGCATTACTCCAAATAAATAAAAAAAAAAAAAAAATATCAAACATGTTACTCTACCCAAATACGCCATTAATCATTAACAATGAACAAAACTCTAAACCTGATTGTGGCTTTTCAAAATGAATTAAAACACCGATGAAAAGGAAATAAAAATAAAAAGCTAAAATGTACAGATTGGAACCTCAACCTAAAATATATGATATTCAATTAAAGGAGACCGCGTAGAATGAGCGTGTAAATTGTAGTTCTGTCAAGGTCTACAACACCACTCCAGACAAGAGCTGATTAGGGACTTGCAACCATTTGCGCAATTAATAACTAACCGGCAATGATCTGTAACATTAACCGAACGACTTAAATAACTTTCATTAGTCAACAACCTGCTCATTTATTTCTCCCAACAATAAATTGAACCTCTTCCCTTCGAATCCTCAAAATATCGCAAATTGTTATTCGTCCGAAGATCTCGTTTTTAATTTGAATTTTTAAGTGCAAGTATTTTGGTGTAGAAATTGGAACTAAATATGCTGAAAGATTCAAAGAAACATGCTAACTCTTTCTATGAAGTCAGAGCTGAATACAGTAACGACGTCCCAAAGACTAACTTCAAGATCAAGGTATGATTTTGATTAGTTTTCAAGTTAGTTTTTATCAGTTTTCATTGTTTATTCACATAAAAAACAAATCTCTTTTTTGCTTGTTTTTTGAATCCTGCTTATGTTATAAATAAATCATAGCTAGTTGAGTTGAATTATAACTTGGAATCATTATATATTCGTGTGATGATAGTTTGTAAAATCAAAAATTTCAGATCTACTTATTGCACCATGACCTTGTGCATCACTATATCTGATTTAGCGACTTTCACAGATTGGAAAAACACTTAGCCAAAGAAAATGGCAAAGCGCATTTAGTCCAGAAGGGTACCTTGATATATCACCAACTCTTCGTCGAATTCTAAGAGGAGTAAGTTTCAATTTTCTATATATTTTATATATTCCTTGAATGGTCTTATGAATACTGCACGACTGTTCATTTTGAATCATGCACGATGAAATTACGTATAAATATTCAAATATGTAGAGGCTATAAACATTTATGTCAGTAGAAGCCCGAATATAAGGAAACTTTGAACTTTGAATACATCAATTTGTAATATGTAGTTAATTTGATGAATTTATATGTATGGTTAGGGGATTCATCCTTCAATTAGAGGAGAGGTATGGGAGTTTCTACTAGGTTGTTTCGATCCTAATACCACCTTTGATGAAAGGGATCAGTTGCGTCAGAAGCGAAGGTACTCCCCTACCAGTCTACATGCTTTTAGAGAATCATAAATGTATGTTCCACTTGTAAAATGTACTCACTAAGATTGCATTTGTTTTGAATAAATATTCTTTAATGCTGATAGTTTTTTGTGTGTTTGTTTACCATTACAACTAGAATTATGTACTTGCTAAGAGTTTTTATAAACTAATAAGCGTTAAAACTTCCCACAAGGATAGCATAGTTGGTTTGGATGTACGGTGCTTCACATGTAAGATAGGTGGTCCTATCTTTGTCAACTTCGTATCATTGTGGGGATCAAATCAAGTTCCATAAAGAAAATAAACGTTAAATACTTCAATAAGCTCACAACAACAAAATTTACGTTTAATGGGTATAATTAACTGTAAGACTATGAATAAGTGTCAGTTGACACCAAAGCCTATTTAGTTGAGAAACAAACAATGAATAAAACTCTAAAGTCTAAAGGCTAAATCTATTTAAACACGTAGACTTGATTAGCTCTCCACAAAACAGAAAGAACAACTATACCCATGTTTTTGTTGAGTTTACTCATCATATCGTCAATTTTTTCCCAAAATACCTTTACTAGTTAAAAAAAAAAACTTTTGATGAAAAAAAATTACCGTTTCGAAAACCACTTGACCAAATTGTGCAACCGGCAAAACAAATCAATACAAATTCATGAAGTGATTACATTATTGGATATGAAGGGGGAGTGAGTGATTGTTTGTTCAATCACGTAGTAGGCGTACGTGGATGTGTACTCTACCCTGCAGCGGCAATGTTAGGTAAAAAAGTCAGCCTTGCATTTACTCTGCATGGTTAATGTACAAACCACACTTTTTGTGCGTGCAATTGCTCATCCGATCTTCTGCGATCTGGGCAACGTCAAACTTAATAAGAGCACATAATGTTAAATACTAAGTTTACCATTTCCGTTTCATGTCGATTCACGCTATCATCGCCAAGATCCATTAATTAAATCTTAATATTTGAGATTTTAACTAAAATTTGTAGTATAAATGTTTAATGTATGGGCAAATTCATCTTAGAATTTTTTAGTATTTAAAAGGGGGAGGGGGCGCAATTTAACAAAACTCTGTGTCTAAATAGTATTTGTCAACTCTAAAATAACAAAGTATGACATAAATAAAGAAATGACATTTCTTATGGAAATATATCATGTGTGTGAAGATAGAAAGGGCTAATAATCTTCTTCAAATTTTGGAACACAAACATAAGAGCATGAGTAGCATATTCTCAAAAACAAATAGCATGCTTTACAACCGTAAATTCATGTATGTACCAAGATGAACAAGAAAGCACGTCGTTGTGGTGTAGCTACAGAAGATATCTAGAATCATGTAGCTTATACATGTAGTCAAGTTGAAAATTCTATCAGTGCACAAACCTGACTCTCCTTTTTATTTTTATTTTTTTCATTTTTTTATTTGGTTTCTATCACAGAGTAGATTATGCAAGATTGAAAGAACAATGTCGAGAAATGGATAATCATGTTGGCAGTGGTAAAATTATAACTTCCCCATTAATCACTAAAGAAGGTGTACCAATCCAAGATCCTTTGAGTGTGCTTCAAGCCATTCCAAATCAAGTTGATTTGAGAAGTGAAACAGAATTCAGTAACAGTAATTCTTATGTCACTTCCGACAAAAGAATTATAGAATGGAAACTCACCCTACATCAAATTGGTATAATCAATTGTTCGCTTAGTTTCCTTAATACGTGTTTGTACTTATAAGTTAGCACACTATCTTTTGATTTGCTATTACAGGACTTGATGTTCTTCGAACAGATAGGATTCTTAAATTTTATGAGAAGGAGGGAAATCTATCTAAACTTTGGGATATTTTGGCTGTGTATTCTTGGACAGATAGGGACGTTGGCTATTGTCAAGGCAAGGACCATGTATAATTATAGTACTTATGTGTGTGTGTATTCTTAGGAATAAAGCAATAGGTGTTATGTAATAGAAAGTTGGCTGTGTTATAACATATATGCTACTGCTATAGTGCTATTATCCCGAATTCAAGTACAGGGAAGGAGTATAATAGTAACAAAAAATTTATGTTAAAACAATACTACTTCGTTGGTTGTGACACGGAGTCGTATTACTCTTTGTTCTCTACCTTCTTATTTTTACATATTTTCGTCTGAATTGTTAAAACCAATATAGTAGCTTGAAGCGCAACTAATTACTATGATCAGGAATGAGTGATCTGTGCTCCCCAATGGCAATTCTCTTTGACAATGAGGCAGATGCATTTTGGTGCTTTGAACGGTTGATGCGCAAACTTGTACAAGTTCTTTGCTATTGGTTTGTTTGATTTACATTTTCTTAAGCATGTTTATAACTGTTAGTTTATTTAAATGTTGCAGAGAGCGAATTTTAAATGCACGGATCAGTCTTTAGGAGTGGAGAGGCAGTTACAAAGTTTAGCATCGATTACGCGGATCATTGACCCAAAACTTCATCAACACCTTGGTAAGCTTGTAATCCATGTTAATCCATATATTATCATTCTCATAATAATATATTTCTCATCAACTTCATTTTATTACTCTTTTATGTTTCCGTATTCCCCATGGTAGGTTATTTATTTTTTATTTATAGTCAATTTAAGTTATGACCATTTGGTCTCAGTGGTCTTCAACTGATTCAGAGTAGAAAGTGTACTTAACTTTGCACGTGAGTTTTGAGGCAGTATTATTCGAACTAGCAAAAGTAAATAAAGTATATAACAAAAAGAAGTTTTTTTTTAAATAATAATTAAAACGAGTGATCCTCTCAAGTGGGAGAGCCATGTAATTTTATTTCATGATCTTAGGCGCCACCAACAAGCCCGACAGGTAACGATTCCCCTTCCCATGCAAAGGGAAAAAATTTCCAATCCCCAAGGCCTATGACCGAACTTAAAGGAGTTTGAAAACAAACTAATGAATTGAGTATACATTTAGGTAGACCTAAGAGCAGATCCACTGCGAAAACTAATAAAAGGGGATCGAAACACTGGACCAAGGAAAGATGTCTTTACCAACATCTTCTGACGGCTTCGACAGCCCAATTACAACAGTTCTTGACGGCTATAACATGGACACATTGCCAACCCTTGTTAATTTGAAGACTTGTCGACAACCGTCATAACTGTTACTATATAGCTGCCAGAAACTGTTACTAGCCATCAAATTCTTTCTGCCTCCAAGCCATTACTGGCCGTCGGAAACCATTGCTAGCCATCGAATTCTGACAGTTTCCAACGGCTTACGACAGATGGTTTATTTTATTTTTCACCGTAATTCCATGAGAACGATATTCTGTTGGTAAAAAACGACGAGCCCTCGCTAAGCTCCATCGCTATTTTTTGTTCTTCTTGTAGTGGAGCAATCGAAAATCACTCTCGGCAAAATCGCAAGGAGAGAACTTGTCCAGAATCAATCTTCCCTTGTTACAAGAAAATAATCCCATCAAAAGTTAGTCTAACACTCCAAAAGCAAGAGCTCATAGATCTAATTATTAAGGGTAGGTAATAAGTTTGAGCTGTTGCTTAATTCTCAGGTGTGTACTGGTTGTTGCTTAAATACGAAGTTATATTATATTCAAGCATATTTCTAATTGAGCTAGTATGTACCCGTTGCAGACTATAGTATTGTAATAATAGTATTTATATCTTAATTATTGTTAAAAACTAATTTTTACATACAATATATAAGATTATTGAGATTGATAGGTACAAATTAATATTGTTACAAATTGATAGGTACAAACTAATTTTTACCAGTATTTACCTATTTCATTTGTGTAAGCCACATATTTACATTGCAATATTGTAGAACATAAATTTATCATTTGAAGGTTGCTAAAAACGAAAATTTGTTATGCAATATATGTTTTTTTTAGAGAAATGAATTTATATTGAAAATATTAAATATATATTATTATTTATGTATACGTTTTAATTATATGATATATATATATATTATATTGAAAAAAAGTATTATTAATTATGTATACGTTTTATTTTATATATGAAAAAAATAATTTGATCATTTTTGTTCATATATATGAGTATTATATACATATTTAAATTGTTTTTTTTTACGATTTATTAGATGAATCAATGAGTATTGGTTAATTGAATTTATTTATTTAAATAGTTTAAATTTAAGATATCATGATTAGTAAAATAGGACTTTAATACAAAATATTAGGCAGTGCCGGCCCTGAGTAATCAGTGGCCCTAGGCCAAAAAAATTTGTAGGCCCAAATTTAGCATGGCAAACATGGAACCTGGAACAAGAAACTAGTCAGAGAAGGAAAAAATTTAATCCAACTTTGAACAAGCTGAGACTTGAACCCAACTCATACAGCAAGTGGCCAACATGCTCTACCACTCAACCAATACTTCCTTTCATCCACAATTGGATATCTAGTTTTATTGAAAAGTCCGAAAGTTTGAGGCCCCCTACCGCCTCCAGCCTCCGCCTCCTCGGTCGGAGGCCCTAGGCGGCCGCCTGGTTGGCCTGGCCCCAGGGCCGGCTCTGATATTAGGAGAAAACTGAAAAGAGATTGTAAGTAATTTTAGAAATATCAAAATATAGGTATTTGAAGTTAAAAAAATGAAATCGAAAATTTTCAGTGTAACGTACGACAATTTCATCGGGATAGGAGAATTATAAAATAGATAAATTATTATTGCTAATGTACATAATTTATGTTATTTGATCTATATACCTTTGAATGAAGAAATAATTTTATATATTGAAATTATCATCTTTTAAGATTTATTTGATGTATATTAGTTAACTGAGTTTATCAAACAGTTTTAAATTTTGAATAATTATGCGATTAATTTAAATTTATGGGCTTGAATGTAGAACATTAGAAGGAATTGAGTAGAGATGTTTAAATAATTGTTTTTTTTTTCTGTAAAGCAAGTATTTGAAAAATGTTAAATTACAGAAATTTGGAAATAAAATACCTGAAAAGACAGAGTGAAGAAAACTACTAGAATTAATGAATGAGCTAGAAATTCTTCTGCTTTACTGTTTTTTAATGGATTGATTCCATCAAAAAAAGAAAAAAGAGTGTAACTACGTTGGTATTTCCATTACGACTATGTTGGGTACATCATGGCCAGCTATTCCTGTATTTAAATAAGAATCTTACTTTGTGCCCTCTTTTTCTGCATGTTATAATTTTGAAATTGAAGGTGATAATGGAGGAAATTTCGTCAAATTTTCATTTGAGCACAAAAAAGACAGCTGAAAAATCAGTGCCATATTTTTGTTTTTTTTTTCTTTTCACAGAGACGCTAGGTGTAGGTGACTATCTTTTCGCTTTCAGAATGTTCATGGTTTTATTCCGTCGAGAGTTCTCATTTGGAGATTCCTTGTACCTTTGGGAGGTATGTAGGACAACAGTTTATCTATAAATTAAGTAATATTTGTCCTACATAATATTTCTGTTTTAATGCAAATTTCCTTTACACAGATGATGTGGGCACTAGAATACGACCCTGATCTCTACTCCATCTATGAAGAGCTGGAAGCAGGAGTTGCTGATAATAAAAAAGAGATGGTGCCTATAGGAAAAGTAAGATCAAAACACGGTCAATTTGGAAAGTATGAGAGAGAAAATAAAAGACATGCATTTTCCGGAACTGAAGCTCCTCTTCCCATTTCGGTTTTTCTTGTTGCAAGTGTTCTCAAAGAGAAAAGCGCTAAACTTTTGCAAGAAGCCCGCGGTCTAGATGATGTTGTCAAGGTATGTATGACTAACCTGACTTTATTTTGTATCCCTTCAAAAGTGTTTACTGTCATCAAGCTCTTATTGCAAATAAGCGGGTTTCAGTTAATTTTAAGCATTAAGCACCTTCATAGTTTTATTGTTGAATGTTGATACTTATCATATGATGACAACACAGAGCAAAAAATAAAATTTGTGAGCAAACATTCTTTATACTTAATAAAAGTATAATCTGCATTCAGCCATCAGACTTCGCATTCAGAACAAACACAAATCATAGTCGCTAAGGCACAAAAAGGCGCAAGCATTGAGCTTGAGGCTTTTCTGAGTCTTGGGCTTTTTTGTGTGCCTTTTATATGAGTTTGATCTGTTATTTTACTAACTACAAATTAATTTTTAAACCATATTTTGTAATTCATTCAATTATCTATATATTTTATTAATAAGATTTAAATTTTAAACCATATTTTATAATTTATCGAACAATTAATTTTTTTATTTAACTATTTATAAACAAAATTTTGAATTTAGCAAAAAAAAAAGCACCTCAAACTACAAAAAGAAGCGTACTCAAATTGCAAAAAGGCGCAAGCCTTAAGCCTTGGGCTTTTCTGCGCTTAGGCGCGGGTGCCTTGATAACTATGGCACAAATCAATTTTTTCTTTGAAATCTCAAATAAATTACCTTTTTTGTGCACAGGATACTTCGTACTGTGTCCAAAATGTAGCATGTACATTATTATTAACACAAGGAATTAAAACTAAAAATTGCGATGAAGCTAATTGCTGTGCCATTGCCAGATTTTGAATGATGTGACTGGATCCATAGATGCAAGAAAAGCTTGCATGGGAGCACTGAAACTTCACAAGAAATATTTGAAAAAGGTAATCGTGCACTTCCATTACTAAATGAGCATATCACTGCAATAAGTATATACTCGTACATATGTAGCGTACATAAGTATCTACACTCTTTAACATTGACAACTGCGCATGTGTTACTAGAAAAAGTCATTTTTATGATTGTTTTTCCTATACTAAGTTTTATACTCGTACATATGTAGCGTAAGCATCGTCAAAATACTTGATTTATTCATGTCTACACCTTACCTTTTTACCGTTCATCCGTTTAGTCTTCCGATCTTATAACCATGATTTTATGCATCTCCAGGCCAAAAAAGGAACCAGTTTACCAAGATAAACCAATACTGTCCAAGATACTGAAATTTATTCTCATCACTGCTGTGATTAAAAAATTGTGATCAATAAGCTGTTGAAAATCGAAATTACGCCTACAAAATATCAAAAATGGACTTGAATATAATTTGTATATGCTTTAGTTTTGTAAAATTATCCACATTGTATAGGTATTCCTGTTGTATTGTATGTAAGAAGTTTTTTTATAAGTACGTGGGCTGTAGAAAAGTGATCTGAAAAACATATATACCTGTACATATGCAAACTGATTGAAATGTTTACACAATTATGAAAGCTTCTGCCATCATGTAAATGTGCATTTCATCATGTGGGGAAAGACAGCCATATGTATGTCGAAACAAGCTTTATTATTGGATAATGATGTTTGCTCCAACTTACGATCACAGGGGCGGAGCCATGCCCAGGCTGACCTGGGCAAGTGCCCCCCCCCCCCCCCTCTCAAAAAAAAAAAAAAAAAAAAAAAAAAACATTCCTGATGCAGAACCCCAAAAAAAGAGCAAACAATGGCTTTGAACCAGCTAGCTACGTATTTACAATGGCTCTGTTACTGAATTTGTCTTGTAGCATAGAGGTATGAATACTTCATGTTACACTGCAAGGACCGAAAGCATGGACAACTACCTACAACTCTTCAAAGGCATTTTGTGAACATGGCATAATATGTATTAATATTTACTGCATATAATTACAATGGCCAGTTTAAACTCAAAATGACATGAGTCTCGGACGGTGTAAATGCGTAGTTAGATTGGATGATTTAATGGCTAGTTTAACCTTTTTTACATATAATTAAATGCTCAACAATGGCGATATTTTTTTTTTTTTTTTGGGCTGCAGCCCTCGAAACCTCACGCTTACTATCTTGCCCCCCATCCGGACTTTCTTCCTCCGCCACTGTATGATCATACTACTTAGGGTCCAAGTGATTATACAATACGAAATTACTATAATGTGGAAAAACATAAATATTGAAATATTGTTTACTTGTACTTTAACATATAACAATGATCTTTTAACATTGCCCTAACTTACGATACGGCAGCCGTAAACATCGAGAGTTTGACAAACTAAAGATAGAAAACAAGAAACTGGCTATCATAATTGGCTTTAGAGTATGCAAAAAATTTCAGGGAGGAGGTGGAAGAAAACAGAAGGCTATGGAAAATAGCACTTCCAAGATACCCAAAAATACAAAGGACAACTTCGAAGATACCCAAAAACTTTTAGAGTGCGTTCGCAGCAAAAAAATGCCACGCTGGGGGATGTGTTCGCGTCGGATGCCAACGTAAATTAATCCGCTCACAAGCAACGCTTGTCGAATGTTGGAAAACAAGCCGTTGGAAAGCAACGCTTGCCATAACAATTAATTTAACAATTAAATATACCGCTCAAATACCCTGTTCGCAGCAAAAAACACATTCCCCGTTTGCTACAGTACCCCGCTCAAATACCCAACTTCCATTCGTGAAGAACGCACCCTTATTATCAGTGAGTGTGGCTTTCTAAAGGATATCTCTAGCTTATTTTAACTGAGGAAGAAAATAATATTTTGATGAGCATGTCACTTAAGTTCTTATAGAATGCTTTATAGTAGCTAGATCCTTCATATTTTTCAGCTAACTCTTTTTTCATAATAGATGTCATTAGGGTTGTTATGGTAATGATAAATTTACCATTACCATACCAGTACCAAACCATTGGTAACCAATATCGAGCTGCATCGGTATACAATGCTATCGGTAAGTTTTATCGTTATTAACGGTAGAATAGTGGTAAAGAAATATCAATACCAGTGGTAACGGTAAATTTACCAGTTATATTAATTTTGTTTTTGTTGTTCGTAACAATGCAAATATAGTACGAACCCGATAGCAATCAATAAATTGTCACTATCCAATTGTCACGTCAACAAGTGTTACTATTTTGAACTATAATCAAAATTAGCAACGACAAAAAGCGTGACCAGATTTGCAAAAGTACAGAACTGTTGCAAAACAAAGAGTAGAGAAAAGTACCTGTCAGGAATGTCCGAGTCCAGAGTAAATCTGTTTCCTTGAAACAATATTGCTCCCTCTACGGCGGTGAGGTTATCGAGCAATTGTTTCTCAAGATAAAACGGACCGGTCTCCGCAGTTTGAAGCGCTTTCAAGTGCAGAGCAACTACGAACTCAAGAGAGCAGTGTTTAAGAACAGTTTTACAGAGAAGAAAACACTGAATTTTCTAATGATTTTATTTGTTCTGTCATGAAGTCTTTATATAGTGGCCAGGGGATGTTATCTAGGCAGATGTGACTGTCTGTACGACACGTCGGTTGAGCCTGAAAGGAAACGGGCGTGCCTGTTAGCTGTGCAAGCGAACAAACACATCCGCTAAAAAATAGATCTGTCCCATCGCAACAAGCCCAAGCGGACTAACGACCTACGGAAATCAGGAGACTCCAAGAGCCCCAAGGCCCTATCTTTGTCATTTTAATATTTATTATGAAGGCCTAATGCCTACATAGCCCCATTCACTCAATGCTTCATATGCTCATTTATTTTGTTTTGAAATAGCTTATTGGGCTTTGGTATATATGGAGATATATTCACAAAACACACATTGTGTTGGACTTATATTTTTCCAATACTACACAACCTCTTCTTCCCCAGTCTTCTTATTTATTTCCAACAAACCCCCACATTAATGAGAGATTACTTTTTGTTCTTAAATTTTGCGAAATATTTAGCATATCGGTAAAAGTAGCACAATGGCGTTGTAACTTTTCGTAGCGTTTTATCGTTATAACCTACTGGCGAATCAGTGGACTAGGTTGTCTTTGAACTGTAAACGTTTTGTGTAAGTATATAAACATAACACACGCTAAGTGTTTCTAAACCCCTTAGTTCTTTGTTTGTGTTCGTTTTTGCTATAAGCACCTGCTTGGTCTCATGAGTGTTTAAAGAATTCACCTTACAAATCTTTTTGAAGTGGCGCCTTCACACTCATGTAGGTGATTCTATAAAGAGTATCCCGTAATACTCCACTTGGGTCTTTTATAACACCATAGTATAAACATCATTAAAAGCTAAGCTTCTCCTTATTCTTCGACGGGTTGTGCACTGATTTATCATAGGAATGGTTAGTATTTTAACAATGCCATCAAGTTTATCTTTAAACTTAGTTGACCCTTTGAACCTAGATCTTGGGATCTCCAGTTAACTGGGTGGGGTTTTCGTTTAGAAAAACTTTTTAGTTTATAGGTCTTAAACCCATTCCCATCGATAAGGTTTGAACTTTCTCTCTAGGCAAGCCTTTAGTTAGTGGATCCGCAATGTTATCCTTTGACCTTACATAGTCTATAGTGATAACTCCATTAGAGAGAAGTTGTCTTATGGTTTTATGCCTACGACGAATATGTCTAGATTTACCATTATACAATGTACTATTTGCCCTTCCTATAGCAGATTGACTATCACAATGTATACATATTGGAGGTATTGGTTTTTCCCAATTTGGAATGTCCTCTAGAAACCCCCTAAGCCAATCTCTTTCTTCCGCGGCTTTATCCAGAGCAATGAACTCAGATTCCATTGTTGACCTTGCTATGCAAGTCTGTTTGGATGATTTCCACGAAATTGCTCCGTTTCCTAATGTAAAGACATATCCACTTGTGGATTTTGTGTCATTTGAGCCCGTTATCCAATTGGCATCACTATATCCTTCTACTACTGAAGGATACTTATCATATTGCAACACATAGTTTTGTGTATACTTTAGACATCCTAGGACTCTGATTATTGCTTTCCAATGATTTTTACCAGGATTGTTGGTATATCTACTTAGCTTGCTTACAACGTACGCAATATCAGACCTAGTGCAATTCATGACATACATAATACTTTCCAGCATACAAGAGTATTCAAGCTGATATATACCATTACCAGTGTTCTTTACCCAATTTTGGTTCATATCTACTGGTGATTTTGCAGTAGTTATATTATGCTACTTGAAGTTTTCAAGAATTTTAGCAATGTAATGTGACTGAGATAACGCATATCCCTGTGGTGTCTTTATAATTTTTACACCCTAATTTACATCGGCCACTCCTACGTCCTTCATATCAAATCTAGAGGATATCATGTCCTTCGTAGATTTTATTATGACCTTATTATTTCCTAGGATCAGTAAATCATCAATGTAGAGACAAACAATGACATATCCAGTATCTATACATTTTATATAGACGCATTTATCTGATTCATTTATTTTGAATCCATTTGATAACATTGTTTCATCAAATTTCTTATGCCATTATTTTGGTTCTTGTTTAAGGCCATAAAGAGATTTTACTAACTTGCACACCTTATTTTCATTTCCTGGGCTAAGAAACCCTTCTGGTTGCCGCATATATATTTCTTCTTCCAGTTCACTGTTCAAAAATGCAGTTTTCACATCCATTTGGTGTATTTCCAAATTCAATATAGATGCGATTGCAATAAGCATCCTAATTGATGTTATTCTGGTAACTGATGAGTATGTATCAAAGTAATCTAGATCTTCCTTCTGTCTGAATCCTTTTATTACAAGTCTTGCTTTATACTTTTCTGTTGAGCCGTCAGCCTTTAGTTTTTTTTCTTAAATATCCATTTATATCCTAGTGGTTTTGATCCTTTAGGGAGATCCACTAGTTCCCACGTATGGTTTTGTAGAATGGATTCTATTTCACAATTGACGGCTTCTTTCCAATAAGGAGCATCAGGAGATGACATTGCTTGTTGGTAAGTTAGAGGTTCATTCTCTATCATATATGCATAGAAATATGGTCCAAAGGATTTAAAGGTCCTTTGTCGCTTGCTCCTTCTCGGTTCCTCTATCTCAGTTTCATCATTCATTTTTCTTTGATCAACATTATCCTAGGGAGTATCTGGATCTCTTGGCCTCTTTTGAACACTTATTTCACTAGAGGTTTTAAGAGGATAAATGTGTTCAAAGAATCTTGCATTTCGAGACTCAATAATAATATTTTCATGAATGTCATCAATTTCATATTTGTAAACCAAAAATCGATATGCACTACTATTATGAGCATATCCAATGAATATGCAATCTATAGTCTTTGGTCCTATTTTGACCTTTTTCGGTTTTGGAATTTCTTCTTTTGCAAGACACCCCCACACTTTTAAGTATTTTTAGGATGGTGGTCTGTTTATCCAATGCTCATGGGGAGTCTTAGACGTTTTCTTTCGTGGTATTTTATTTAAAATATGATTTGTCGAAAGAATAGCTTTTCCCCAAAAATTATCTGGCAAGCCAGAGCTTATTAGTAAGGCATTCATCATTTCTTTAACAATTCTATTTTTTCACTCGGCTATACCGTTGGATTGAGGTGAATAAGGAGCTGTAGTTTGGTATATTATACCATGCTCAGCACAGAATTCCTCAAATGGAAACTCATATTCTCCTCCTCTGTCACTTCTTAAAACTTTTATTTTTCTTTTGAGTTGATTCTCAACTTCTGCTTTATACTATTTAAACATATCGAATGTCTCATCCTTACTTCTAAGGAGAAATACATAACAGTGTCTTGTACAATCGTCTATAAAGGTGATAAAGTACCTTTTTCCTCCTCTAGTTTGACACATTTTCAAGTCGCGTACATTAGTATGTATTAAGTCTAGAGGTTCAGTTTCTCTTTCAACATGATGAAATGAGGTTCTTGACAATTTGGCTTCAGCACAAATTTAACATTTGTAATTTAAATCAATTCAACACTTAGGTATGAATTCTAGATTGATCAGTTTTTGTAAAATATCAAAATTCACATGACCTAGTCTAGAATGTCATAGATTAGGAGGGTCAACCATATAAGCAGAAGATTCAATTTTATTCATATCATTGTTTGGTACAACATTGGTTACATTAGCCTTAAATAAGCCATCACATACATAACCCTTCCCTATGTACACTCCATTCTTAGACAACACAAATTTATCAGCCACAAATGTCAGTTTGAAACCATGCTTGTTGGGCAACGATCCTGAAATTAGATTCTTGCGAATTTTTGGAACATGGAGAACATTATTTAGAGTAATTTCTTTTCCAAAAGTCAATTTCAACACAATCTTTCCTTTGCCTTCGACCTTTGATGTGGACGAGTTACCCATAAGTAGTTGTTCTTTATTAGTAGCACTTTTGTAGTTTGTGAACATCCACTTATTTGCGCATATATGCCTAGTGGCTCCAGTGTCTACAAACCACTCCTTGTTGTTGCCAACAAGGTTGCATTCTGAAACAACTACACACAAGTCCATTTCAGAAACACCGTCTGAAACATCCGCCACATTTGCTTCTGATTTCTTCTTTTTGGGTGGGCCGCGACGTTCTGCAACTTTGTGACCCTTCTTTCCACAATTATGGCATGACCCCTTGAATTTCTTTGACTTTTTAGATTGGTTGTCACGTTTTCCCTTATTGGACTTATCTGTCTCGATAACGTTTGCTTTGGTAACCACATTTTGAGAAATCTTCTTTTTAGAATTTCTATTATCTTCCTCAATTCTCAATCGAACTACAAGTTCCTCCATTGTCATTTCTTTGCGCTTGTGCTTTAGGTAATTCTTGAAGTCCTTCCACGATGGAGGAAGCTTCTCAATAGCAGCGACGACTTGAAAAGATTCGCTAAGTGTCATCTTTTCATCTTCTAGTTGACGAATGATAAGTTGCAGTTCTTGAACTTGGTTGATCACAGTCTTTGTATCGACCATTTTGAAGTCAAGAAATTTTCCAGCGATGAATTTCTTCATGCTAGCATCTTCAGTTTTATACTTCTTTTCCAAAGCCAACCAGAGTTATTTGGATGTTGCAACAGTGCAGTACACGTTGTATTGACTGCTTTCGAGGCCATTCAAGATGTAATTTTTGCACATGAAATCAGAATTTTTTCAAGCATTAAGGGCTTCAACTTTAACAGGATCTGTTTCCAATTCTGCAATGACTGGAGCATCTTCTGAATACTTTGCTAGGCCCAATGTTGTCAAGTAAAATAGCATCTTTTGCTGCCAACATTTGAAGTCCGCTCCAGTGAATTTTTCTGGCCCTTCTCCATGAGACAATGCCATTGGCGTAACCAAGGGCGGAAAAGCATTGGTTACAGGTGGTGTTGGTGCAGTAGTAGTACTATTGCTCTTAGCCATTATTGTTTTCTATAAAACGAAAATATTGTTTCAAGATTGTTGTTCGTAACAATGCAAATATAGTACGAACCCGATAGCAATCAATAAATTGTCACTATCCAATTGTCACGTCAAGAGGTGTTACTATTTTGAACTATAATCAAAATTAGCAACGGCAAAAAGCGTGACCAGATTTGCAAAAGTACAGAACTGTTGCAAAACAAAGAGTAGAGAGGAGTACCTGTCAGGAAGGTCCGAGTCCAGAGTAAATCTGTTTCCTTGAAACAATATTGCTCCCTCTACGGCGTTGAAGGTTATCGAGCAATTGTTTCCCGACCGGTCTCCGCAGTTTGAAGCGTTTTCAAGTGCAGAGCAACTACGAACTCAAGAGAGCAGTGTTTAAGAACAGTTTTACAGAGAAGAAAGCACTGAATTTTCTAGTGATTTTATTTGTTCTGTCGTGGATTCTTTATATAGTGGCCAGGGGATGTTATCTGGGTAGATGCGACTGTCCGTACGGACGCGTCGGCTGAGCCTGAAAGGAAACAGGCGCGCCTGTTAGCTGTGCAAGCGAACAGACACATCCGCTAAAAAACAAATCTTTCCCGTCGCAACAAGCCCGAGCGGACTAGCGGCCCATGGAAATCAGGAGACCCCAGGAGCCCCAAGGCCCTATCTTTGACATTTTAATATTTATTATGAAGGCTTAATGCCTACATAGCCCCATTCACTCAATGCTTCATGTGCTCATTTCTTTTGTTTTGAAATAGCTTATTGGGCTTTGGTATATATGGAGATATATCCACAAAACACACAGTGTAGGACTTATATTTCTCCAATACTACACAACCTCTTCTTCCCCAATCTTCTCATTTATTTCCAACAATCCCCCACATGAATGAGAGATTACTTTTTGTTCTTAAATTTTGCGAAACATTTAGCGTATCGGTAAAAGTAGCGCAATGGCCTTGAACTTTTCCTAGTGTTTTATCGTTATAACCTAAAGGCGAATCAGTGGACTAAATTGTCTTTGAACTGTAAGCCATTTGTGTAATTATATAAAGATAACACACGTTAAGTGTTTCTAAACCGCTTGGTTCTCTGTTTGTGTTCGTTTTTTCCATGAACACCTACTTGGTCCCATGAGTGTTTAAAGTATTCGACCTTACAATTCTTTTTGAAGCGACGCCTTCACATTCATGTAGGTGATTCTATGAAGAGTATCCCGTAATACTCCACTTGGGTCTTTTATAACACCACAGTATAGACATCATTAAAAGCTAAGCTTATCCTTATTCTCCGATGTGTTGTGCACTGATTTATCATAGGAATGGTTAGTAATTTAACAGTGCTATCAAGTTTATCTTTAAACTTAGTTGTCCCTTGGAACCTAGATCTTGGGATCTCCAGTCAACTAGGTGGGATTTCCGTTTAGAAAACTTTTTAGTTTATAGGTCTTAAACCCATTCTCATCGATAAGGTTTGAACTTTCTCTCTAGGAAAGCCTTTAGTTAGTGGATCCGCAATGTTATCCTTTGACCTTACATAGTCTATAGTGATAACTCCATTAGAGAGAAGTTATCTTATGGTTTTATGCCTACGACGAGTATGTCTAGATTTACCATTATACAATGTACTATTTTCCCTTCCTATAGCAGATTGAATATCACAATGTATACATATTGGAGGTACTGGTTTTTCCCAATTTTGAATGTCCTCTAAAAAACCCAAAGCCAGTCTGCTTCTTCTGCGGCTTTATCCAGAGCAATGAACTCAGATTCCATTGTTGACCTTTCTATGCAAGTTTGTTTGGATGATTTCCACGAAATTGCTTCATTTCCTAATGTAAACACATATCCACTTGTGGATTTTGTGCCATTTGAGCCCGTTATCCAGTTGGCATCACTATATCCTTCTACTACTGAAGGATACTTATCATATTGCAACACATAGTTTTGTGTATACTTTAGATATCCTTGGACTCAGATTATTGCTTTCCAATGATTTTTACCAGGATTGCTGGTATATCTACTTAGCTTGTTTACAACATACACAATATCGGGCCTAGTGCAATTCATTGCATACATAATACTTCCTAGTATACGAGTGTATTCAAGCTGATATATACCATCACCAGTGTTCTTTACCCAATTTTGGTTCATATCTACTGGTGATTTTGCAGTAATTATATTATGCTGCTTGAACTTTTCAAGAATTTTAGCAATGTAATGTGACTGATATAACACATATCCATGTGGTATCTTTATAATTTTTACACCCAAAATTACATCGGCCACTCCTAGGTCCTTCATATAAAATCTAGAGGATAGCATGTCCTTCATAGATTTTATTATGACATTATTATTTCCTAGGATAAGTAAATCATCAACGTAGAGACAAACAATGACAATCCAGCATCTATACATTTTATATAGACGCATTTATCTGGTTCATTTATTTTGAATTCATTTGATAACATTATTTCATCAAATTTCTCATGCCATTATTTTGGTGCTTGTTTAAGGCCATAAAGAGATTTTACTAACTTGCACACCTTCTTTTCATTTCCTGGGCTTAGAAACCCTTCTGGTTGCTGCATATATATTTCTTCTTCCAGTTCACCATTCAAAAATGCAGTTTTCACATCCATTTGGTGTATTTCCAAATTCAATATAGATGTGATTGCAATAAATATCCTAATTAATGTTATTCTGGTAACTGGTGAGTATGTATCAAAGTAATCCAAATCTTCCTTCTGTCTGAATCCTTTTATTACAAATCTTGCTTTATACTTGTCTTCAGCCTTTAGTTTTTTCTTAAATATCCATTTATATCCTAGTGGTTTTGATCCTTTAGGGAGATCCACTAGTTCCCATGTATGGTTTTGTAGAATGGATTCTATTTCACTATTGACGGCTTCTTTCCAATAAGGAGCATCGGGAGACAACATTGCTTGTTGGTAAGTTAGAGGTTCATTTTCTATCATATATGCATAGAATTAGGTCCAAAGGATTTAGAGGTCCTTTGTCGCTTGCTCCTTCTCGGTTCCTCTATCTCAGTTTCATCATTCATTTTTCTTTGATCAACATTATCCTTGGGAGTATCTGGATCTCTTGGCCTCTTTTAAACACTTGTTTCAATAGAGGTTTTAAGAGGATAAATGTGTTCAAAGAATCTTGCATTTCGAGACTCAATAATGGTGTTTTCATGAATGTCATCAATTTCAGATTTGTACACCAAAAATCGATATGCACTACTATTATGAGCATATCCAATGAATATGCAATCTATAGTCTTTGGTCCTATTTTGACCTTTTTCGGTTTTGGAATTTCTTCTTTTGCAAGACACCACCACACTTTTAAGTATTTTTAGGATGATGGTCTGTTTTTCCAATGCTCATGGGGAGTCTTAGACGTTTTCTTTCGTGTTATTTTATTTAAAATATGATTTGCCGAAAGAATAGCTTTTCCCTAAAAATTATCTGGCAAGCCAGAGCTTATTAGTAAGGCATTCATCATTTCTTTAACAGTTCTATTTTTTCGCTCGGCTATACCGTTGGATTGAGGTGAATAAGGAGCTGTAGTTTGGTATATTATACCATGCTCAGCACAGAATTCCTCAAATGGAAACTCATATTCTCCTCCTTTGTCACTTCTTAAAGCTTTTAATTTTCTTTTGAGTTGATTCTCAATTTCTGCTTTATACTATTTAAACATATCGAATGCCTCATCCTTACTTCTAAGGAGATATACATAACAGTGTCTTGTACAATCGTCTATAAAGGTAATAAAGTACCTTTTTCCTCCTCTAGTTTGACACATTTTCAAGTCGCGTACATCAGTATGTATTAAGTCTAGAGGTTCAGTTCTCTTTCAACATGATGAAATGAGGTTCTTGTCAATTTGGCTTCAGCATAAATTTAACATTTGTAATTTAAATCAATTCTACACTTACGTATGAATTCTAGATTGATCAGTTTTTGTAAAGTATCAAAATTCACATGACCTAGTCTAGAATGCCATAGATTAGGAGAGTCAACCATATAAGCAGAATATTCAATTTTATTCATATCATTGTTTGGTACAACAGTGGTTACATTAGCCTTAAATAAGCCATCACATACATAACCCTTTCCTATGTACACTCCATTCTTAGACCACACAAATTTATCAGCCACAAATGTCAGTTTGAAACCAAGCTTGTTGAGCAACAATCCTGAAATTAGATTCTTGCGAATTTCTGGAACATGGAGAACATCATTTAGAGTGAGTTCTTTTCCAAAAGTCAATTTTAGCACAATCTTTCCCTTGTCTTCGACCTTTGATGTGGACGAGTTACCCATAAATAGTTGTTCTTCATTAGTAGCACTTTTGTGGTTTGTGAACATCCACTTATTTGCGCATATATGCCTAGTGGCTCCAATGTCTAAAAACCACTCATTGTTGTTGCCAACAAAGTTGCATTCTGAAACAACTGCACACAAGTCCATTTCAGAAACACCGTCTGAATCATCTGCCACATTTGCTTCTGATTTCTTCTTTTTGGGTGGCCCGCGACATTCTACAGCTTTACGGCCCTTTTTTCCATAATTATGGCATTACCCCTTGATTTCTTTGACATCTTAGATTGGTTGTCACGTTTTCTCTTATTGGACTTATCCGTCTTGATAATGTTTGCTTTGGCAACCACATTTTGAGAAATCTTCTTTCTAGAATTTCTATTATCTTCCTCAATTCTCAATTGAACTACAAGTTCCTCCATTGTCATATCTTTGCGCTTGTGCTTTAGGTAATTCCTAAAGTCCTTCCACGATGGAGGAAGCTTCTCAATAGCAGCGACGACTTGAAAAGATTCGCTAAGGGTCATCTTTTCATCTTCTAGTTGACGAATGATAAATTGTAGTTCTTGAACTTGGTTGATCACAGTCTTTGTATCGACCATTTTGAAGTCAAGAAATTTACCAGCAATGAATTTCTTCATGCTAGCATCTTCAGTTTTATACTTCTTTTCCAAAGCCAACCAGAGTTATTTGGATGTTGCAACAGTGCAATACACGTTGTATAGATTGCTGCCGAGGCCATTCAAGATGTATTTTTTGCACATGAAATCAGAATTTTTCCAAGCATTAAGGGCTTCAACTTTAACAGGATCTGGTTCTAATTCTGCAACGATTGGAGCATCTTCTGTAAGATACTTTGCTAGGCCCAATGTTGTTAAGTAAAATAGCATCTTTTGCTGCCAACGTTTGAAGTCCGCTCCAGTGAATTTTTCTGGCCTTTCTCCATGAGACAGTGCCATTGGCGTAACCACGGGCGGAAAAACATTGGTTACAGGTAGTGTTGACGCATCAGTAGTACTATTGCTCTTAGCCATTATTGTTTTCTGTAAAATGAAAATATTGTTTTAAGATTGTTGTTCGTAACAATGCAAATATAGTACAAACCCGATAGCAATCAATAAATTGTCACTATCCAATTGTCACATCAAGAAGTGTTACTATTTTGAACTATTATCTAAATTAGCAACGGCAAAAAGCGTGACCAGATTTGCAAAAGTACAGAATTGTTGCAAAACAAAGAGTAGAGAGGAGTACCTGTCAGGAATGTCCGAGTCCAGAGTAAATCTGTTTCCTTGAAACAATATTGCTCCTTCTACGACGCTGAAGGTTATCGAGTAATTGCTTCGCAAGATAAAACAGAACGGTCTCCGCAGTTTGAAGCGCTTTCAAGTGCAGAGCAACTACGAACTCAAGAGAGCAGTGCCTAAGAACAGTTTTACAGAGAAGAAAGCACTGAACTTTCAAGTGATTTTATTTGTTCTGTCATGGATTCTTTATATAGTGGCCAGGGGATGTTATCTAGGCAAATGCGGCTATTCGTACGGATGCGTCTACTGAGCCTGAAAGGAAACGGGCGCGCCTGTTCGCTGTGCAAGCGAATAGACACATTCGCTAAAAAACAGATCTGTCCCATCGCCACAAGCCCGAGCAGACTAGCGGCCCACAGAAATCAGGAGATCCCAAGAGGACCAAGGACCAAGGCCCTATCTTTGACATTTTAATATTTATTATGAAGGCCTAATGCCTACATAGCCCCATTCACTCAATGCTGCATGTGCTCATTTCTTCTGTTTTGAAATAACTTATTGAGCTTTGGTAGATATGTAGATATATTCACAAAACACACAGTGTGGGACTTATGTTTCTCCAATACTACACAACCTCTTCTTCCCCAATCTTCTCATTTATTTCCAACAGTTTTTTCACTATTTTAATGAATTTAAACTTTATTTTTTTGAAAGTTTATCATATTTATTTTGTGCAAATTCCTATAGATTTATTTAGGATGGTAATTCTTTTTGGCTTTATTAACTTCAAAGTTTATGATTAACAAAATTACTATTTCATATTGTTGTAAATATCTTATTATAAGCTAAGTGAATTTTCTATGCCAGTTAAAAATAATTTTAAGTATTTATATAAACATTAATGGTGTTAGAATCAGTAAATTTTTTAATACTTTTTACCATTATTAAATTTTGATGTGTTAATGATTTAATAGCTTTTTGCATCGGTAAATTTGCCATTACCAGTCAATGGTTTACCAGTTTATCGGTATCTCAATTAACATTTTACCAGCGGTAACATTAAATCATTGGTATTCTTTTTTGGCTTACTAGTAATATCGGTATGGTACCGGTTTTTTCGTATCCGTAATGGTTACCATTACCATATCAGCTTTAGATGTCATCCACATCAGCCCCGATGCTAATCATATCATCAAATGTAATGATAGTATGACATCATGTATTAGTGCTTTTAACAAATACTGCATTATGGTGAAGGTTAGAGATAAAAACAGGAGATTTAATCAAAATCTTAACCTAAGCACGAGGTGCTTTTTTGAGCATTATGATTTCTTAAGCTTATAAACATATTTAGATTCACAAGAAACAACTGGAGGAAGCAGGATCCCAATAAACTTCTTCTTGAAGACCTATATTATTTGATTTCTTAACCAAGTAGACCTTCAAGTGAATCTAAACGGCAGAATAAAGATGAAATGATTCACAAACTTGAAAACATGTGTGGAAGGGTAATAGGAATAGACTCAAGAATTGGGAGCTAAGGAAAGAGCTCAGTATGGACCACTTTATACTCGCTACAGACCACTATTTATGTCCTCTGTGAACATTCAAAGCCATGACTCATGGATTGTTGACTTGAGCGCTTGCCTTGGGATTCATTTCTTAAGGATTAGGCGAATAATTTCGAGGAAATTTTGAAGGAAAGAAGACAAGTACAAGCGATACCATAACCTCTTAAAAATAACAGGGCTTTTAAAGAAAAGCGCTCGATGTTTGATGGATCAAAGATAGAAGACCCGTGAAAGTAAGATGGGAAAATTCCCCATCAAAAATCAAATCAACATTGAATAGAAGTGATTGGTACCGAGATGATTTTATTAATCCAGGAACCCTATCCTCCTTTCCTACATTCTAAGATTTAAAGTCTATAGTACATTGAGATCTAAAAATTCTACTAGATGATTTCTCTATAAATACAGCACGTATGATATTGTTGAATGGAATTGTTAGCAGTTTGCTTTCTTCGTTTTCTATCTTCCCTCAACAGTAGTCAATAAAAGAGCTACTCTTGGCTTTATGCCAAACCCTTCTGCTAGTGACAATTAACCTATAACCAATAGCAATACAATGGACGTATGCCATATATTTGCTGAACCACTATAACAATTTCAGTATTCTCTATGTTTTGCTTGCATTTTTGGCTGGATCACAATATTTCTTTTTGTTTTGAGTGTAGTGCAAATTCCATGCTTAATATTTTGGTTCTTTCACCGAGAAAGGTGATTCTCAATAGTAGATCTAATTTTGATTTTTGATTGAAGGCTGAAGCATACAAAGGTTAAATTCAAAAGACTTCCATTTAGGAACTTGAACTATTTTCATATAGGAATCAATGGCACCATCAATAAGATCTGGTAGATCAGAAGCAGTTGATGATATAGAGGAAGGGACTTCTCACCATATGAAGTTTGTAACTAGCTGGAAGTAGTGTTATCGGGACCATTTTCTCCTCCGGAGATTATTACAAGAGTAGAATTTGGTAAGATGATGTAAGAGCATCCCAAACACTGCGTGTTGGGGAACATCCCATCATCGAAGCAACCAGACCAACGCACCCCAGTAGGGGTGGTTGGTTGGATTGCTTTAGCCGGCTTATTTTAAACCGACTAAAGTAATCCCACAGATCACAATCCAGAACCATTCGATTGCGATCCGTGTGTGGTGTGGAAATAAATCCACACCACACGCTTAGCCGACTTTTAAAAAGTCGGCTAAGTGCAAGGGTATAAATATCCAGCTTAACATAAGCTAGATAAACCCTTCTTCATTCTCCTCCATTCTTCCGCCGCCTCCCTTTTTCTCCTACCCCATTTCAGCCACTCCTGTTTGTAAAAAAAAAGTTATAAAAAATGCGCCGCTTGGAGAGCATTACGCGGTAGTGGTAGTGGAAACGTTGATCCAGCCGAGGAGCATGTACCCCCGGCAGAAGGGGACATACCGACTGGGGGTATGGGAGCTCATGAGACGCTGGCGGTTAGAAAAAGACGTGGTGCTAGACGCAATAATCAGACGGTTTTGAATTCTCACAAGGACCCGAATTTGAGACTGGAGAAACAGTTGGCCAATTTTCGTGAGTTGTCTGGTACCGAAGAGCACGTCAACACTTTAGTTGACACGTTTGTAAGTTTTATTAAAAAATATTTACTAGTTTAATATCTACACCAAGTGATTATGTCTCGTTCATAAAATTAGGCTTGAAGCGAGCGTACGCGTGGCTCTTGGGTTAGTATTGTTCGTCGATACAGACATATTCAGGAGTATGATACCCAGGGTATTATTCATGGGTTTCTCCGTTCTATTGGGTTTGATGATTTTTTGAGTAAATTTTCTCGTCATATCTACATACAAATTTGAGTAATCTTTATTTTCAGTGTTAATTAATTATTATTCATTAAATAGGTATCGAAAACCTTTTAAATAATGATGTTCAGTTATGTCGTGCATTGGCTGCTTGTTGGTGGAAAACAACTTATACATTCCACTTTAGTTTTGGGGAGATGGGACTCACTCCACTGGACGTTACTATGCTTACTGGTATTGCCATAGGCTTAAGCGAAACCTTGTCGTATGATGAGCGGTTTCAGGACTTCATCGTTTTGGGTGGTTTATTTCCACATCTTGATTTACATAGTGGTATCACCGGTAATTTCCATATTCGATGCTCATTCATTAAACAGGAAATCCATGCTTTATTAGGTATGCGTCCTAGAGTTCACCATTTGGAGATTGCCAGATTATTTGTCCTGCATATGACGGGGAACTTGTTTTTTACAAATCCCTCAAGCACACTCTCTTGTGGTTATGTGGCAGTTGTTGAAGGGTTTTCGTTTGACAATAGTCCTACTGTGTATGATTGGTGGACACCTGTATTAGCATACTTTTATAGGTCGTTGGATTACCAGTGTATCGTTACGCCGAAGATTGCTTCGATTACAGGTTTTTGGGAGATAATGCAGTACTAGTACTACGAGTTCATTCACAACATACTTCTCCTACCGTGGATCCTTCACTGCCCCTTTACTGTCCTACTGTACGAGCGTGGAATCTCGATAACCGTAGACAGGTTCCAGGAGGACAGGCAAGACATCTATTTGCCATAGCTCGTAACCAGATTGAGTTGCGGACTACACGAGAGTCGGTTATTTGGCATCCGTTTGAGGGGTCACCGTTTATCATCAAGCAACAAGCAGTGCAGGCTAATTTTCTTTCGGGAAGACGCTTTCCTCTAGTATCTTGTCCACCTAGTTTAGGCTGCTTTTGGTACTTAGGGGAGCGTTGCTGGAGATAGATATTTGATGGTGATTTTGTTCCTGATGGTCCTCACCTAGATACAACCACTCCCAGGGTTTATTCTGTTGCTGCATTACAAGAGCATGCCGAGGAGTGGTGGCCAGCTAGTGACTTCATTATTATTGGCCGGGATTATATTTCTTTCTGGCAGCTGTACTACACCCATCTCATACGGCTATTTTTGTATAAGCCACGACAACTGATTTCGTTGGTCCTTCTGTTATTCATAGTGGACTTGCACCCCCCATTATTCCGGACATTTCACAGAACACTCAGGTTTACCAGCCTCCACCGCCTCCAACTCCTCCATAGCCACCACAACACTCAGGTATTTACTCGAGTACTTAACAAAGTTTCCGAAAACAACATTGTTTTCACACATAGAAGAAATGTCATCAACAAACTGGGCATTTCACCCCTTCAGAAGGTTATGGCTGCACTACGTATGATTTCTTATGGAAGTTCTTTTGATTCACTGGACGAAAAAAATAAGAATTGGGGAGTCAACGTCAGTTAAATGTATGAAACAATTTTGCAAAACCGTCGTATGTGAGTTTGGTGAAGAGTATCTTAGATCTCCAACACCTTATGACATTGCGAGATTACTAGCAATGGGAGCTCAACGTGGATTTCCAGGTATGATGGGTAGCTTGGATTGTATGCATCGGACATGGAAAAACTGTCCTATGGCATTGCAAAGACAATACATGGGGACATTGCAAAAAGGCTATGATGGTGTTAGAAGTTGTTGTTTCGTTTGACCTTTACATATGGCATGCACTTTTCGGCATTCCTGGTTCTTTAAACGATATTGATTTATTACGACAGTCATAATTATTTAACGATTTGTACAATGACCTTTCACCTCCGTGCAACTACAAAATTGGAGACAAGGATCATTATGTAGGTTATTATCTTGTATATGGAATTTATCCAAAATGGAAGACGCTCGTGCAAGCTTACAAAAAACCGAACAACGCAAAAGAAGCCTTGTTCACGAAACAGTAAGAGAGTTTGAGAAAGGATGTTGAACGAGCATTTGGAGTACTCCAAGGTAGGTTTCATATACTTCGAAAGGAAGTATACTACCGTGATAAAGCAGTTATATCTGACATCATGTATTGTTGCATTATTTTACATAATATGATTTTTGAAGAAGAACGAGGAGGATATGAACTCCAACTTCGAAACTACCCGGACATTGCAGTGGGATTTAGGAAAAAACCATATAAGGACCCACATACATTTGCAGAATACTTGGAACGATTGGAAGAGGTCCGAGATCCACAAGCTCATCTAGAATTAGGAGAAGAGCTAGTAGAGCACTATCGGGAACATGCGGGAAAACAACAGTTCATTAAGCACTTATTGTTTAGAGTTAGACCCTTATTATCTAAGTTGAAGTGTCAGCACGTAAGGGTAGTTTCTATTTTAATTTAAATTAATGATTGTATGCTATTTTTTAATGTAAAGTCTACTTCTATATCTTAGGTTGTTATGAAAATTTTGTAGTACGACTACAACTGAAAGTTCATTCAACTTTAAGCAATACAAGCAGCTAATACAACTTAATTAAAAACATGAATTAAAACAACTGAATTAAAAAAAACTAAACCAACAACAATATCTACAACTCAACTAAAATGAAACTGCAACAGAATAAAACAATGAAACATCCTAATCTGCGTTATGTCTCTCAAACTCTTCGAGTTGCTTTTCCATATACCTCCTTTGTATTGGATTTAGATCATCTGGCTTGACACTCATAAGGGTAAACTCATCTGCACGTTGCTGTCTATCCAACTCCGCTCTTCGTAACTCCAATTTGTTGATTCTGGTTTGCTGAAGCTCCTCATGTTGTCGTTGTCTTTCCTCAGCTCTCTCTCTTCTCTCTATTTTAGCTGCTTCCGTTGTTTCCATGTACTGGTTAGTTTATTTATGCGCAGCTGCCATACTTCCGTCAAGTTGCTCGTAATACTGGCTGTAATCTTTTGTGGTCTTTTTATTCGCTTTGTACTTTCCAGGTATCCCTCCACCTGAACTGGTTGTTAAAGGGGTGTCTTCTTGTGAATTTAAGCTTCTGGGGCTAACTTCTTCGGTCAACCTGAGTGGCATAAATCGCTGTGTTGTATGCTCCTGTCGCACATTGCTCCATTTTTCTTCTCGAGAAAGTATGTCATGGGAACTGTGCATATTGAAAGGTTAGTTGTTAGATTTGGACATATACACTTCATTTGCTTTGCTGACCTTCTTAACAATAATTCACGTAATAAAAAATATCATAAAACAAGAGAAACAGAAAAGGCTTATTATAAATTAGTACCAAATCCATGTCATTTGATCCACTTTGTTATCTACTAGCCAACGCGGCCATTATCTCTTTCCAATGTTGGCAATTAGAATTGATTCTCTTCCATGAATTCTTCAAAGAGTCAACCGATCTTGGAGGATTAAATGGACTTCAGCCATTGAATAATTTACAAACTGAATTCCAAAACAAACTTTCAGTTTGACTTATGCCTTTTAAGTTATCTTTGGAACACTAAACCCAACAGAAGGCTAATTCAGCTTGTTCATCAGGTGAGCATTTTACTATTTTCGCAACCTTTGCAGGCGGGCGAGTGGAAAATGACTCGGGCATCTCATTGATATCAGTTCGCATTCCGTCGTTTTCAATGCTGTTATCACCATATAACAAGTTTAAATTTATGGAAATATTGGAAGAAGTATTTAGGAAGGTCGACTGATGTTGGCTGCTAGGAGAAGAATAAGGTTGATTACTGTACGATTGTTGAAAAGAGGGGTTTTGGCCATAGGCGGAAACTTGAGTGTTTTGAAAATGATTTGAATTTTGCTGTGACTGGTAGAAGTTCTGATTTTGCTATGGAAGATAACAATTTGAAGTGTTATGCATTGTACCTGAATTAAAATGTTCGTTGTGCTGGTAGGAAGTTTGCATTGGAAACTCTTGTTGCTCTTGAACAAAATTGTACGGATTCAGATTACTTTATGACGACATCTTCGTTTTTCCTTTTGTAGTCTTGTTGCTCATATTCTTCAACATTGCAATTCAATGATAATGAATATTAGTTGGATGATTGAGTAAGATAACAGAAATTTGTGTGTATTGAAAGTGAAAAATAAGGTGTATATGTAGAAGAAAGTTTGATGAAGAGAGAATGGCGCGGGGGGGGGGGGGGGGGGGGAGCAACGGCTCTAAAAATAGCTGTTGCTCCTAGCCGACTTATTTAAAGCTGGCTAAGGGGGTAACAGAAATAATTCCAGCCCCCTTAGCTGGCTTTAAACAAGCTAGTTCAAGAGGAAACAGTGTCCTCCTTAACCGGCTTATTTAAAGCCGGCTAAGGCTCTTAGCCAAAGCAACCAACTAGATTGCTTTGGCAACCTTCGGGGATGCCAAAGCAACCCTGATTGGAAGTAACGACCCCCGTTGGGGGTTGGTTCATCCCCAACCAACCTCGCATTGGGGATGGTCTAAGAGCTGAATCAGAGGTTGATTGATATTCAGAAGGCTCTATTGGACAGGATGGTGCTAACATAGTAAAGAATTCGAATAGGGTAAGAATACTTATATTTATTGAAGAAATGCTTTTCTGTTTTCATTTTATTAAACTGTGCTAATGACAGGATTAGAGATAACCGACCAACAGGAAGTCAGCCCACTATCAAAGCCCAAGCGGCTATTGTAAATGTAAAGCAATGTAAAATAACGTATATACAACACTTGAGAGAATAAATATTTCTAATATTCCCCCTCGATTAAAACTAGGGTTTTCTAACCCCTTCTCCATCTCCGCCGTCATGGCTGCAAACTTCCAATATTTCTCTCAGTCGCACGAAATTGTTAAATGAAAGTGTTTTGGTTAGCACATTGGTTCTCTGATAATTTGCCGGAACGTGTCCAACTTCTGGTTTCCCCTTGCTTGTTCATTCAAGAACAAAGTGTAGGTCCCCCTCAATATGTTTGGTTCTGGAGTGTTGCACAGGATTGATTGAGAGAGAGACCGCACTCGAGTTGTCGCACCATATCACGGATCTTCATGGCAAGTGAAACCCTAGTTCACAAATTAGGGTTTCTATCCATATGGTCTCTGTCGTAGTACTCGCAATTGCCCTGTATTCTGCTTTTGTGCTTGAATGGGAAACTGTTGATTGCTTCTTTGTGCACCACGAAATTGGGTTGTTGGTGAGGTAAATACAATATCCAGATATCGATTTCCGATCATTTGGATCATTAGCCCAATCGACGTCGTTGTAATCCTCTAAACTTATACATTTGTTTGCTTTAATAATTAGACCATAATTCAATGTACCTATCAAGTTTCTTAAAATGCGTTTCACAGCCTTCCAATCATTACTAAGGGATGTGGCATATATTGGCATACTCTATTAACGCTGTAGCTTAATTATTTCTGATCTAGTAATAGTAGCGTACCGTAACGCACCAACGATGCTTATATATAATTTGATGTCTTCTATAGCTTTACCTCTCTATTTTGATAGATGTAAATTGCTTGTCAGTGGTATCGATAATGGCTTTGCTTGATCCATCTTGGCCTTGATTAGAATCTCTTGTATATATTTCTCTTGTGATAGAAATATTATGATGCACTTCTTCTAACAATATGAATACCTAAGAAATATTCTAATTCACCCAGATCTTTTATAGAGAATTTCTGATTCAAACATCGCACCATGTTGTTAATTTCATTGTTATTATTCCCGGTGATGAGAATGTCGTCAACATAAACTAGAATGTACATGGTATTCTTTCATGAAACTCTGATATATAATGCATTGTTTTCCTTAGTATTACTGGATCCCATCTTGTCAAAATAGTTTTCAATTTGTCACCCCAAGCCCTAGGCACTTGCTTTAATCCGTAGATAGCTTTATTGAATCTGCACACATGTTCCTCTTTGCCTTAAATTACATATCCTTTGGGTTGCTGCATGTACACTTCTTCTTGTAATTCACCATTCAAAAATGCATTATTAATGTCAAGCTGTCCAATATTCCACTGCACATTAATGCTATGTTTAGAACAATTCTGATTGTGGTGGGTTTAACAACCGATTAGAATATTTCATTGAAATTGAAACCATAGCGTTGTGTGTCGTCCTTTGCGACCAACCTTGCTTTGTACTTGGATATGTTTCCTTTGGCATCTCTTTTTATTTTATAAGTCCATTTAGATCCAACTACAATTTTGTTGCTGGGTGGTTTAATAATACTCCATATACTATTTTTAATTAAAGCAATGTATTTGTAACGACCCGGCCAATTTGCAACCTTGATAATCGGCATAAACTAAATGTCAACTATTCAAGCATCAGAAATACCAGATAGTTAATGAAAGAAGTTATAGGGTGAGAATAGATAAGATAGAAAATTAGAATAGAAGAAGAAGAACATACAACATAATCAGAGTAACACGAATCTCACAGCGGAACGAATTAAATATACTATATAACATAGCTTTGAAATATAAATCTGTACTTGAATATACATATCATTATCAAAGTATAACACTTACAACACAGCAGAAATAAACAATTGCTATAAAATCCTAAAGCCTCCTGCTCCCAGCTCTCCAAATACATCTGTAAAATCCCGACTGCACGTACAAAATTGGGCTCCCAAGAGTTTAGGGAAAACAAAACAAAATAAACTCTTGGTCGGTGTAACACCCCACGTCCGTTAGTGTCACTCACAAAGGGAATGCACTAAGTTCTGTGGAGCATTTTGGGTAAAAGATGCAGATAAATTACAAGACAGACAAATTATTAAACAGTGGAAAATAGAACTTTGCTTTATTGATAAAATAGTCTGTACAAGATTCTTTTACAATATCAGAGTATCATCTATCTTTATAAAATAAAGAAGCATGAAAATACATTTATATATTCCCCAATGTAGCAAGAGCCAGCCATAGCATCTGGAAGAGAATCCAAAGACAACTTCGTCAAATCTTCAAGCTGGGAAAGAGCAACGGTCCAGTCTAATCCTGAGTTATACTATTCCCTCCTCAACTACCTGGGGGGGGGGGGGGGGGGGAAACGGAAGAAAAGAAGACGAAAGAAAAACAGAGTCAGACATAAAGCCTGAGTAAGTTCAGTAACTTCTAGCATGTGAACATGGAAAAACAAAACGACATGAATTAACTGAATACAAGATTACACCATGATGATAAGGTCAACAAGATTAGACAAGGTAGTCACAAGATATGCTAAGATGACTGGATACGCTCTAATACTTTCGCAGCTTCGCTATTTCCTTGTTATACTGGTTTCTATATCTCTGCACCACCTAACTAGTGTTCAACTAGTAACGATAACGTGATCCCAACCCCTGTAGTTTCCATTGTCTTCAGGCATACATTTATTATTTATTACCTAGATCTAGTCTAGGGTTTTCTATCAAGTGCTTTCTAGATTTAACTATAGTTTTACGCTATCTGCTGAACGCTTTTCGAGTTCAGGGTTTATGCCACCTAGTCCAACTAGGGATTACGCTACCTGTCGAACAATGCCCCCAAGTCTAGGACACACTACCTAGAGTGGTATATGTTCCTAGGCTTCCCCACGCATGTATCGCGAATCGTTATCGCTTGTCTAGATGCACATGTCCTGTAATGTGCGATCCGAGTCCTGTGACAGGGCAAATCAAGGAATACAGAACTCGGTCGGGAGCTTTCAGATATCTTCCGATGCAGATGCTAAGGTCTGTTTTTATTCCAGTGGCTATGGTCCCACTTGACCCCTCCCTCAGCTAATGAAAGGCACACCTTGTAAAATGAGAACTATACGCCGGCCCCCGGTGCCCCACTATCCTATGGCCATCCGCAACCATAACTAGATAGCAAGTATATGGTCTTTTGGAGTTCTCCGCCTTTCCGCTTCACGTATCTCGATTGACTCAAGATGGATGGTAGACGACGAGTTGCTATCACAGGGCTACCGTCTTCTCGCCGAATCACGCTGGTCCATCCTAGTCTTTAGGTTGCCACATATATATTGCAACCAAGGCATACCCTCGGTTCTTCTAACGCAGACCTTAACCTCTGTGAGCCCAGGATGATCATCTGCAGCCTCACAGAGGGATACCAAGAGTACCCTCACGTCCCCTCGAAGCCTCGGGCTTCGTAACCCAATTCGTTGGAGCCTTCTTAAAACCAGATGGATGTCCGCTCCTTCGTGTTATACTAAGAATTACTACTTAGTTCTACTAACTAAGGTTTACCACTTAGTTTCCAAATTCCTTGTTTTCTTAACTAAGTTTTACTACTTAGTCCCTTTTTCAACTGAGGTTTACTACTTAGTTTTCTTTCTCGCCAGGTTGGGTTGGTTAAGTGTCTTTAGTCGATTCAAGCTATCTTAACCCTCTTCCCTTATCCTATTACACTGGTTAAGTGTTATCCCTTTATGCTTTTTACTTAACCCTATTCATTTATCATATTCTGATGGTTAAGCGTTCAAGTTTACTTAACCCTATGGTCTAGTCCAGCTAACATATTAATTTGGCTAAGTGTATTACTTAACCCCAACCTCTAGTCTAATTAACATGTTAAATTGGCTAAGTGTATTAACTTTACTTAACCCCACCTTCTAGTCTAGTCAACATGTTAATTTGGCTAAGTATTCCCATGGACTTAACCCTCCCATTCTAGCTTTAACTGTGCTAAGTTGGTTAAGTGTTCCTTAACCTTCCCATTCTAGCTTAACCGTGTTAGGTTGGTTAAGTGTTCCTATGGACTTAACCTTCCCATTCTAGCTTAACTTTGTTAAGTCGGTTAAGTGTTCCTATGGACTTAACCCACCCATTCTTGCTTAACTGTGTTAAATTGGTTAAGTGTTTCTATGGACTTAACTCTCCCATTCTTGTTCTAGCTTTAATTAATAAATTAAAGCCGCAACCTCTCACATTAGACAGATATTGCTGCGGTTACTGGATGTGCCGGTCGGTTCCGGGCAGGTTTACACCGCAACTCAGTCTAACCTCGGGTTAGGCATATTCATGTTTTCTAAGTTCAAAGGGTTTTTGATTAATTTCCAAATCTGGTTTTGAAAACAACCATCCCGTCCTTCGGATCAGTTAGGGATAGCCAGGGAGGGCAGGAAACTTGTATTTTCCAAACCCAAGCCTAGACACTATCCTCTCTTTCACCCTAGAACCTTCTGGTCTATGTGTTATAAAAAGGGATGTTATCAAAATACTTTTCTTTTGTTTATAAATTGTTAACAATTTATTCCAAAAGCCCATTTCCCCTTTTTAGACAAATTTGGCCTATATTTATTTGTCAAGCCTACTAGTATACTTATATTCTAGGCCCAAGTCCTAACCCAACATGCAGTTTAGGCCATTTCCAATTTCATTGCCGAAACTAGATTAAATATCCTAGTTTATAATTTATGGCCAAAACTTAACCAAGTTACATATTTTGTGGTAAATGAACAATTTAACATTTATGACGAATTCTATAAGTAAATTACTCCTAATTTACTTATTTCATTACTACTCTTTTAATGTACATTGTCACATTTATTATTATAGCCCATTCTCTCTTATTTATCATATTTATACGTTTTGGTATGTAAATTATACCAAATTTAGTGTCGCTAACCATAATTTATTCTAAACATGACAATTGCTCACAATTATGAATAAATTCAAAATTGTGCTAATATACTTATTCCAAATCAACCTTAATTAACCCAATCTTGGTTTAACATCCTAATTCACAATTTATGGCAAAACTAGAATTATTTTTCTAGTTTACATTTTATGCCTAAAATTTAGCTTACTTACTAACGCTAAATTTAATATGTCAAAATCACATATTCCCTAATCCATGTCAAATTTCCCCGTTTTCATTTTAATATGCATGTCATAATGCATATTCCAAATTATGCCAATTTCCAAGTTTACAATTACGTTCATATTCATTTCCATGTTTTTCCCCAAATCGCATTCCCACCGTTCGAATAATCGTGATTCAACCTAGATTATAAATAAATCTAGATTCGTAGATAAAAAGGGAATGAATCAAAATGACAAGAAGGAATAATTGGCATAAAAAGGTTTGGATAACAATGCAGGTTCAAGAAGATGGGTAGACCTAACTAAATAGGTAAATTCCCACTGTCTTAAAACCAAAGAATGGGCAAAATAGGTTCAAGAACGTGGGTAGACCTAACTTAATAGGTAAATTCCCACTGTCTTAAAACCAAAGAAAAACCAAGGAACAGGTAGAATAAAAAAATTGGGTTTAGACCCAACTTCTCAATCACAAAACTAAAGCAATATTTTCCTAATCATAAATCATGGGTGTCAAAATCACAGTTGTCCTCATTATGTCATAAGTAATAATTTATGTCCAAATCAAAGGTATAGGCCTAGTCAAGGAAATAATCCTTGTAGTCACAGTCACAGTCATAGGAAATGTCCATAGTCATATGCGATGTTCATAGTCCAAAAGGAAAAATAATTCCCATAGTCATAAGTCATTGTCATAGGCAATGTTTATATGTCCCAAAATCAAAGGCTTATGTCATAGTCCAAAGGCGTATGCTTTCAAAGGCCACAGTTCTATAGTCATAGTCACGGTTACAGTCTTATTTGTCCTCGAATCATAACAGTTCTTAATTCAGTCCAAGAGTATAAACACAGATTCGAAGAGAGAGAGAGAGATTTGGCATATTCCTTTATTCCTTTAATTTCATGTCACAAATAAAACAAAATATTCAGATCTAGAAATAACCAACTTACAGAAAATAGATCTAGAAAAGAAGGAAAGCGTGGCTATGATTCGTGCGTCGTTGCTTGAAACTTGTTTGAGCTAGCCTTTGAATTCTTCGCTTGAAACTTTGATTTGAATCCCTCCTTAAAAGTCTTTTAGCAGCATCTCCTCGTCTTGAATCATATTTTATTTTATTTATTAATTTAATTAAAGAGGAGAGGAAGAGACCATGAATCTAAGCAGCATAAGGATAGAAAAGAGAGGTGCAAAGAGGAATGGAGACTATGGCTGTTTATATAGCTGCTCAAGACCTTATCGTACACGCAGCGCTGAGTCAGCATTGAACCCAGTTAAGAAAATAGTCTAGGTACGTAGATGAATCTAGCCAAACCTTATCATACACGCAGCGCTGAGTCAGCATTGGGTCCCACAAGCTATTTTGGCGTAGAAATTTGAATTTCGAATGAATTGTTTTGGCGTAGAAGTTTGATTTTCGAACTTTTGAATTTCTGGAATTTATTTAACTGTTTTATTCACATGAAATATTCTTATATGTATACAATTCCTCTAACGACCATTTTACGCGTATATATATACGCACAACTTTCATTTTATTTTCAAAATTCAAATGATGTTGCCATATTTCATTGACTGTAGCCTTATCTTAAATTTTATCTTTTGCATATATATATATATATTTATATTCTCATATGTATATATATATTTTCTTTATTTCCTTATATGTACGTTCTTATCCTTTCAAATTTTGAATTTGTATACGTACATATATTTGCATGTTCAGTTGGCCCTCTCTAAAACAAAGATAAAAAAATTATGCCGCCGCCGGGTTTCGAACCCCCGACCTCCATGCTACAAATCCAATACCTTAACCAACTGAGCTACAGAGGCTTTTGTTAATAAGTCTTAGAACAGTAATAATTATTGTTCTCTCCTTACTTCTCTTTTTTCATGTTAGTTACAATACTTAAATTAAACAACTACATGGATCTTTTTCTTTTAATTTTTCTTTTAAAAATTAATTATACTTTAATTTGAGAATCTTAATGTCACAGAATTACGGGGTGTTACATTCTCCCCCACTTAAAAGGATTTCGTCCCCGAAATCTTCAAGTTAGGAAGAATGTGTCCTACCATCCAATCACCCATCTACTCAACCATTCAATCACAGGCATTCATTGTCCTTAAAAGATTTCTAATGCTTTCATGTTCATATGCATAGTGTGTGTATATGTCTCTATCTAATGCAAAATCAAGCGGTCTACTGATTCAGTTGACCTCCTTAATGCAAATCATGTTAGTGCCATGCGTCCAATCATGCATGCAAACATCCCTAGTCATGTAAATAC
Organism: Allium sativum; assembly: GCA_030737875.1. Classification (NCBI taxonomy): domain Eukaryota; kingdom Viridiplantae; phylum Streptophyta; class Magnoliopsida; order Asparagales; family Amaryllidaceae; genus Allium; species Allium sativum. The sequence goes on from CM060919.1 coordinate 236,738,899, forward strand.
TACATGCGTGCACAGCCATTCAACCATATGCAACGCCCATATGATATCATATCAAGTTCAACTTATAAACAAATGCATATATGTAAATGCAATATGAGAGCGTCCGAACTTGATCTAGTGCCTAATACGTATGCATATGCATCCACGAGCAACCATTTGCAACCACTTGCAACCATTCAACCATAACATGTTTCAAATACATGTTTACATCCATTGGCTTCTACCTAAGGATCGCAGATACGACCTAGAGGATATACTTTGGAAAGAGAGAAACAACTACGCGTAAAGCTCCTAAACAGAGAAATCAAGGATGCACCCTTAAGGAAAAAGGGCATGTTGCTAGTATCTAGCCTTCTTGAGCTTTACTCCACTGTATCTTAAATAATTTATCTTCACGATTGTGAAGTTCCTAACCTCCATTTCCAAAATAAACAGATGTCAATCACGGTACCAAGTGTATGATTAGAGGTCTCTCCCTTATCCACCATGCCATAACTATAAGGGTTGAAAGATCGCTACGCGCTTTTTAGAGCGCCTGTCACAACTATTCATCTCTCACGCAAACCATCCTAGTCGAACTCGACATTCCTCAAGTACAAGCCCCAAAGGCCTAAACCAATATCAGACAAGCATCCAAGGAATATCTCCTCCGAATTTAGACGATCTACGTGATATGATATAAACAAACTCGATAACTATTCTCAAACCCCTACTATCCAAAAATAAACGGGTCGAACCACCCACTGGGTTTGAGACTGATTGGGATCTTCTTACTATACAAGTACTAAGGTGCAGAGACTTAACTATGGAAGCAAATATGAACAGATGCGAAGCGCTAAAACCGAAGGAAAGAGTATGAACAGAAAACTAGATTCTTTCCAACAAAAACTTTTACCACCTATCTCCTAGGTATGCTTAGCATGTACTTGTCCTTCTAAAAATCTTGTCCCTCGTCCTTGCCCTTGTCTTTAATTATATGCCCTATCATACTCTAGTAAGGATACTTCCTCTTTTATAATTTCTTCCTCCTTCGTGAGCTAACCTATCTCCATGCATTCCTCATCCAAGGGTTTTGTCCCTTTTGCCAAACTCCTCATCCCTTTCCATGTATTGCTATGTTGGCAAATCTCTCGAAAACTGCTTCCATCATACAGAAAAACCTTATAAACTTGAAAGAAGACTGGCCGTAAGTGGAACGAATACGGCTATAGATGGAGGACGGGCACTACTTTGCCCTTCGATGAGGTTACCTCCCAGAAAGCCAGGAGCCCCAAAGACTAAAGAAAGAAGGAGACAAGAATTCAAACAGAGGAAGAGAAGATAGTGCATATGGCTTTGGGGAATATTCCTTTAAAACAAAACTTTTCTTTTGAAAATGCTTCTTTAAAAACCATTTTGAAAAATAATTTTTCAAATCCTTTATCTGATCCGGTAACCTTCAGCTCTGATACCACGTGTAACACCCCACGTCCGTTAGTGTCACTCACAAAGGGAATGCACTAAGTTCTGTGGAGCATTTTGGGTAAAAGATGCAGATAAATTACAAGACAGACAAATTATTAAACAGTGGAAAATAGAACTTTGCTTTATTGATAAAATAGTCTGTACAAGATTCTTTTACAATATCAGAGTATCATCTATCTTTATAAAATAAAGAAGCATGAAAATACATTTATATATTCCCCAATGTAGCAAGAGCCAGCCATAGCATCTGGAAGAGAATCCAAAGACAACTTCGTCAAATCTTCAAGCTGGGAAAGAGCAACGGTCCAGTCTAATCCTGAGTTATACTATTCCCTCCTCAACTACCTGGGGGGGGGGGGAAACGGAAGAAAAGAAGACGAAAGAAAAACAGAGTCAGACATAAAGCCTGAGTAAGTTCAGTAACTTCTAGCATGTGAACATGGAAAAACAAAACGACATGAATTAACTGAATACAAGATTACACCATGATGATAAGGTCAACAAGATTAGACAAGGTAGTCACAAGATATGCTAAGATGACTGGATACGCTCTAATACTTTCGCAGCTTCGCTATTTCCTTGTTATACTGGTTTCTATATCTCTGCACCACCTAACTAGTGTTCAACTAGTAACGATAACGTGATCCCAACCCCTATAGTTTCCATTGTCTTCAGGCATACATTTATTATTTATTACCTAGATCTAGTCTAGGGTTTTCTATCAAGTGCTTTCTAGATTTAACTATAGTTTTACGCTATCTGCTGAACGCTTTTCGAGTTCAGGGTTTATGCCACCTAGTCCAACTAGGGATTACGCTACCTGTCGAACAATGCCCCCAAGTCTAGGACACACTACCTAGAGTGGTATATGTTCCTAGGCTTCCCCACGCATGTATCGCAAATCGTTATCGCTTGTCTAGATGCACATGTCCTGTAATGTGCGATCCGAGTCCTGTGACAGGGCAAATCAAGGAATACAGAACTCGGTCGGGAGCTTTCAGATATCTGCCGATGCAGATGCTAAGGTCTGTTTTTATTCCAGTGGCTATGGTCCCACTTGACCCCTCCCTCAGCTAATGAAAGGCACACCTTGTAAAATGAGAACTATACGCCGGCCCCCGGTGCCCCACTATCCTATGGCCATCCGCAACCATAACTAGATAGCAGGTATATGGTCTTTTGGAGTTCTCCGCCTTTCCGCTTCACGTATCTCGATTGACTCAAGATGGATGGTAGACGACGAGTTGCTATCACAGGGCTACCGTCTTCTCGCCGAATCACGCTGGTCCATCCTAGTCTTTAGGTTGCCACATATATATTGCAACCAAGGCATACCCTCGGTTCTTCTAACGCAGACCTTAACCTCTGTGAGCCCAGGATGATCATCTGCAGCCTCACAGAGGGATACCAAGAGTACCCTCACGTCCCCTCGAAGCCTCGGGCTTCGTAACCCAATTCGTTGGAGCCTTCTTAAAACCAGATGGATGTCCGCTCCTTCGTGTTATACTAAGAATTACTACTTAGTTCTACTAACTAAGGTTTACCACTTAGTTTCCAAATTCCTTGTTTTCTTAACTAAGTTTTACTACTTAGTCCCTTTTTCAACTGAGGTTTACTACTTAGTTTTCTTTCTCGCCAGGTTGGGTTGGTTAAGTGTCTTTAGTCGATTCAAGCTATCTTAACCCTCTTCCCTTATCCTATTACACTGGTTAAGTGTTATCCCTTTATGCTTTTTACTTAACCCTATTCATTTATCATATTCTGATGGTTAAGCGTTCAAGTTTACTTAACCCTATGGTCTAGTCCAGCTAACATATTAATTTGGCTAAGTGTATTACTTAACCCCAACCTCTAGTCTAATTAACATGTTAAATTGGCTAAGTGTATTAACTTTACTTAACCCCACCTTCTAGTCTAGTCAACATGTTAATTTGGCTAAGTATTCCCATGGACTTAACCCTCCCATTCTAGCTTTAACTGTGCTAAGTTGGTTAAGTGTTCCTTAACCTTCCCATTCTAGCTTAACCGTGTTAGGTTGGTTAAGTGTTCCTATGGACTTAACCTTCCCATTCTAGCTTAACTTTGTTAAGTCGGTTAAGTGTTCCTATGGACTTAACCCACCCATTCTTGCTTAACTGTGTTAAATTGGTTAAGTGTTTCTATGGACTTAACTCTCCCATTCTTGTTCTAGCTTTAATTAATAAATTAAAGCCGCAACCTCTCACATTAGACAGATATTGCTGCGGTTACTGGATGTGCCGGTCGGTTCCGGGCAGGTTTACACCGCAACTCAGTCTAACCTCGGGTTAGGCATATTCATGTTTTCTAAGTTCAAAGGGTTTTTGATTAATTTCCAAATCTGGTTTTGAAAACAACCATCCCGTCCTTCGGATCAGTTAGGGATAGCCAGGGAGGGCAGGAAACTTGTATTTTCCAAACCCAAGCCTAGACACTATCCTCTCTTTCACCCTAGAACCTTCTGGTCTATGTGTTATAAAAAGGGATGTTATCAAAATACTTTTCTTTTGTTTATAAATTGTTAACAATTTATTCCAAAAGCCCATTTCCCCTTTTTAGACAAATTTGGCCTATATTTATTTGTCAAGCCTACTAGTATACTTATATTCTAGGCCCAAGTCCTAACCCAACATGCAGTTTAGGCCATTTCCAATTTCATTGCCGAAACTAGATTAAATATCCTAGTTTATAATTTATGGCCAAAACTTAACCAAGTTACATATTTTGTGGTAAATGAACAATTTAACATTTATGACGAATTCTATAAGTAAATTACTCCTAATTTACTTATTTCATTACTACTCTTTTAATGTACATTGTCACATTTATTATTATAGCCCATTCTCTCTTATTTATCATATTTATACGTTTTGGTATGTAAATTATATCAAATTTAGTGTCGCTAACCATAATTTATTCTAAACATGACAATTGCTCACAATTATGAATAAATTCAAAATTGTGCTAATATACTTATTCCAAATCAACCTTAATTAACCCAATCTTGGTTTAACATCCTAATTCACAATTTATGGCAAAACTAGAATTATTTTTCTAGTTTACATTTTATGCCTAAAATTTAGCTTACTTACTAACGCTAAATTTAATATGTCAAAATCACATATTCCCTAATCCATGTCAAATTTCCCCGTTTTCATTTTAATATGCATGTCATAATGCATATTCCAAATTATGCCAATTTCCAAGTTTACAATTACGTTCATATTCATTTCCATGTTTTTCCCCAAATCGCATTCCCACCGTTTGAATAATCGTGATTCAACCTAGATTATAAATAAATCTAGATTCGTAGATAAAAAGGGAATGAATCAAAATGACAAGAAGGAATAATTGGCGTAAAAAGGTTTGGATAACAATGCAGGTTCAAGAAGATGGGTAGACCTAACTAAATAGGTAAATTCCCACTGTCTTAAAACCAAAGAATGGGCAAAATAGGTTCAAGAACGTGGGTAGACCTAACTTAATAGGTAAATTCCCACTGTCTTAAAACCAAAGAAAAACCAAGGAACAGGTAGAATAAAAAAATTGGGTTTAGACCCAACTTCTCAATCACAAAACTAAAGCAATATTTTCCTAATCATAAATCATGGGTGTCAAAATCACAGTTGTCCTCATTATGTCATAAGTAATAATTTATGTCCAAATCAAAGGTATAGGCCTAGTCAAGGAAATAATCCTTGTAGTCACAGTCATAGGAAATGTCCATAGTCATATGCGATGTTCATAGTCCAAAAGGGAAAATAATTCCCATAGTCATAAGTCATTGTCATAGGCAATGTTTATATGTCCCAAAATCAAAGGCTTATGTCATAGTCCAAAGGCGTATGCTTTCAAAGGCCACAGTTCTATAGTCATAGTCACGGTTACAGTCTTATTTGTCCTCGAATCATAACAGTTCTTAATTCAATCCAAGAGTATAAACACAGATTCGAAGAGAGAGAGAGAGAGAGATTTGGCATATTCCTTTATTCCTTTAATTTCATGTCACAAATAAAACAAAATATTCAGATCTAGAAATAACCAACTTACAGAAAATAGATCTAGAAAAGAAGGAAAGCGTGGCTATGATTCGTGCGTCGTTGCTTGAAACTTGTTTGAGCTAGCCTTTGAATTCTTCGCTTGAAACTTTGATTTGAATCCCTCCTTAAAAGTCTTTTAGCAGCATCTCCTCGTCTTGAATCATATTTTATTTTATTTATTAATTTAATTAAAGAGGAGAGGAAGAGACCATGAATCTAAGCAGCATAAGGATAGAAAAGAGAGGTGCAAAGAGGAATGTAGACTAGGGCTGTTTATATAGCTGCTCAAGACCTTATCGTACACGCAGCGCTGAGTCAGCATTGAACCCAGTTAAGAAAATAGTCCAGGTACGTAGACGAATCTAGCCAAACCTTATCATACACGCAGCGCTGAGTCAACATTGGGTCCCACAAGCTATTTTGGCGTAGAAATTTGAATTTCGAATGAATTGTTTTGGCGTAGAAGTTTGATTTTCGAACTTTTGAATTTCTGGAATTTATTCAACTGTTTTATTCACATGAAATATTCTTATATGTATACAATTCCTCTAACGACCATTTTACGCGTATATATATACACACAACTTTCATTTTATTTTCAAAATTCAAATGATGTTGCCATATTTCATTGACTGTAGCCTTATCTTAAATTTTATCTTTTGCATATATATATATATATTTATATTCTCATATGTATATATATATTTTCTTTATTTCCTTATATGTACGTTCTTATCCTTTCAAATTTTGAATTTGTATACGTACATATATTTGCATGTTCAGTTGGCCCTCTCTAAAACAAAGATAAAAAAATTATGCCGCCGCCGGGGTTCGAACCCCCGACCTCCATGCTACAAATCCAATGCCTTAACCAACTGAGCTACAGAGGCTTTTGTTAATAAGTCTTAGAACAATAATAATTATTCTTCTCTCCTTACTTCTCTTTTTTCATGTTAGTTACAATACTTAAATTAAACAACTACATGGATCTTTTTCTTTTAATTTTTCTTTTAAAAATTAATTATACTTTAATTTGAGAATCTTAATGTCACAGAATTACGGGGTGTTACAGTCGGTCATGTGACTGGTGTGAGTAAACTCCAATCATTTGTTTAACTTTTAAAATTCTTTTAAAAGGAAGGAAAAATCGTAAGACCGATCCACACATAAACACGGATGATTTTTACCTTATGGCAACTCAAAATATTCTTTATATCACAACTCTTCTGATATTATAATAATGTCTAAATCAAGTAAATAACAATCTAGTAGAACGCTTTCATCTCACGTTCTACATTTAAATATACAATAAAAAACCGCAGACTCTTATTGGGTAATGGATTTCCAGCTATAACAAAGTATCCGATCAGTGTACTCTAGAAGCGATACATTGGAGTTCAACAAGAACATCTTGTAACTCGGCCACACATGACCGACCATTCATTTCAGTTGAATGTTCCGAATATATTGTCACCTTACGGTTGGTATACCAACATAACCGTTCCCGGGAGATACCAAATTGAAAGAAGTAACAAATATGAATATTCTCCAGATGGTGACAATATACCCTAATTGGGTGCAACTCACTTAGCCATGCTGCCTGCCCGGTTTCTGTCATTTCCCAGTTGATGAGGCTTGAGGTCATAACGTATCTTTTAACAGACCGCCCCTTTATTTACTTTGAATGCCACATCGTCATACCCATCAAATCACAAATTGATTTCCCAAAAATACCACGGGTATAAGCTAAGAGAAACAAATTCCTCTTCCACTAACGTAATTATGTTTGAAACAATCAACTTACGCGATCCACCAGATATACTTTTCCAGACACTCGTCCACTCAGGTTGTCCTGGGACTAGACAATTCAAAGGAATTGTTCTGTAAATCCATATTATGCAATTTGTACCTAGGATCGCCAGAATAACCCTTGTATAAACTCCGTTCTTCAATTGTCTTCGATCTATTTGATTCGAACGATAATGCCCATACGGAGTGGTTTTCAGATAATAAATCTGATCCCGGTCTCTCCGTACTGACAACGGAAATGGTCAAAAACTTTGATAGTCGGTGTTTTAACTATCAAAGGAAAACATGTGTACAATCAATGGTCGTATTTCCAAATGGAAATCTTACCAATCAATCATCATTTCATTTCCCAATTTCCCATTTATCATTTCCATATATTCATAAATTCCTTATTTTCTAAAATTAGAAAATATACGTTATTAACCTTGGAAAACGTTTCCATTTCCGATTCACGCATCAATATCTTCCCACCTCTATCAGTCTCTAACAATAAACTAGTAAGAGAACAACTTTCTGAGTATAAACCCGAAGGCCGAAACCGACATCAGATCGATACCCAGGAAGCCATTCAACTCAACTAATTTCTAGTCAGTTTCTAATTTCAGTAATTCCATTTAAATTCCTAATTCAAACCCCAAATTCCTTTATAATATTTTATTTGCAAAATATTTACTTTAATCTATTTTTTCACCTAGAATGCGAATAATATTTCTTTATATAATCAAAACAGTTTGATTTCATATTTAATAACAATATCTCAAACCCAAATGATATTTATATTTTTATTTATAGAATTACTCATACAAATCTTATTTCATTTCCAACACTTAAAATCTCGTTCAAATTCCCTTTTTAAACACTAAGTTCAAATTCCATTTCAAATATCGGTGTTCAAACCGATTTCACTTCTATATATAAATTCAAATTTATATATTCAATTTATCAAAAGATAAGTATTTCCTTAATTTATAAACATCGTTTATAAATTATTCTCCTCAATTTATCTTGTTAAAATAGATTACTATTAAATATTTACTTTAAATAAATATCATGTTACATCCGTGTGCGAAGCAAGGGTCTAAACCTTCCTAATGTAATGTTCTCTTTTTATGAAATTCTATTCATTTTCCAAATATTTCCTTTTATAATTCTATTTACTTTCCAAATAAATATTCCTTTTATAATTTTATTTATTTTCCAAATAAATATTCCTTTTATAATTCTATTTATTTTCCAAATAAATATTCCATTTCAATATCATATTTATTTCGTATAAATATTTCATTTTCAAAATACACTTCGAAAATTCCCTTTTTACATTACAGTATTTCTTATGGTATTTAAAATACCAATTAACCGGACCAGTGTCATCATAATCAATCACGGGTTTTGTATCACATCGTATATCACAATATATGAAAACAAACAGTATTATAAATATTGAGGAATCCAGTTGGATCCCTCCAACCTATTTCCCTGCATCACAGATGTTGAACAATATAAATAACATCGATTTCGTTTCAATATGAAATATTATGATAAACAGAACCAATATTTGATTAACGATTTATATATATACATATCGTTATCTATAATTTCAACCAATAAATCAGCAATTCAACCAAACAGTCAACACACATCAATCAATCATCATTTATCAACACTAGATTATATTTATAAAAATATAAACTAGCAGAGTTAGTGAGTTTTACTCACTTTGGACGGTCATTGTTAAATAACGATAAGCGATCGTCAATTCAGATTGGACAATTTATTTCACCATAAATTGTAACAAGCTCCAATTCACTCCGAATCAGTTCCATTGTGTAGCCTGCATCCATATGATCCTGAGGATCTGACCATTCACAAAACTGATAATGTATGACGAAGATATTCATTTTACAAGTTTGATTATATAATAAAATTTAAAACTAACTAATTTATTTTAATTAAATAAAAAGGGGATTGGGCCTCACCCTATTATTTTTTTCTTTCCTTGGCCCAATTATCACAAAACCTGACTCGTCTGAGTCTTCTTCCCCACGAGCCCATCGTGCTCCTTCTTACTGTAGCCATTTCCGCCCACTTTCAATGACCATACGCCCTTCGTCTTTGTATAGAAACCAGAACAAAACCCACCGTTGTATTCGCCATCTTGAGTTCTCCTGCCTCAGCACCTCAACATCCACCTCACAGTCATCCTTCCAACTGACAGTGGACACCTCCCTGTGCACAGATGTGCACATTTACACTGGTACGTACCACCACAATGCCCTCTATCTCCCTTCCGCAGTTCGCGATTCCGACCCCAAGGCCACGCACAGCAAAGACAGTGCGTCACATTCCTTCCTTTCAGGCTTTCACAAATCTAGCATCCCATTCCCCACACATCACATTGTCCGCATATTTTGTTTTGCTCCATTATTACAAAAATGCGCAAGTCATTGTCAAACTAAAACAGTCCCAACATCTTCTCCATGTTACACAAAAGCCTTTATTTCTTGCTATTGGTCACGGTCCAGTGCACAGTGCACTCAACCACCTTTTAGCTCACGCCACCTTGAAGTCTGTCTCCCATGCAGTTTTGTATATTTCCTTGTATGCGCGTCTTCTGCTGTTCCCATATTTGCAACACCACATTTCACATCTTTGGACTCCACATACTCCCTCATTTTACACGTTGCCCACTTCTCACACAAACCATGCCAATCCAACCCCCGTCCCCTGTTTGAACGCACATTACACTACACGCTATCTTTAATAACTCGAGCAACACCATTTTTCCCTCACGTAATTTCATTCTAGACCACTAACGCAAGACCACTAACTTACATCATCAAGAAGAAGAAAAAGAAACAAAGAGAGAAGCCGTGGTTTTGTTTTCACGGAACAAGGAAACCAATCCTTGCATGCATATTTATAGCTAGGAAGACGCTTCAGGGTTAAGTAAAGTAGCTATTTTATTTACTGTATAAGTGATGGGAGGGGGGTATGAATTCTTAGCTGCTGAGCGATGGTTTTTATTATATTTTATGTAAGGTTTGTTCCTTACTTGCTAAGGAAAAGTAGGATACACAGTACATTGGCTAGGGTAGGTTGGCATTTATATAGAGTGGCCAGTTCAAGTGTGACGATTCATGTAGCAAATGAAGACTTAGTTATGAAGTGTAGAAAAGATGGTAGTCTAGTATGTAGATGATAGTGTAGGGCTGTAGACGTTATTATACTTAGTTGTTAAGTTTTCCCAATGCAAGGAGCCAAGGACAGCAGTCGAAAAGATATGAGCTGATGGTGCGTGAAGGAAATATATAATAAACATATATATGTAGATCAAACCTTATTTCTAAGCTAAGAAACGACGTAACCCACTACGTAGAACTCCGTAAGGTTATGGACAAAAATAAAAATGCAGTCGTGTTAAGCAGTGTGCCACGATCCCAAAAGTATAATAATATAGGTCCGTTAACTTATTCTATGAAATCCCGAAATGTTGATATAGGGTGTAAAATACTCCAAAATAAAAAGTGTTTATTTTACGAAATAAAAATTACAGTAAGTTTCTAAAAATTAAATTATAGCTACGTCTCAAAGATCTTGTCCAAATTCGAAATAAATAATTTATAATAAATAAATTATCGTTATGGTTTATAAACGATTCCATAGCGACTATTCGAAAAATTTGATTTGGACACAACTCACAGTCTACATGACGAAATCTCGATTTTTCTCTTCCATTAGAAAAATATACTTCACCAGCTCCGAACGTTTCTTGTTTCATAGAAATTCGGCTTAAAACGGATTCTGTATATTCGTTTAAAGTTCGAATCGCCAAATTACGAACTACCACGCCATTTCAAGCTCGATTATAATTATAATATAAATTGTACATTCAACTGTCGTTTAAATAATATATTCGTTTATATAATATATTCGTTAATATGTTTCAACTCTAAGCTGCATTATATATCATACATGATCCAATTCACACAATATTGCGAATTCCACTATTTCTGATTATTTCAAAATTAAATATATTATTTAATTATTATATTAATTAAATATTCAAAGTTATTTAATTAAACAACCATTTAGATCTCTAAATCATTATTTAAATAATTAAATAAATTAATTATTATATCGTAAAAATACGGGATGTTACATTCTTCCCCCTTAAAATAATTTCGTCATCGAAATAGCTAAAGGTAGAAAACAAACCCTATTAACTAGGTTAAAAATTATTTGTTTACTTATTAACTTCAGTTTCAACTGAACCGATTAATTTCAATTAAAATATTAATTTATTTCGATTAACGAAAATTTTCAAAAATTCCAAAATTTTTCCAACACTTTAAATTTTCGAAAAATTTCGCCAGCATCTCCTTTGTACGGCTCAATCGGTACAACTACAACTCGCCTCTCTAGGCCTTCTCCAATCCAAAAGAAAATCAAACAGCCAAGTGGCTTGCCAAATCGGCTTATAAATTTCCAAACTCATATATAAATAAACTTGTACCTTTTTGTCGGGCATATCATTATACCCTTTCCATTTGTTATCAATTCTGCATATACCAATGTCATCCCAATCAAACTCCAAGTTAGTTTTTATCCTCAAACCCAATCATTCACTTATACCCAAGTAAAATCCCATTTCAAATTTGAGTTCCATTCTCGATTTCATACCATTTCTGATTCCTATCTCACAATTCAAAATCTGATTCCACTTGATATATTATATTCCAATTCAATTTCCACTCATCTGGCATTAATTCAATTCCAATTTGCTTTCACAAAGTTTCTTTATATTTATTTTTAATTCAAAACAATCATCCTGGGAGTTTTAAACAACTTACCCTTTTTAAACATCCAATATTCCTTTTCGAAAATCAAAATCACTTGTTTCTCAAAACAATTCCAAATAGTATCTTTGGTAGTAATTAGTCACTTAGAACTTGAAAATGAACACTGATGATGTGGCCAGCATCATCAGAATTATTTCCCAGCTATCAAAGTGATTTCAATACTATATCACTTTTCAAAACTCATATTTAAACATTTTCATTGTGAATTCAATTCAAAATACCATTCACAATGCTTGTAAACAATTTAAAATCTCCCAGGATTTTAAAAATATCATATATTGATTCCAAATCCATTTACAAACACCTTTCCAAATTTCCAGGGTTTTAATTTCAATTCTGATTTAATTCATTTCGTAATACTTATACGAATTTTGATTGGTTATTTACATAACCGTTTCAATTAAAATTTTATCTGATTATAATCCCAACCAATACATCCATATACTATAATATTTCAAATATATATACTTTGCTTATATCAAAATATATTTTGGTTAAAATTATTTCATTTACCCTATTTTCAAAACATACCGTGTTGGTTCATTATATTCGAGTGTTTATAATCCCCTATCAATACAGTGGATCAAACTGATCGACCAGAACTCATAAACAACTCAACCAATAAATCTCCACAATATAAAACCATTTTATATCAAATAACAGATACGTTCACTCATATATACACACTCAACTAAATCTAGGGTATTACTAACCCCATCTCTACTGAGTTACGCCACAGAGCCAAGGTAATTACTTAACCTTATGCTCTGATACCACTGTAACGACCCGGCCAATTTGCGACCTTGGTAATCGACATAAACTAAATGTCGACTATTCAAGCATCGAAAATACCGGATAGTTAATGAAAGAAGTTAGAAGGTGAGAATAGATAAGATAGAAAACTAGAATAGAAGAAGAAAAAGAACATACAACAGAATCAGAGTAACACGAATCTCACAACGGAATGAATAAAATATACTATATAACATAGCTTTGAAATATAAATCTGTACTTGAATATACATATCATTATCAAAGTACAACACTTACAATATAGCAGAAATAAACAATTGCTATAAAATCTTGAAGCCTCTTGCTCCAAGCTCTCCAAATACATCTGTAAAATCCCGACTACTCGACTGCCCATACAAAATTGGGCACCTAAGAGTTTAGGGAAAACAAAACAAAATAAACTCTGGGTCAGTCATGTGACTGGTGTGAGTAAACTCCAATCATTTGTTTAACTTTTAAAATTCTTTTAAAAGAAAGGAAAATCGTAAGACCGATCCACACATAAACACGGATGGTTTTTACCTTACGACTACTCAAAATATTCTTTATATCACAACTCTTCTGATATTACAATAATGTCCAAATCAAGTAAATAACAATGTAGTAGAACGCTTTCATTTCACGTTCTACATATATAATATACAATCAAAGATCATAGACTCTTAATGGGTAATGGATTTCCAACTATGACAAGGTATGGAACCACCTTCCGATCAGTGTACTCTAGAAGCGATACACTGGAGTTCAACAAGAACATCTTGTAACTCGGCCACACATGACCGACCATTCATTTCGCTTGAATGTTCCGAATATATTGTCACCTTACAGTTGGTATACTAACATAACCATTCTAGGAGATACAGAATTGAAAGAAGTAACAAATATGAATATTCTCTAGATGGTGACAATATACCCTATTTGAGTGTGACCCACTTAGCCATGCTGCCTGGCCAATTTCTGTCATTTCCCAGTTGATGAGGCTTGAGGTCATAACGTATCTGTTAACAGACCACCCCTTTATTTACTTTGAATGCCACATCGTCATACCCGCCAAATCACAAATTGATTTCCCCAAAAATACCACAGGTATAAGCTAAGAGAAACGAATTCCTCCACCACCAACGTAAATACGTTTGAAAAGATCAAGTTACGCAATCCACCAGATATACTTTGTCTGACACTCGTCTACTCAAGTTGTCCTGGGACTGGACAATCCAAAGGAACTATTCTGTAAATCCATCTTAGGCAATTTCTGCCTAGGATCGCCGGAATAACCCTTGTATAAACTCTGTTCTTCAATTGTCTTCGATATATTTGATTCAAACAATAATGCCCATACGGAGTGGTTTTCAGATAATAAATCTGATCCTGGTCTCTCCGTACTAACAACGGAAATGGTCAAAAAGTTTGATAGTCGGTGTTTTACTATCAAAGGAAAACATGTGTACAAACAACGGTCGTATTTCCAAATGGAAATCTTACCGATCAATCATCATTTCATTTCCTAATTTCCCATTTATCATTTCCATATATTCATAAATTCCTTATTTTCTAAAATTAGAAAATATACGTTATTAACCTTAGAAAACGTTTCCATTTCTGATTCACGCATCAATATCTTCCCACCTCTATCAGTCTCTAACTGTAAACTAGTAAGAGAACAGCTTTCCGAGTATAAACCCCGAAGGCCGAAACCAACATCAGATCGATACCCAGAAAGCCATTCAACTCAACTAATTTCCAGTCAGTTTCTAATTTCAGTAATTCCATTTAAATTCCTAATTCAAACCCCAAATTCCTTTACAATATTTTATTTGCAAAATATTTACTTTAATCTATTTTTTCACCTAGAATGAGAATAATATTTCTTTATATAATCAAAACAGTTTGATTTCATATTTAAAAACAATATCTCAAACCCAAATGATATTTATATTTTTATTTATAGAATTACTCATACAAATCTTATTTCATTTCCAACACTTAATATCTCATTCAAATTCCCTTTTTAAATACTAAGTTCAAATTCCATTTCAAATATCGGTGTTTAAACCGATTTCACTTCTCTATATAAATTCAGATTTATATATTCAATTTATCAAAAGAAATATTTCCTTAATTTATAAACATCGTTTATAAATTCTTCTTCTTAATTTATCTTGTTAAAATAGATTTCTATTAAATATTTACTTTAAATAAATATCATGTTACATCCATGTGCGAAGCAAGGGTATAAACCTTCCTAATGTAATGTTATCTTTTTATAAAATTCTATTCATTTTCCAAATATTTCCTTTTATAATTCTATTTACTTTCCAAATAAATATTCCTTTTATAATTTTATTTATTTTCCAAATAAATATTCCTTTTATAATTTTATTTATTTTCCAAATAAATATTCCATTTCAATATCATATTTATTTCCTATAAATATTTCATTTTCAAAATACACTTCGAAAATTCCCTTTTTACATTACAATATTTCTTATGGTATTTAAAATACCAATTAACCGGACCAGTGTCATCATAATCAATCACAGGTTTTATATCACATCATATATCACAATATATGAAAACAAACAGTATTATAAATATTGAGGAATCCAGTTGGATCCCTCCAACCTGTTTCCCTGCATCATAGATGTTAAACAATATAAAT
The DNA here is from genome assembly GCA_030737875.1 of Allium sativum. Classification (NCBI taxonomy): domain Eukaryota; kingdom Viridiplantae; phylum Streptophyta; class Magnoliopsida; order Asparagales; family Amaryllidaceae; genus Allium; species Allium sativum. The sequence goes on from CM060919.1 coordinate 236,754,539, forward strand.
AACATCGATTTCATTTCAATATGAAATATTATGATAAACAGAATAAATATTTGATTAACGATTTATATATATACATATCGTTATCTATAATTTCAACCAATAAATAAGCAATTCAACCAAACAATCAACACACAACAATCAGTCATCATTTATCAACACTAGATTATATTTATAAAAATATAAATTAGCAGAGTTAGTGGGTTTTACTCACTTTGGACGGTCATCGTTAAATAACGATAAGCGATCGTCAATTCAGATTAGACAATTTATTTCACCATAAATTGCAACGAGCTCCAATTCACTCCGAATCAGTTCCATTGTGTAGCCTGCATCCATATGATCCTGAAGGATCTGACCGTTCACAAAACTGATAATGTATGACGAAGATATTCATTTTACAAGTTTGATTATATAATAAAATTTTAAGCTAACTAACTTATTTTAATTAAATAAAAAGGGGATCGGGCCTCACCCCATTATTTTTTCTTTCCTTGGCCCAATTATCACACAACCTGACTCGTTTGAGTCTTCTTCCCCACGAGCCCATCGTGCTCCTTCTTACTGTAGCCATTTCCGCCCACTTTCAATGACCATACGCCCTTCATCTTTGTATAGAAACCAGAACAAAACCCACCGTTGTATTCGACATCTCGAGTTCTCCTACCTCAGCACCTCAACATCCACCTCACAGTCATCCTTCACCAACCGACAGCGGACACCTCCCTGTGCACAGACGTGCACATTTACACTGGTACGTACCACCACAATGCCGTCTGTCTCCCTTCTGCAGTTCGCGATTCCGACTCCAAGGCCACGCACAGCAAAGACAGTGCGTCACATTTCTTCCTTTCAAGCTTTTACAAATCTCGCATCCCATTCCCCATACATCACGTTGTCCCTATATTTTGTTTTGCTCCATTATTACAAAAATGCGCAAGTCATTGTCAAACTAAAACAGTCCCAACATCTTCTCCATGTTTCACAAGCCTTTATTTCTTCCTGTTGGTCACGTTCCAGTGCACAGTGCACTCAACCACCTTTTAGCTCACACCACCTTGAAGTCTTTTCTCCCGTACAGTTTTGTAAATTTCCTTGTATGCGCGTCTTCTGTTGTTCCCATATTTGCAACACCACATTTCATATCTTTGGACTCCACATACTCCCTCATTTTACACGTTGCCCACTTCTCACATAAACCATGACTATCCAACCCCCGTCCCCTGTTTGAACGCACATTACACTTCACGCTATCTTTAATTACTCGAGCAGCACCATTTTTCCCTTACGTAAGTTCACTCTAGACCACTAACGCAATACCACTAACTTACATCATCAAGAAGAAGAAAAAGAAACAAAGAGAGAAGCCTTGGTTTTGTTTTCACGAAATAGGGAAACCAACCCTTGCGTGTATATTTATAGCTAGGAAGAAGTTTCGGGGTTAAGTAAAGTAGCTGTTTTATTTACTGTATAAGTGATGGGAGGGGCGGACGAATTCTTATATACTTAGCGACGGTTTCTATTATATTTTATGTAAGGTTTGTTCCTTACTTGCTAAGGAAAAGTAGGATACACAGTACATTGGCTAGGGTATGATGGCATTTATATAGAGTGGTCAGTTCAAGTGTAACAATTCATGTAGCAAATGAAGACTTAGTTATGAAGTGTAGAAAAGATGGTAGTCTAGTATGTAGATGATAATGTAGGGCTGCAGACGTTATTATACTTAGTTGTTAAATTTTCCCAATGCAAGGAGCCAAGGACAACGGTCGAAAAGATATGAGCTGATGGTGCGTGAAGGAAATATTGAATAAACATATATATGTAGATCAACCCTTATTTCTAAGCTAAGAAACAGCGTAACCCACTACGTAGAACTCCGTACTATTATGGACAGTTATGGACAAAAATAAAAATACAGTCGTGTTAAGAGGTGTGCCACGATCCCAAAAGTATAATAATATAGGTCCGTTAACTTATTCTATGAAATCCCGAAATGTTGATATAGGGTGTAAAATAGTCTAAAATAAAAAGTGTTTATTTTACGAAATAAAAATTACAGTAAATTTCTAAACATTAAATTATAGCTACGTCTCAAAGATCTTGTCTAAATTCAAAATAAATATTTTATAATAAATAAATTATCGTTATGGTTTATAAACGATTCCATAGCGACTATTCAATAATTTGATTTGGACACAACTCACAATCTACATGACGAAATCTCGATTTTTCTCTTTCATTAGAAAAATATACTTCACCAGCTCCGAACGTTTCTTATTTCACAGAAATCCAGCTTAAAACGGATTCTGTATATTCGTTTAAAGTTCGAATCGCCAAATTACGAAATGCTACGCCATTTTGAGCTCGATTATAATTATAATATAAATTATATGTTCAACTGTCGTTTATATAATATATTCGTTAATATGATTCAACTCTAAACTGCATTATATATTATATATGATCCAATTCACACAATATTGTGAATTCCACTATTTCTGATTATTTCAAAATTAAATATATTATTTAATTATTATATAAATTAAATATTCAAAGTTATTTAATTAAACAACCATTTAAATCTCTAAATCACTATTTAAATAATTAAATAAATTAATTATTATACCGTAAAAATACGGGACCTTACAATATTCATCGTTCATGGCCTTTGTCCAGTTGTCATTTTTGACTGCTTGCTCATAACTAGTGGGTTCAGTTTCACTGATAGTAGCAGTGTACATTTTGGGCTTGAACATCCCATGCTTGGGCTATGTGATCATGTGATGTCAAGTTTGAGTAGCATTTTGATGTTGTTCCTCTCCATGATCATCAGGTTCTTCATTATAATGTGGAGTATTCATGTCCTTGTTGTCATTGCTCTCTGTTTGCTGCAGCCCATTATTTATGTAGTTTTCCATTTCTGGTTGCCTTTGGTCGATAGACTCATCTAACTGTATCCTTCGCCTTAGCGCTAGGAGCACTTACTTCTTGGTCTGAATGAGTCTGGTTGGTCCCAGTGCCAACATCATTAGTCCATTCTGTTAATGTTGGCACTAATGGTACTGACATTCTCACATCCCTCGGTGCTTGATTGATGCCTTTTCCTCTTTCTGCAAAGGGAAAGATATTCTCATTAAACATAACATGCCTTGATATGTGTAACGACCCGGTAAAAACTCGACGCCCGAATTTTGATAATAATACATAACTCTGTATTATCTGCCAAAACTCAAGTATCGAAAACCACCAGATAGTTATTAGAATGAATTTAGAGGGTGAGATAAGAAAGAAATATTAGAGTAGTAGAAGAAGATTCAACACAACACATAGTCTCACATCGCAGCGGAACAAAATATAATATAGAAATAAATCTTTATTGAGAGCTTGAAAATATACTTACAATCATCAGAGTACATCAATTCACACCGGAACAGTTTTAATGACCTGTCTTTGTATACATCACACAACGGAAAAATACTAGATAATATCATATGTTTGAACTTTCTCCAACACGTCTTCGGACTTCGTAGCATTCTATAACCGGAACCTGCAGCCCCGGGCTAACCCGAGCATTACAAACACCGGGCCAGTCTGGTGAACCAGAGTGAGAAAACCCTTTAAGTTTAGAAGTATCACACAACTTGATTTTAAAGTTCAAATTCCTTTCTAAAATAAAAGGATAATCATAAGACAAAATCCGCACATAAATACGGATGGCTTTTACTTTACGATAACCCAAAACAGTTTCTAAAACCAATACTTTTCTGATATTATAATAGTGTCTAAATACAAATAAATAGAATCTAGCAGAACGCTTGCGTCTCACGCTCCACATATATAGTATACAAACAATACCACGAGCGCTTATTGGAGATTGGATTCCGAATATGACAAGGTATGAGACCACCTGCCGATGGTGTATCTTTAGAGGCGAATACACAGGGTTCAACAAGAACGTCTTGCAACCCGGCCCATACAGGACCGACCACTCATTTCACTTGAGTGTATCGAATGTATATCACCAACGGTTGGGATCAGCAACCGTTTCCCGAAAAGGGACAACATCGATAGATTTAAGAAGGAAATGGAATTTCTCTAGATAGGTGATTATACACCCTAATGGGAGCGACCCACATAGCCATGCTGCCTGCCCGATTTTTTAGTCATTTCCCGGTTGATGAGGCTTGAGGTTTGAATTTCCTTTTTAGCACATCTGGCCACCATTCACTTTGAATGCCACATCGTCAGATCCATCAGATATCACTGATTGACGTCCATAAAAATACTCTAGTTGGGAGCTAACCAACTATGATACGTTTGAAGAAATCAACGTACGTGGTCCTTTAGAAATTCTTTGTCAGACACTCGTCCATACAAGTCATCCAGGAATAGGATGAACCGAAGGCACCCTCCTACCACATCCTAGGAATCACCCTATGGATCAGTAGCGAGTAGTCCTTGCGATCCATAGATTTCAACCACGACTGAATTACTATCAAAATATATCTGGTTGCAACATCAGAGAAATTTATCAAGTATCCCTTCCGCTTATGAAGATCCACGGTCTTCAACTGCTCTATCTTTAATCAGCATCCTTTCATATTTGTTGGTTCGGAATGGTTTTCGAATATAAACTCGATCCCGAACTTTCCGTTCCAACAGCGTATTGGGCATGATTTTGATACTCGGTTATTTAACTATCAAAATAAACAGTCATAAAAACAAAATAAATCCACTGGCGTATTCCACAGCATCACTTGGCCATTAAAATAATATATTAGTTGTAATAATATATTAGTTTTAATATCTATAAATATTCTCAATTTATTTTATTAAAATACTTAAAAGAATATCCTTAAAACCTTATCCCATTTCTTGTTATTATCCTTTAAAACATTTATCCTCACATTTCTTATCATCCACGATTACCAGATTAATTTACCACCATTGTAAAACAATTATTACAAAATCCCCTTTTTTTTTACAACGAAAATGTCATTTCACATTCTCACGCCCCTCTTTATTTCCTTTTTATCTCGGAATCCCCTCATATGTATATCCAAATTCTTCAAATAACATTTCACTATTATTTCCCCAAAATAATTTGCTTTAACATCTCCACTATCACGACTCATACCATCCTTTGACAATCCCGAAGTCGTTCAAGTTGGGGTATTTTAGTTACCTCTCAGACCTTGATCAACAACGTTCTTATCGTAAGATAAATATGAATCGTAATTCAAAAACTCATATTTATTTTAACACCACTTCACTATTCATACACACTAACCTTTTTAGCCTTTAACTCCTTTAAAACCATTTGTCCCATTATCTGGGTTATTATTTCAAATCCTATTACTAAACGGTTTACTAAAGTCAATTAGGGAAATCCCTTTTCTAATTCTTTGAATCATTTCATTCGGGAAATCTCACTTCAATCTTATCCGTTGCACTTAATGTTAATTTACAACTTAACGCTTTTAACTCCCCATCTCCTTATCCACAGCTCGTTTACACATTCCTGGTTTAATGCAAATCCCTTTTCCATCTTGATTTCCTTTACTTAAAATATTAAGTAACATTTATTTTAAGTTCACCGTAATTGCTTAAAATTACTTCATAACTTTCTTTACTAAATTCGGTTTAAATATAAACCGTTCATAACTTTCTTTGAAACTCAATTACATTCCATTTATAACTTCCATCATTTTCTTAAATGGAATTAATTTAAGTAATAAAGATTTTAATTTACTTAATCATTAACTGGAATTAGATTCCTTTTTGAAATCTCATTAAGTTAAACAACATTTGCTAATTTATTTCATTAGATTAATTTGCATAATCTAACCTAATAAAATAATTAATTTTCGTTAAAATAGTTGGCTTGGTCAATTTGAAAACATGATTAACCCATTAATCAACTCTAACTCGTCATTTTATTTTAAATTAATAAATAACATTTATTAATTCAAATAATCTTATTTACTTTGATAACTTCTAAACAATCTTATTTTAAATCATTTCTTAGAAACCATAAATCCCGGTTATTAATCGTCGCTAATTCCCTCCCACTTGCCTATCAGTCTTATCTTTATAAGAATCAGTTTTTAAAAGTATTTGGTAATTACGATGAAGCACGTGCTTCGCACATGGTAAGTTTTGGTACAAAAATGATGGTTACAACAAACGATATATATATAGTTGGTTTTCCATTTCCTTTTTAACTTTATTTAAAATTATATTTAAAATCTATATGCAATTATAAACTGAATTTCATAACTTCATTTTTCTATCTGCTTCACTTGACGGTAAATCGAACTTTATAAAATAGTTTGTTTTTGGCAATCTGCCATGAATTTCTCAACCAACATAGTGGTTAATAACCAAACAAATGTTGAATTTGGTTTCAAAATCAATAACCAATTCAATAATCCAATCCAATCATATGGGTTCAACAGTTTCATATCATGATCATATAGAGATAAATAATCAATCTAACTGATAACGGTCAACCAATAGTAATCCAAGCACCCAATTCAATTTAAATACTTTTATATTATGATAAACGTAACCAACAAGGTAAGTTACCTTGTTTGGAAATCATCGTTAAAAATAATGATGTCATTTCATTTAAATTAAACAACCGTTTAATTTAAATAATCGATATAAAAATATTTAACACGCAGCAAACAACCAATAATTAGCAACCATAGCATACAGATGAAAAACCCGACTTATAATTATTATAAGTGGGGAAACGAAGTGAGGTTAACTCACCTTGGTCTTCGTTATATACACAGCTTGTTCCAGATAACTTCCAGCTCGTCCGATTCAAGTTCCATAACGTTCTGCTCATAAGTACGGTTACAGTGTATCGGTCAGTTCTGATAAAATATGAATACGTTGCTAATATTTAAGTTTTACTTTATTTTTAATAACTAATTAATTTAGATAAATTTAAATTAACGAGCTAATTACTTGATTTAAAAAAAAATCAGCTCGACTCCTCTATTCACCGTTTTGTCTGCTCCCGCCTTGTTCCAAACCATGACTGCTATTCCAGACCTTGGCCAAATGTTTAAACCCTGTCATACTTGAAAATATTTTGTGATCCTTAATAATTATATATATATAATTAATTAACTTTTTAAATTCCAATTAGTATGCACAAATTTTTAGTTAAAACAAACCTTAACAGGCCATTAGTTTTTCGTTCAAAGAAATTGGGCTTCTCCTTTGTATCGCTAGGCCAACCCCATAAAAACCCATCCACGTTCAATACATTCTCCACTAAAATGACAGCCGCCCTCATTTTTTCTCCAACCATCCTCATTTCATTTCTCTCGTCCAGATTAAAACCCTCGCCGCCATAAACAAAAATCCCACTGCTTCCTCACTTCCTCCGTTGATCGGAGCACCAGAGAACACCTTCAACCCGAGCGCGCAAGTCGCCTCCACCTGTGGCTTGAACCACATCATCCCAGACCCTCCGTTGGCCTGCTGTTCTTTCCCCAACGGTGGCGCCATTCAGTCGAAATGCCACTTCGAATTTCACTTAGTACAGGTCAACGTTAAGATCGCTTTGTCCTTTAACTATTTGCTGTCTAAAAATTTGTTAATCGGTGTTGATTTTTGGGAAAAAGGTTTCGAATTAGAACTAATTTGGCTTGGAGAAAAAGGTGGTATTTATAAGGGGTAAACGTGGTCATCACGGCTTCAAATTTTGGGATGCAAGTAATTGTAGGTGATAGGCAGTAGGCAGGTCTGCAGCTTTCTCCATTTTCAAGTGGCATACAGTGAAACTTACAGTGAAGAGATTTGAGGTGAAAGCAATGGTTGGGTTTCAGACATGAATTGTCTTCTTCACTAGGTCTGCGTGCTAGTGTGCTACAAAGAAAATAGGGTAGGTTCGGCAGTTTGTACAGGTTGTCCAATTCTTTGCAAGGCACCATCACTCCATATTTATGTAGAGATTTTGAACTGTCATGTATAGATTTGTATCCATTTAAAAAAAATACATGGTACAGTTTTTATTTTATGTATGTAGATTCGAATGAATGTATATAGTAGCTGTTCATCTTTACTGTTTTCTGACTTTGGATTTTCCTTGCCTGCGAGACAGTTTTCATTTTACTGTTCATGATTTTTTTAGCTACTTAGCTATGTATTGTCTATTTCATAGCTTATTACCTTTTTTGTCCAATTGATTTTGTAGTATCATCTATGATACAAGCTGTACTTGAATCGAAAAGAGTAGGTTTATGTTGAATTATTTCACTTTCCTGTTGCAAACAGTTTATTTTCTCAAAATAAACTATAAGTTTGGTTTTTATTTTATTCGTTACATATTTAATATACGCTGTCTATATGATTTGTTATGCGTACACTTGGAGTTTTTATATTTACCATAAAATGGTTATATACCGCTGCGTATGTCATACTGTCTACTTTTATATATGACGTCCAAGCGTTATGAAATTTCATATATACGTACAAGTGGGAAAATATTTTGTTAAATGGGTTATAAAATAATATTAATATATTATTCAATAAAATCCCAGAATTATTAAATTCAAAATAAATAAATTATTATCAACAAATATGCCCAAATGGAATAGTGTCTCATTTCAAATTTTACTCAATATCAAATTATAACTCCGCATCGACAAGTTCGAGTCAATCGATATCAAATTTATATAGAAACGTTATTAAATTTATAAAATAAACGTTATCGTTCATTAACGATTTCCATAGCGACTATTTTAAAATTTGAATTGAACATATCTTACACTTTTTACAGTGAAATTTCGATTTTTCTCTTTCATTAGAAAACTATAATCAATTTGATCCTAACGTTTCTTGTTTCACAGAATTCCGACTCAAAACATATTCTGTATATCCAATTGAAGTTCAAAACTGAATATTACGAACTACCGCACCATTTCGAGCTCGTTTATAATTATATATAAATTATAACGTTTAAACTTCGTTTTAAATAAACGAATTAAATATTAAGAATCCATAAATATTCCAAATAAAATATTTAAACAAAATTAAATATTCAAATAAAAATGGCTAAAAATCTGGGCTATTACAATATGGTAATTTTACCTTTACCATCCATGCATTTATATCCTTTCTGGTTAGAACAGTAACCCGGAAATGTGCATGGTGCAGACCTTAAACTTAATTTGTGTTTATTGCAAGGTATTAAGCAAGGAAAGCATAAACATCCAAAGGTTTTTAAATGATTATAATATGGTCAGGTTTGAAATAATTTCTCATATGGGAATTTCTTCTTTATAACTCTTGTGGGTAACCGGTTCATGAGAAAAACTACAGTTGTAAATGCTTCAAACCAATATTTCATAGGTAAGAACCCTTGAAATAGTGAAGTAATTCCAGTTTCAACGATGTGTCTATGTTTTCTTTCAACTAACTCGTTTTGCTCTGAAGTATGTGGACATGTTATTCTGTGCATGATTCCTTTCTTATGAAAAAAATTCTCTCAGGGTTTGAACTCAGTTCCCCCATCAGTTTGAAAGATTTTAACAGTATGATTAATCTGTTTTTCAACAAGATTTACAAAATGTATAACAGCATCATGTGTACCAGTTTTTTTTAGGAAAGTAAATCCATGTATATCTCGAATAAGCATCCACAAAAGAAATGTATTACCTGTAACCCTGTGTTGAATTGAGTGGAGTAGGTCCCCATAAATCAACTGCTATAAGCTCAATTGGTCTGCTATAAACAGATTCAGGATGACTGAAAGGAAAATTGTGACTTCTGCCTAATTGACAGTGTGTGCAAATGTGTAGTAAAGGTAAATTTTCATTTGAAATATTATTTTCATTCAATACTTGCTTAACTATATCAATGCTGGGATGTCCCAACTTGCAATGCCAAATTTCAAGAATGTTTTTATGGCTAGCATTAACATTAGTATCATTATCAGTTCTGTTATCAAGAATTTTTCTATGGCTAGCATTGACATCATGATCATTATTAGTACTGTTGACATCAATATCAACATTATTACAAGCATTTCTAAACCAATTAGCATTATCATAAGCATTTCCAGACCCTCCGTTGGTAAATATGTAAAGGCCTTTATCCATTTTACCCTGTAAGATTATATTCTGATTCAGTAAATCTCTGACAAGGCAAAACTTTGGGTGAAACTCAAAGTATACATTGTTGTTGCTGGCAAATTGTGAAACACTTATTAGATTCCTTTTACTGTTAGGCACTCTTAATAAGTTAGTTAAATAGAGTTGCCTATTACCTTTTATGTAGCCATTCCCAACATGAGATATACTTCTTGCTGCACTGTTACCCATATGAATTGAATGTTTACCTGAATAGCTCCTATTTTCAAGATTAAGATGCTACAAATTGTTTGTAAGATGACTAGTGGCACCCGAATCTGGATACCAGTCTTCAGTATTGGTGTCTTCTTGCTTGTTCTGATCATCACTGTTACTGGGTTGACCTTGACTTACTGTAGTGTTATTAATTTTAGTCATATTTGCAGTGGGTGTTTTCTGTCCAGTTTGACCTGGTTGACCAGTGTTGTATTCAGAATTGAATCTGAAATAGCATCGACTTGCTAGATGGCCAAATTTCTCACAAATTTGGCATTTGACCCTATTATTATTATTCTACCTCCCTCTGCCCCTACCTCTATTGGCCTGGTTTATTCTCTGAGCTTGATTATATGATTTATTTTGATTCTTTGGTTGATTTTTGATTCTTGAATTTGCTGCATAATTGGCCAAGAAGTCACTTGTATTGCTTTCATTTGTTCAATCCTTCCCTCATGTGCTAGGAGTGCAAAATGAACAAATTGCATGTTTAGCAGCGTAAGTTGGGTAGCCAAATATGTAACCAAAGATTCATATTCGTGGTTTAATCCACACCCGTACTGACCAACACTTGTTCACTATCAGAAATTTTATGTCCCACAGAACCGAGTCTATCACATAGATTCTTGATCTTTGCCAAGTACTCTCTCATAGGCGTATCACCTTTTCTTGAATTTTGAAGTTCCATTCTATATTTCATCACTCTAGCTAATGATTTTGCATTAAAATTTTGCTCTATAGATACCTAGATTTCATGTGAAGTATTACAACCCACTATTAAGATAAAAGGTTGGCGCAAATAGACGATAACAACCAAGATGCTAATAAACTATTTTGTTTCATATATCATGCATAATATGGATTATTGCTAATGATTCCTTTGCTGTCTGTTATCATCATAGGTGGTATACTGGTTGTCCCTCCGATGTAGTCAAGAAGGCCATACCCTTTAAGGGCAGTCTCCACTTGATACTTCCGCATGATGAAATTGTCCTCATCGAGGGGTATGGTGATTATCTGGCTCTTCGGTTTGATCAAAATACTGGATGAGGCGGTATTATCAACAATATCAATTCTTGATGTTGCTGGTGAAATATCATCATCAACGGCCATAGTCAGTTAATGATCTAAAAAAAATACTTGAGAAAATCTTGATCACGAAAAACTGGCGTGGCAAATGAAATTACAGCCAGAAAGTGGGTAAAATAGGAGATGGGTTAAATGAGGAGTCAAGAATCCTGATAACAATCGAATTTTGATGTAGCCAAGGATATTATGATGAGAACTCTCTGAATATCCTTAGGAGTGGCATGAAATTAACAAGAACTGATGATAGAAGCTACCTTGGTCGAGAACGCTAACTCTCCAGTAATGAAATAATTCTGAGGAGAAACTGATTTTGATGCAGCCAAGGGTATTGTGATGAATTTACTCTGAATACTCTTTCGGAAAGGCACAATGAAACTCCCCACCTCCGTTAAGGTCACACACAAAGGGAATGCCTTAACTTTGGTGGAGGGTTATAGGTACAAGACATAGAAAAATTTACAAGACAGATAAATTTAAGCCGCGGAAATTCAAATGTTCATTGCATACGTAGTTCAATACAAAAGAATTACATCAAATTGTCTCAAAATAACTTCAAAACATTAAACCATAATCTATGTCTTGATTATTAAATAAAGAAGCATAAACCAAAAAGTAAAAATGCATAAATCCCCAAGGATAATGTCCAAGAGCCATAACCAAGGTAGGAGAGAGTCCAAATCATACATCTACTTTCTTGAAGCTTGCAAAGAGTCTGACTAAGCTGCAGTATTCCCTCCCTGTGGACCTGGGGGGAGTGGGGGAACGGAAGAAAAAGGACGAGAGAAAATGGGTTAGACAATAAGTCTGGTAAGTTCAGTGATTACTAGTATTTAAACAAGGAAGGGGATCATGACAGTAATAACGGAATATAGGACAACACCCTAATATAAGATAAGATGAACATGTGATCGCACCCATTACTATAGCCTCTGCACCTACCAACTATTGGTTCAACCAGCCCCACGTGTTTATAACAAACGACCCCCTTAATGATCGGTTCCTACTCGCATGCACTCATGTCCTGTGTCATTCGGCCCCGCTTGACTGTAACTACCTGTGCTGGTCCCACCATGGGGTGTATCAGTCCCTCTAGTAGCAACCCGACACGATTCAAGATGCACAGTGTACACTATTGATGCCCAGTGCCTGATTTTTCCACTCCGGAGTAAGTGCACGCCCATACTTCGTCGGAACCTACACTGGCCCACCAACCGCCGACGTCTTGACCGCTTATAATTCAGCCCAGCAATCGTGCCCCACCCTGCCTAGTTTCAGGGTACCATGATACATCTATGTGGGTTACTACTGAAATGGGTCCCCGTTACTAGGGTTTTCTAATCAACGTGTTTATTTGGTTAGGTGTCCAAGTTTACCTAACCCCGCCCATTCGTTTAGATAACATGTTGAATCGGTTAAGTGTTTTCCTAATTTATTTAACCGTACCAATCCAGACTTAGCTTTAATTTATTAAAGCACCAACCACTCACATTAGACAGGTCTTGTTGTGGTCACTGGATGTGCCGGTCGATTCCGGGGAGATTTACACCACAACTCAGTCTAACCTCGGGTTCTTTTTGGGGTTGATGCACTAACCACCCACATTAGACAGGCCTTTTTGTGGTCACTGGATATGCCGGTCGGTTCCGGGCAGATTTACACCACAACTCAGTCTAACCTCGGGTTTGGCATATTCGTCTTTTCTAAAATTCATATTTTTTTCTATATCTGTCAAATTTCTTTATGTAGATTTAATTTAATTTAATCATGCCATAATTATCCTTTGATTATGCTCAACATAAATGGTATATCAAATATACCATTTAATGAACAAATCTATGCCATGAATTTTCATATTTCCCATCGCTACCCCGGTGGAACGTACACATGAATCACATAAAATGTTTGGCTAGTAAGTTAGCCCAACCCATAAGTAAGAAAAGGGTAATAAACAAGAGACATGAAATAAACATAAAATAACATACATTTCAACTTGTCATGTGTAACTTGGCATAGAGGTATCATTAACTTTAATTAAATGGGTAAAGGTGAACTTGTGACTAAGTTGGGTCTAATGGTCATGTAAACTTGACAAAGGTCTAACATGGAAGTTTAACATATAATCACAGTTCAACCAACAACTTAGCATATACTCTAATGTATGTCAAAACATAAGAAAGCAATTATAATAATTTTTAATCACAATTTAGCATGATGTTAAAAACATAAGAGGACTACAATTCCACTTTTACCACATAATTAGATTCAGCCTAACATGAATATACATGAGTGTTGATCTAACATATAAGCATGTGTTTTAGATCACAAACTTGCAAATAACCACCAATTTATAGCATGACATGTTTTACCATTTAATTGGCAAAATTAATCCATTACCTAAATCATAATAGATTTTAATAACATACAATATGTTCATCACCACAAGCATATAGACATGATTAATATACATGTTCATCGCCACAAGCATATAGACATGAAATATACAACATGTTCATCGCCATAAGCATATAGGCATGATTAATTACAACGATACTTTAAGATAAACAAGAATCAAATCTTATACATAAGCATCATTATATATTCCAATTACAACATGTCATGATTCAATCGAAAGAATGTTTAAATCTACGTAATAACCAACTTACAAACTAAAAGGAATTCTTGCGTTCTGGAATCTGAATTCTGAAATTGGAGATGCACGCCTTTAATGAAGATCATTGAATTAGACTCATTTTAATTTGATTTTAGATGTAAGCTTTTAACTCGGCTTTGAATTGAAAAAGGTGACGGCTACTCCAAGTTCTCTACTGACGGCAATTCAGTTTTAGGATTATTTTTCTGTGTGTTTTTAGGTTGAGCATTGAGTTGTTTATAAAGAATATCAGTTTAATTATAGCCGTCAGATGAACCTAGGGTTAATCACAGCCACTCAGACCAGATCAGGACCATCCAGAAACCCTAGTGACTCAGCAACAAGTCATCAGTCGTTCAAAATTCAGATCTGGCCGGAGGCCAGGTCGACCCTAAGGTCGACCCCCTGGTCGACCTCTAGGGGGGAGGTCGACACTAGGGTCGACCCCCTGGTCGACCTGCCTGGGCGGGAATTTTCCCGCCCAGCCCGCTTCTGACTTCTGTTTCGAATTTGAACTTGTTTTTTGAGCTGTTTGAATTTATTTGAATTTTCTGGAAACTTCTGACAGCCATAACTTCTTCATACGAAGTCCAATTTATGCAAACTCGGACTCTATCTCAACCAGAATTCCGAGACAAACATAATGGAGTAACCCGTTTCCCTTAATTCTCACATTTTAAATTAAGTATTCTAGGATTCGTTATTATAACGTTAATAGAAAGTACGGGGTGTTACATTCTCCCCTCCTTTAGGATTTCGTCCTCGAATTCTTCAAGTCGAGAAGAACTTATATCCTACCATCCAATCACCCATATACTCAACCATCAAACACAGGCGTCCATTGTCCTTAAAAGATTTCTAATGCTTCATGATCACATGCATTGTGTGTGTACATGTCCTTATCTAATGCAAAATCAGGCGGTCTACTGATTCAGTTGACCTCCTTAATGCAGATTATGTCGGTGCCATGAGTCCATTATGAATGCAATTTTTCGTACTCAAAATTTCTTACATGAGTGCACAATCATTCATATAAATGCAATATCCATATGATAACACTTCAAGTTTTAATCCATAAACCAATACATATATGCATATGCTATATGGAAGTGACTGAGCCGATCTAATACCTAATGTGTGTGTATATGCATCCACTAGCAACCACTTGCAACCACTTTTAACCATCAATCATAACATGTTTCAATTACATGTTTACATCCAAATGGGTTCCTTCCTAAGGATAACGGATAGGATCGAGGAGATATATCTAAAAAGATAGATACGAGCATAAACTTGAGGAAAAAGATATTAAAGACATACCCTCAGAAAGAAAAAGTTAGGTTGCGCATATTCTGTCCTTAGTTTCCCAAGTCGCGTCTTCCTTGTTGTCGCTCCATTGAACTTTGACGAGCTTAACTTCACGGTTGCGTAGCTTTTTGACCTCTGTTCCCAAGATACGGGTTGGAACTCTCCTCACAGTTGCTTCTCGTTCAACTTCAACTTCCTCTAGCATACTTGGTCCTACCACTTTCGCAGATTCGTCTAAGCATTTCCGCAGGTGAGAGACATGAAAGACATTATGAACCCCGGCCAACCTTTTGGGGAGATGTACCCTATAAGCCATCTTCCCAATCTTCTCGATGATAGGGAACGACCCTACAAATCTTGGTGCTAACTTCCCTGCGGATCCAAAGCGAACGACGTTCCTCAAAGGAGATACTTTAAGGAACACCTTGTCTCCAACTTCGAACTCAAGGTCAGTTCTTCTTTTGTCTGCATAGGACTTCTGTCTATCTTGGGCAGTCTTCATTCTTTTTCGTATCAAGTCCACTTTCTCTGAAGTTTCCCTAATCATGTCTAGTCCAAGTATGAGCTTGTGTGTGGACTCCCACCAGCAAGTTGGTGACCTGCACGGTCTTCCATATAAAGCTTTGAATGGTGACATGCCTATGGTGGCTTGGTAACTATTGTTGTAAGCGAATTACACCTAAGGTAGATGATCCTCCCATGTACCTCCGAAGTCAAGAATGCATAGTCTCAAGAGGTCTTCTAACACTCTGTTGACTCTTTTCATCTGGCCATCGGTTTGAGGGTGATAGGCCGTGCTTAAGCATAATTGTGTGCCTACAGCCTCTTGTAAACTCTTCCAAAACTCAACCGTGAAGATAGGGTCTCGATCACTCACTATGCTGGAGGGTACCCCATGGAGTCGAACTATCTCCTTAAGATATATGGATGCTAGAGATGAGGCAGTCCTTCTACTCTTGACGGGTATAAAGTGGGCGCTTTTTTTGAGCCTGTCCACTATTACCCAAATGCTGGTATTGCCCCTTCTTGACCTAGGCAACCCATCTATAAAGTCCATCGAGATGCTATCCCATTTCCACTGTGGGACCTCTAGAGGATGGAGTAGACCACCAGGCTTCTTCTGCTCCGCCTTAACTTGTGGGCATATTAAACACCTAGAAACAAATTCAGCTACATCTCGCTTCATGCCATTCCAAAAGAAAACTCTTTTGATGTCTTTATACATTTTGTCTCCGCCTGGGTGTATGGTCAGTTTGGAATGGTGTGCCTCTTCTAGAACTGCCTTTACCAAATCCCTTACTTGTGGGACACATAGTCTTCCTTCTTGTCTCAACCAGCCCTTAGCATCAATGGAGTATCTATTGAGGTGACTAGAAGTCTCACCCCTAATTAACTTGTCCATCACATCGGCTAGCTGAGGGTCTTCTCTTTGCGCAGCTCCGATTGAGTCTAATAGAGTTGGACGCACTTCTAATGTTGCTAGCAAGCCAGGTTGTAACAACCCGTATTTTCAATAACCTGTTATAACGTAAATCGAGGAAAAATTTAATTTATAAATCTGAATCAAGGGAAACGGGCTATGCCATTGCGTTCGTCTTGGAAAAATACGCGAAATAGAGTCCGAGTTTTCGAAAATTGGAGTCCGTATGACCCGATTAAGGCCCAACGAAGTTTTCAGAAAATTTCAAAGTAAAAACAGATTTCAAATTCAAGTTTGAATTTGGAAATTAGGGCAGTTGGGCGCAGGCGGGAAAATTCCCGCCAGAGTACCCAAGTCGACAGCCCTGTCGACTTGGGAGTCGACTTGGTTGGACCCAAGTCGACAGCCCTGTCGACTTGGTCCAGCCGGGCAGTTTTGCCTGGTGCACCATTTTGGAGTTGTGTTGAGTTTGGGGGCCAGATTCGGTTTTGAGGGCTGAGATTGGAACTAGGGTTTAATCCTAAGGTTGAAACTAATCCTAATCTCTATAAATAAGACCCTAACCTAACCCTAAATCATCATTATTCATTCATACAACTAAACTATGGCAAAATCATTCCTTTCATGGCCTCCACTCTCTTCAAAAAATTCCTAAGTCATGCCTATGAGAGATTTTCCATGCATACAAGTGTTTTCAAGCTTGTATGAGTGTCATTAGCTTGCATTCAAGTCAAGTTTCTATATTTGCATCATAAAGCAAGGGTTTTGATCATTTTGGCTCAAGGGTTTTTCTATTAGAGCTTGCATTTTGGGTCTATTTGATTGCATAAGGGCTTTGTCATATTTTTGTGTCTTCATAAGCATTGTAAGCCCTTTTCTACTTTTATATTTAAACTCTAAAGTTAATGAATGATGCAAGTTGTGTTTGATCATTATGATATGATATGCAAGTTTATCATGTTATGCAAGTTTGCTATGTTATGATATGCAAGTTTATCATGTTATGTTATGCAAGTTTGCTATGTTATGATATGCAAGTTTATCATGTTATGTTATGCAAGTTTGCTAGGTTATGATATGCAAGTTTGCCATATGATATGCAAGTTATGTTATGCAAGTTTGGGTTGATCATTTTGCTCATGTTATCATGTTATGCAAGCTTATCTTGGGTTTATGAGCTTAAAGCTTCAAGCTTTATGCTAAAGGTTGCATTTTGGCAACATGTAAGTTATCATATCCCTTATGATAACTTGCATGTGAGGCTAAATGCGAACTTATGGCCATTTCTACATGTCATTTATCACCATGTATCATCAATATGCTAAGTTTGGTTTTATGCATGCTTTTGAGGCCTAAAAATGTAATATGCAAGTATATGAACATATGTACATTTCATATGCCACCATGTTAAACTTGTGGCTTCAACACCTTTATGTCATGATTATGCCAAGTTCCCTCTTTCTATCCTTTATGCGCTATTGCGATATGTAAGCAATGGGATTGCGTTTGGGGTTGGGTAAACTTAAAAGACATAAAAACATAAGATTGGGAATTTACCTATTAAGTTAGGTCTACCCATTGGGAATTTACCTATTAAGTTAGGTCTACCCAATTGCTTGAAAACTTGTAATATGTTTTGTAAACATGATGGACATGACACTTAGAAAATATAAGTGTGACCAACTCGAGGTTGGGTTGAGTTTGTAGCGTAAACCTACCCGGAACCGACCGGCTTAACTAGTTGCTACAAACAATAGGACCCAATGTGAGAAGTTGGTCATGTTGTACCTTGAACCCGAGGTTAGACCAAGTTGTGGTGTAAAGCTACCCGGACCCGCCCGGCTTAACTAGTAACCGCAACAAAGTCTAATGTGAGAGGTTAAGGCACATTAATTAATTAATGCCTCATGATTAGGGTTAAGTTATGGTCCACTTAATACTTAACCAATTTGGGCTTGGTAGATTAATCAGGGTTAAGTCGTGAACTCATCGTTACACTTAACCAAGTTAATCCATGATTAGCAAGAGGGTTAAACCGTACTTAACCCACTAGAAAATCCTAGCAATGGGGGTCCACTCCAGCAGTAATCCCAAGTTTGTATCATTAAGACCCTAGGGACTAGGCTAGGGTGGGGGCACGATTACTGGACTTGAGGTAAGTGACCAAAAACGACGGCAGAGTGGTACGCCGGTGTAGTTCCGGACGGACTATGGTCGTGCACGTAGTCCGGAGCCGGGGAAAGCATGCACGGGTACCAGTAGATCGAGACTGTGCACTTATGTTTATGGTGTCCAGGGGTTGACACCCTAGGGCTTGATACACCCGACGGGAGACCCGGCACAGTCTGAATACAATTATGTTTGGGCTGTATTGACACCAACACGTGACGAGTTAGGCTTAGGGAGCCGATCGATTAGACCGTTTGGTTGGACCTCGTATTAGGGTCACTTCATGTTATTGGACCTCGTATTAGGGTCACTTCATGTTATTGGGCCAAAGCTTGGGCCAAGGGATCAATACTTGTTTATTCAAGTCATGTTAGTTTGCTAGTACACCTGTGGTGCAAAACCTTAAACCTGATTATGCGATGACACCTTTATCTACCTTGTTAGTTAATCATCATGCTAGTATGTAGTTATCCTTATGATCATCCCTGCTTCTCATGCCAGTTAACTTTATCAGTTTACATTGATTGTAGTAGGGCTTACTCAGTCTTTTTGACTGACCTGTTTTTCTTTCGCCTCTTTTCTTCCGTTTCCCCCCCCCCCAGGTTCTCAGGGTGGGAACGTTGGAGCTTAGCTTGGATTTCTGACTGCTTGCTTGTGGGATTTTAGCTCACGTACGGTCTTGACATGAAGCTAGCTATGGTTATCACTTATTTTGGGGATAGTACTTATGTATTTCAGTTTTTCAGTGATGTTGTTTTTATCTAGACTTGTGTATTTGGAAAGTTGACATTATGTTGTACCAGACTTGTTTTGAAATAGTTTGAAACCTTCCGCTGTTTTACTTATCTTATTCACTCTGTTTACATATATACATATGTTCTTGTTCTGCCTTGATATATCATTATGCATGTTTACCTGATTCAAACGCCCCTCCAAAGTCAGAGTGCTTGCAAGAGCCACCCTGGCGGAGGTGGGGTGTAACATTTGGTATCAGAGCATATGGTTTACGAGAAGGAACAAAAAGTTTTTTTTAAAAAAAAAAACTTTTGGAAAACTATTTTCAAAACCAAGTATAAAGTATTTTCCAAAGAAAAGTCTAGTTTATTTTAAAGGCTATTCCCCAAAAAGCCATTAGCAAAATTCCTTTGTTTTTCTCTATTCTGAATCTGTCTTTTTCTTCGTTTTCAGTATGGCCGATAACTTTGCTATTCCGGAGGGAGTACACGTACCTGTTTGGTATATGAGACTTTTGGAGGCTAGGGCGACCGAAGCCGGCCCCGCAGATGTTCCTCCTCCTCCTCCGCCAGTAGTTAATGTTCCTCCTCCTCCTGTCGCTGAGGTTCCTCTTCCTCCTCCCCCTCAGCATCCTTAAGCTGACTTCGCAAAGACTTGCAAAGATTTCAAAGCAATGGGTGGCAAGAACTTTCAAGACACTGAGACTTTTGTAGAGGCCAGAAATTGGTTGAAAGAGACCGAGGATTTATTTGCTATCTTTGGGTTAGACGATCAGAGGAAGATCTTGTTGGCGGTTTGGCTTATGAAGGATGAAGCCGCTTATTGGTGGGAAGTCACCAATGGTACTAGGCCTGTTGAGACTTGGGCCGATTTCCGGGCAAGGTTCGTGCTTAAGTTTCTATCTTCTGTTGAGGAGAATCTGCAAATGGAGAGGTTCATAACTTTGAAACAAGGAGATATGTCTGTCAAAGAATATGTGAACAAGTTCAATCAGTTAGCTCGTTTTGGCTTGGATATGGTGAATACTCCTCAGAAGAAGGCTCTTCGTTTTGCTAGAGGTTTGAATGAGCCGTTGCAGGGATTGGCTATGTCACATATTCCCCATGGGGCTACGTTTGAGAGCTTGGTTGATATGGCGTTACTTTAGGGAGATGTCAAGAAAGAAATCAAGTTGAATGATACTCAAGCCAAGAAGACTGATTCCCAGTGGAAAGGAAATCAGGGTAATCCAAGTGGTCAGAGCAGTCAAGGCAATCAGAACAAGAACAAGAACAAGAGTCAAGGCAACAAGGGAAACAACAACAAGGGCAAGAACAACAAGGGGAAATGCCATTATTGCGGTTCAGTTGGGCATCTTATTAAGGATTGTAAGAAGAGGAAAAGGAAGAATGGTGAATGTTTTTTCTGCGGTGAGACTGGACATTTCAGTAAGGATTGCCCGAAGAAGCAAGGGCAAGGCCAGGGTCAGACTCAGCGTGCTGGACCTTCAGGAGGGCAAGTTCATGCTCTCAATGCCGCTCCAGTTCCCGATCGAGGTAGTATTTCTTTTGAGAGCCTTGTACATATTTCTGATTTTCCAGTTCGTACCTTGTTTGATTCTGGTGCATCGCATAGCTTTATCTCATCTGATCTTGTTGATAGTTTGCACCTTAGTACTAGCTTGGTAGAGGATCCCGTCTGTGTCTCAAATCCTATTGGGGGTTCCGCCCATCTGTCTATGATATGTGGGGATTTGAGGATCTCTATACTGAGTGTAGAGTTCTTGTGTAGTGCTTATGTTCTTGGTTTTAGGGGATACGGATTGATATTGGGCATGGATTGGTTGTCCAGATATGGAGCCATCCTTGATTGTGAGCATAGGGTTGTGAGGCTCGTGACTCGCCTCGGAAACACCCTAGAGATTTCTTGTAATCCGAGAGGTCCCGTCATGTTGTGCTATCTTGAATCACTCGACTCGTCAATGGAAACTCTTCAGTCTGTGAGAGTGGTTCGAGAGTATCCGGATGTTTTCGATGAAGTTAGGGGGTTGCCCCCTAAGCGAGAGATTGATTTCCGCATTTACCTAGTGGATAATGCAAAGCCGGTTTCTTTGCCCGTTCGGCACATGGCTCCGCGTGAAAGGCGGGAGCTAAGTAAGCAAGTGAAGGAGTTGCTTGAGAAGAACTTCATTAGACGAAGTATATCTGAATGGGGAGCGCCTGTGGTATTTGCTACCAAGGCAGATGGTTCTCTCCGACTTTGTGTTGACTATCGAGAGTTGAATAAGCTGACTAAGAAGAACAGACACCCGTTACCGAGGATTGATGATCTCTTTGACCAGCTTGTCGGTGCTTCTGTTTTCTCTCAGCTTGATCTTGCTACTGGATTCCATCAGCTCAGAGTAGCTGAAGATAGTATAGACAAGACTGCGTTCAGAACTCCAGATGGATTCTTCGAATGGCTTGTCATGCCGTTCGGCTTGACTAATGCACCCGCATATTTCGTGGACTTGATGAGTAGGGTGTTCAGGGAGTTCTTGAACAAGTTTGTCGTGGTTTTCGTAGATGATATTCTGATCTTCTCTAAGGATGAGGAAGAGCACGCAAGGCATCTCGTGGAGGTGATGGATACGCTTAGAGCGCATCAGTTGAAGGCCAAGTTCTCCAAGTGTCACTTTTGGAGAAGGGAAGTTAGATTCCTTGGGCATATAGTATCTAAGCAAGGCTTAGCGGTGGATCCCGCTAAGGTAGTTGCAGTTCAGGATTGGAAGACTCCAAGGAATGCAACCGAAGTGAGAAGTTTTCTAGGTCTTGTAGGCTTTTACCGAAAGTTCATCAAGGACTTCGCGAAGATTTCCGCTCCTCTCACTAAATTGACGAAGAAGAATTTAGTTTTTGCTTGGAGCATAGAATGCGATCTTGCTTTTCAGAGGCTCAAGAGAGCTCTCACATCAGCACCTGTTCTAGCTTTGCCCGATGGAGGGAAGTTATTTACAGTATACACCGATGCATGTGGCACGGGGTTAGGAGCTGTTCTGATGCAAGAAGGATGAGTGATATGCTTTGGCGGTAGACAACTCAAAGTGCATGAGAAGAATTATCCCACTCATGACTTAGAGTTGGCAGCAATAGTATATGCACTCAAGGCTTGGCGCCATTATCTTCTGGGAGAAAGATTTGAGCTTTATACCGATCACAAGTCATTGAAGTATCTCTTTTCTCAGAAGGATCTGAATCTGAGGCAACAAAGATGGATGGAATTCTTGGCGTCCTACGATTTTGAGATAGCTTATACCCCTGGCAAGGGGAATGTGGTAGCAGATGCATTGAGTAGAAAAAGGTTGACTCTGAGTCCTCTATTCGTTGAAATGAAGAATTTAGAGTATGTGGCAACCTTTGATTTCTCTTTGGCGATTGAGTCGATGACCGGTTCTTTAGCATCTCTGGAACTCAGACCTACCCTTCTTGATCAAGTTGGGGCTTCGCAGAGAGAAGACCCTCAGATAGTTGAGATTATGGATAAGCTGATTCGAGGAGAGGCGTCTAGTCATCTCGCTCGATATTCTATTGATGACAAGGGTTGGCTGAGGAGAGACGGAAGGTTATGTGTTCCAATGGTAGAAGATTTAGTAAGAAAAGTCCTTGAGGAAGCGCATCGCTCTAAGTTGACTATACATCCGGGCGGAGATAAGATGTATAAAGAAATGAAGCGCATTTTCTTTTGGCCTGGGATGAAGAAGGATGTGGCAGAGTTTGTCTCTAGATGTATCATTTGCCAGCAAGTTAAGGCCGAGTCGAAGAAGCCCGGTGGGCTATTACATCCTCTAGACGTTCCACTATGGAAGTGGGAGAGTATTTCCATGGATTTTATCGATGGGCTACCAAGGTCAAGGAAAGGGAATACGAGCATTTGGGTTATTGTGGATAGACTTACGAAGAGTGCTCATTTCATTCCAGTGAAGAGCAAGAGGACCGCATCTTGGCTAGCGTCTGTATATCTTCGTGAGATTGTGAGACTACATGGAGTCCCTTCTAGTATAGTCAGTGACCGTGACCCAATTTTTACAAGTCAGTTCTGGAATAGCTTGCAAGAAGCTATGGGCACGAGGTTGAATCTAAGTATGGCTTATCACCCACAGACGGACGGTCAAACCGAAAGGGTGAATAGGGTACTCGATGATCTGTTGAGGCTTTGTATTTTGGATTTTGGTGGTACTTGGGAAGACCATCTTCCTCTTGTTGAGTTTGCATATAGTAACAGTTATCAGGCAAGCATAGGGATGGCACCACTTGAAGCTTTATATGGGAGGCCGTGCAAGTCGTCTACATGTTGGTGGGAGACTACAGATGAGCTTATACTTGGGCCTGATATGATCAGAGATACATCCGAGAAGGTCGAGTTGATTCGGAGACGGATGAAAGCGGCCCAAGACCGACAGAAATCCTATGCTGATAAGCGAAGAACTGATTTGGAGTTTGATGTTGGGGATATGGTTTTCGTGAAGGTTTCTCCTTTGCGGAATGTGGTCCGATTTGGAGCCGTTGGGAAGTTAGCACCAAGGTTTGTTGGACCATTCCCTATTATAGAGAGGATCGGGCAGATGGCTTATAGAGTGGAGTTGCCCGAGAAGCTTGCCGGAGTACACGATGTTTTTCATGTCTCGCATCTCCGGAAGTGTTTACATGAATCAACAGAGGTTGTTGAGCCAAGTGTTCTGAAAGATGTGGAAGTGGAGAAAGAGGCTACCTTGAGGAGAGCTCCGATTCGTATCTTGGGGACGGAGACCAAGAAGCTAAGGAATCGAGAGGTCAAGTTGGTGAAGGTTCAATGGGGTGAAGCCGAAGAAGACGCAACTTGGGAAACCGAGGAGAAGATGCGTGGGCTTTATCCATTCCTTTTTGAGGGTACACTCTCAATCTCTTTTCTTTGTTAGCATATCTTTCTCTTTGCTATCCATGTTTATCTAGTTTATCGTGTTAATCTTGTCATGAGAACCTTAGGTAGAAACCCTTTGGATGAAACATGTGTTTGAAACATGTTATGCTTGATGGTTGCAAGTGGTTGCAAGTGTTTGCAAGTGGTTACTCGTGGATGCATTATACACGTTAGGCACTAGATCGGCTCACACACTCCTCATATTGCATATGCATGAGTGTTTACGCTTATTCATGGATGAAAATTTTTGTGTTATCACATGGATGTTGCATATGGATGTATGTTATGTGCACACATATAGATGTTATACATTATGTTAGGAATTGCATACATATGGATTCATTTCACTAACATAATTTGCATTGATGATATTTGCATTAGATAAGTACATATACACACACATTTGCATATGTTCATGCAACATTTAGAATCTTGTAAGGACAATGATTGCTCGTGGATGATGTTTTGAGTAGATGGATGTTGGATGGTAGGATATGTTCTTCCTAACTTAGAGATTTTGGGGACGAAATCCTTTAAGGAGGGGAGAATGTAACAACCCGTATTTTCAAAAACCTGTTATAACGTAAATCGAGGCAGAATTTAATTTATAAATCTGAATCAAGGGAAACGGGCTATGCCATTGCGTTCGTCTCGGAAAAATACGCGAAATAGAGTCCGAGTTTTCGAAAATCGGAGTCCGTATGACCCGTTTAAGGCCCAACGAAGTTTTCAGAAAATTTCAAAGTAAAAACAGATTTCAAATTCAAGTTTGAATTTGGAAATTAGGGCAGTTGGGCGCAGGTGGGAAAATTCCTGCCAGAGTACCCAAGTCGACAGCCCTGTCGGCTTGGGAGTCGACTTGGTTGGACCCAAGTCGACAGCCCTGTCGACTTGGCTGTCGACTTGGTCCAACCGGGCAGTTTGGCCTGGTGCACCATTTTGGAGTTGTGTTGAGTTTGGGGGCCAAATTCGGTTTTGAGGGCTGAGATTGGAACTAGGGTTTAATCCTAAGGTTGAAACTAATCCTAATCTCTATAAATAAGACCCTAACCTAACCCTAAATCATCATTATTCATTCATACAACTAAACTATGGCAAAATCATTCCTCTCATGGCCTCCACTCTCTTCAAAAAATTCCTAAGTCATGCCTATGAGAGATTTTCCATGCATACAAGTGTTTTCAAGCTTGTATGAGTGTCATTAGCTTGCATTCAAGTCAAGTTTCTATATTTGCATCATAAAGCAAGGGTTTTGATCATTTTGGCTCAAGGGTTTTTCTATTAGAGCTTGCATTTTGGGTCTATTTGATTGCATAAGGGCTTTGTCATATTTTTGTGTCTTCATAAGCATTGTAAGCCCTTTTCTACTTTTATATTTAAACTCTAAAGTTAATGAATGATGCAAGTTGTGTTTGATCATTATGATATGATATGCAAGTTTATCAAGTTTGCTATGTTATGATATGCAAGTTTATCATGCTATGTTATGCAAGTTTGCTATGTTATGATATGCAAGTTTATCATGTTATGTTATGCAAGTTTGCTAGGTTATGATATGCAAGTTTTCCATATGATATGCAAGTTATGTTATGCAAGTTTGGGTTGATCATTTTGCTCATGTTATCATGTTATGCAAGCTTATCTTGGGTTTATGAGCTTAAAGCTTCAAGCTTTATGCTAAAGGTTGCATTTTGGCAACATGTAAGTTATCATATCCCTTATGATAACTTGCATGTGAGGCTAAATGCGAACTTATGGCCATTTCTACATGTCATTTATCACCATGTATCATCAATATGCTAAGTTTGGTTTTATGCATGCTTTTGAGGCCTAAAAATGTAATATGCAAGTATATGAACATATGTACATTTCATATGCCACCATGTTAAACTTGTGGCTTCAACACCTTTATGTCATGATTATGCCAAGTTCCCTCTTTCTATCCTTTATGCGCTATTGCGATATGTAAGCGATGGGATTGCGTTTGGGGTTGGGTAAACTTAAAAGACATAAAAACATAAGATTGGGTATTTACCTATTAAGTTAGGTCTACCCATTGGGAATTTACCTATTAAGTTAGGTCTACCCAATTGCTTGAAAACTTGTAATATGTTTTGTAAACATGATGGACATGACACTTAGAAAATATAAGTGTGACCAACTCGAGGTTGGGTTGAGTTTGTAGCGTAAACCTACCCGGAACCGACCGGCTTAACTAGTTGCTACAAACAATAGGACCCAATGTGAGAAGTTGGTCATGTTGTACCTTGAACCCGAGGTTAGACCAAGTTGTGGTGTAAAGCTACCCGGACCCGCCCAGCTTAACTAGTAACCGCAACAAAGTCTAATGTGAGAGGTTAAGGCACATTAATTAATTAATGCCTCATGATTAGGGTTAAGTCATGGTCCACTTAATACTTAACCAATTTGGGCTTGGTAGATTAATCAGGGTTAAGTCGTGAACTCATCGTTACACTTAACCAAGTTAATCCATGATTAGCAAGAGGGTTAAACCGTACTTAACCCACTAGAAAATCCTAGCAATGGGGGTCCACTCCAGCAGTAATCCCAAGTTTGTATCATTAAGACCCTAGAGACTAGGCTAGGGTGGGGGCACGATTACTGGACTTGAGGTAAGTGACCGAAAACGACGGCAGAGTGGTACGCCGGTGTAGTTCCGGACGGACTATGGTCGTGCACGTAGTCCGGAGCCGGGGAAAGCATGCACGGGTACCAGTAGATCGAGACTGTGCACTTATGTTTATGGTGTCCAGGGGTTGACACCCTAGGGCTTGATACACCCGACGGGAGACCCGGCACAGTCTGACTACAATTATGTTTGGGCCGTATTGACACCAACACGTGACGAGTTAGGCTTAGGGAGCCGATCGATTAGACCGTTTGGTTGGACCTCGTATTAGGGTCACTTCATGTTATTGGACCTCGTATTAGGGTCACTTCATGTTATTGGGCCAAAGCTTGGGCCAAGGGATCAATACTTGTTTATTCAAGTCATGTTAGTTTGCTAGTACACCTGTGGTGCAAAACCTTAAACCTGATTATGCGATGACACCTTTATCTACCTTGTTAGTTAATCATCATGCTAGTATGTAGTTATCCTTATGATCATCCCTGCTTCTCATGCCAGTTAACTTTATCAGTTTACATTGATTGTAGTAGGGCTTACTCAGTCTTTTTGACTGACCTGTTTTTCTTTCGCCTCTTTTCTTCCGTTTCCCCCCCCCAGGTTCTCAGGGTGGGAACGTTGGAGCTTAGCTTGGATTTCTGACCGCTTGCTTGTGGGATTTTAGCTCATGTACGGTCTTGACATGAAGCTAGCTATGGTTATCGCTTATTTTGGGGATAGTACTTATGTATTTCAGTTTTTCAGTGATGTTGTTTTTATCTAGACTTGTGTATTTGGAAAGTTGACATTATGTTGTACCAGACTTGTTTTGAAATAGTTTGAAACCTTCCGCTGTTTTACTTATCTTATTCACTCTGTTTACATATATACATATGTTCTTGTTCTGCCTTGATATATCATTATGCATGTTTACCTGATTCAAACGCCCCTCCAAAGTCAGAGTGCTTGCAAGAGCCACCCTGGCGGAGGTGGGGTGTTACACAGGTACAAAGTCAGTGGAGGGTCTGAAATTAAAGCTTGCTATGAACTCCAAGCTTTGCCTTTCCACAGAGAGAGGGCTTAAGGCCAACTTTTTTCTACTCAAGGCGTCTGTTATTGCATTGCCCTTGCCAGGAGTGTAGGAAATCTCAAAATCGTACGAGGCAAGAAACTCCATCCATTTCTGCTGCCTCAAGTTGAGATCTTTCTGCGAGAATAGGTATTTCAACGATTTATGGTCAGTATACAGTTCAAATTTCTCTCCTAGGAATTAATGGCGCCAAGACTTAAGAGCAAAAACGATGGCTGCCAACTCTAGGTCGTGGGTTGGGTAGTTTTTCTCATGTACCCTCAACTGTCTTCCACCATAAGCCACTACCTTCCCTTCTTGCATCATAACAGCGCCTAGTCCCGTTCCGCATGCATCTGTGTATACTGTAAACATCTTGCTTCCATCAGGCAATGTCAGAACTGGGGATGTTGTTAAAGCCCTTTTCAAACCTTGGAAAGCAATATCGCAATCCAAATCCCAATTGAAAGCTAGGTTCTTCTTTGTCAATCTTGTTAGTGGAGCTGAGATTTTTGCAAAATCTTTGATAAACTTTCGATAAAAGCCTGCTAGCCCGAGAAAGCTTCCGACTTCGGTTGCGTTTCGAGGAACCTTCCAATCTTGCACAGCAACCACTTTTGCGGGGTCCACAGCTATCCCCTCTTTGGACACCACATGTCCAAGGAACCTAACTTCTTCTCTCTAGAAATGGCATTTGGAGAATTTCGCCTTCAACTGATGTGCACGGAGATTATCCATGACTTCCTTTAGATGCTGAGCATGCTCTTCCTCATTCTTTGAGAAGATCAAAATATCGTCTATGAAGACCACCACAAACTTATTGAGGAACTCTCGGAACACCCTGCTCATTAAATCCACGAAGTAAGTGGGTGCATTTGTCAAGCTGAAGGGCATGGCAAGCCACTCGAAGAAACCATCCGGAGTTCTGAACGTTGTCTTATCAATGTTGTCCTCAGCCACTCTTAGCTGGTGAAACCCAGTAGCTAAATCTAATTGGGAGAAAACCGATGCACCCACAAGCTGATCGAACAAATCATCTATTCTCGGGAGTGGGTGCCTATTCCTTGTGGTCAGCTTGTTAAGCTCCCTATAATCAACGCACAGGCGAAGCGAACCATCAGCTTTGGTAGCAAACACTACCGAAGCACCCCATTCGGAAATACTCCGTCTTATGAACCCCTTTTCAAGCAGCTCTTTAATTTGCTTGCTGATCTCCTTTCTCTCCCTTGGGGCCATGTGCCTAACGGGTAAAGCAACGGGCTTTGCATTATCAACGAGGTATACGCGGAAGTCTATCTCCCGCTTCGGAGGTATGCCCTTTACCTCTTCAAACACATCCGAGTATTCACGGACTACCCTTACAGACTGCAAGTTCTCAACAGACGCATCAAGAGATTCTAGATAACTAAGCATGACGAAGTCCATGGGATTACAAGAAATTTCGAGAGCGTTACCGAGGTGAGTCGTGAGACTAACCACTCTCTTTTCACAATCGAGGACGGCACCATTACTGGATAGCCAGTCCATGCCTAGAATCAACCTATAGCCCGTGAAGCCCAAAACAAAGGCATTACATCTAAACCCAACGCTTAGTATAGATATTTTCAAATCCAAACAAACCATTGACAAATAGGCTGAGCCCCCAATTGGATTTGAAACAACCAAGGGATCCTCTACTATACTGGTGTCTAGGTGCAGAGATTCCACTAAAGCAGTAGATATAAAAGAGTGCGATGCGCCAGAATCAAATAGTGTACGAACAGGATGATAAAAAAGATAGACTAAACTTTTGACAGAAATATTTCTACCTCGTTCTTGCGGAGGTGCCGTGAGAGCGTGAACTTGTCCTCCAGAAGAAGGTCCAGCTCCCTGCCCTTGCTTCCTTGGGCAAGCCCTTGCCATGTGTCCTATCTCACTACAGTGGAAACAACCACCCATCTTCCTTTTCTTCTTCTTGCAGTCTTTGATCAGATGTCCAAGGATGCCACAGAAATTACACTTTCTCTTTTCATGGGGTTTGTTGTTCTTCCCGCCTTTCTTTGAATCAGCCTTCTTGTTCTGCAACCCCTCTCCCTTCTTTTCTTGAGGCACTTCTGCTTTTGCCTCTTTCTTGCCCTTGTCTTCCTCATGTAAGAGTGCCATGTCCACCAACCTCTCGTAAGTAGCCCCCATAGGTATATGGGTCATTGCCAAGCTGTGAAGTGGCTCATTCAATCCCTTGACAAAACGGAGAGCATTATTATGAGGAGTATTCACTAAGTCCAGTCCAAATCGGGCCAGCTGATTGAATTGGTTGACGTACTCCTTGACCGTCATACCTCCTTGCTTAAGAGATAAGAACTTTTCCAACTGTAAACTTCGTTCAGCTTGTGAGAGAAATTTCATCTCAAACCTTATTCTGAAATCCATCCATGTTTCAACCGGTCTTTCAGCGTTAGTGACTTCCAACCAATAGGAAGCTTCGTCTTTGAGCAACCACACTGCCAACTGTATCTTTTGTTTATCATCCACCTCGAAGATAACGAACAGATCCTCTGTTTCTTTGAGCCAGTTTCTCGCTTCTACGAATGATTCAGTTCCCTTGAAATCCTTTCCACCCATGGCCCTAAAGTCTCTACAATTCTTTGAGAAAGCATTTGCACAAGGAGGAGAAGGAACCGCTGCAGCTGGAGGAGGAATATCTACTGGGCCTGCGTCGTTGGCCCTAGCTTCTAAGTACCTCCTAAACCAGCCAGGTATCGGTACACCCTCTGGAAGATTAAGATTCCCAGACATGCTGAAACGAAAAAGAAAAGATTCAAAACGAAAGATAGAAAGATAATGCATATGGCTTTGGGGATTATGCCTTTTTAAATTTAAAACAACACTTTTCCTTGTAAAATGCTTCTTTATATTTCCTTTTGAAAATAGTTTTTCAAAGATTCTTATCTGATCTGGTAAACCTTTTGCTCTGATGCCAAGTGAAACACCCCACCTCCGTTAAGTTCACTCACAAAGGGAATGCCTTAACTTTGGTGGAGGGTTATAGGTACAAGACATAGAAAAATTTACAAGACAGATAAATTTAAGCAGCGGAAATTCAAATATTCATTGCATACGTAGTTCAATATAATAACATTACATCAAATTGTCTCAAAATACCTTCAAAACATTACACCATAATCTCTGTCTTGATTATTAAATAAAGAAGCATAAACCAAAAGGTAAAAATGCATAAATCCCCAAGGATAATGTCCAAGAGCCAAAGCCAAGGTAGGAGAGAGTCCAAATCGTACATCTACTTTCTTGAATCTTGTAAAGAGTTTGACTAAGCTGCAGTATTCCCTCCCTGTGGACCTTGGGGGGGGAGGGGACGGAAGAAAAGAGGACGAGAGAAAATGGGTCAGACAATAAGTCTGGTAAGTTCAGTGATTACTAGTATTTAAACAAGTAAGGGGATCATGACAGTAACAATGAAATATAGGACAACACCCTAATATAAGATAAGATGAACATGTGATCGCACCCATTACTATAGCCTCTGGCCCTCAGCACCTACCAACTATTGGTTCAACCAGCCCCACGTGTTTATAACAAACGATCCCCTTAATGATCGGCTCTTACTCGCATGCATTCATGTCCTGTGTCATTTGGCCCCGCTTGACTGTAGCTACCTGTGCTGGTCCCACCATGGGGTGTATCAGTCCCTCTGGTGGCAACCCGACACGATTCAAGATGAACAGTGTACACTACTGATGCCCAGTGCCTGATTTTTCCACTTCGTAGTACGTGCACGCCCATACTCCGTCGGAACCTACATTGGCCCACCAACCGCCGATGTTTTGACCGCTTATAATTCAGCCCAGTAATCGTGCCCCACCCTGCCTAGTTTCAGGGTACCATGATATATCTATGTGGGTTACTGCTGAAATGGGTCCCCGTTACTAGGGTTTTCTAATCAACATGTTTATTTGGTTAAGTATCCAAATTTACCTAACCTTGCCCATTCGTTTAGATAACATGTTGAATCAGTTAAGTGTTTTCCTAATTTACTTAACCCTATCAATCCTGACTTAGCTTTAATTTATTAAAGCACCAACCACTCACATTAGACATGCCTTGTTGTGGTCACTAGATGTGCCGGTCGGTTCCGGACAGATTTACACCACAACTTAGTCTAACCTGGGGTTCTTTTTGGGATTGATGCACTAACCACCCACATTAGACAGGTCTTGTTGTGGTCACTGGATATGCCGGTCGGTTCCAGGCAGATTTACACCACAACTCAGTCTAACCTCGGGTTAGGCATATTCGTCTCTTCTAAAATTCATTTTTTTTTCTATATATGTCAAATTTCTTTATGTAGATTAAATTTAATTTAATCACGCCATAATTATCCTTTGATTATGCTCAACATAAATGGTATATCAAATATACCATTTAATGAACAAATCTATGCCACGAATTTTCATATTTCCCATGGCTACCCCCATGGAACGTACGCATGAATCACATAAAATGTTGGGCTAGTAAGTTAGCCCAACCCATAAACAAGAAAAGGGGTAATAAACAAGAGACATGAAATAAACATAAAATAACATACATTTCAACTTGTCATGTGTAACTTGGCATAGAGGTATCATTAACTTTAATTAAATGGTAAAGGTGAACTTGTGACTAAGTTGGGTCTAATGGTCATGTAAACTTGACAAAGGTCTAACATGGAAGTTTAACATATAATCACAGTTCAACCCACAACTTAGCATATAATCTTATGTATGTCAAAACATAAGAAAGCTATTATAATCATTTTTAATCACAATTTAGCATGATGTTAAAAACATAAGAGGACTACAATTCCACTTTTACAACATAATTAGATTCAACCTAACATGAATATACATGAGTGTTGATCTAACATATAAGCATGTGTTTTAGATCACAAACTTGCAAATAACCACCAATTTATAGCATGACATGTTTTACCATTTAATTGTCAAAATAAATCCATTACCCAAATCATAATAGATTTTAATAAAGTACAATATGTTCATCACCACAAGCATATAGACATGATTAATATACATGTTCATCGCCACAAGCATATAGACATGAAATATACAACATGTTCATAGCCATAAGCATATAGGCATGATTAATTACAATGATACTTTAAGATAAACGAGAATCAAATCTTATACATAAGCATCATTCTATATTCCAATTACAACATGTCATGATTCAATCGAAAGAATGTTTAAATCTATGTAATAACCAACTTACAAACTAAAAGGAATTCTTGCGTTCTGAAATCTGAATTTTGAAATTGGAGATGTGCGCCTTTGATGAAGATCGTTGAATTAGACTCGTTTTAATTTGATTTTAGATGTAAGCTTTTAACTCGTCTTTGAATTGAAAAAGGTGACGGCTACTCCAAGTTCTCTACTGACGACATTTCAATTCTAGGATTATTTTTCTGTGTGTTTTTAGGTTGAGCATTGAGTTGTTTATATAGAATTTCAGTTTAATTATAGCCGTCGGTTAAACCTAGGGTTAATCACAGCCACTCAGACCAGATCAGGACCATCCAGAAACCCTAGTGACTCAGCAGCAAGTCATCAGTCGTTCAAAATTCAGATCTGGCCAGGGGCCAGGTCGACCCCCAGGTCGACCCTAAGGTCGACCTCTAGAGGGGAGGTTGACACTTGGGTCGACCCCCTGGTCGATCTTCCTGGATGGAAATTTTCCCGCCCAGTTCGCTGCTGACTTCTGTTTCGAATTTGAACTTGTTTTTCGAGCTGTTTGAATTTATTTGAGTTTTCTGGAAACTTCTGACAGCCATAACTTCTTCATACGAAGTCCAATTTACGCAAACTCGGACTCTATCCCAACCAGAATTCCGAGACGAACACAATGGCGTGACCCGTTTCCCTTAATTCTCAAATTTTAAATTAAGTATTCTAGGATTCGTTATTATAACGTTAATAGAAAGTACGGGGTGTTACACACAAAATCGGTGCAAGAAAAGTTGGATGATGCACTGACCGTTAGATGAGCAGAGTTTTTAGATCTTGATTGTCGTGTATTCGAAGATCTCTGATACTATAAATGGATTCAAAGTAGGTAAGAGTACTTTTATTTATTAAGGAAATGCTTTTTTGTTTTCATTTTATTAAACTGTGCTAATGAGCACTTATTTATATACTGGAATGGAGATAATGGGCCAACAGGTAGTCAACCCACTATCAAAGCCGAAGCGGCTGCTATAAATGTAAAGAAATGTAAAATAACGTATATACAACACTTGAGAGAATAAATATTTCTAATACATAGCATTTTTTGTCCCAACAGTTGCAGGGAAGCAGAAGGGATTTTCATTTGTAGGATCTAAAGAACAAAACTCAGATACTCTTGCTCAGGACAAAGAGATGAAAAACAAAAGTTGTTGAAGGAAGTAGGATAAATTTTTCAAAAGTAACTCAAATCGGTACCAACCACAATAGAGTCGGTACCAATATGAATTTAAGACCCTTATAGGGACTAAGAGATGGCATTGTTTATCTATCTGATTTGGTGGATGATTTATTGCATGATAGTGATGGTTATGAGTAGAATGTCAAAGTTCAATATGCTGGTGTACAAACAACTGCTATGAAGTCAAGAAGGAGTCTAAAAAAGAGATAAATAAGTGGTTCTCCTAGATACTGGAGAACCAACCCATCAACAGGCAAACCAAAACCATTTGAAGGTCAAATACTCAAGGTAGCCTTTGATAGTCGACCTCTGCAATACCACACTAGTGTGGAGTAAATAAAGGATATTGTTAAGAGGTTAGTGAAAGAGAATAATCGGAGAAAGAATTAGGAATGAGATTCTACACCTTGTAGAACTCCATTCACAAAGAATATTATAAATGAGGAGTATCTTAGTATGTTTACGATGTCAATGATGCCATTTTATAATAAGACTACCGATCCCTAGTAGCACCATCTTAAATATGAGTGACATATGGATTGTCCTAGAGCTATAGATGTAGTTCGGTGTAAATGTTTTTTGATTTTTCTTAAAAGGTGTTTGCATCAATGTGGTTTATCCGGCTAGCACCGAAATTCATACCAACTTTTGATGAGTTGACAAAGAAATTTTAAACATAATTTAGGTTCCATATTGCTTAGCCTAAGAGTGTAATGCCTTTGTTGAAACCTTTCCCAAGGACCTCAGGAGTTATTAAAGGGGTTTTGAATAGTTTTAAAATTGCAATTGTAAAGGTAAATAATTGAAGGAGGAATTGGTGTTTATGCCATTGATCTGATACATACATTCTAATGTGGACTTTGGAAAATTGTTAAAGATGAAGCAACATACAACCATGGAGAAATTCCACTAGAAAGCCAATCAGTTCTTG
This sequence comes from Allium sativum, assembly GCA_030737875.1. Lineage (NCBI taxonomy): Eukaryota > Viridiplantae > Streptophyta > Magnoliopsida > Asparagales > Amaryllidaceae > Allium > Allium sativum. Next base: position 236,790,270 of record CM060919.1, read on the forward strand.
CATTTGGAAGAAGCAAAATCAATTTGTCGAAAGATCGATGGCATGTAACAACCCAAATTTCGATAAATTGATTTTTTTTTCAAAAATCCTAATCTATCGAAGCTTGAGTTGGCTTGTCTGATATCCTACAGAAAAGATAGAGATAATAAATATCTCAGAGCTCGATAAAATATCTCACAGCGGGATGGATAAAATATAATAATCGAATATAGCCTTACCGAAATAACACTATCTAACAAGTGTCCAAAGGCTACCAATCTTTTTTCACAAACTTAACCTGTGAGTAGGTTGTGAGGAGGGGGTCAGAACACAAAGTTCTGGTGACCAGACAAATTATACATTCTGAAATAACCCTACATATACTGTTATGTTTTCTTATTTATTATATTATTTTTGGTTAACAACACTCAAGGTTCTACACTCTTTTCGTAACCATCTACTTCCCAATAGATTAACCTAATATGGTATATATGTAGCTATACCCCATATCTCAAGGTACTTCCCACAGTACCCTCCTCGTACATCTCCACCGTCACGCCATGGAAGCATATGCAACTTTTCATCCTACGCCGAACGACGACGTAGGGAAATTCAAATTTATTACGCCATGTAATCGCACTGAACCATCATCACAATGTCATGTAAGCGTACAGATCGTCGTATCCAAACTCCTTGATCGAATCAAGCCTCAAAACGTGTAAAAACCCGTAACTTCCCCGGTGAGGAAAGCGCGGATAGTTCGAGAACAAGCCACAACAGAACGTAGACGAAAGAACATTTCATTGTATATTACAACAATGCACCAGAATACAAGAATATACAGAGTATAAATGAATATTACACAGAAATATCAGAGATTTAAATTACATTTAAATACATCGCAGCGGAAAATAATAAAATACATAACTAGAAGAGATATACGGATACAAAGCTTTCCGGATATCATTCCAGCTGTAAACCAGGATCCTGTGAATATAAATCTGCAAAACCAAAACTACTAGCTGCCCGTGTCGAAAATAAGGGCACCCAGAGTTTAGGTTAAAACAATAAACTCCAGGTCAGTCATGGGACTGGTGTGAGAACTAAAGCAGTTGTAAATCTATATTTTAAAGTTAGGTAAATCAAGGGACCACGCCGTATAACACGGAACGGGTTTCCTCCCAAGAATACCAGTGCATAAAACAAACAACGCAATGCTAAATAAAGAAAAATGAAGCTATTATAAGACATAGGTCCCATCACACAATGCAACGCAGCCGGAGGATAGGGTTTTCCCTTATAATAGCCAAGAATGCTTGATACGTTTAAAACAAATCATTTGATACTATTATAAGTGCATATTGTAGAAAACATCTTCAAATCATAAGTATCAATCATAGACGGCATAAGCGCCCCATCCCACTACGTCGCCATACTAGGCTCTACAAATAAAGCCGAAATACACGTATTGGAAAGTTGGATTTCCATCATGGTGGCTCCTGATTCGAAAGATCGATCGCGTAGTGCAATTCCCCACGGCTTACGTCCCAGCAAGAGAAAACACCGTAATGCACATCCGCACTTTTGGGACCAGAGTATCACCGCGGCTTACGTCCCAGCGAGAGAAAACACCGCTTACTCTATATATCCCTGAGCACTAAGCTCATCTCGGTCGACCGAATCCACGACACCACTAAGGTGCCCATCCACTAAAAAGCATACTGATCAAACCATCAGTTTACCACCATACCGAGGTGTGAGGCTCGCGAATCAACGCTATACACAAAGCCATGCTATATTAAAGCTGCGCTTTGATCATCATCCACCAAACTTTGCTTTTCAACAAAAGTCTGGATCACTTCATCTCAGCATGCCACATTATCAATCCATATCATACCACTGATTTCTGCCAATATATAACCTCTGAGCTCGTATGTCTCAGAGAAGGGCGTTAAGCAAGAGAATAAATTCCCCGCCGCCAAACAAATATATATTTAGCAGAGATCAACGATTACAATATAAAGGAATACAATGTCAGACACACCATCCATTTACAAGTCCGTTCTAGGTCTGAACGAAACCGGAGGCACTTTCCTCGCATATCCATCCATCTCCAAGTACGTCTGGACGACCACCAACTGATTCCCTCATCTTGGGTGTACAGCCCAATCAAGATCATCAGTTTTCACCCAAACGATGTGAAGACTTCCAGTCTTCGACCACCGTCTTCATCTTCGACATATCGTCGAATCGGTTATTCAGAATGGGTATAAACCCGGCCTTTCCGAACAACCCGCGTATATTAAAAATAAATGTTACACAAACACAACATACGCCCCATTCCAATTCAGCAGTCACTAACCGTAAATTAGTAAGAGAACAATTCCCCAAATATTAACCCCGAAGGCCGAAACCAACATCAGATCAATACCCAGGAAACCATCCTTCTTAGATAACCTACAGTTAGTTTCTAAATTTCACGTTCTTAGGGAAAGGTTCCCATTAATTTTATCAAAGATAAATTCTTTAAAATTTATTCTTTGATCTTCCTTTGGATGTCATTTCAAACCAAATTATGGTTTTCCAAACTAGTCGGGATTAGCGAACCACACCAAAGTAATTATTTATTTTATTTCCCAATCCCAACCTATTCATCCCATGAAGCAAAACTGGCAATACTCCATATCTAATACCACAGTGTTATCGGTAAAATAAATACCATTTCACGTTCAAATCTAATTAAAGATTTAACTACCGCTTTGGAGCAAAACTGGTGATACTCCATTCTCGCTCAATTTCTAAATTTGATAATTTAAATTATCAATTCCCATTTCAATCTAATTGAAGATTCATTAAAACTCCTTTTACTGGGTTAAAGAGCTAATGTCTTTTAAAACACAGTTCACGACAAACCCAAATCACATTCTATTTATTATCGGGTTAAAGAACAAGTGTTATTTAAAACACTGTTCACGGTAAACCCACAAATCAATTCTATTTAAAACCCATTTCAAATCCGATTTATTTATTTATTTATTTAAAAATAAATGGGTTTTAATTTTAATTCAAAACTAGTTCATTTCGATAAAAATCTATTTTTATCTTTTCAAATATGGAGTTTTTCATCCCAATTTTTCCCAAATCATTTCTTATGATTTTACACAAATTATTACTATTTTTAATAATTTTATCAAGGCCCGTACAGTCGATTTCCATCAACGGCCATCGAACTGCACTTACAGCGACCTTTTTCGAATTTGATTTGGACGTATCTCCAAATCCAACCATTAGATTTCAAATTTCTAACATTCATTAGAAAGCTCTTTTCGATACGAACCCAGCGGTTCCGGTTTTAGGAGAATCCGATGGTCGGATCTCCCGTAATGTCCGTTCGAAGTCAATGGTCGAAATTTACGAACTGCCGCGGCGCGGCGCGTTCTATTCAAGCCATTATATTATATATATAATATATATAATATATATTTCGTCGATGTCTTTTTAAAACGGATTTTATAAATAGTTTTGAACTCGTTTCAAAAACAATTTCAACTTTCATTTCAAATTCAAATCAAAATTGAATTTTCTATTATAAATCCTTTTTACTTTCATTTCTATTTGATTTCAATTCAAATCGTTTTATATTCAATTCATTTCGAAACCGTTTCATATTCAATTCATTTCGAAATCGTTTCATATTCAATTCATTTCGAAATCGTTTCGTATTCAATTCATTTCGAAATCGTTTCGTATTCAATTCATTTCAAAATCGTTTCGTATTCAATTCATTTCGAAATCGTTTCATATTCAATTCATTTCGAAATCGTTTCATATTCAATTCATTTCGAAATCGTTTCGTATTCAATTCATTTCGAAATCGTTTCATATTCAATTCATTTCGAAATCGTTTCTATTCAATTCATTTCGAAATCGTTTCATATTCAATTCATTTCGAAATCGTTTCATATTCAATTCATTTCGAAATCGTTTTATATTCAATTCATTTCGAAATCGTTTCATTTCAAAATATTCGATTACGAAATCACTTTTCAATATTCATTTTAAAATGAGTAAAATCGATATAAATATCGTTCACGTCAAAATGGCGTCAATCTAATCAACACGGCTTCATGTATTTCTATTTTCTAATATTCTATTTCAAATATTTCTATTTCAAATATTTCTATTTTTAAAATATTTCGTTCAACACATGACTAATCTCAACGGGTGAGTACTGTCAACACATGAACCTTTATTTTATAATATTCTTTATTTTTCAAATTGGAATGAGGCCCAAACAATCACCATATAATGTTAATTATATGGATTTTCATACATCACACGTATATAATAGCATTGAAAAATAATCAACCATCAACCAAAGTGCACTACACTGTATAAGCATCAAATATAGATATCTAACGCTTATGACAGCCTGTCAATCAATCGATCGACATATTTAATCAATCAGGATGAGTGAACTTCAAATTTCATCCCAACACCCGTGTGGGGTTTCAAACAATCAAACGCATATTTTATTTGTGCAGTTGGGCGATGTGTAAAATTTATCGACCCAATCAATGTCCTTCAAATAGGTGTACATAAACAAACCGTCCGGTTTGTAAATGAATATTTTATTCACTTCCACGTTAAAAATTATATTTTTAACGATAAAATATTTTATTTCAAAACATGAATTTCTATTCAGTTCATTTACACAATAAAAATGATATTTTTATTTTTCTAACATATTTTAGAAAATTTCGGCGGCATAACGGCACGATACTAAAAACGGGACGAGGCCTAGCCTTATCCCCCGTCTAGTGAAGGCCCACGCCATTCACACATCAATCAATCCATTCCATTTCACCAAACAACTCAAATTTCAATCAAATAATCTAACTAATTTTTGCAATCAAACAAACAAGTCCATGGTCTGTGGACGATTGTGTCGGGTGCTACTAAGCACCGTCTGCATCCTAGTATATATATATATATAACTAGAAAAGAAATTGAAAAGTGAGAAATTCTCACCAATAGCTATTCCAACCCCACGACACTTCATTTAGAGAAATTTTCGCCGTTCTCGCCTCTTGTCACTTTCGTCTCCCGTATTCACGACATATATAAAAATCGAATTTTTACTTCGCTATTCAATATATAAAAATCGAATTTTTACTTTGCTATTCAATATATAAAAATCGAATTTTTACTTCGCTATTCAATATATAAAAATCGAATTTTTACTTCGCTATTCAATATATAAAAATCGAATTTTTACTTCGCTATTCAATATATAAAAATCGAATTTTTACTTCGCTATTCAATATATACAAATCGAATTTTTACTTCGCTATTCAATATATAAAAATCGAATTTTTACTTCGCTATTCAATATATACAAATCGAACTTTTACTTCGCTATTCAATATATAAAAATCGAATTTTTACTTCGCTATTCAATATATAAAAATCGAATTTTTACTTCGCTATTCAATATATAAAAATCGCACCCTTTCATTGTTAAAAATCTCGCCTTTTCATTATCATGACTCTTCTTTACTTTCTATTTTCAAAACAAAGTATTTTTTTTCTATTTTCAAAACAAAGTATATTATATTTTAAAATAAAGTATATTATATTTTAAAATATTAATTCTATTTATTTTCTAAAATCAATGTTATTTATCTTTTCAAAAACAATGGTATTTTATTTTTCAGAAACAATGCATTTCATATTTTCAAAACATTGCTTATTTATTTTCAAAACATCAATGCTCTTTATATTTTTAAAACATCAATTCTTTATATTTTTTAAACATCAATTTTTTTTATTTCTCTTTTCCTTTTTCCTGAAAATAACTATGTATATTTAAATTAAAATAAATAAAATAAAATAAAAATTATCTTGGTTAAGCCTAATCATGCCATTAAGGGTATTACCCTTCGTTCTTCTTGCTGGAACCCTTATCCAAACTGAACCCATTTGCTCCAGTTGAAGAATCAGCCGCCGCCGCCTCTGGCTTGGATCAGACGACAATCCCTCGACGCCACGAGGTGCGCCATGGAGGGCGCCGCCTCCAGCCAGAGTTCTGGCGAACTCGCGCCCTTCTGGCGGAACAAGGAGGAGCATCAAAGGGTTCGGGGTTGTCGCGGACTGAGGGAGGGTTCACGGGGGAAGCAGATGATCGATGGAGGAGGGGAGAGGGGAGTTAGACGCGCCAGTGGAGGCGCGCCTCCAGCGGCGGCGGCAGTCCTGGGTGCGGGCGTCGTCGATTCCTTTTTTTTAATCTTGAAAACCCCCCGTTGACTCTGAAGGAAGAAAAGGAGGGGGTGATATAGAAGAATATATTTATTTATTATTTTATTTTATTTTTAAATTCTCTTATGGCAGCTTTTTACAACGAACTCAAAATCGAACCCACCGACTGTCGCCCCTAGCTAATTACCCCCATTCCGAACCCAATGGCATATGTATCGTAACCCAATTCAATCATTTCGTTCAGTTTTCATTGAATTTAAAACATAAATCTTTATATATTCAATTCGAACATACATTTCAAATTACCAGGGCCACATACTAACTTGAAAATTTCCCGAAAAATATTTTCTAGCTTCGTATTGACGATACGGTCCTAACAAAACTAGTTTCGTCAAATTCTGAGACCGTTTGAAAAATGGCCATTTTCCAGTCGATTAAAATCAACTGAAACTGGTCAAACACGTTTTCCTTCGCCACGCTCACATATTGATTCAAAAAATTATGAAATTTGAAACCTAGCAATAACTTGACATCACGGATCCAACAAAAGTGGTTTCGTCAAAATCCGAGGTCGTTTGCAAAATTTCCATTTTTAAGGGTCTGAATTCCATAGCGACTATTCAGAATTTTCAACTGGACATATCTTTTGATTCCCGCTATGAAATTTCGATTCGTCGGATTCGTTGGAAAGATATTATCAATTAGATCCTATTATTTTTGGTTTCACTAAAATCCGGATTGTTTTGCACCCGGTACATTCAATTGAAGTTTGAAATCGAATTATCGAACTACCGCGCCATTTTCAATTCCTTTTATAATTATAAATAATTATTTATATTCTAACGACGAACTATATAATATATACGTTCGAATTCTATTCAAAATAAGTTTTCCGTCGATATTATTTAAAATAATCTGTTTTAAATGTTCAAAATTCGCTAAAATTGTCAAAATAAAAATTTTAAACTGGCCCAGATTTTCGGGTTGTTACAAAACGGAGTAATGCTCTACTGTACGATACACCATCCAGTGTGTGTATCTAGACCCTCACACGAACGTACTGTAAACTGAATCCTGTAATAGGGCTGCATCCAATGCATAGAACTCGGTCGAGAGATTTCCGTATCTGTAAAAGTCCGTTTCATTAAGCATACAATATAGATATCTAAGTATGGTCTTTATTTTCAAAGTGATGTGCCTCTATCAAAGAGTCTCACATCCAATTTGACGTGTCCCGCAACCAATGTCTCGATAGTGAAAGATCAATGGTCTCTAGGTTTAGCTCTAGTCTTTCTGCGTTATACTGAATGCCGATGGTAAGTATCCGACGATTACTATCCAGTATTTGGTCCTGCCCACCTTTCGGAGGTAAACCGCCGAATCACCTAACGTCATCCGCCACAACCTTATGGCTATCAAATTACAGTTACAGTCAAGGTATACTCACTGGGTTGTACCGTACAAACCCAACCCCTATGAGTACAGCCTGAGCATGTACCACGCAGAGGACCCCCACGGAGTACCCTACCACGTCCCACAAAAGCCGAGTGTTTCCCTCCAGTCTCGTTGAATAATCAAGAAGAGTAATCAGATGAACGTGCTCCTCTAGTATCTCCAGACACCACGATGATCTTCCCCGTTGGGTTCTTCCCTTCTACGTACAGACTCGTCCAAGCACATCACACCAACGTGTTATTAGATCCAACGTCTAATCTTTTAATCATCCGCTTGTCGTATCTTGTTAGTTGCTAATTAACTTGATTATCCACATTTTTTACTTTTTATTCAAGTTACAAGGTTCATTAGCTCACAATTGGCCACTTACTTTCTTAATTCGGCCCTATGCCGCCGGTTCACGTTTATTAGACTTAACACTTTCAATTATAAGTCTACCAATAATAAGCCTACTTTCTTCTTTCTTATTTAATCATAACCTTGTCTTCCACTGTTATCACAACTTGTTGTTGTTTGCTTATTAACTTAGTTCTCTTAGCTAAGATTTATTAATAAGTTCTATTTTTCATTTATTATAACCCATGTTATGATTCCACTTATCCCTAGGATAAGCCTACCTATTATATTACATTCTCATTCATTAAATTAGTTATAGTAGGTTATGTTCCCCGTTCATTACATTTTCCCTTGATTCTTTAACATTAACCAAACTTTCACTATTGTAACATCTATTTATTTACCATCTTGTATATTCTCATCATTTCAGGAAAATATTTCACACACCTCATTAAACTGATTAGTGGAAAGATGTAAAGATCCATATTCATAACGCACATCAATCAAGATCCGTAGTTGCAAGCTATTTCTCTAATTTTTCACCGTGGACATACATATAAATTTTATTTGATCAGTATGCAATAGAGTAAAAGAATCCTTATTTCACGTTAATTTTTTCCCTTTCTTTTCTTGCAACTATGTTTACAATAATTTTGCCGTTATTTAAACATATTCATTTTTTCAAAATCCAACTAACTCAATCTACTACGAATTTTCCCCTTTTTATTTTCTGAGTTAGATGTTAATTCCTGTTCTCATTTACCATTACTAAATCACTGTAAATTTTCCATACAAATTTGGCATATCAATTCTTTTTCCATTATTCCCAGTTTCACTGTAATTCTATTTACAACACATCCAATTGTCACTAAATAACAATTTTAGGAACATATTCATGTTTATTGTAAATTCCACAATTTCAGCATTATAGTAATTCTTAATCCAAACAGAAGATTAATGAAATAGGTTTGTACAACAACAATATTCTTAACATACTTGAAAACAAATTATATCACAATTTGTAATGCCCAACCCCGAGATTCATATTAATAAAGAGAACTACAGAGTAATTCCATCAGCTAATGCAAAGAATAGGGACTGTAAAGACCCGAAAATTCTCGCCCTTTGAATCGATCATAAGCCACACAAGTCTGATCCAAAAGTTGGAAATCCTCGAATACTTTAACTTTGGGAATACAATACATTAGAACAAATACAGCAGACTTTTATAACCTCATGATAATATAACATCAGAGTACAGAATATCAGAGTACATTGAAAAATAAAAATACAGCGGAAGATAAATTTACAATGAATATAAAACATTGCAGCGGAAATAATAAACTGATACAGCAGAAGACTATCAATGCTCTGGACACAGCTTTAAGCTTCGATCCAGGATCCTGCTAAAGAGATAAATATCTGCAAAAAGCTACTCGACTGCCCGTGTGGAAAATATGGGCACCCGAGTTTGCCAGTGAAACAAACTACAAGTCAGTCATGGGACTGGTATGAGAAATCTAACTTAACTAATCTAATAATAAGGCTAATCACAAGACTACGCCGCTAACGCGGAACGGGTTTACTCCATTGGATTGCCAGTGCATAAATAAAGTAAATCGTTAAAACATCGCAATGCTTTTTAGAAAAATGAAACCATTATAAGACCCAAGTCCCATCACACAATGCAACGCAAACCGGAGGATAGGGTTTTTACCTTATAATGGTCAAAAGATGCTTGATACGATAAAAACGGATTTAATATTAGTGTGTATATGTTTCAAAAACATTTCAATCATAATGTATCAATCATAGACAGCATAGTACCCCATCCTACTATGTTGCCATACTAGTTCTACAATCAAAACCGCATGGTGTCGTATTGGAAATTGGGTTTCCATCATGAGATCGAGGCTAGGGATCGTCCTCTCCGATTCGAGACACTCTAGCAAATGCATCAGTATCACACTTATGGGCAACCCTTGGAGCGGTAGGGTCAGTCCCCACCTAACGGTAGTGGATTGGTTATGCCTGAACACACGTTTCCCGGTCCCTTTGGACCTCGATATAGCCACTAACAACCTATAAAACCCGAGGTACCTCAATCCATCATCCACATAAGTAAAATGCCAGCCAGTTTAAGCACTGACACTACTCCTAGCTAGAAAGAAACGTGTGCACTCCCTACGATCCGTATCCCGTTTTTGACTCATACCGGGGTGTGAGGCTCGCGAAGTCACGCTATACACAAAGCTATGCCTAAACAGGCTATGCTTTGATCATCAACCACATGGCTCTGCTTTTCAACAAAAGCCTTGATCCATGCATCTTAGCATGCCAAATTGTCAATCCATACCATACCATTGATTCCTACCAATATATAACCTCTAAGCTCGAACGTCTAGAGAAGGGTGTTAAACACCAAACAGATATATATTAAACAGAGATCAACGAATACATAATAAAGGAATACAACGTCAGACATACGATCCATTTACAAGTCCGTTCTGGTTCTGAACGAAACCGAAGTCACCTTATTCCGCCCCCCATATGTCCAATACAGAGGTGAGGTGCTCACATATCCGACAATCAACAAGTATGGCCGGCTGGCTACCACTGAAGCCCGTTCAAGGTAGCTACTCCCATCATGGGTCTCAGTAGCAACACATCCATTCTATGTGAAGATCGCCGGTCTTCAATCATCGTCTTCGACTCTTCGACTTAGATCGATGTATAATCATTTGAAATGAGATTGAACTCGGACTTTTCAAATGATCCTCGCATATATATAAAGTTTAAAACCATTTCGTATCGTTATTAGAATTTAATAATGATTTATCGCTATGAAAATAACTATTTTCATCTAACGACGCTTCGGGTCGATCGGCGGGCCTGGCGCTGTTTTTATCCAAATTTGATTTACACTTATCTCGAAATCTAACCTTTGGATTTTAACAAAATTTATATCGTTGGAAAGATCTTCCTAAAGCGGTCCTAACGGTTCCAGTTTTGGGAATAACCGACGGTCGGATCTCTCGGTATAATCGTTTAAAGTTACGACTGTCGCAATGCGAATTACCACGCGTGTTTCATTTAATTTTAATATATATATATATATATATATATATAAATATAATTCCTTTGCGATTTCAACTATTAAAATCCATTCTTTTTATCGCATCTAAAATGACGATAAAAATGCCACTTTTACTTCTACTCTTTTTATTTACATCTAAAAATGTAAATAAAATTATCACTTTAATTCTATTCTTTTTATTTACATCTAAATTGTAAATAAAAATATAATCTTTGATTCTAACCCTTTTTTTCTTCATTTGAAATGTCAACCAAGATGTAACTTTTATTTCTATTCTTTTATTTCCAATCCTTTTGATCACCACTAAAATGTAAATTAAAATGTCTCTTTTATTTCTAAGTTTTTATTTGCATCTAAAGTATAAATAAAAATGTGCTTTTTAAATTCATGTTTTTATTTATGTCTAAAATGTAAAAAAAATATACTTTTCTGATTCAACTATTCTAATTTGTCAAAATTTTCATTTTGGTTTCAACACTTCCAATTTGACAAAATTGTTTTTAATTCCTTTATCTAAAAAAAATGTAGTTTCTATTTTTAACTCTTTTTAACTAACAAAAATGTATATTTTTGTTTAACTCTTTTTTTTTAACTAACAAAAATGTGTATTTTTTTTAACTCTTCTTTTACTAACAACAAATGTAAATTTTGTCTCGTTCTATTTAAATGATAAAAGTAAATGTTTTTATCATTCTTTCACATTTAGTTTTCAACTAACCTAACAACTTTATTTCCCTAACTTTTCCTTATGCACTCTAGTGACACCTAAAAGTATATCTTATTTTCTTACCTTATCTATGTGTTCTAATAGCATAAAAAAGGATATTTTATATGTTCACAATTTCTATGTATTCCAATATAGTATAAAAGAATATTTTCTATTATCACATAAAGATTATTTATAATCTTTCATATTTAAATAAAAAGGATATTTTATGTTAAATCAATTCTAATATTTTCAACAAAATAAGTAGAAAGGATAACTTTGTTTTTGTTGACAATTCTATTTCAACAAAAATATATAAAAGTAATATATTTGTTTTGTTGTCAATTCTAACACAACAAACAAAGAAAAAGTGATATTTTTGCCAACTCACATTTTATAACAAAATGTTATTCTTATTCATCTTAACATTTTATAACTAAAGTGTTATTTTAATCCATTAACATTTTATACCTAAAATGTTATTTCTCTTTATCTTAACATTTTATAACTAAAATGTTATTTTTCTTCACTCTAACATTTTTATAACTAAAATGTTATTTTTCTTTACTTTAACATTTTACCATGAATTCTAATGACATATAAAAGTATCTTTTATATATTAACATTTTCTATGAACTCTAATACCATATAAAGAATTATTATGTATATTAACATTTTCTAAGACTTCTAATAACATATAAATGGTCATTTATTGGTAACAATTTTCTATGTTATTCTAATATCATATAACATAATAATTTATATGTAAACATTTTCTGTGAATTCTAATATCATATAAAATAATGTTTTATATGTAAACATTTCTTTTCTAGTGATTCACACTGCAATAAAATGTAATTTTTATTTCAGTGTCACATTTTACATAAAATGTAATTTCTATTTTCTAATCTTTTCTAATGTTTCATATCACAAATAAAAATGTAATTTTTATTTTCATTATATAAAAATGTAGTCTTTTCCATCCTTGTATTACATTATATAAAATGTAACTCTTCTTACATTACAAATAAAATGTAATCTTTTTACTTAACATAAAGATGCATTCTTTTTATTTGACATAAAAATGTATTCTTTTTTTTTTTTAAAATTTGACATAAAAATGTATCCTTTGATTTCATTCTTTGATTACATAAAAATGAAATTTTCTATTTCAAACTTTGTCTACATTTAAAATATAACTTTCTATTTTAATGTGTTATTATATTGAAAAATATAAACTTTTTACCTCAATGTATTTGCATTGAAAATGTTACTTTTATTTCAATATAATCTTTCCTTACATTCAAGATGTAAATTTTCTATGTAATCTCATTTTATATAACAAACGTTCTCTTTCTTCTCTTTGATTTCATTACATAAAAATGTAATTTTTATATTCTTTGATTACATATAAAAATGTAATTTTTCTTTTTCCATTGTTCAATTACATGGAAATGTAATATTACCTTTTCTTTCTCTCATCATATGAAAAATGTAATATTTTTCCTTTCATCCTTTTATCACATGAAAAATGTAATCTTTGGTTACATTCCCTTTTCACTTAGAAATGTAATATTTTTATTCCATTCATTTCTCACATAAAAAATGTAATCTTTCTGTTTTCTTCTTTTGTCACATAGAAATGTAATCTTTTTATTTCACTTTATTCATGACAAAAATATGGTTCTTAATGTTGATATATTTTTGTCTTCAAAATATGATCATTTTTATATTTTCATTTATAACCTTAAAAATATGATTTTGACAAAATAGTGTTTCATGTTAACAATAAAGTGAGACTTTTATTGTTACTCTAAATTTAACAAACAATGTCCTATTAACAATAAAAGTGAGATTTTTATTATTAATCTAAATTTAACAAACGATACTTCATGTTTAACGATAAAAGTGAAATTTTATCGTTAATCTATATTTAACAAACATGACTTCACTTTTAACAATAAAAGTGGAATTTTATCGTTAATCCAAATTTAACAAACATGATACAGTTATTTACAATAATCTTATTTTAACAAACATGAGACATACAAATTAATTCAATCATTCATCGCAATCATAAAACAACCAACACCGAATAAATATATACACAACATTAACGTGAATTCTATATAAGATGAATATATAAATTTTGAAGTGAAATATATAAATTTATTTTAAAATAGAATTCTCACCGATGGTTTTAATCCTGTACAGTTCAGATCTGAATTTTTCTCAAATTATGATTTGCTCAGAACTGGTTCTAGTTTGTTCCATGTTGTAGTGCTCGGGAATACGAATCCAACACAATCAGTTTCGTCAATTTCTGATTAGATATGAATAAGATATTGCAATTTAAAGATTTACCACATTAATAGATTAATTAATTATATAATTAACATCAATAATCCTCTTAACCTTTCTCTCCTCTTTCTGTTAATACCCCTGTACGTTGAAACCCATCATCGCATAATGGAAATCACCACCACGCCTCGCCAGACATCGCCGGATTCGAATCCAAACCCGCCACCAGAAGCACCCCCATGTGTGCCTCCAACGCCCTGAGCTAGGCTCATCTCGCACGCATCTCGAGGGTCAAAAAGGGGCTCGAACGATGGTGCTTTGGGGCAAAAAATTGAGCACCATGATCCATTACATCTGATCATATCCGTACAGAATTGAAGATCAAAAGATCCTCTTCAATATTGGTTTATAATTCATGTTTTAATTTGGAATGATTTGAGAAGAATTGAGGATCAAAATCGGGAGAGTTCTAGCCATTGAAAACATTAGAATGGCGGCTGTATAATAGTATTAAGGTTTAGTGTATTTTCCATAGTATATATACTGTATTTTATACTATTTAGTTAATTAATTCCAGAAAAAGCCCGTTAATCCTCACCGACTCCAATTTCAGCCCAACTTATGTTGTCCCTAGCCGAATACCCCCCTTCGGGACCAATGGACTAGGTTCCGTCAGCCCGTTTGATCGTCTCAGTCTACCTTTCCTTATTTTATAGTATAAATCATTTATTTATTTAATTTAACCGTACATATAAATTCACCGAGGCTACATACTGACTCTAAAAATTCCAGAAAAATTACATCTGATTATGTTTTGACGATACGGTCCTAAAAAAACTAATTTCATCGAATTGCGAGACCGTTTGAAAAATGGCTATTTTCAAGTCGATTAAATTTGACCGAAACTGACAAAACACATTTTCGTTTGCCACGCTCACATATTAATTCGAAAAATTATGGAAAATTAAACTTAACAAAAATTTGACATTCCGGTTCCAACAAAAGTGGTTTCGTCGAAAACCGAGGTCGTTTGTAAAATGACTATTTTTAAGGGCTATATATAATATTAAAATATATATAAATTCTACAACGACTTTTCTAAATTTTAAACTGGACATAACTTATAATTTATAAAGTGAAATTTCAGTTTTTCAGATTCATTAGAAAGATATGGTTAAACAGATTTGAATATTCCTGGTTTTTCTCAATTCTGATTTAAAATGAATCCTGTACGGTCAGTCAAAGTTCAAAATTAAAATTTCAAACTGCAGCGCTATTTTAAACTCCTTTTATGATTAAATTAAATTTATTCGTTATAACTTCGATTAAAATAGAATTTTCGTCGTAATTATTTAAAATAAATAATTTTAAATATCCAAAATTCATTAAAATTTCTAAAATAAATATTTTAAATTGGCCCCCAAATTCCGGGTTGTTACAATCTCCCCCACTTAAAATCCTTTCGTCCTCGAAAAGGAACGAAGCTAAAAGTTACCTAGTTAACCAAATCAACTTTCATTCTATTATTGGTTTCAATGATTTTATTAGTTGATTATATATATATAGCTTTTAAATATTAAAAATCATATTTCCTAAGATCGGATTATTTATATAATCGAAATACTCTAATTATAAACTTGATACTCTCAACTCATTCTATGGCATTACTAACCCCTTCTCTAATGAGTATTCTTATTGGATATTGCTAATCCAATCTCTGATGAGTCTTTTGTTCAGTTCTAACGAGTTGTACCCCAAAGATTTGAGCTAACCTGAGCTCTGATACCAACTGTAAAGACCCGAAAATTCCCGCCCTTTGAATCGATCATAAGCCACACAAGTCTGATCCAAAAGTTGGAAATCCTCGAATACTTTAACTTTGGGAATACAATATATTAGAACAAATATAGCAGACTTTTATAACCTCATGATAATATAACATCAGAGTACATAATATCAGAGTACATTGAAAAATAAAAATACAGCAGAAGATAAATTTACAATGAATATAAAACATTGCAGCGGAAATAATAAACTGATACAGCAGAAGACTATCAATGCTCTGGACACAGCTTTAAGCTTCAATCTAGGATCCCGCTAAAGAGATAAATATCTGCAAAAAGCTACTCGACTGCCCGTGTGGAAAATATGGGCACCCGAGTTTGCCAGTGAAACAAACTACAGGTCAGTCATGGGACTGGTATGAGAAATCTAACTTAACTAATCTAATAATAAGGCTAATCACAAGACCACGCCACTAACGCGGAACGGGTTTACTCCATTGGATTGCCAGTGCATAAATAAAGTAAATCGTTAAAACCACGCAATGCTTTTTAGAAAAATGAAACCATTATAAGACCCAAGTCCCATCACACAATGCAACGCAAACCGGAGGATAGGGTTTTTACCTTATAATGGTCAAAAGATGCTTGATACGATAAAAACGGATTTAATATTAGTGTGTATATGTTTCAAAAACATTTCAATCATAATGTATCAATCATAGACGACATAGTACCCCATCCTACTATGTCACCATACTAGTTCTACAATCAAAACCGCATGGTGTCGTATTGGAAATTGGGTTTCCATCATGAGATCGAGGCTAGGGATCGTCCTCTCCGATTCCAGACACTCTAGCAAATGCATCAGGATCACACCTATAGGCAACCCTTGGAGCGGTAGGGCCAGTCCCCACCTAACGGTAATGGATTGGTTATGCTTGAACACACGTTTCTCGGTCCCTTTGGACCTCGATATGGCCACTAACAACATTTAAAACCCGAGGTACCTCAATCCATCATCCACATAAGTAAAATGCTAGCCAGTTTAAGCACTGACACTACTCCTAGCTAGAAAGAAACGTGTGCACTCCCTACGGTCCATATCCCGTTTTTGACTCATACCGGGGTGTGAGGCTCGCGAAGTCACGCTATACACAAAGCTATGCCTAAACAGGCTATGCTTTGATCATCAACCACAAGGCTCTGCTTTTCAGCAAAGGCCTTGATCCATGCATCTTAACATGCTACATTGTCAATCCATACCATACCATTGATTCCTACAAATATATAACCTCTAAGCTCGAACGTCTCAGAGAATGGTGTTAAACACCAAACAGATATATATTAAACATAGATCAACGAATACAGTATAAATGAATACAACGTCAGACATACGATCCATTTAAAAGTCCGTTCTGGGTCTGAACGAAACCGAAGTCACCTTATTCCGCCCCTCATATGTCCAATACAGAGGTGAGGTGCTCGCATATTGTGAAAACCCGTAACTTCCCCGTAAAGGAAAGTGTCGGATAGTTCGAGAACAAGCCACAACATAACTCATACAGAAGAACATTTCATTGTATATTACAACAATGCATCAGATTACAAGAATATACAGAGTATAAATGAATATTACACAGAAATATCAGAGATTTAAATTACATTTAAATACATAGCAGCGGAAAATAATACAATACACAACTAGAATGAGATATACGGATACAAAGCTTTCCGGATATCGTTCCAGCTGTAAACCAGGATCCTGTGAATATAAATCTGCAAAACCAAAACTACTAGCTGCCCGTGTCAAAAATAGGGGCACCCAGAGTTTAGGTTAAAACAATAAACTCCAGGTCAGTCATGTGACTGGTGTGAGAACTAAAACAGTTATTAATCTTTATTTTAAATCATTAGGTAAATCAAGGGACCACGCCGTATAACACGGAACGGGTTTCCTCCCAAGGATACCAGTGCATAAAACAAACAGCGCAATGCTAGATAAAGAAAAATGAAGCTGTTATAAGACCCAGGTCCCATCACACAATGCAACGCAGCCGAGGATAGGGTTTTCCCTTATAACAGCCAAAGAATGCTTGATACGTTTCAAAACAAATCGTTTGATACTATTATAAGTGCATAGTGTATAAAACAACTTCAAATCATAAGTATCAATCATAGGCGGCATAAGCGCCCCATCCCACTATGTCGCCATATATAGGATTACAACTAAAACCGCAAAGTCACGTATTTGGAAATTGGATTTCCATCTATGAACCGAGGCAAAAGATAGTCCTCAACCGATTCGAGACGCTCTAGCCCGCCCCTCAGGAACAGCCGCAACTGCCCCTTGGATCGTCAGGGCCGGTCCACACGGAGTGGATTATTATGCCTGAACAATACGTCTCCCCACCCTATGGGGTGTAAGTCTGGCCCGTCAGCCGACCAGAATGCATCGGCCGAAACCGATATAACCGAGGCGCCTCGCAACCGCAACAACCACATAAGTCAAACTCGTCAGGGCGTGTAAAACCACTGACGCCACTTCTAGCTAGAAAGAAACGCAAGTCCTCCCTGAGGTCCGTCTCCCGTTTTTGGTTCATACCGGGTGTGAAACTCGCGAAGCAAACGTTACACAAAGCTACGCCACAAAGGCCGTGCTTTGATCATCACCACAAGACTTTGCTTTTCAACAGAAGCCTCGATCAGTTGCCACTTAGGCATGCCACACAGGCAATTCACTCCATGCGTTTGATATCCATCAATATATAACCCCTGAGCTCGTACGTCTCAGAGAAGGGCGTTAAGCAAGAGAATAAATTCTCCGCCGCCAAACAGATATATATTTAATAGAGATCAATCACACGGACTAAAATCCAATGTCAGACACACAGTCCATTTACAAGTCCGTTCTGGGTCTGAACGAAACCGGAGGCACCTAGTACCCCGCATATCCATCGATCTCCAAGTACGTCTGGACGATCACTAACTGTTTCCATCTTCTTGGGTGTACAGCCCAATCAAGATCATCAGTAATTACCCAAACGACGTGAAGACCTCCGGTCTTCGACCATCGTCTTCATCTTCGACTTATCGTCGTATCAGTTATTCAGAATGGGATAAACCCGGTCTTTCCGAATAACTCGCGTATATTTTAAATAAGTGTTACACAAACACAACATACGCCTCATTCCAATTCATTAGTCACTAACCGTAAATTAATCAAGAGAATAATTCCCCAAATATTAACCCCGAAGGCCGAAACCAACATCAGATCAATACCCAGAAAACCATTCTGCTTGGCTAACCGACAGTTAGTTTCTAAATTTCACATTCATAGGGAAAGGTTCCCATTAATTTTATCCAAGATAAATTCCTTGAATTTATTCTTTAATCATCTTTTGAATTTCGATTCAACTAGTCGGGATTAACGAACCTTACCGAAGTAATCATTTGTTTTAATTTCCCAATCCCAACCTATTCATCCCATGAAGTAAAACTGGTGATACTTCATATCTAACACCACGGTGTTATCGGTAAATTCAATTACCACTTCACGTTCAAATCTAATTAAAGATTTAACTATCGCCTGGAGCAAAACTGGTGATACTCCATTCTCGATTATTTCAATCTAATTAAAGATTCCTTAAAACTCCACTTAGTTTTAATCGTTAACTGGGTTAAAGAATCAGTGTCATTTAAAACACGGTTCACGATAAACCCAAAATCACATTCATTACTTATCGGGTCAAAGAACGAGTGTTGTTTAAAACACTGTTCACGATAAACCCAAAAATCAATATCAATTCAATTCCAATTAAATATCATTTAATTGGTACACTTCATTAAATCTAAATAAAAAGATTTAATCTTTTCTCAACTGGGTTCAAGAACAGTGTTAGTGAAGACACCATTCACGACAAACCCAAATCACATTTGATATTCAATATAAGGCTCTGAATAGAAAATATATCGGCTTATATTCAATATCAAATTCTACGATTAACAAATGTCGTATTGGAAATAACGATATAAATATATATCTTTCAAATTTCCATAACAACATCTGTATAATCACGAATTCCAACATCGAAATATTCCGAAGACAATTTCGATTCAAATCCACTCCAATGCAATCATTGGAAATTCTGGTTATTTTTAAAACCCTTTTTCAAATTCAATTTATTTCTTTAAAAATAAATAGAATTATAATTCTAGTTCAAAACTAGTTCATTTCGATAAAAATCTATTTTTATCTTTTCAAATATGGAGTTTTTCATCCCAAATCTTCACAAATCATTTCTTATGATTTTACACAAATCATTACTATTTTTAATAATTTTATCAAGGCCCGTACAGTCGATTTCCATCAACGGCCATCGAACTGCACTTACAGCGACCTTTTTCGAATTTGATTTGGACGTATCTCCAAATCCAACCGTTAGATTTCAAATTTCTAACATTCGTTAGAAAGCTCTTTTCGATACGAACCCAACGGTTCCGGTTTTAGGAGAATCCGACGGTCGGATCTCCCGTAATGTCCGTTTGAAATAAATGGTCGAAATTCACGAACTGCCGCGGCGCGGCGCGTTCTATTCAGGCCATTATATTATATATATAATATATATAATATATATTTCGTCGATTTCTATTTAAAACGAATTATATAAATAGTTTTAAATTCGTTTCAAAAGCAATTTCAACTTCCATTTCAATTCAAATCAAAATTGAATTCTTCTTTATAAATTCGTTTTAAAATTCATTTCTATTCAATTCAAATTTCAATTCAATTTGAATTCATTTCAATTTGCTTTCAATTAAATTTGAATTCGTTTTATATTCAATTCATTTCGAAATCGTTTTCAATTCATTTCATTTCGAAATCGTTTTCAATTCAATTCATTTCGAAATCGTTTTCAATTCAATTCATTTCGAAATCGTTTTCAATTCAATTCATTTCGAAATCGTTTTCAATTCAATTCATTTCGAAATCGTTTTCAATTCAATTCATTTCGAAATCGTTTTCAATTCAATTCATTTCGAAATCGTTTTCAATTCAATTCATTTCGAAATCGTTTTCAATTCAATTCATTTCGAAATCGTTTTCAATTCAATTCATTTCGAAATCGTTAAAATCGATATAAATATCGTTCACGTCAAAATGGCGTCAATCTAATCAACACGGCTTCATAAATTTCTATTTTCAAATATTCTATTTCAAATATTTCTTTTTCAAAATAGTTGTTATTATCAAAATATTTCGTTCAACACATGACCAATCTCAATGGATGAGTACTGTCAACACATGAACCTTTATTTTATATTGAAAAAGATGTAAATTTTATTACTAAAATATTTCGTTCAACACATGACCAATCTCAATGGATGAGTACTGTCAACACATGAACCTTTATTTTATATTGAAAAAGATGTAAATTTTATTACTAAAATATTTCGTTCAACACATGACCAATCTCAATGGATGAGTACTGTCAACACATGAACCTTTATTTTATATTATTCTTTATTTTTCAAATTGGAATGAGGCCCAATCAATTACCATATAAAGTTAATTATATAAATTTTCATACATTACACACATATAATAGCATTGAAAAATAATCAACCATCAACCAAAGTGCACTACACTGTATAAGCATCAAATATAGATATCTAACGCTTATAACAGCCTGTCAATCAATCGATCGACATATTTAATCAGTCAGGATGAGTGAACTTCAAATTTCATCCCAACACCCGTGTGGGGTTTCGAACAATCAAACACAGATTTTATTTGTGCAGTTGGGCGATGTGTAAAATTTATCGTCCCAATCAATGTCATTCAAATAGGTGTACATAAACAAACCGTCCGGTTTGTAAATGAATATTTTATTTTATTCACTTTCACTATATTCATATTCACGTTAAAAATCATATTTTTAACGATAAAACATTTTATTCCAACATATGAATTTCTATTATTCATTTACACAATAAAATGATATTTTTATTTTCTAATATATTTTAGAAAATTTCGGCGGCATAACGGCACGATACTAGAAACGGGACAAGGCCTAGCCTTATCCCCGGTCTAGTGAAGGCCCACGCCATTCACACATCAATCAAAATCACCAAACAACCAAATTCAAATCAAATCATATAACTAATCTATGCAACCAAACAAACAAGTCCATGGTTTGTGGACGATTGTGTCGGGTGCTACTAAGCACCGTCTGCATCCTAGTATATATATATAACTAGAAAAATAAATTGAAAGGTGAGAAATTCTCACATATAGCTATCCTAGCTCCACGGCACTTCATTGATAGAAATCTTCATCGCTATCGCATCTTCGTCGTCTTCGTTGCCCGTAGCCACTACATATATAAAAATCACACATTTTTATATTTGCGGATGTCTTTAAAATAAAAATCACATTTTTATTTGTTCGTTTTCAATTAAAAAAACATATTTTTATAATCGCTTCATACATTTAAAAATCGAACTTTTACTTTTTCTTTGCAAACAAAGAAAAATCACATTTTTAATTCTACTGTTATATATATATTTTTCAACGCTTCATTCTATATAAAAATTATATTTTTATATTTCTACTTAATATAGAGATCAGATTTTTACTTTACTATATCTAATAAAAATCAGATTTTTATTTCACTACATATATAAAGATAAAATCTTTACTACCTGTATAATATAAAGATCGTATTTTTATTATCTATACTATATAAAAATCAAATTTTTAATCTCTCCTTGATATAAAAATTATAATTTGAACCTTCCTATAATATAAAAATACGATCTTTCTCTTTTTTTTTTCTTTTTTTTTTTAAAACAAAAACTGTTCGTTTTCATTTAAAAAAAAAACTATCTTCCCTGTTTATAAAAAAAACAAAAAGAAATCACATTACATAAAAAATGTAAAAATAAAATAAAAATAAAAAAGGAGGCTTACAGAGGGGGGGTGTCCGTTGCTCGTTCGTCAGTGGAAGGGGGGGGGGGGGTTCGGAGCTGCGGAGGAGCTTCAGAAGGCGGAGGCTAGGGGTTGGAGGATGGTGCGGTCGGTGGCCCCACAGGCGCGACGGCACCGTTTAGGTTTTAAGGGGTTCGGATGCTGGGGGGGGGGGTTCACGCGGTCGAAGGGGAAGAGGGTGGGGGTTCGACGAGGTGGGGAAGGCGTTGAACGGCGCGGTGATCGATGGGGGGGGGGGCGCGTCCATCGCCTGTCGCCATTTTTTTTCTTCTTTTTTTCTGTTAAAATCGATAAAAGGATTTGGGGGGGGGGCAGCGGGTTAAAGGGGAGAGTTAATTTTTTTTTTTAATTTAATTATTTTATTTTTTCAAAAAGTTGACTTTCACATACGGCCTCTAAACGAGGCCCACCGCCTGCCGTCCCTAGCTAATTACCCCCATTCCGAACACAATGGGATATGTTTCGCAAGCTGTTTTGATCGTTTCGATTAGTTTCCGCTGAATTTACATTTAAATCACTATATTGAATTTTAAACGTACATTTCAAATTACCAGGGTCACATACTAACTAGAAAAATTCCCGAAAAATATTTTTTAGCTTCGTATTGACGATACGGTCCTAACAAAACTAGTTTCGTCGAATTCTGAGGCCGTTGGAAAAATGGCCATTTTTCAGTCGATTAAAATCAACTGAAACTGGTCAAACGCGTTTTCCTTTGCCACGCTCACATATTGATTCGAAAAATTACGAAATTTGAAACCTAGCAATAACTTGATACCACGGACCCAACAAAACAGGTTTCGTCGAAATCCGAGGTCATTTGCAAAATGTCCATTTTTAAGGGCCTGAATTCCATAGCGACTATTCAGAATTTTCAACTGGACATATCGTTTGATTCCCGCTATGAAATTTTGATTTGTCGGATTCGTTGGAAAGATATTCCCAAATAGATCCTATCGTTTTTGGTTTCACTAAAATCCGGATTGTTTTGCACCCGGTATGTTCAATTGAAGTTTGAAATCGAATTATCGAACTACCGCGCCATTTTCAATTCTATTTATAATTATATATAAATATTTATATTCTAACGACGACGCGTATAATATATACGATCGAATTCTATTCAAAATAAATTTTTCGTCGATATTATTTAAAATAATTCATTTTAAATATTCAAAATTCGCTAAAATTGCCAAAATAAAAATTTTAAACTGGCCCAGAATTTCCGGGTTATTACAATCTCCCCCACTTAAACCTTTTCGTCCCCGAAAAGGAACAAAGTCGAAAGTGGTTTGATTATTCAAATCTACATTCGATCTGGCTTCCTTCTCCAACTTTTCAGTTTCTGAGAATTTTCAAAATTTCAAAAATTTGGCTAACTCCCTAAATTTTCGAAAAATTTCGCCATAACCTCCCCTGCAATGGGAGCATCGGGGAATTTCAAATAGCTTCCCCGGTCCTTCAGATCTCAAAAAGAAAAAGAAAAAGCCAAGCGGCTAGCCAATAGGCTCACAAAATCATCATCACCCAAACAAAACAGGAAATTATGTAGTAAACATGTGCCTATTTGTCGGGCAAACAAATTTTATTCTCTGCTCTAGCCTCCTTGCTATGACCTGTTCAATGATATATATGTATATGCAAGCAAATGCGACTAATTTTCCATATCGTTCAATATTTGGTTCTGTTAGGCTAAATGGCTAAAAATTAGCAAACAAATAAACAAACAACACAAACATCAATCAATTAGTTGATTAGCTTTTCAAATTCATAATTTTAATACATATACAAAAATCATGTTTTTAATGCCAATTCACAACAATAGGCCCTATCTAATTTTTGGTTCTCACACCAATCTAATGGAAATATATAGATATCACACCTTCGTCACACGAATATAAATTCTGACGATGAGTACTCAATCATCAGAATCATCTTCGGGCCACTAGAGTATGATTCTATATCTATCCAGTATATTAAAACTTTAAATACACGTTTGCAAGGCGTATATGCAAAATCTTTATATACTGGACTGTCCAAAGTCAATATAAATAAATAATCAAATACGAATAATTGATTTAAATTTTCAAAACAAAATTTGTTTTCATTTTAAAAATATACTCTTCACACTCGTTCTAGGATACTACTAATCCTATCTCTAACGAGTCATTCTAATTGGATGTTACTAATCCAATATCTGATGAATTCTTTCGTATGGTTCTAATGTGCCTTGTTCTCTGAGCTTTGTAAACCAAAGCTCTGATACCAACTGTGAAAACCCGTAACTTCCCCGTAAAGGAAAGTGTCGGATAGTTCGAGAACAAGCCACAACATAACTCATACAGAAGAACATTTCATTGTATATTACAACAATGCATCAGATTACAAGAATATACAGAGTATAAATGAATATTACACAGAAATATCAGAGATTTAAATTACATTTAAATACATAGCAGCGGAAAATAATACAATACACAACTAGAATGAGATATACGGATACAAAGCTTTCCGGATATCGTTCCAGCTGTAAACCAGGATCCTGTGAATATAAATCTGCAAAACCAAAACTACTAGCTGCCCGTGTCAAAAATAGGGGCACCCAGAGTTTAGGTTAAAACAATAAACTCCAGGTCAGTCATGTGACTGGTGTGAGAACTAAAACAGTTATTAATCTTTATTTTAAATCATTAGGTAAATCAAGGGACCACGCCGTATAACACGGAACGGGTTTCCTCCCAAGGATACCAGTGCATAAAACAAACAGCGCAATGCTAGATAAAGAAAAATGAAGCTGTTATAAGACCCAGGTCCCATCACACAATGCAACGCAGCCGAGGATAGGGTTTTCCCTTATAACAGCCAAAGAATGCTTGATACGTTTCAAAACAAATCGTTTGATACTATTATAAGTGCATAGTGTATAAAACAACTTCAAATCATAAGTATCAATCATAGGCGGCATAAGCGCCCCATCCCACTATGTCGCCATATATAGGATTACAACTAAAACCGCAAAGTCACGTATTTGGAAATTGGATTTCCATCTATGAACCGAGGCAAAAGATAGTCCTCAACCGATTCGAGACGCTCTAGCCCGCCCCTCAGGAACAGCCGCAACTGCCCCTTGGATCGTCAGGGCCGGTCCACACGGAGTGGATTATTATGCCTGAACAATACGTCTCCCCACCCTATGGGGTGTAAGTCTGGCCCGTCAGCCGACCAGAATGCATCGGCCGAAACCGATATAACCGAGGCGCCTCGCAACCGCAACAACCACATAAGTCAAACTCGTCAGGGCGTGTAAAACCACTGACGCCACTTCTAGCTAGAAAGAAACGCAAGTCCTCCCTGAGGTCCGTCTCCCGTTTTTGGTTCATACCGGGTGTGAAACTCGCGAAGCAAACGTTACACAAAGCTACGCCACAAAGGCCGTGCTTTGATCATCACCACAAGACTTTGCTTTTCAACAGAAGCCTCGATCAGTTGCCACTTAGGCATGCCACACAGGCAATTCACTCCATGCGTTTGATATCCATCAATATATAACCCCTGAGCTCGTACGTCTCAGAGAAGGGCGTTAAGCAAGAGAATAAATTCTCCGCCGCCAAACAGATATATATTTAATAGAGATCAATCACACGGACTAAAATCCAATGTCAGACACACAATCCATTTACAAGTCCGTTCTGGGTCTGAACGAAACCGGAGGCACCTAGTACCCCGCATATCCATCGATCTCCAAGTACGTCTGGACGATCACTAACTGTTTCCATCTTCTTGGGTGTACAGCCCAATCAAGATCATCAGTAATTACCCAAACGACGTGAAGACCTCCGGTCTTCGACCATCGTCTTCATCTTCGACTTATCGTCGTATCAGTTATTCAGAATGGGATAAACTCGGTCTTTCCGAATAACTCGCGTATATTTTAAATAAGTGTTACACAAACACAACATACGCCTCATTCCAATTCATTAGTCACTAACCGTAAATTAATCAAGAGAATAATTCCCCAAATATTAACCCCGAAGGCCGAAACCAACATCAGATCAATACCCAGAAAACCATTCTGCTTGGCTAACCGACAGTTAGTTTCTAAATTTCACATTCATAGGGAAAGGTTCCCATTAATTTTATCCAAGATAAATTCCTTGAATTTATTCTTTAATCATCTTTTGAATTTCGATTCAACTAGTCGGGATTAACGAACCTTACCGAAGTAATCATTTGTTTTAATTTCCCAATCCCAACCTATTCATCCCATGAAGTAAAACTGGTGATACTTCATATCTAACACCACGGTGTTATCGGTAAATTCAATTACCACTTCACGTTCAAATCTAATTAAAGATTTAACTATCGCCTGGAGCAAAACTGGTGATACTCCATTCTCGATTATTTCAATCTAATTAAAGATTCCTTAAAACTCAACTTAGTTTTAATCGTTAACTGGGTTAAAGAATCAGTGTCATTTAAAACACGGTTCACGATAAACCCAAAATCACATTCATTACTTATCGGGTCAAAGAACGAGTGTTGTTTAAAACACTGTTCACGATAAACCCAAAAATCAATATCAATTCAATTCCAATTAAATATCATTTAATTGGTACACTTCATTAAATCTAAATAAAAAGTTTTAATCTTTTCTCAACTGGGTTCAAGAACAGTGTTAGTGAAGACACCATTCACGACAAACCCAAATCACATTTGATATTCAATATAAGGCTCTGAATAGAAAATATATCGGCTTATATTCAATATCAAATTCTACGATTAACAAATGTCGTATTGGAAATAACGATATAAATATATATCTTTCAAATTTCCATAACAACATCTGTATAATCACGAATTCCAACATCGAAATATTCCGAAGACAATTTCGATTCAAATCCACTCCAATGCAATCATTGGAAATTCTGGTTATTTTTAAAACCCTTTTTCAAATTCAATTTATTTCTTTAAAAATAAATAGAATTATAATTCTAGTTCAAAACTAGTTCATTTCGATAAAAATCTATTTTTATCTTTTCAAATATGGAGTTTTTCATCCCAAATCTTCACAAATCATTTCTTATGATTTTACACAAATTATTACTATTTTTAATAATTTTATCAAGGCCCGTACAGTCGATTTCCATCAACGGCCATCGAACTGCACTTACAGCGACCTTTTTTGAATTTGATTTGGACGTATCTCCAAATCCAACCGTTAGATTTCAAATTTCTAACATTCGTTAGAAAGCTCTTTTCGATACGAACCCAACGGTTCCGGTTTTAGGAGAATCCGACGGTCGGATCTCCCGTAATGTCCGTTTGAAATAAATGGTCGAAATTCACGAACTGCCGCGGCGCGGCGCGTTCTATTCAGGCCATTATATTATATATATAATATATATAATATATATTTCGTCGATTTCTATTTAAAACGAATTATATAAATAGTTTTAAATTCGTTTCAAAAGCAATTTCAACTTCCATTTCAATTCAAATCAAAATTGAATTCTTCTTTATAAATTCGTTTTAAAATTCATTTCTATTCAATTCAAATTTCAATTCAATTTGAATTCATTTCAATTTTCTTTCAATTAAATTTGAATTCGTTTTATATTCAATTCATTTCGAAATCGTTTTCAATTCATTTCATTTCGAAATCGTTTTCAATTCAATTCATTTCGAAATCGTTTTCAATTCAATTCATTTCGAAATCGTTTTCAATTCAATTCATTTCGAAATCGTTTTCAATTCAATTCATTTCGAAATCGTTTTCAATTCAATTCATTTCGAAATCGTTTTCAATTCAATTCATTTCGAAATCGTTTTCAATTCAATTCATTTCGAAATCGTTTTCAATTCAATTCATTTCGAAATCGTTAAAATCGATATAAATATCGTTCACGTCAAAATGGCGTCAATCTAATCAACACGGCTTCATAAATTTCTATTTTCAAATATTCTATTTCAAATATTTCTTTTTCAAAATAGTTGTTATTATCAAAATATTTCGTTCAACACATGACCAATCTCAATGGATGAGTACTGTCAACACATGAACCTTTATTTTATATTGAAAAAGATGTAAATTTTATTACTAAAATATTTCGTTCAACACATGACCAATCTCAATGGATGAGTACTGTCAACACATGAACCTTTATTTTATATTGAAAAAGATGTAAATTTTATTACTAAAATATTTCGTTCAACACATGACCAATCTCAATGGATGAGTACTGTCAACACATGAACCTTTATTTTATATTATTCTTTATTTTTCAAATTGGAATGAGGCCCAATCAATTACCATATAAAGTTAATTATATGGATTTTCATACATTACACACATATAATAGCATTGAAAAATAATCAACCATCAACCAAAGTGCACTACACTGTATAAGCATCAAATATAGATATCTAACGCTTATAACAGCCTGTCAATCAATCGATCGACATATTTAATCAGTCAGGATGAGTGAACTTCAAATTTCATCCCAACACCCGTGTGGGGTTTCGAACAATCAAACACAGATTTTATTTGTGCAGTTGGGCGATGTGTAAAATTTATCGTCCCAATCAATGTCATTCAAATAGGTGTACATAAACAAACCGTCCGGTTTGTAAATGAATATTTTATTTTATTCACTTTCACTATATTCATATTCACGTTAAAAATCATATTTTTAACGATAAAACATTTTATTCCAACATATGAATTTCTATTATTCATTTACACAATAAAATGATATTTTTATTTTCTAATATATTTTAGAAAATTTCGGCGGCATAACGGCACGATACTAGAAACGGGACAAGGCCTAGCCTTATCCCCGGTCTAGTGAAGGCCCACGCCATTCACACATCAATCAAAATCACCAAACAACCAAATTCAAATCAAATCATATAACTAATCTATGCAACCAAACAAACAAGTCCATGGTCTGTGGACGATTGTGTCGGGTGCTACTAAGCACCGTCTGCATCCTAGTATATATATATAACTAGAAAAATAAATTGAAAGGTGAGAAATTCTCACATATAGCTATCCTAGCTCCACGGCACTTCATTGATAGAAATCTTCATCGCTATCGCATCTTCGTCGTCTTCGTTGCCCGTAGCCACTACATATATAAAAATCACACATTTTTATATTTGCGGATGTCTTTAAAATAAAAATCACATTTTTATTTGTTCGTTTTCAATTAAAAAAACATATTTTTATAATCGCTTCATACATTTAAAAATCGAACTTTTACTTTTTCTTTGCAAACAAAGAAAAATCACATTTTTAATTCTACTGTTATATATATATTTTTCAACGCTTCATTCTATATAAAAATTATATTTTTATATTTCTACTTAATATAGAGATCAGATTTTTACTTTACTATATCTAATAAAAATCAGATTTTTATTTCACTACATATATAAAGATAAAATCTTTACTACCTGTATAATATAAAGATCGTATTTTTATTATCTATACTATATAAAAATCATATTTTTAATCTCTCCTTGATATAAAAATTATAATTTGAACCTTCCTATAATATAAAAATACGATCTTTCTCTTTTTTTTTCTTTTTTTTTTTAAAACAAAAACTGTTCGTTTTCATTTAAAAAAAAAACTATCTTCCCTGTTTATAAAAAAAACAAAAAGAAATCACATTACATAAAAAAAGTAAAAATAAAATAAAAATAAAAAAGGAGGCTTACAGAGGGGGGGGGGGTGTCCGTTGCTCGTTCGTCAGTGGAAGGGGGGGGTTCGGAGCTGCGGAGGAGCTTCAGAAGGCGGAGGCTAGGGGTCGGAGGATGGTGCGGTCGGTGGCCCCACAGGCGCGACGGCGCCGTTTAGGTTTTAAGGGGTTCGGATGCTGGGGGGGGGGGGGTTCACGCGGTCGAAGGGGAAGAGGGTGGGGGTTCGACGAGGTGGGGAAGGCGTTGAACGGCGCGGTGATCGATGGGGGGGGCCGCGTCCATCGCCTGTCGCCATTTTTCTTCTTCTTTTTTTCTGTTAAAATCGATAAAAGGATTTGGGGGGGGGGGGGGCAGCGGGTTAAATGGGAAAGTTAATTTTTTTTTTTAATTTAATTATTTTATTTTTTCAAAAAGTTGACTTTCACATACGGCCTCTAAACGAGGCCCACCGCCTGCCGTCCCTAGCTAATTACCCCCATTCCGAACACAATGGGATATGTTTCGCAAGCTGTTTTGATCGTTTCGATTAGTTTCCGTTGAATTTACATTTAAATCACTATATTGAATTTTAAACGTACATTTCGAATTACCGGGGTCACATACTAACTAGAAAAATTCCCGAAAAATATTTTTTAGCTTCGTATTGACGATACGGTCCTAACAAAACTAGTTTCGTCGAATTCTGAGGCCGTTGGAAAAATGGCCATTTTTCAGTCGATTAAAATCAACTGAAACTGGTCAAACGCGTTTTCCTTTGCCACGCTCACATATTGATTCGAAAAATTACGAAATTTGAAACCTAGCAATAACTTGACACCACGGACCCAACAAAACAGGTTTCGTCGAAATCCGAGGTCATTTGCAAAATGTCCATTTTTAAGGGCCTGAATTCCATAGCGACTATTCAGAATTTTCAACTGGACATATCGTTTGATTCCCGCTATGAAATTTTGATTTGTCGGATTCGTTGGAAAGATATTCCCAAATAGATCCTATCGTTTTTGGTTTCACTAAAATCCGGATTGTTTTGCACCCGGTATGTTCAATTGAAGTTTGAAATCGAATTATCGAACTACCGCGCCATTTTCAATTCTATTTATAATTATATATAAATATTTATATTCTAACGACGACGCGTATAATATATACGATCGAATTCTATTCAAAATAAATTTTTCGTCGATATTATTTAAAATAATTCATTTTAAATATTCAAAATTCGCTAAAATTGCCAAAATAAAAATTTTAAACTGGCCCAGAATTTCCGGGTTATTACACATATCCGACAATCAACAAGTATGGCCGGCTGGCTACCACTGAATCCCCTTCAAGGTAGCTACTCCCATCGTGGGTCTCAGTAGCAACACATCCATTCGATGTGAAGATCGCCGGTCTTCAATCACCGTCTTCGACTCTTCGACTTAGATCGACGTATAATCATTTGTAATGAGATTGAACTCGGACTTTTCAAATGATCCTCGCATATATATAAAGTTTAAAACCATTTCGTATCGTTATTAGAATTTAATAATGATTTATCGCTATGAAAATAACTATTTTCATCTAACGACGCTTCGGGTCGAGAGGCGGGCCTAGCGCTGTTTTTATCCAAATTTGATTTACACTTATCTCGAAATCTAACCGTTGGATTTTAACAAAATTTATATCGTTGGAAAGATCTTCCCAAAGCGGTCCTAAGGTTCCAGTTTTGGGAAAATCCGACGGTCGGATCTCTCGGTATAATCGTTTAAAGTTACGACTGCCGCAACGCGAATTACCACGCGTGTTTCATTTAATTTTAATATATATATATATATATATATATATATATAATTCCTTTAGCGATTTCAACTATTAAAATCCATTCTTTTTATCGCATCTAAAATGATGATAAAAATGCCACTTTTACTTCTACTCTTTTTATTTACATCTAAAAATGTAAATAAAAGTATCACTTTAATTCTATTTTTTTATTTACATCTAAATTGTAAATAAAAATATAATCTTTGATTCTAACCCTTTTTTTTTCTTCATTTAAAATGTCAACCAAGATGTAACTTTTATTTCTATTCTTTTATTTCTAATCCTTTTGATCACCACTAAAATGTAAACTAAATGTCTCTTTTATTTCGTTTTTATCATTCTTTCACATTTAGTTTTCAACTAACCTAACACCTTTATTTCCCTAACTTTTCCTTATGCACTCTAGTGACACCTAAAAGTATATCTTATTTGCTTACCTTATCTATGTGTTCTAATAGCATATAAAAGGATATTTTATATGTTCACAATTTCTATGTATTCTAATATAGTATAAAAGAATATTTTCTATTATCACATAAAGAGTATTTATATGTAAACATTTCTAATCTTTCATATTTACATAAAAAGGATATTTTATGTTAAATCAATTCTAATATTTTCAACAAAATAAGTAGAAAGGATAACTTTGTTTTTGTTGACAATTCTATTTCAACAAAAATATATAAAAGTAATATATTTGTTTTGTTGTCAATTCTAACACAACAAACAAAGAAAAAGTGATATTTTTGCCAACTCACAAATTTATAACTAAAATGTTATTCTTATTCATCTTAACATTTTATAACTAAAGTGTTATTTTAATCCAGAAACATTTTATACCTAAAATGTTATTTCTCTTTATCTTAACATTTTATAACTAAAATGTTATTTTTCTTCACTCTAACATTTTTATAACTAAAATGTTATTTTTCTTTACTTTAACATTTTACCATGAATTCTAATGACATATAAATGTATCTTTTATATATTAACATTTTCTATGAACTCTAATACCATATAAAGAATTATTATGTATATTAACATTTTCTAAGACTTCTAATAACATATAAATGGTCATTTATTGGTAATCAATTTTCTATGTTATTCTAATATCATATAACATAATAATTTATATATGTAAACATTTTCTGTGAATTCTAATATCATACAAATAATGTTTTATATGTAAACATTTCTTTTCTAGTGATTCACACTACAATAAAAGGTAATTTTTATTCCAGTGTCACATTTTACATAAAATGTAATTTCTATTTTCTAATCTTTTCTAATGTTTCATATCACAAATAAAAATGTAATTTTTATTTTCATTATAAAAAAATGTAGTCTTTTCCATCCTTGTATTACATTATATAAAATGTAACTCTTCTTACATTACAAATAAAATGTAATCTTTTTACTTAACATAAAGATGCATTCTTTTTATTTGACATAAAAATGTATTCTTTTTTTTTGTTTTTAATTTGACATAAAAATGTATCCTTTGATTTCATTCTTTGATTACATAAAAATGAAATTTTCTATTTCAAACTTTGTCTACATTTAAAATATAACTTTCTATTTTAATGTGTTATTATATTGAAAAATATAAACTTTTTACCTCAATGTATTTGCATTGAAAATGTTACTTTTATTTCAATATAATCTTTCCTTACATTCAAGATGTAAATTTTCTATGTAATCTCATTTTATATAACAAACGTTCTTTTTCTTCTCTTTGATTTCATTACATAAAAATGTAGTTTTTATATTCTTTGATTACATATAAAAATGTAAATTTCCTTTTTCCATTGTTCAATTACATGGAAATGTAATATTACCTTTTCTTTCTCTCATCATATGAAAAACGTAATATTTTTCCTTTTATCCTTTTATCACATGAAAATGTAATCTTTGGTTACATTCCCTTTTCACTTAGAAATGTAATATTTTTATTCCATTCATTTTTCACATAAAAAATGTAATCTTTCTGTTTTCTTCTTTTGTCACATAGAAATGTAATCTTTTTATTTCACTTTATTCATGACAAAAATATGATTCTTAATGTTGATATATTTTTGTCTTCAAAATATGATCATTTTTATATTTTCATTTATAACCTTAAAAATATGATTTTGACAAAATAGTGTTTCATGTTAACAATAAAGTGAGACTTTTATTGTCACTCTAAATTTAACAAACAATGTCCTATTAACAATAAAAGTGAGATTTTTATTATTAATCTAAATTTAACAAACGATACTTCATGTTTAACGATAAAAGTGAAATTTTATCGTTAATCTATATTTAACAAACATGACTTCACTTTTAACGAAAAAAGTGGAATTTTATCGTTAATCCAAATTTAACAAACATGATACAGTTATTTACAATAATCTTATTTTAACAAACATGAGACATACAGATTAATTCAATCATTCATTGCAATCATAAAACAACCAACACCGAATAAATATATACACAGCATTAACGTGAATTCTATATAAGATGAATATAAATTTTGCAGTGAAATAAATAAATAAATTTATTTTAAAATAGAATTCTCACCGATGGTTTTAATCATGTACAGTTCAAATCTGAATTTTTCTCAAATTATGATTTGCTCAGAACTGGTTCTAGTTTGTTCCATGTTGTAGTGCTCTGGAATACGAATCCAACGCAATCAGTTTCGTCAATTTCTGATTAGATATGAATAAGATATTGCAATTTAAAGATTTACCACATTAATAGATTAATTAATTATATAATTAACATCAATAATCCTCTTAACCTTTCTCTCCTCTTTCTGTTAATACCCCTGTACGTTGAAACCCATCATCGCACAATGGAAATCACCACCGCGCCTCGCTAGACATCGCCAGATCCGAATCCAAACCTGCCACCAGAAGCGCCTCCACGTGTGCCTCCAACGCCCTGAGCTAGGCTCATCTCGCACGCATCTCGAGGGTCGAAAAGGGGGTTGAACGATGGTGCTTTGGGGCAAAAAATTGAGCACCACGATCCATTACATCTGATCATATCCGTACAGAATTAAAGATCAAAAGATCCTCTTCAATATTGGTTTATAATTCATGTTTTAATTTGGAATGTTTTGAAAAGAATTGAGGACCAAAATCGGGAGAGTTCTGGCCATTGAAAACAATAGAACGGCGGCTGTATAATAGTATTAGGGTTTAGTGTATTTTCCACAGTATATATATTGTATTTTATACTATTTAGTTAATTAATTCCAGAAAAAGCCCGTTAATCCTCACCGACTCCAATTTCAGCCCAACTTATGTTGTCCCTAGCCAAATACCCCCCTTCCGGACTCAATGGAGTAGGTCCCGTCAGCCCGTTTGATCGTCTCAGTCAACCTTTCCTTATTTTATAGTATAAATCATTTATTTATTTAATTTAACCGTACATATAAATTCACCGGGGCTACATACTAACTCTAAAAATTCCAGAAAAATTACTTCTGGTTATGTTTTGACGATACGGTCCTAACAAAACTAATTTCATCGAATTCCGAGACCGTTTGAAAAATGGCTATTTTCAAGTCGATTAAATTTGACCGAAACTGACAAAACACATTTCCGTTTGCCACGCTCACATATTAATTCGAAAAATTATGGAAAATTAAACTTAACAAAAATTTGACATTCCGGTTCCAACAAA
Source organism: Allium sativum (assembly GCA_030737875.1). Classification (NCBI taxonomy): domain Eukaryota; kingdom Viridiplantae; phylum Streptophyta; class Magnoliopsida; order Asparagales; family Amaryllidaceae; genus Allium; species Allium sativum. The sequence goes on from CM060919.1 coordinate 236,826,359, forward strand.
AGTGGTTTCGTCGAAAACCGAGGTCGTTTGTAAAATGACTATTTTTAAGGGCTATATATAATATTAAAAAATATATAAATTCTACAGCGACTTTTCTAAATTTTAAACTGGACATAACTTATAATTTATAAAGAGAAATCTTCATGAGTAACTGCATGTGCATTACATCTTGACTAGTACTACACTTTTTGGTACCATACATCATGATGACTAGGGACACAAACATCATCATCATCGTGACGACTATAGCCGGGAGCATCGTGATGCCTCTAAGTAAGAAAAGTCCTAGTAATAAACATCATAGCAATTGGAGTCACAAAAATCATGATAGCTATAGTCCGGAACATCGTGTTGACTCCAATCGAGTACTCGGTTATAGTACTAGTAATCATATTGAATGTGTACTAACCTCCCAGATAGGAACCCATAAGGCGTCAACGTATGTCCCATGCCATACATTCGCACCTAACGGTTTACTAGCCGTTAGTCGTTGCCTCATTATAAAACATCATAAAAACATCATCAAATATACACTGCCTCATCTCATTGGCGAGTGTAAATATAAAAAACTCGTCTCATCTATCTCTCTTTTCGACATGTAATAAATGTCAATCTAACTTGAATTTATAAACATCAAAACATCATGAATTTATCATAAAATAGATTGCATCATCTCATTGGCAAGTTTACATTGCATCATGTGGGGGGGGGGGGGGGGTTCATCATCAAGCATACTCAAACTGAGTAGTTCTAGAACCAATGGCCTTCGCCAAAATTCAGCATCATCTCAAAACATCGCATCAAAAGGGTTTCGATCATACAAGTCCGTTATTAAGCGAAAAAGTAAAAAACACATGTCCATACCACATATTTTTACTTAATCGTTTAATTCTCATTCTTATATGTTGAAATTCATGAAAATGATCTTTTAGCACATGGACAACAACATGCTAAAATTTTACACTATTTCGCTGTAAAACAAAGAAGATACACATTTTCAAAGATTTCTCTTTTTAGACACAAATGAATTATGCTAAAAATATATTTTTTATCCTACTTTGAATATTTGTTTAGCATATCAAAACAATCCAGAAATTAATGAAATTTTGTAGCAATAAATTTTTATATATGTAAAAATTTATACTAAAATTTGACAGTATTTCGCTGTGAAATGAAGAAGATACACATTTTCAAAGATAGCGCTTTTGGACACAAGCGAATTATGCTAAAAATCTAGTTTTTAGCTAATTTCAGAGATATGTTTAGCATATCAAAACTATCCAGAAATTAATGAAAATTTTCAGCAATAAACTTTAGTATATGCATAAAAACATATTAAAATTTGACAGCATTTCGTTGTGGAATGAAGAAGATACATATTTTCAAAGATTGCTCTTTTCAAACACAAATGAATTATACTAAATATCTAGTTTTTAGCTACCTTTGGAGATATGTTTAGAGTATAAAAACTATCCAAAAATTAATGAAAATTTTCAGTAATAAAATATAATATATGTACAAAAACATATTAAAATTTGATAGTATTTTGCTATGAAATGAAGAAGATACATATTTTCAAAGATTGCTCTTTTCGCACACAAATGAATTATGCTAAAAATCTAGTTTTTAGCTAACTTTGGAGATATGTTTAGCATATCAAAATTATCCAAAAATTAATTTAATTTTTCTACAACAAACTTTTACATATGAACTATAACATAATAAAACTTGGGATTTATTCGTTGCAAACCGAAAGAATTAGGATTTTCCGAACATAGCACTTTCAGCGAACAAAACAGAAAATGATTTTTGTCTGAATTCAACCAACGATTTGTTATGCCAAAACAATCCAAAATTCAATGAAAATTTGCATAAGTATAAAATAGCACAAAAAATAAAACATGTAAAAAATTGGGAGTAATTCACTACAAATCGAAGAAGTTGCGAAGGTTCAAAATTGAGCCTTCACTGTGTTTGCATAGCTTACAACAAGATGATAAAACTATGTATTTCTCTACATATTAACAAAACAAAGCATAAAACCATTAATAAGATTTGAAAGCATGAGTTAAATTCACCTTTATTACTAACAAAAATTACCATGAATTTGACAACAACTTGAAACTTTCATCCTCTCAAAATCTTGAAGCAACACGGAAAAAGACATCCAACTCAATTCAATTGAAACAGGTCATGTCTCTAGTACAATGAGACTTTAATATAGCAAAGATGCATATTTTCGAATGAAATTTTAACTGGATATGGGGATATGATTTGAGAGAAGCATATCCAAATTTCAGAAATTTAAGATTTTTCTACAATTATTTATAAATTCTCTACTAACCTGCATTTTCAGTCCAAATTTAACCCGATAGTTGCTTGAGGAAAGAGGACGTTTGATACCTCAAAACTAAACCAATTGCCACGAAAATTGGAGGAGAGGTGCTGGTATGTGTTAACAACAACATAACTGAATTTGAGAATTTTTGGGATTTTATTTGATTTTATAGGGTTTCTAGAATATCTAAGGTTTTTGCCATTGTTTTGAAACTTCGAAGCTTTTCTCTCAAATGATTTCTCCTGGAAGAATGTACATATCCCTCTACTTAGAAGATTCTAGTGATGTGTTGATGGATTTTAACATACCCAAATAGCCCATTCACATCCTTAACCAATTTTACTTATTATGTAAGTATTTTTGCTTATTTTGTACACAATTTATTCATTTTAACTCCCTTTTGAATGAAACAAATTGCATTATGTTTATTTTATCAAAAGAAACACGTTAACAATAGCAAAATTTTATTTTAAACATTAAAAAAATAAATTCTAAATCCTTTAATTAAAGGGTATTTGACAATTTTGTCATTTAGGCCAAAAATCAATAATTTGACACATTTTCATCATATAAAATTCATTTCCACTTTCAAAATTTATACAAATTTGTTTTAACAATTTTTAAAATACTAATAATCATTTTCACATAATATTACATCTTTAAATTTAATTTACTTCTCATTTGTCTTTTTATTTTGCAATAGAAGGCCATTGTTTGAAAAAAAATTCCAATATTATCAGTTTTACTCAAATTAAGTATCATCTTTGTTTACTCCCATCCCAAATAACTAATAAAATATTTGAAACTTTATTTGTTTAAAAAATTCTTAGATTTATTAATTATTCCCCAAATGAACATTTTAAAAACTCAATTTGTTTCCAGTTACTATATCAAATTATAACCTTCATTATAATTTAATATAACATGTAATCACCAGAAACTGGGTTATTACAGACTTCCCCACTTAATAAAATTGTGTCCTCGCAATTTCAAAAGAAAAGCTCAACATCTTAATTTCATCATTCAAATGAAAGGTAGACAAACACAAAACCGAAATTTCCTCATTTCTCATTCAAGATAAAGATAATTACTTGATAATTCTATAATTTCTCCAAACATCTAAATGGGATATGCGGTTTATAGAAACTTTCCAAGCGACATCTCATAATTTTGAAGGCACCTTACCTTTGGAAAAGAACATAAAGACAAAAATACCTCTCAAAATAAATCTAAAAAAAAGATTCCTCAGAATCCTCGAATGTGGTAGAGATTCCACTCAACTTGATCCAAAACTCAAGACATCAAAAAGATTAACAACCCAATTTTCCATATTCCACAATGGATAAACTACTATAATGGAAGAAAGAACACCAAAAAGGATAAATAAACTCAAGAGAAAGTGGTTTCTTCATAAGCCACTAACCTTAACGACCATAAAAATGCAAGTCATTAGATTATTTCTCTGAGGAAATAGAACCACAAAGAACCAAGATATCCAAAAAAGGGATATAGATTTCAATTTTTATATTAGTTCAAGAATTCATTACTTAGAAAAAAATCTCAATTTTTCTTTATTAAAAAAATTCTTGATCTTTTAATATAACTTCTCAATTAGAAGTAATTTTAATTCTTATATTCCCTTACTTCATAAGCTTAATTCCAAATATAATTATTTTGAGTCTATCCAAAAATAAAGCTTGAAATCTTATATTTCAAAGTTTTTAAATAATACATAAGTCATTTAACTTAATTTTTGGGGCCCTGAGTCTTTAAGACATGGTATTTTTAAAATCGTATGAACTCTATTTATCACGTCTGATTGTTTCATCTTAGCGTTTAGGAAATTCCCATCGATAACGCTGATCAGGCGCATCAGCCAAAATTCTGAAACACTCGATGAACTACACAACACGAAAGAAAATCATTTTCTACAAAAGAAACTCTTACTTATAGTAATCAATTCATTTCTTATCTCAAATATTAAAAACACAAAAAGAAATCATCGAGGTATTCTCGAAATACTCAACTAAAAAATCGATAGAATAGCTAGAATGTTCGCCATTTGCACGGTATAACTAACTACTAGGAGGATCTCTCGAGTACGAGATATGGTATAAACCATGTTATCTCCCGTTACTCATAGTGTAACACCCCGTGTTTTTAGTGTAAGATAATAAAATAAGAATAACTTAATTAAATATTAAAAATTTAGTAAAACGGACTGCGCCATTGCGTCCGTCTCGAAATTCTATTAAAAAATGAACACCTGGTTTGCGTAATTCGGACACTGTATGAAGAAGTTATTAAGGTTCGAAGTTTGTATACGCGCAAGAATATATATATATATATTAGGTTCAGAAATTCAAAAATGGGTTCAGAAATTCGGAAATCAGTTCAAAATTCAAAATTTCAGAAGGCAGCAGATTTCCCGCCCAGGTGGGTCGAACCCCTCAAGGGTGGATCGACACCAGGGTCGACTCCCTCAAGGGTGGGTCGACACCAGGGTCGACCCACTCAAAGGTGGGCTTACCCACATACGGCAGATTTTTGCAGATTAAGGTTTTGTGATATTTTGACGATTCAGATGGCTTTTGGGCAAATCTGAGGGTCTTGGTTGCTCATACACCTATAAATAAGACCCTAGACCTAACCAAAAACATCATAATTCAGCAGCTACGATGGAGCTCTACCATTACTCTCTCTTTCTCTCTTCTCATATCTATTCTGAAATTAAAATGTTAGCCTAGGAGAATATTGGATTCAGATCTAGAAGAGGGAATTAACGTTAATAAAAAGATTACTGAATCATGAAAGCAAGGTGAACTCCTAAGAACCAATCTATTTAAATTCTTTCTCTTTCCCTTCTCTTTTCATGAAATAATAAATCCATGATCGATAGGTTGTAAATCCGATTAAGGGAAAAATGATGGATGCTGAAGCGGGATCAGATCCAAAATTTGGGAAAGCATGATAGGTGAGTGAGTTTAAACTATAGCCTTTAGATAATGTTATGACTATCGTTTAGCATTCCCCTTTTAATAAATTGTGAAATTTCCATTTTAATTATAAATTGCTGTTATAACAAGTTGAGACGTTAATATGAATAGATCAGGAATTTCATGTGTTGAATCTATTAAATTGTGGGAATGATTAGCATGATATAACATCAAATTGTTAATATGAATAATCCATATATTGAATCAGTTGAAATTTTGGAATGTTTACATGTTATAATATTAATTTGTACATGCGGGAGAAATTCATATATTGGATCTGTTGGAGTGCTAAAAAGTTTACATGTAAATTTGTCCTAATTATATATAGGGAATAATTGGAGTAAGTATATGATTATATGGATTCGTGTTAACATAAAATCGAATAAATAGGGGTTTGGGGGCGTCGACCAAATTATGTTTAAAGATCTTAAATTGGATCATAAGTATAGAAAAATGATTTGGGCACAAATGGGATCATATGTAAATATGAATTGGCATAATTCGAATAATATGAATTTAGACATATAACCCATCATGAATATAATTGGGTAAATGGGCATTAACACCTATAAAGGCATAGGTTTAAATAATTGATTAATAATGAATGCTTAGGATTACAACTAGAAATTGTAATTGCAATTATGACACAAGGTTAGGTTGCATTAGTGGTGGAAGTCTGCCCGGACTCGACTGACATATCCAGCAGCCACTAATGTTGAACTTAATGTGAGAGGTCTAAGTGCGCAAATACGAGAGGGGATATGAAACAAGGTTAGGCCCCACTTGTGGAATAAGTCTGCCCGGACCCGACTGGCATATCCAGCATCCACAAGTTGTAGGCCTAATATGGGAGGTCTAGCCCAATATAAACCGTAAATGGACATGGTAGTAAATTGGACTACTTAACCTAATCTAATCCATTAGGATTGTATGAATATGAACTAAAGTTAGGGCTAAGTAAAAATTGGTTGGACAGTGGGTGGGCTAGGAAAATCTAAGGGGGTAGGTAATATTTACATACATGCCCGCAAACCTAACCAGATAAGGTTGTGTAATTAAAGAAACCTAGTGGTATACATAACCAGTAGAAATAATAAAGTTATGTAATTAAAGACACCTTTTAGGGTAAGCATAACTTGTAGAAATGATAATCACCTTTTATAAATAAATAACATTAATGAGTTGTATAATCGGTAGACTTGTCCTAGGGCAAGCGAAGATTATAACTTATGTTATAATAAACTAATAAGGAAATGGGATTACTGGCGAAATGAGATATGGGACACTTAATTGTAAATTAAGTAATCAGTAAATGGGGAAAGCCAGAAACCAGTTGAGAAAAGGGGGAAAATATATGAAACATAGGAAGTTGTACTTTATTATAAATTAAGTAACCTGTAAGCTTGGAAGTTTGAAACCCGTTGATAAGAATGTTTAGGCTTGTCCTAGGGACAAGAGGAAATTATAACATATGTTATAATAAACAAGTAGAGAAACTTATTAATGGGCCTTAGTTAATAGAACTAAGTTAATAAGTAAATAGCGATAAGTTGTATTGATAATGTAAAATGGAATTATGATTAAATGGGAAAGGATGAGGAAAACTTGTGAAATGAAATAAGTTATATGTAATCATAAATAATGACTGACATGGTAAACAAAAAACATGTGAATTTGGATATACTTAATTACATATTAAGTAGAACATGTTATTGTAATGATAAAATCAAATAAGAATATAAAGTGATTGTGGATTTCAGATCTTGGACCACAATCTAGGGAATAACATGTTGTAGGCTTATTAATAAACTTAAATGTGTTAAGTTATATAGCTGAAATTAATAAGCAAGAGAAACTTGGTAATTTGAATAAGAATTCAATGTGTATGGGAATAACCAAGTTAAAAGGAAACCTGATGAGGTAAGGCAAGCACATAAAAGAATGTTTAGACAAAGGGTCTAGTAACATATTAAAGTAAGGCGCTTGAACCAGTCTGCACGTTTGAGGGTGAATAACCCAACATGGTAGATCATCGTGGTGTTATAAGGAACGAGGGGGAGTGCACATTTATCTGATTGTTCTGACGGCTCCAAAGGACTAAAAGGGGGAGCACGCGGCTTCCTGAGGTACGTAAGGTGCTCCTAGTATTCCTCTGTGCGACTGCAGATGTCTTAGGATGTGCCTGCAGAGGTTGGATCTACACGTAACTACTAGTTGGGTGGGCCTTGACTGCAGATGTAGCTATGCAGTCAGAATGTTGTGACGAGGTGACACCAGGGTGGTTTGGCGGTTGCCTCACGAGGAGGCAGAGGGTCACGACTAATAAGGAGAGTAAACTGTCGGACACCCGTCATTGGCAGCCAGTGGGATGCGGGAAGACTCGAACTAAACCCAAGATACCATTTCACCCTTCACTATCAGGGTAAGGGGTTAAGGGAAGATGCCACATGGATGTTTAGATTGTTTGTGTGGGGGCAGTCGCTTAGCTCTGGTAGTCTTTACTAGTTGAGGGAGGGGCCAAGGTGGGGCCGTAGCCACTACGAAAATAGACCCTAGGTATATCTGTATATAAAGGCTCTTTAAAGATGGGCTGTACAGATATGGAAAAGCTCCCGACCGAGTTCCTTGTTTCTTGTATCGCCCTGCCATGGAACTCGATGCACATTAGAGGACGTGCGATTGATGCATCGAGCTACAATTGAAGATACCTATGGTGGACAATCTAGATACATGCATGTCGGCTGTGTATCGTAGACTTGAGGGCATTACCCCGACATGAATTTTGAATCAAATAAGGGTGGCACTCCGTGCGTTTACGTAGCATAGTAAGGACCGATATATATGGGACATAATATTGTTATCCATACGTCGCTATGGCGTAGGATGAGCGACTGCGTATATTTCGATGGTGTTACGGTGGAGACTGTGCAAGTGGGGTACCATGGGGTGTACCTCGATATTTAGGGTAGCTACATATATACTATATTAGGTTAATCCACTGGGAAGTAAATGGGTACGACGAGTGTGTAAGCCTTGAGTGTTGTTAACCCAAGTAACCTAATAAATAAGAAAATATGATTGAGTGGTATATATTGGATTATCCAAAGTGTATAGTTTAAATCCAGTCACCAGAACTTGTGTTCTGACCCCCTCCTTATAACATACTCGCAGGTTAGATTTGTGGTAGAGACATGAGACATTATAGCTTTGGATACTGGTTAGGCAGTATTATTAATATGGTAAGGCTATACTTTGATTTATATTATATTTTATCCATTCCGCTATGAGATATTTTCTGAGCTCTGACATATTTTATGTCTCTGTCTTTTCTGTAGGATACCAGAGAAAACCAATCCGAGTTTCGATAGATTGGAATTTTGAAAAAAAATCCGGTCTGTCAGAATTCGGGTTGTCACATCTGGTATCCGAGCTTAGGTTTAGGATTCCTATATAAATAGTGAGGGAACGTATTTGTATTTTTAAAAAATATAAATATATTATATATATATACCTAGATCCATAGAGGAACCCACTAAATAGAAGGAGTATAATATGGTAAGAAATGGGATGTTTGTTTTGTACAATAAAAGAATGAATAAGGAAATCTGAGACCCTTAGGTAATTTGGGTGGAGAGTGTACAATGTACTTTGTATGGAAGGAAAGTGAATCCCATATGATTAGTATTTTCGGATTAGTGGGTTTGGCAATAAAACCTTATAGATTGGAAAAGGTTAGAAAGAGAAAATTGGATTAGGAATATATATAGTTGAGAGAATTGACCTTGGGGAGTGTCTAGGAAAGCCTAGAAAAAAATTGAAAACCCGCTTTGAGTCTAACCCCATTGTTAACTTTTAAGAACTTGAAATTATAAATTTTTGGGAAAATGATTTATGGTGTTTTCAAGTTTTAATCTTAAAACTTATAGTTTTAAATATGTAAAGTATACATATTGAGTTCTAAAGTAAAATGTGGTAAATTTAGCAAATAGTGATTTCTTGCGAAAATTTTGTCTAAGATAAAAATTCTCTCATTAAAATGTGCATATTATAGAGCATGTATAGCTCGCTAGTTTTTCTTGTTACATTTCATATAAGAATTTTTAATAAAGAAAGATTTTAAATCTCTATTCTTATGACAACCCTTTTTGATAAATTATTTTAAGATAATTTTGTGGGTGGACAAAATAAGTTGTAGAAAATAAGAATAGAGTGGATGTTGGCACCTTGTAGTACAGGACTAAACTGACCTTATAGGTAAGAACATGTCATAAACTCAATTGAGAAATAGTAGTCCGTATCTACTCCAGTTTTGTGATTTGAAAAAAATGATGATTTACATATTCTTTTAAGAGGACATGTTTTTATGGTTTGGCAAAAGAATGTTTTCATGAGGAAAATAAAGTTTTGACACTTTTAATTTTTGGAAGGAAAAGGGCCAAACCATGTTTTTTTTAAAGTATGGAGTAGGTAAGGATTAGTGCCTAGGAAAGACGGGAAAAGTTTTGAGACTCTAAAGTAAATAGCGAGAATTATCTTGAAATAATAGTGAGTTCCCGTAGAATGCGTAAGCGTTGGAAAGCCTAGGATATTGCTTGAAATAATTGTTGGAACACAACTAGGACTAGTAGCGACTACTAGATGGAAAAGGGCAGGTAAGTGTTTAGATCACGTTGCTAATTTTCATGTTAGGGGTAAAATCCGTTATCGCATTTCTGTTGGGATCGTTCCGTTATTTTGTTGGGTAGTTAGGGTCAAGGTTTTAAATCTACCCGAGATCACCCAAAATGAAAATCCGAGATATCAGCCAAAATCCGAGATTTGGCACCTTATTTAGTTATAAGTAATATAAATATCACCCGAGATAACCGAGATATTAGACCGAGATTTTGGCCAAAATCCGAGATTTAAAACCATGGTTAGGGTAACACGTAAACCTGTCATGGATCCCATAGTTTGGACTTTTTTGACTGAGGAGGGACATAGTCCCAAGATTCTTGTCCCTTAGGAGTAGCTGTTCTCATGTTCTAGTTGGAAGACTAGAAGCTTATTTAAATTTAAACTAAGAACAGATGATTAAATAAGCTAAGAAAAGAGAAATGATACAACTAAAAAGGAAACATAAAATTCAGTAAAGCAACAAAAATGGAAAAATATGAGAAAAGATGGATAAGAATAAAAATTTCCAATATAAGATGAAAAAGAAAATCAGTAACAAAAAGAAATTTTCTTATGTGGGCTGTGCTTGGATAGGAAAATAGGGAATCTTTATAAATAGTAACATAAAAATCCAAGTACGGTTAGAAAAAGGTTGGAAAAAGAAAAGCGGAAGATGCAGAGTTTTCCGTTTTCCACCTTTTTGTAACCTAAGAAATCGAATGTAGAAAATTAGATTTTTCTAAAATTCGAAAAATAAAGTTGGTTGGTAGGATTATGGATGCAAGAATTGGATGAACTATGCTCTTACTCAGTAAGAGTGTAGGAAAATTTGGATGAAAAAGTATTTTGATTTTCGAAATATTGCATTCATGTAGAACTGCTAGTATATTTAGGATGTGAGCATCATATTTTAAAAGGATTTTTGAAAAGCTTGCATACACATAGGAGGTATCGATTAGGCATGCATGCATTATTATATTGTACTTCACTTTGCACAAGTGCACAATGTTTGCAAAAATTGGATGCACACATGATGGATGTATTTTATGTGAGGTGTTAATTTATTTTACACTTATCAAATTTCGGGGACGAAATTTCCTAAGGGTGGGAGAATATAACACTCCGTATCTTTAGTGTAAGATAATAAAATAAGAATAACTTAATTAAATATTCAGAATTTAGTAAAACGGACTACGCCATTGCGTCCGTCTCGAAATTCTGGTCAAAATTGACACCTAGTTTGCATAAATCGGAAACCGTATGAAGAAGTTATTAAGGTTCGAAGTTTGTATACGCACAAGAAGAATATATATATATATATATATATATTAGGTTCAAAAATTCAAAAATGGGTCCAAAAATTCGAAAATCAGTTCAAAATTTCAGAATGCGGAAGATTTCCCGCCCTGGTGGGTCGACCCCCTCAAGGATGGGTCGACACTAGGGTCGACCCCCTCAAGGGTGGGTCGACAGCAGGGTCGACCCACTCAAAGGTGGTTCTACCCACCTGCGGCAGATTTTGGCAGATTAGGGTTTTGTGATATTTTGACGATTCAGATGGCTTTTGGGCAAATATGAGGGTCCTGGTTGCTCCATACACCTATAAATAAGACCCTAGACCTAACCCTAAACATCATAATTCGGCGGCTATGCTGAAGCTCTGCCATTGCTCTCTCTTTCTCTCTTCTCAAATCTATTCTGAAATTAAAATGTTAACCTAGGATAATTATGGATTCAGATTTGAAGAGGGAATCAACATTAATAAAAAGATTATTGAATCATGAAAGCAAGGTAAACTCCTAAGAACAAATCTATTTATATTCTTTCTCTTTCCCTTCTCTTTTCATGAAATAATAAATCCATGATCGATAGGTTGTAAATCTGATTAAGGGAAAAACGATGGATGCTGAAGCGGGATCAGGTCCAAAATTTGGGAAAGCATGAAAGGTGAGTGGGTTTAAACTATAGCCTTTAGATAAGGTTATGACTATCGTTTAGCATTCCCCTTTTAATAAATATTGAAATTTCCAGTTTAATTATAAATTGTTGTTATAACAAGTTGAGACGTTAATGTGAATAGTTCAGGAAATTCATGTGTTGAATCTATTAAATTGTGGGAATGATTAGCATGATATAACATCAAATTGTTAATATGAATAATTCATATATTGAATCAGCTGAAATGTTTGCATGTTATAATATTAATTTGTACATGTGGGGAAAATTCATAAATTGGAACTGTTGGAGTGCTAAAAAGTTTACATGTAAATTTGTCCCAATTATATACAGGTAATAGTTGGACTAAGTATATGATTATATGGATTCATGTTGACATAGAATCGAATAAATAGGGGTATGGGGCATCGACCAAATTATGTTTAAAGATCTTAAATTGGATCATAAGTATAGAAAAATGATTTGGGGTGCAAATGGGATCATATGTAAAATATGAATTGGCATAATTTGAATAATATGAATTTAGACATATAACCCATCATGAATACAATTGGGTAAATGGGCATTAACACATATAAAGGCATAGGTTTAAATAATTGATTATTAATGAATGCCTAGGATTACAATTAGAAATTGTAATTGCACTTATGACACGAGGTTATGTTGCATTAGTGGTGGAAGTCAGCCCGGACCCGGTCGGCATATCCAGCAGCCACTATTGTTGAAACTAATGTGAGAGGTCTAAGTGCGCAAATACGAGAAGGGCTATGACATGAGGTTAGACCCCACTTGTGGAAGAAGTCTGCACGGACGCGACCGGCATATCCAACATCCACAAGTTGTAGGCCTAATGTAGGACGTCTAGCTCATTGTAAACCATAAATGGACATGGTAATAAATTGGACTACTTAACCTAATCTAATCCATAGGGATTGTATGAATATGAACTAAAGTTAGGGTTAAGTAAAAACTGGTTGGACAGTGGGTGGGCTAGGCAAATCTAAGGGGGTGGGTAATATTTACATATAAGCCCGCAAACCTAGCCCGATAAGGTTATGTAATTAAAGAAACCTAGTGGTATACATAACCGGTAGAAATAATAGAGTTATGTAATTAAAGACACCTTTTAGGGTAAGCATAACTTGTAGAAATGATAATCACCTATTATAAATAAATAACATTAATGAAAATGTTGTATAATAGGTAGACTTGTCCTAGGGACAAGTGAAGATTATAACTTAGGTTACAATAAACTAATAAGGAAATGGGATAACTGGCAAAATGAGATAAGGGACACTTTGTTGTAAATTAAGTAATCAGTAAATGGGGAAAGCCAGAAACCAGTTAAGAAACGGGGGAAAATATATGAAATATAGGAATTTGTACTTAATTATAAATTAAGTAATTTGTAAGCTTGGAAGTCTGAAACCCGTTGATAAGAATGTTTAGGCTTGTCCTAGGGACAAGAGGAAATTATAACATAGGTTATAATAAACGAGTGGAGAAACTTATTAATGGGCCTTAGTTAATAGAACTAAGTTAATAAGTAAACAGCGATAAGTTGTATTGACAATGTAAAATGGAATTATGATTAAATGAGAAAGGATGAGGAAAACTTATGAAATGAAATAAGTTATATGTAATCATAAATAATGACTGACATGTTAAACAGAAAACATGTGAATTGGGATATACTTAATTACATATTAAGTAGAACATGTTATTGTAATGATAAAATCAGATAAGAATATAAAGGGATTGTGGATTTCAGATCTTGGACCATAATCTATGGAATAACGTACCGTGGGCTTATTAATTAACTTAAATGGGTTAAGTTATATAACCGAAATTAATAAGCAAGAGAAACTTGGTAATTTGAATAAGAATTTAATGTGAATGAGAATAACCAAGTTAAAAGGAAACCTGATGAGGTAAGGCAAGCGTGTAAAAGAATGTTTAGACATAGGGTCTAATAACATGTTAAAGTGAGGCGTTTGAACCAGTCCGCACGTTTGAGGGTGAATAACCCAACAGGGTAGATCATCGTGGTGTTATAAGGCACGAGGGCGAGCGCACATTCATCTGATTGTTCTGACGTGTAACGTCCCACATTTTATTGGTTTGTATTTGAATATTTAAATTAGTTTAAATATTGAATTTGTAGTACGAGTGGATTTATATATTAATTAAAATGAAGTTGAACGTATAAAAATAGATTATATAAAATCGAGCCCGTAATATCGCGGAAGTTCATAACTTAACGTTCTGAACTTCAACTGAGTATACATGACCCATTATTAATCGAATTTCTTCGAAATAAGAAATGTTCATATCCATTAAACTGTATTTTTCTAATGGAAGCGAAAAATCGAGATTTCGTGTTTTAGATTGCAAGATAATTCAAATCAAATATTCAGAAAGTCGCTATGAAATCGTATATCGACCGTAATGGTTTATTTGATATAACTAGTTATCAATTTCGAATTTAGACAAGGTTCTTTTGAGACATAGTGATAAATTAATTTTTAGAATTCTACTGTAATTTTTAATTAAATATGAAACTTTTTATTTGGAGTATTTTGTACCCTATATCTATATTTTGGGGTTTCACAAAATGAGTTAACCTACCGATATTATTATATTTTTGGGATCATGGCTCATCGCTGGATATGATCATATTTTTTTCTGTCCATAAGAGATTCGTATGTGAGCAAAATTTTATCTGGCCATGGAGTAACGCCTGTATCAATAGGAGACATGATAATACATAGAGTTGCAGACCTAGACCTATACAAAATCACATGCAAGCTGTAACACCCCGTATTTTCTGTTAATGTTATAGTAACGAATCAAAGAATAATTAATTTCAAATGTGAGAATTAAGGGATACGGGTTACGCCATTGCGTTCGTCTCGGAATTCTACTTGAGATAGAGTCTGAGTTTGCGTAAAACAGACACCATATGAAGGAGATATTGATGAACGAAGTTGAAGCAGAAAACCAAAAGAGAGGAAAAAAAAGCACCGGCGCACTTGGGAAGTGCGCAAATACAAAAGTTGCACTGGCGCACCTGCCAAGTTCGCCCAGGATGAGTTGAAAACCTGCATAACTTTCTGGTGTGTTCTGATCCATACTGTGACTCATTGCTGAGTCCTTTCTGACTCCTTGCCGAGTCATTAGGGCTGAGGTGTCACCCTATCCTGATTGAATGGTTGTGGCAAGCTCTAGGATCATCCGACGGCTCAAATTAAATTGAAATTCTATATAAACAACCCAATGCTCAAACCTAGAAATCACACCAAAGTAATCCTGGAACTATCATGCCGTCAATAGAGAACTTGGAGTAGCCGTCACCAATTCAAAGACAAGATAAAAACCTGAATCAAAATCAAATTGAAGTAATCAAATTCAACGATCTACATCAAAGGCGAGCTTACCAATTTCAGAATTTAGATTTCAGAAATCAAGAATTCCTTTTTGTAAGTTGGTTATTACGTAGATTTAAACGTTCTTTCAAATGAATCATGACATGTTGTAATTCGAATATAGAATAATGCTTATGTATAAGATAAATAAATTTTGATTCTCATTTATCTTAAAGTACCGTTGCGATTGATCATGTCTATATGCTTGTGGTGATGAACATATTGTATGTTATTGGAATCTATTATGATTGGGGAATGGATTTATTATGCCAACTAAATGGTGAAACATGTCATGTTATAATTTGGTGGTTACTTGCAAGTTTATGATCTAAAGCACATGCTTATATGTTAGATCAACCCTCATGTATATTTAGATCCATGTTAAGTTGAATCTATTTATGTTGAAAAATTGGAATTGTAGTTCTCTTATGTTTAGCACATAAGTCATCATGCTAAGTTGTGATTCGAATATGTTTATAATAGTTCTCTTATGTTTAACACACATAAGTTAATATGCTAAGTTGTGATTTAAAAATGTTTATAGTAGATTTCTTATGTTTTGACATTCATAAGTTAATATGCTAAATTGTGGTTTAAAATTTTGTTTATATGTTAAACCTCCATGCTAGACCTTTATCAAGTTCACATGACAATTAGACCCAACTTAGTCACAAGTTCACCTTTACCTGTTTAATTAAGTTAATGATACTTCTATGCCAAGTTATACATGATAAGTTGAATGTATGCTATTTTATGTTTGTTTCATGTCCCTTGTTTATTACCCCTTTTGTTTATGGCTTTGGGCTAATTTACTAGCCCCACATTTTATGTGATTCATGTGTACGTTCCACGGGGATAACGATGGGAAAATATGAAAATTCATGGCATAGATTTGTTCATAAAATGGTATATTTGATATACCATTTATTGTGAGCATAATCGAAGGATAATTATGGCATGATTAAATTAAAATTAATTTACATAAAGAAATTAGACATATATAGAAAAATGTGAATTTAGAAAAGATGAATATGCCTAACCCGAGGTTAGACTGAGTTGTGGTGTAAATCTGCTCGGAACCGACCGGCATATCCAGTGACCACAACAAGACCTGTCTAATGTGGGTGGTTAGTGCATCAAGCCCAAAAAGAACCCGAGGTTAGACTGAGTTGTGGTGTAAATCTGCCCAGAACCGACCGACATATCTAGTGACCACAACAAGACCTGTCTAATGTGAGTCGTTGGTGCTTTAATGAATAAATTAAAGCTAAGTCAGGATTGGTAGGGTTAAGTCAATTAGGGAAACACTTAACCGATTCAACATGTTAACTAAACGGATGGGTGGGGTTAGGTAAACTTGGACACTTAACCAGATGAACATGTTGATTAGAAAACCCTAGTAACGGGGACCCATTTCAGTAGTAACCCACATAGACATATCATGGTACCCTGAAACTAGGCCGGGTGGGGCATGATTACTGGGCTGATTATAAGCGGTCAAAATGTTGGCGGTTGGTGCGCCAGTGTAGGTTCCGACGGAGTAAGGGCGTGCATGTACTCCGGATTGGAAAAAGAAGGCAGTGGGCATCAGTAGTATATACTGTGCATCTTGAATCGTGTCGGGTTGCCACCAGAGGGACTGATACACCCCATGGTGGGACCAGCACAGGTATCTACAGTCAAGCGGGGCCAAATGACACAGGATATGAATGCATGCGAGTAGGAGCCGATCATCAAGGGGATCGTTTGTTATGAACACGTTGGGCTGGTTAAACCAATGGTTGAGTAGGTGCAGAGACTATAGTAATGGGTGCGATCACATGTTCCTCTTATCTTATATTAGGGTATTGTCCTATGTTCTGTTTTTACTGTCATGATCCCTTTCCTTGTTTAAATACTAGTAATCACTGAACTTACCAGACTTATTGTCTGACCCTTTTTCTTTCGTCCTCTTTTTCTTCCGTTTCTCCCCCCTCCCCCCCCCCAGGTCCACAGGGAGGGAATACTCCAGCTTAGTCAGACTCTTTGCAAGCTTCAAGAAAGTAGATTTATGATTGGGACTCTCTCACCTTGGCTATGGCTTTTGAACAACTACACTTGGGGATTTATGCAGTTTTATTTATGGTTTATGCTTCTTTATTAAATAATCAAGACAGAAATTATGGTGTAATGTTTTGGAAGTTATTTTGAAAACAATTTGATATAATGCTTTTGTATTGAACCACGTATGCAATAAATATTTGAATTTTGCTGCTTATATGTATCTGTCTTGTAAAATTTTCTATGTCTTGTACATATAACCCTCCACCAAAGTTAAGGCATTCCCTTTGTGAGTGACCTTAACGGAGGTGGGGTGTTTCACTTGGTATCAGAGCAAAGGTTTACCAGATCAGATAAGAGTTTTTGAAAACTAATTTCAAAAAAGAAATATAAAGAAGCATTTTACAAGAAAAAGTGTTGTTTTAAAATTTAAAAAGGCATAATCCCTAAAGCCATATGCACTATCTTTCTATCCTTCGTTTTGAATCTTTTCTTTTTCGTTTCAGCATGTCTGGGAATCTTAACCTTCCAGAGGGTGTACCGATACCAGGCTGGTTCAGGAGGTAGTTAGAGGCTAGGGCCAACGACGCAGGCCCAGGAGATATTCCTCCTCCAGCTGCAGCGGTTCCTCCTCCTCCTCCTCGTGCAAATGCTTTCTCAAAGATTTGTAGATACTTTAGGGCCATGGGCGGAAAGGATTTCAAGGGAAATGAATCATTCGTAGAAGCAAGGAACTGGCTCAAAGAAACTGAGGATCTGTTCGTTATCTTCGAGGTGGACGATAGGCAGAAGATACAGTTGGCGGTATGATTGCTCAAAGACGAAGCTTCCTATTGGTGGGAAGTCACTAACGCTGAAAGACCAGTTGAAACATGGATGGATTTCAGAATAAGGTTTGAGATGAAATTCCTCTCACAAGCTGAACGAAGTTTACAGTTGGAAAAGTTCTTATCTCTTAAGCAAGGAAGTATGACGGTCAAGGAGTACGTCAACCAATTCAATCAGCTGGCCCGATTTGGATTGGACTTAGTGAATACTCCTCATAAGAAGGCTCTCCGTTTTGTCAAGGGGTTGAATGAGCCACTTCACAACCTAGCTATGACCCATGTACCTATGGGGGCTACTTATGAGAGGTTAGTGGACATGGCACTCTTACATGAGGAAGACAAGGGCAAGAAAGAGGCAAAAGCAGAAGTGCCTCAAGATAAGAAGGGGTAGGGGTAACAGAACAAGAAGGCTGATTCAAAGAAAGGCGGGAAGAACAACAAACCCCATGACAAAAGAAAGTGTGATTTTTGTGGCATTCCTGGACATCTGATCAATGACTGCAAGAAGAAGAAATGGAAGATGGGTGGCTGTTTCCACTGTGGTGAGACAGAACACATGGCTAGGGCCTGCCCAAGGAAGCAAGGGCAGGGAGTTGGACCTTCTTCTGGAGGACAAGTTCACGCTCTCACGGCACCTCCGCAAGAACGAGGTAGAAATATTTCTGTCGAAAGTTTAGTCTATCTTTTTGATCATCCTATTCGTACACTATTTGATTCTGGCGCATCGCACTCTTTTATATCTACTGCTTTAGTGGAATCTCTGCACCTAGACACCAGTATAGTAGAGGATCCCTTGGTTGTTTCAAATCCATTTGGGGGCTCAGCTTATTTTTCAATGGTCTATTTGGATTTGAAAATATTTATACTAAGCGCTGGGTTTAGATGTAATGCCTTTGTTTTGGGCTTCACGGGCTATGGGTTGATTCTAGGCATGGACTGGCTATCCAGTAATGGTGCCGTCCTCGATTGTGAAAAGAGAGTGGTTAGACTTATGACTCGCCTCGGTAACACTCTCGAAATTTCTTGTAATCCCATGAACTCCGTCATGCTTAGTTATCTAGAATCTCTTGATGCGTCTGTTGAGAACTTGCAGTCTGTAAGGGTAGTCCGTGAATACTCTGATCGATGTGTTTGAAGAGTTAAAGAGCTTACCTCCAAAGAGGGAGATAGACTTCCGCATATACCTCGTTGACAACGCAAAACCCATTGCTTTACCCATTAGACACATGGCTCCAAGGGAGAGGAAAGAACTCAACAAGCAAGTTAAAGAATTGCTTGAGAAGGGGTTTATAAGGTGGAGTATTTCTGAATAGGGTGCTCCAGTAGTGTTTGCAACCAAAGCGGACGGTTCGCTTCGCCTGTGCGTTGATTATAGGGATCTAAACAAGCTGACCAAGAAGAATAGGCACCCACTCCCGAGAATAGATGATTTGTTCGATCAGCTTGTAGGTGCATCGGTTTTCTCCCAATTAGATTTAGCTACCGGGTTTCATCAGCTAAGAGTGGCTGAAGACAACATTGAAAAGACCGTGTTCAGAACTCCAGATGGTTTCTTCGAGTGGCTTGTCATGCCTTTCGGCTTGACAAATGCACCCGCTTACTTCGTTGATTTAATGAGCAGGGTGTTCCGAGAGTTCCTCAATAAGTTTGTGGTGGTCTTCGTAGACGATATTTTGATCTTCTCAAAGAATGAGGAAGAGCATGCTCAGCATCTAAAGGAAGTCATGGATACTCTCCCTGCACATCAGTTGAAAGCTAAATTCTCCAAGTGCCATTTCTGGAGAGAAGAAGTTAGGTTCTTCGGACACGTGATGTCCAAAGAGGGGATAGCTGTGGACCCTGCGAAAGTGGTTGCTGTGCAAGATTAGAAGGTTCCTCGAAACGCAACCGAAGTCCGAAGCTTTATCGGGCTAGCAGGCTTTTATCGAAAGTTCATCAAGGATTTTGCAAAAATCTTAGCTCCACTTACAAGGTTGACAAAGAAGAACCTAACTTTCAATTGGGATTTGGATTGCGATATTGCTTTCCAACGTTTGAAGAGGGCTCTAACAACAACCCCAGTTCTGACATTGCCTGATGGAAGCAAGATGTTTACAGTATATACAGATGCACGCGGAACGGGACTAGGTGCTGTTCTGATGCAAGAAGGGAAGGTAGTGGCTTATGGTGGAAGGCAGTTGAAAGTACATGAGAAAAACTACCCAACCCATGACCAAGAGTTGGCAGCCATCGTTTTTGCGCATAAGTCTTGGCGCCATTATCTCCTAGGTGAGAAATTTGAACTGTATACTGACCATAAATCATTGAAATACCTTTTCTCGCAGAAAGATCTCAACTTGAGGCAACAAAGATGGATGGAGTTTCTTGCCTCGTACGATTTTGAGATCTCCTACACTCCTGGCAAGGGCAATGCAGTAGTAGACGCCTTAATTAAAAAGAAATTGACCTTAAGCCCTCTCTTTGTGGAAAGGCAAAGCTTGGAGTTCATAGCAAGCTTTAACTTAAGACCCTCCTCTGACTTTGTACCTGGCTTGCTAGCAACGTTAGAAGTGCGGTCAACTCTATTAGACTCAATCGGAGCCGCACAAAGAGAAGACCCTCAGCTAGCCGATATGGTGGACAAGTTAATTAGGGGTGAGACTTCTAGTCACCTCAATAGGTACTCCATTGATGCCAAGGGCTGGTTGAGACGAGATGGAAGACTATGCGTCCCCCAAGCAAGGGATTTGGTAAAGGAGATTCTAGAAGAGGCACACCATTCCAAGCTGACCATACACCCAGGCGGAGACAAAATGTATAAAGACACCAAAAGAGTTTTCTTTTGGAATGGCATGAAGCAAGACGTAACTGAATTTGTTTCTAAGTGTTTAATATGCCAACAAGTCAAGGCGGAGCAGAAGAAGCCTGGTGGTCTGCTCCATCCTCTAGAGGTCCCACAGTGGAAATGGGATAGCATCTCGATGGACTTTATAGGTGGGTTGCCTAGGTCAAGAAAGGGCAATACCAGCATTTGGGTAATAGTGGACAAGCTTACTAAAAGCGCCCACTTTATACCCGTCAAAAGTAGAAGGACTGCCTCATCTCTAGCATCCATATATCTTAAAGAGATAGTTCGACTCCATGGGATACCGTCCAGCATAGTGAGTGATCGAGACCCTTTCTTCACGAGCGAGTTTTGGAAGAGTTCACAAGAGGCTGTAGGCACACAGTTATGCTTAAGCACGGCCTATCACCCTCAAATCGATGGCCAAATGGAAAGAGTCAACAGAGTATTAGAAGACCACTTGAGATTATGCATTATTGACTTCGGAGGTACATGGGAGGATCATCTACCTTTGGTGGAATTCGCTTACAACAATAGCTACCGAGCCACTATAGGCATGGCGCCTTTCGAAGCTTTATATGGAAGACCGTGCAGGTCACCAACTTGCTGGTGGGAGTCCACAGACAAGCTCATACTTGGACCTGGCATGATTAGGGAAACTTCAGAGAAAGTAGACTTGATACGAAGAAGAATGAAGACTTCCCAAGATAGACAGAAGTCCTACGCAGACAAAAGAAGAACTGACCTTGAGTTCGAAGTTGGAGACAAGGTATTCCTTAAAGTATCTCCTTTGAGGAATGTCGTTCGCTTTGGATCCGCAGGAAAGTTAGCACCAAGATTTGTAGGGCCGTTCCCTATCATCGAGAAGATTGGGAAGATGGCGTATAGCTTACATTTGCCCGAAAGATTGGTCGTGGTTCATAATGTCTTTCATGTCTTGTAATGACCCGGATATTTTACGGTGTAATAATTAACTTATTTAATTATTTAAATAACGAATATAATATTTAATCGTCGACGTTAGAACGTATAATTATATTATAATTAAAACCGAGCTCGAAATGGCGCTGCAGTTCACTATTTGGCGATTCGAACTTCAACTGAATATACAAAAGCCGTTTTAAGTCGGATTTCTGTGAAACAAGAAACGTATGGAGCTGGTGGAGTATATCTTTCTAGTGGAAGAGAAAAATCGGGACTTCGTCGTATAGATTTTGATTTATGTCCAAATCAAATATTCAGAAAAACAGCGGTATATTCGTTCGTGGTCATAACAGTTATTCAAATATATTTGAATATCGGTTGTGAATTTAAAAAAGGTTCTTTTGTGAAATAGTGATAATTTTATTTTTATAATTTTATAGAAATTTTTAATTAATTAAATAAACAACTTTTTATTTGGAGTGTTTTGCACCCTGTAATCAACATTTTGACGTTTCACAATATGAGTTAAACTACCGGTATTATTATATTTTCGGGATCCTGGTACATTGCCCGTCATAACGATATTGTTATTTTTGCCGATAATGGTCTGCTCATAAACGAGACTTTATATAACGAAGGCTAAAACTATTTAAAATGCAAATAAAACATGGCACTGACCAAGGTAGTGACACCAACCGTGAAAGATGATCATTCTAATCGATCTGGTTTACTCGGCATAAAACTAAAATCCTGGACATAATTACAACAATGATCATGAACGGTATACTTACAACAAGGAGTAATGCACATGAACGTGAGCAAAAGTGTGCGTTGGCAGTAATGCACATGAACATGTCCTGTATGTAAATAAATAAACACTAGATGTATTCCTTCATGCTTAAGTAATTTAGGCCTATAAATATACCACTAAAAATCCTTATAACCTAAATCACTTATCATCCACGGTCAACGGCAAAACAAGCCACCACAAACGAGATTTCCCCAACCAAAATCCTCAAAAGAAATCCGAAACCAAAATCAAACAAGATCCAAGAAATCAAAACTTGCAGTCGCCACTTCATTCCCCTTTTCTTCAAACGCGAAAACAGGCGCACCCAAACTCTGGAGCTCGCGCAAGGGTTCTAAAGGAGGGCGAGACTGAAACCGAACGGGGTCGGTATCAAATGACGTCGTGGGGTTCAGCAGTGAGAGGAGGACTGTCTGGAGAAGAAGTCTTAAAAACTGGAGCGAGATCTGGTTGCTGTAGCGAGGTGCTGAGGCCTGGAGGTTGACGTCGAGTTGTGTACGTCAGTGATGAAGGTGGAGTGGTGCAAGTGGCTGTAGTTCTGGGAAGAGTATGGTAGTGAATGGAGAATTCTGGAGCCGTGAATCGTGAGGAACTGTCGTGTTTTCCCAGGTAAATATGAGTGAGTAAAGAGGCATTTGAGACGAAGTGAGTTTTTGGGTGGGGTTCCCACTGTAGCAGTATGTGCTAAGTGACGATGCACTGGTGGAAAGGAGGAATAGGTGTTGAGCACTGTTAGTTGGTGTGTTATTTTGCATGGGCGGATGTGAGTGGTTTTCGAACCAAATAAATGGAGGAGCTGGTATATGTTCAAAAAGGGGCTTTGGGTGGCATACTGGCATGTGCGGTAACAGGTGGATGTAGGGTGGTAGTACTTGAGGTGAGGAGATGAATCAGTTGAACGTTTCGGTTGCGTGTTGGAGTTTTAAAGGTGAGGCTTTATAAGACAGTAAACTACGGCAAGTAGGGTACTGGATTTTGGATGCGGAGTTGAGTGAGAGGAGAGGAGTGGTACGTTGAGAAGAGAAAGTTGTTAAGTGTTAAAACAGTGGTCAGTAAAGTTGGTAAAAGAAAGTGTGCACGGTTAGGTGCTGTGTATCCGGAAGGAGCGGTTTTCATGTTTGGGGAAGATAACACAAGCGGGTCCGGTTATTTTTAATTAAAAGGGTAGTGGGCCGACTTTAATGTATGAAGCCCAGAAGTGTTTCATGAAATGGAAAAATGAAATGGTGAAGAAAACCAAAGAAGCA
Organism: Allium sativum; assembly: GCA_030737875.1. Classification (NCBI taxonomy): domain Eukaryota; kingdom Viridiplantae; phylum Streptophyta; class Magnoliopsida; order Asparagales; family Amaryllidaceae; genus Allium; species Allium sativum. Next base: position 236,850,400 of record CM060919.1, read on the forward strand.
GGGTCCAAGAAATTGTGGGAAAGGAAGGAAGGTGTTTAGTTGGGTCAGTTGTCTTCTACACGGTCTGAAGTGGCATTGGACCGGAACAAAACAATAAAGAATTTCGAACCGTCAGATCCGTTGGGATCGTATGGACGAGCGCTACAGAATGGAACTGACCGGAAGTGAATTCGAGCTCGCTACAATTTATAGCAAAATAAATTGTCCGTCTGAATCAAGCGATGGTTATCGTTATTAACGATGATCGTCCAATGTGAGTAAAACTCACCAACTCTGAACAGTTATATTTTTATAACGTATTCTTAGAACAGATATTTTTCTGTTGATTGCTGTGTGTTGATTTGGTTGATTGAACTGCTAGTCAGTTAGTTGAAATTATATATATATATATATAAACCGTTATATATATATATATATTGTTGTGCTTATCAGAACATTTCATACTGAAATGAAGTTGATGTTAATTATATGGTTTAACATCTGTGATGCAAGGGAACAGGTTGGAGGGACCCAACTGGGTTCCTCAATATATAGAATATTGTTTTGTTTCATATACCGTGATGTATGATGTGATATATAATCCGTTGTTGATTATGTGTGTTTGGATGACGTTGATCATTGACATGTGGTATTTGAAATACTCTAAGAAATACTGGGTTTTAAAAAGGGGATTTTCAAAACATATATTGAAAATGAATATTTATAAGATCATAGGATTTTATAAAGGGAATATTTATTTGAAAATAAATAGAATCGATTTAAAAATATTGAAAAGAACAGGGTATGGTTTTTGGGTAATTGGAACTTGTATACGTTGATTGAGTTGAGAAAATTTCAAAGTGTTGATGTGATGTTGGTTTCGGCCTTCGTGATCAACACTGAGAAATTTATTCACTTATCAATTTATAATGAGGGACTAATGAATAGAAGTGAAGTGATAGCGGAATATTTATTTGGAAAATAAATAGGATTTAAAAAGGAAATCATTTTAAGTGATTAAACGCTGTTATAAGGAAATCATTATAAGTGATTAAACGCTGTTATAAGTAAATCGTTATAAATGGATAAACGTTATTAAAAGGAGTTAATCGAATATAAGTTATTCGAATTTGAGTTAATCAGTTAGAGTTAATCAGTTAGAGTTAACCAGTTAGAGTTAACCAGTTAGAGTTAACCAGTTAGAGTTAATCAGTTAGAGTTAACCAGTTAGAGTTAATCAGTTAGAGTTAATCAGTTAGAGTTAACCAGTTAGAGTTAATCAGTTAGAGTTAATCAGTTAGAGTTAACCTGTTAGAGTTAATCGAATAGAGTTAATCGGATAGAGTTAAAGAAATAGAGTTAAACAAAATTAGAAACTGACTGGAGATTAGTTATGTTAAACAGCTTTCTGAGTATCGATCTGATGTTGGTTTCGGCCTTCGGGGTTTATACTTGGGTAGTCGTTCTCTTACTAGTTTACAGTTAAGGACTAATAGTGTGGAATGGTAGTGATGCGTGAATAAGCTATGGAAATGTTTTCCAATGTCAATAGCGTATATTTTCTAAATATAGAAAATAAGGAAAATGAATACATATACATATGGTTGATGATTGGATCGATAATTCCATTTGGAAATAAGATCGTTGGTTGTACACCAACATGTTTTCATTTGATAGTTAAATCACAGACTATCAAGTTTTTACCATTTTAAACGTTGTTAATATGGAGAGACCGGTTGGATTATTATCCGAAGAACAACTCTGTATTAGCATAAGCGTTGCGAATATGCCAAAGAAAATTGAAGACGGAGTAAAGTGCAAGGGCTGTTGTATAAATCTTAGATAATAATGGACTAAGATGGATGTACTGAATAGTGCCTTCTGTTTCGTTCAGTCCCAGAACGAAAGTATATGGACGAGTGTCTGACAGAGTATTTCCAATGATCGAATGGGTTGGTCTGTATGAATATATATGGTTGCAACGGATTTATTCCCTTAGCATAACATCCAGAATATTTGTGCAATCAATTAGTGATTAACGGATTTGATAATGTGGCATTCAAAGTGATCGTGTTATAAATGAATGGAAAGTAGTCGTAACCTTTGGCCTCAACCACCGGTAAATGACAAAAATCGGGCAGGCAGCATGGCTAAGTCGGTCTCACCGAAGTAGGGTGTATAATCACCTATCTAGAGAATATTCATTTGTTTCTTAAATCTATCAATGTTGTCCCACATATATACGGGAACGGTTGCTGATCCCAACCGTTGGTGATATACATTCGATACACTCAAGCGAAATGAGTGGTCGGTCATGTGTGGCTGAGTTGCAAGATGTTCTTGTTGAACTCCAGTGTATCGTTCCTAGAGTACACTGATTGGAAGGTGGTTCCATACCTTGTCATAGTTGGAAATCCATTACCCAATACGTGCTTGCGGTTTTGATTGTATACTATATATGTAGAACGTGAGATGAAAGTGTTTCTGCTAGATGATTATTATAGTGTAGTTGATAGACATTATTATAATATCAGAAGGTTTTTGATATAAAGATATTTTGGATTCTCATAAGGGAAAAACCCGTTTCGTTATACGGCGTGGTCTTATGAGATATCGTTTACTTGTTCAAATTGTTTTAAACTGTTTTCCTCATACCAGTCCCATGACTGACCCGGAGTTTAATTTATTTTGTTCTACCTAAACTCTTGGGTGCCTAAATTTGTACGGGCAGTCAAGTAGTTCAAGATTTTACAGATACACTTGGAGAGCTTGGAGCAGGAGGCTTCAAGATTCTATAGCTATTATTATTTCCGCTGTTGTTGTAAGTGTTGTACTCTGAAATGTTATTGTATACATATACTGTTTGTATTTCAAAAGTTATGTTATATTTTATTCGTTCCGCTGTGAGATTCGTGGTTACTCTGATGATGATGTTCTTCTTCTTCTTCTATTCTACTAGTTCTATCTTATCTGTCCTCACCCTCTATCTTCTTTCTATTAATTTCTTGAATTTCCAGTGCAATTTGGGGTTGGACTTGTGTTATTTAGTCAGCTCAAATTGGTCCGGATTTTCGGGTCATTACAGTTGGTATCAGAGCTTAAGGTTAAGTATTACCTTGGCTCTGTGGCGTGACTCGGTAGAGATGGGGTTAGTAATACCCTAGATTGAGTTTGAGTGTATATATACGAGTGAACGTATTTGTTATTTGATATTAAAATTTGTTTTATATTGTGAAGCTTTATTGGTTGAGTGGCTTATGAATTATGGTCGATGGTTGGGCACCACAATATCGATAGGGGTTTCTAAACACTCGAATACGATGAACCAACATGATATGTTTTGAAATTACCATAGTATAATTGGTTGTATTGGTTGTTAGTATAATTGAATAAGATTATAAAGGTGAAATGGTTTTAAATAACCAATCAGGATTTATATAAGTAAAGTATATGAAATAAGATGGATTAAATCTGAATTTAAATCAGAATTAGGAATTAAAATAAGAAAATTTTAAGTTCCTGAGAGATTTTGAAAATGTTTTTCGATTTGAAATTGATATAGCATTGAACTCACCTTGATGACTGGAAAATAATTCCAAGGATGGATCGATACATCGTCGGTGTGATTTTCGAGTTTCTAAGTGACGGATTACTACCAAAGGTTTTGTTTTGAATTGCTTTGAGAAAACAAGTTGTTTAGAAATTCAAAGATTTTGAATTAGTATTATGATTTCAAATTGATTTGAAATAAGTCCAGGAATTTAAATTCTAGAATTTAAATCTAATGTATGAAGTTAAATGGATTGAGTTGACGAGTTAAGAGTTTGAAATTTGATATTGGAGTTCGAATGAAATCTGACTTGGATAAGTGAATGTTTGGTTTTGAGGATAAATTTATCAGAGATCAAGTTAGGATTGCATTGGTATATGCAGAATTGATAGCAGATGGTAGGGATATAAGATACACCCGACAAAAAGGTACAAGTTTATAATTGATATGAGTTTGGAATTTATGAGCCGAATTGGCAAGCCGCTTGGCTGTTTGATTTTCTTTTGGGTTGGAGATAGCCTAGAGAGGCGAGTTGTGGTTTTACCGATAGGGTTGTACAAAGGAGGTTATGGCGAAATTTTCTGAAAATTTAAAGTGTTAGAAAATTTTTAGAATTTTTGAAAATTTAGGTTAGTAGGAAGGAATTAATATTTTTTTCAATATTACTTGGTTCAGTTGAAATCAGAAATAAGGGGTAAACAAATCTTAGGAATTCCAATAGATAGGGTCATCCTCTAACTTAGCAATTTCGAGGACGAAATTATTTTAAGTGGGGAAGAATGTAATGACCCGGATATTTGACGGTGTAATAATTAACTTATTTAATTATTTAAATAACGAATATATTATTTAATCGTCGACGTTAGAACGTATAAATATATTATAATTAAAACCGAGCTCGAAATGGCGCTGCAGTTCGCTATTTGGCGATTCGAACTTCAACTGAATATACAGAAGCCGTTTTAAGTCGGATTTCTGCGAAACAAGAAACGTATGGAGCTGGTGGAGTATATCTTTCTAGTGGAAGATAAAAATCGGGACTTCGTCGTATAGATTTTGATTTATGTCCAAATCAAATATTCAGAAAAACAGCGATATATTCGTTCGTGGTCATAACAATTATTCAAATATATTTGAATATCGGTTGTGAATTTAAACAAGGTTCTTTTGTGAAATAGTGATAATTTAATTTTTATTATTTTATAGAAATTTTTAATTAATTAAATAAACAACTTTTTATTTGGAGTGTTTTGCACCCTGTAATCAACATTTTGATGTTTCACAATATGAGTTAAACTACCGGTATTATTATATTTTTGGGATCCCGGTACATTGCCCGTCATAACGGTATTGTTATTTTTGCCGATAATGGTCCGCTCATAAACGAGACTTTATATAATGAAGGCTAAAACTATTTAAAATGCAAATAAAACATGGCACTGACCAAGGTAGTGACACCAACCGTGAAAGATGATCATTCTAATCGATCTGGTTTACTCGGCATAAAACTAAAATCCTGGACATACTTACAACAATGATCATGAACGGTGTACTTACAACAAGGAGTAATGCACATGAATGTGAGCAAAAGGGTGCGTTGGCAGTGATGCACAGGAACATGTCCTGTATGTAAATAAATAAACACTAGATGTATTCCTTCATGCTTAAGTAATTTAGGCCTATAGATATACCACTAAAAATCCTTATAACCTAAATCACTTCTCATCCACGGTCAACGGCAAAACAAGCCGCCACAAACGAGATTTCCCCAACCAAAATCCTCAAAAGAAATCCAAAACCAAAATCAAACAAGATCCAAGAAATCAAAACTTGCAGTCGCCACTTCATTCCCCTTTTCTTCAAACGCAAAACCAGGCGCACCCAAACTCTGGAGCTCGCGCAAGGGTTCTAAAGGAGGGCGAGACTGAAACCGAAGGGGGTTGGTATCAAATGACGTCGTGGGGTTCAGCAGTGAGAGGAGGACGGTCTGGAGAAGAAGTCTTAAAAACTGGAGCGAGATCTGGTTGCTGTAGCGAGGTGCTGAGGCCTGGAGGTTGACGTCGAGTTGTGTACGTCGGTGATGAAGGTGGAGTGGTGTAAGTGGCTGTAGTTCTGGGAAGAGTATGGTAGTGGATGGAGAATTCTGGAGCCGTGACTCATGAGGTACTGTCGTGTTTTCCCAGGTAAATATGAGTGAGTAAAGAGGCATTTGAGACGAAGTGAGTTTTTGGGTGGGGTTCCCACTGTAGCAGTATGTGCTGAGTGACGATGCACTGGTGGAAAGGAGGAATAGGTGTTGAGCACTGTTAGTTGGTGTGTTATTTTGCATGGGCGGATGTGAGTGGTTTTCGAACCAAATAAATGGAGGAGCTGGTATATGTTCAAAAAGGGGCTTTGGGTGGCATACTGGCATGTGCGGTAACATGTGGATGTAGGGTGGTAGTACTTGAGGTGAGGAGATGAATCAGTTGAACGTTTCGGTTGCGTGTTGGAGTTTTAAAGGTGAGGCTTTATAAGACAGTAAGCTACGGCAAGTGGGGCACTGGATTTTGGATGCGGAGTTGAGCGCGAGGAGAGGAGTTGTACGTTGAGAAGAGAAAGTTGTTAAGTGTTAAAACAGTGGTCAGTAAAGTTGGTAAAAGAAAGTGTGCACGGTTAGGTGTTGTGTATCAGGAAGGAGCGGTTTTCATGTTTGGGGAAGATAACACAAGCGGGTCCGCTTATTTTTAATTAAAAGGGTAGTGGGCCGACTTTAATGTATGAAGCCCAGAAGTGTTTCATGAAATGGAAAAATGAAATGGTGAAGAAAACCAAAGAAGCAGGGTCCAAGAAAATGTGGGAAAGGAAGGAAGGTGTTTAGTTGGGTCAGTTGTCTTCTACACGGTCTGAAGTGGCATTAGACCAGAACAAAACAATAAAGAATTTCGAACCGTCAGATCCGTTGGGATCGTATGGACGAGCGCTATAGAATGGAACTGACCGGAAGTGAATTCGAGCTAGCTACAATTTATAGCAAAATAAATTGTCCGTCTGAATCAAGCGATGGTTATCGTTATTAACGATGATCGTCCAATGTGAGTAAAACTCACCAACTCTGAACAGTTATATTTTTATAACGTATTCTTAGAACTGATATTTTTCTGTTGATTGCTGTGTGTTGATTTGGTTGATTGAACTGCTAGTCAGTTAGTTGAAATTATATATATATAACCGTTATATATATATTGTTGTGCTTATCAGAACATTTCATACTGAAATGAAGTTGATGTTAATTATATGGTTTAACATCTGTGATGCAGGGGAACAGGTTGGAGGGACCCAATTGGGTTCCTCAATATATAGAATACTGTTTTGTTTCATATACCGTGATGTATGATGTGATATATAATCCGTTGTTGATTATGTGTGTTTGGATGACGTTGATCATTGACATGTGGTATTTAAAATACTCTAAGAAATACTGGGTTTTAAAAAGGGGATTTTCAAAACATATATTGAAAATGAATATTTATAAGATCATAGTATTTTATAAAGGGAATATTTATTTGAAAATAAATAGAATCGATTTAAAAATATTGAAAAGAACAGGGTATGGTTTTTGAGTAATTGGAACTTGTATACGTTGATTGAGTTGAGAAAATTTCAAAGTGTTGATGTGATGTTGGTTTCGGCCTTCGGGATCAACACTGAGAAATTTATTCACTTATCAATTTATAATGAGGGACTAATGAATAGAAGTGAAGTGATAGAGGAATACTTATTTGGAAAATAAATAGGATTTAAAAAGGAAATTATTTTAAGTGATTAAACGCTGTTATAAGGAAATCATTATAAGTGATTAAACGCTGTTATAAGTAAATCTTTATAAACGGATAAACGTTATTAAAAGGAGTTAATCGAATATAAGTTATTCGAATTTGAGTTAATCAGTTAGAGTTAATCAGTTAGAGTTAACCAGTTAGAGTTAATCAGTTAGAGTTAATCAGTTAGAGTTAACCAGTTAGAGTTAACCAGTTAGAGTTAACCAGTTACAGTTAATCAGTTTGAGTTAATCAGTTAGAGTTAACCAGTTAGAGTTAATCAGTTAGAGTTAATCAGTTAGAGTTAATCAGTTAGAGTTAACCAGTTAGAGTTAATCGAATAGAGTTAATCGAATAGAGTTAAAGAAATAGAGTTAAACAAGATTTGAAACTGACTGGAGATTAGTTATGTTGAACAGCTTTCTGAGTATCGATCTGATGTTGGTTTCGGCCTTCGGGGTTTATACTTGGGTAGTCGTTCTCTTACTAGTTTACAGTTAGGGACTAATAGTGTGGAATGGTAGTGATGCGTGAATAAGCTATGGAAATGTTTTCCAATGTTAATAGCGTATATTTTCTAAATATAGAAAATAAGAAAAATGAATACATATACATATGGTTGATGATTGGATCGATAATTCCATTTGGAAATAAGATCGTTGGTTGTACACCGACATGTTTTCATTTGATAGTTAAATCACAGACTATCAAGTTTTTACCATTTTAAACGTTGTTAATATGGAGAGACCGGTTGGATTATTATCCGAAGAACCACTCTGTATTAGCATAAGCGTTGCGAATATGCCAAAGAAAATTGAAGACGGAGTAAAGTGCAAGGGCTGTTGTATAAATCTTAGATAACAATGGCCTAAGATGGATGTACTGAATAGTGCCTTCAGTTTCGTTCAGTCCCAGAACGAACATATATGGACGAGTGTCTGACAGAGTATTTCCAATGATCGAATGGGTTGGTCTGTATGAATATATATGGTTGCAACGGATTTATTCCCTTAGCATAACATCCAGAATATTTGTGCAATCAATTAGTGATTAACGGTTTTAATAATGTGGCATTCAAAGTGATCGTGTTATAAATGAATGGAAAGTAGTCGTAACCTTTGGCCTCAACCACCGGTAAATGACAAAAATCGGGCAGGCAGCATGGCTAAGTTGGTCGCACCGAAGTAGGGTGTATAATCACCTATCTAGAGAATATTCATTTGTTTCTTAAATCTATCAATGTTGTCCCATATATATACGGGAACGGTTGCTGATCCCAACCGTTGGTGATATATGTTCGATACACTTAAGCGAAATGAGTGGTCGGTCATGTGTGGCTGAGTTGCAAGATGTTCTTGTTGAACTCCAGTGTATCGTTCCTAGAGTACACTGATCGGAAGGTGGTTCCATACCTTGTCATAGTTGGAAATCCATTACCCAATACGTGCTTGCGGTTTTGATTGTATACTATATATGTAGAACGTGAGATGAAAGCGTTTCTGCTAGATGATTATTATACTGTAGTTGATAGACATTATTATAATATCAAAAGGTTTTTGATATAAAGATATTTTGGATTCTCATAAGGGAAAAACCTGTTCCGTTATACGGCGTGGTCTTATGAGATATCGTTTACTTGTTCAAATTGTTTTAAACTGTTTTACTCATACCAGTCCCATGACTGACCCGGAGTTTACTTTGTTTTGTTCTACCTAAACTCTTGGGTGCCTAAATTTGTACGGGCAGTCAAGTAGTTCAGGATTTTACAGATACACTTGGAGAGCTTGGAGCAGGAGGCTTCAAGATTCTATAGCTATTATTATTTCCGCTGTTGTTGTAAGTGTTGTACTCTGAAATGTTATTGTATACATATACTGTTTGTATTTCAAAAGTTATGTTATATTTTATTCGTTCCGCTGTGAGATTCGTGGTTACTCTGATGATGATGTTCTTCTTCTTCTTCTATTCTACTAGTTCTATCTTATCTATCCTCACCCTCTATCTTCTTTCTATTAATTTCTTGAATGTCCAGTGCAATTTGGGGTTGGACTTGTGTTATTTAGTCAGATCAAATTGGTCCGAATTTTTGGGTCATTACATGTCTGTCACCTTCGGAAGTGCTTACGCGAGTCTGCGGAAGTGGTAGAACAAAGCGTGCTAGAGGAAGTAGAAGTTGAACGAGAAGCAACCGTGAGGAGAGTTCCAACCCGTGTCTTGGGAACATAAGTCAAAAAGCTATGCAACCGTGAAGTTAAGCTCGTCAAAGTTCAATGGAGCAACACCGAGAAAGACGCGACTTGGGAAACTGAGGACAAAATACGCGCAGCCTACCCTTTTCTTTTTGAGGGTACATCCTTAATCTCTTTTTCCTTAAGTTTACGCTCGTATCTAACTTTTTAGGTATATCTCATCGATCCTATCCTTTATCCTTAGGTAGAAACCCATTTGGATGAAAACATGTAATTGAAACATGTTATGGTTCATGGTTGCAAGTGGTTGCTAGTGGTCGCTCGTTTATGCATATACACACACATTAGGTATTAGATCAGCTCAGTCACTTCCATATTGCATATGCATATATGTATTTGTATATGGATTGAAACTTGATGTGTTATCATATGGACGTTGCATTTGTATGAATGATTGTGCACTCATGTAGGAAATTTTGAGTAGGAAAAATTACATTCATAATGGGCTCATGGCACCGACATAATTTGTATTAAGGAGGTCAACTGAATCAGTAGACCGCCTGATTTTGCATTAGATAAGGACATGTACACACACTATGCATATGATCATGAAGCATTAGAAATCTTTTAAGGACAATGGACGCCTGTGTTTGATGGTTGAGTAGATGGGTGATTGGATGGTAGGATATAAGTTCTTCTCGACTTGAAGATTTTGGGGACGAAATCCTAAAAGGAGGGGAGAATGTAACACCCCGTATTTTCTGTTAACGTTATAGTAATGAATCAAAGAATAATTAATTTCAAACGTGAGAATTATGGGATACGGGTTACGCCATTGCGTTCGTCTCGGAATTCTGCTTGAGATAGAGTCTGAGTTTGCGTAAAATGGACACCGCATGAAGGAGATATGGACGAACGAAGTTAAAGCAGAAAACCAGAAGAGAGGAAAAAAATGCACTGCCGCACTTGGGAAGTGCGCCAGTACAAAAGTTGCACTGGCGCACCTTCCAAGTGCGCCCAGGTCGAGCTGAAAGCCTGCATAGCTTACTGGTGTGTTCTGATCCATACTGTGACTCATTGCTGAGTCCTTTCTGACTCCTTGCTGAGTCATTAGGGCTGAGGTGTCACCCTATCCTGATTGAATGGTTGTGGCTAACTCTAGGATCATCCGACGGCCCAAATTAAATTGAAATTCTATATAAACAACCCAATGCTCAAACCTAGAAATCAGACCAAAATAATCCTCGAACTATCATGCCGTCAATAGAGAACTTGGAGTAGCCGTCACCAATTCAAAGACAAGATAAAAACCTGAATCAAAATCAAATTAAAGTAATCAAATTCAACGATCTACATCAAATGCGAGTTTACCAATTTCAGAATTCAGATTTCAGAAATGAAGAATTCCTTTTTGTAAGTTGGTTATTACGCAGATTTAAACGTTCTTTCAAATGAATCATGACATGTTGTAATTCGAATATAGAATGATGCTTATATATAAGATAAATAAAGTTTGATTCTCATTTATCTTAAAGTACCGTTGCTATTGATCATGTCTATATGCTTGTGGTGATGAACATATTGTATGTTATTGGAATCTATTATGATTGGGGAATGGATTTATTATGCCAACTAAATGGTGAAACATGTCATGTTATAATTTGGTGGTTACTAGCAAGTTTATGATCTAAAGCACATGCTTATATGTTAGATCAACACTCATGTATATTTAGATCCATGTTAAGTTGAATTTATTTATGTTGAAAAATTGGAATTGCAGTTCTCGTATGTTTTAACACATAAGTCATCATGCTAAGTTGTGATTTGAATATGTTTATAATAGTTCTCTTATGTTTAACACACATAAGTTAATATGCTAAGTTGTGATTTAAAAATGTTTATAGTAGTTTTCTTATGTTTTGGCATACATAAGTTAATATGCTAAGTTGTGGTTTAAAAATTTGTTTATATGTTAAACCTCCATGATAGACTTTATCAAATTCACATGACAATTAGACCCAACTTAGTCACAAGTTCACCTTTACCCGTTTAAATAAGTTAATGATACTTCTATGCCAGGTTATACATGATAAGTTGAATGTATGCTATTTTATGTTTGTTTCATGTCCCTTGTTTATTACCCCTTTTTTTATGGGTTTGGGCTAATTTACTAGCCCAACATTTTATGTGATTCATGCGTACGTTCCACGGGGATAGCGATGGGAAAATATGAAAATTCATGGCATAGATTTGTTCATAAAATGGTATATTTGATATACCATTTATTGTGAGCATAATCAAAGGATAATTATGGCGTGATTAAATTAAAATTAATTTACATAAAGAAATTAGACATATATAGAAAAAATGTGAATTTAGAAAAGACGAATATGCCTAACCCAAGGTTAGACTGAGTTGTAGTGTAAATCTGTCCAGAACCGACCGGCATATCCAGTGACCACAACAAGACCTGTCTAATGTGGATGGTTAGTGCATCAAGCCCAAAAAGAACCCGAGGTTAGACTGAGTTGTGGTGTAAATCTGCCCAGAACCGACCGGCATATCCAGTGACCACAACAAGACCTGTCTAATGTGAGTCGTTGGTGCTTTAATGAATAAATTAAAGATAAGTCTGGATTGGTAGGGTTAAGTCAATTAGGGAAACACTTAACCAATTCAACATGTTAACTAAACGAATGGGTGGAGTTAGGTAAACTTGGACACTTAACCAGATGAACATGTTGATTAGAAAACCCTTGTAACGGGGACCCATTTCAGCAGTAACCCACAAAGACATATCATGGTACCCTGAAACCAGGCAGGGTGGGGCACGATTACTGGGCTGATTATAAGCGGTCAAAACGTCGGCGGTTGGTGCGCCAGTGTCGATTCCGACGGAGTATGGGCGTGCACGTACTCCGGAGTGGAAAAAGCAGGCACTGGGCATCATTAGTATACACTGTGCATCTTGAATCATGTCGGGTTGCCACCAGAGGGACTGATACACCCCGCGGTGGGACTAGCACAGGTGTCTATAGTCAAGCGGGGTCGAATGACATAGGATATGAATGCATGCGAGTAGGAGCCGATCACTAAGGGGATCGTTTGTTATGAACACGTGGGGCTGGTTGAACCAATGGTTAAGTAGGTGAAGAGACTATAGTAATGGGTGCGATCACATTTTCCTCTTATATTATATTAGGGTATTGTCCTATGTTCGGTTATTACTGTCATGATCCCTTTCCTTGTTTAAATACTAGTAATAACTGAACTTAATAGACTTTTTGTCTGACCCTTTTTCTTTCGTCCTCTTTATCTTTCGTCCCCCCCTAGGTCCACATGGAGGGAATACTCCAGCTTAGTCAGACTCTTTGCAAGCTTCTAGAAAGTAGATGTATGATTGGGACTCTCTCAGCTTGGCTATGGCTTTTGAACAACTACACTTGGGGATTTATGCAGTTTTATTTATGGTTTATGCTTCTTTATTAAATAACCAAGATAGAAATTATGGTGTAATGTTTTGGAAGTTGTTTTGGAAGTTATTTTGAAAACAATTTGATGTAATGCTTTTGTATTGAACGACGTATGCAATAAATATTTGAATTTCGCTGCTTATATTTATCTGTCTTGTAAAATTTTCTGTATCTTGTACCTATAACCCTCCACCAAAGTTAAGGCATTCCCTTTGTGAGTGAACGTAACGGAGGTGGTGTGTTTCACAAGCCTAAAACTAACATGCAGTTATGGCCTAAATAAGAAAAGGCTACCACCCTAAAATTTACACCTACCAGTATTGTATAATCACCATTGAATACGCAGACCTTTTTAAGAGAAACTTCATGGTGAAGTAAGTATGGCGTAAGGAGAAAACTCATAACAGAAATTTTAGACTATAACTTAAGGACTAAGGATAGTAACATACCCTATACACTAGGGAATGAAAGCTCATCGCAGAACTAGGAATTTAAAATGCATCGCAGCTACTCTAAGTTTAACACCCCGTATTTTGGGTTAATGCTAAAATTCACTAATAACAGAATAAATAATCTCAGATGTGAGAATTGGGGGGAAACGGGCTGCGTCATTGCGTTCGTCTCGGAAAAATACGCGAAATAGAGTCCGAGTTTTCGAGAATCGGAGTCCGTATGGCCCAGTTATGGCCCGATGAAGTTTGCAGAAAATTCTAAGCTAAAAACAGATTTAAAAATTTAAATTCAGATTTTAAAATAGTTTTCAAAAGCTAGATCTGGAAGCAGTTGGGGCCAGGCGGGAAATTCCCCGCCAAGGCCATGTCGACAGGGCTGTCGACAGGCCTGTCGACTTGGGCCCAGACCAAGTCGACTGCCCTGTCGACTTGCCTGTCGACTGGGTGGCTGACTGGCTGGTTGAGCCAGTTTGGCTTGGGTGCACGAATTTGGGGTTTGGGCTGTGTTTTCTGGAAGCTTCCAAGATCTGACGAACCTAAACTAATTTAGGGTTAATCTAAGGGTCTAAAATGCAACCTAATCCTATAAATAAGACCCTAACCCTACCCTAATTCATTCATAATTAGATCTTGTAACTAAACTATGGCAAAATGAAACTTGATCATGGCCTCCACAAATCAATGAAGAGGAAAGCAAGCCAATCAACCTCTCTAATCAACCTCTAATCCATTCTAAGCATCTTAATCTTCTTCATTTGGAGTGCAAATTGCTAGTTGTGAGTTTCTATCACTTTAACATCAATTGTTAAAGCAAGTAGATTAGGTGTAATGAGACTTATGGTCTTGAATGCGGATTAGTGAGTTTGAATCATTTGTAATGATATGTTACTCTATGTTTTTCTATGTTTATGCATATTGAATAAGTTGGTTTATGCATATTTAATAAGTTGGTTTATGCATATTTAATAAGTTGATTTATGCATATTTGATAAGTGGATTTATGCATGATTAATAAGTTGGTTTATGCATGTTTAACAAGTGGGTTTATGCATGTTGAGTATGTAAGTTTATGCAAGTTTAGTATGATGTATGTTATGTTTACATGATGCTAAATATGCAAGTTGTGGGCTATGTGATCATATGCATGTTATGCAAGTTCATGATGATATGCTATGCAAGTTACATGTATGTTAATATGCAAGATATGCTATGCAAGTTACATGTATGTTAATATGCAAGATATGCTATGCAAGTTACATGTATGTTAATATGCAAGATATGCTATGCAAGTTACATGTTTGTTAATATGCAAGTTCATGATGACACATTATGCAAGTTTATGAGTTAATATGCAAGTATGTGAATGCTTATGCAAGAATGTGAATGCTTATGCAAGTTATGTGTATGCTTAAATGCACGTTTAACATATTATGCAAGTTGTGAGAATGCTTATATGCAAATTTAACATGTTATGCAAGTTATGTGAATGCTTATATGCAAGTTCAACATGTTATGCAAGATATGTGTATGATAATATGCAAGTTCATATGCAATATGTTATGCAAGTCATGTGTGATAATATGCAAGTTTGGGTTAAATGTAGTTGGGTTAATATATGCTCATATATGCAAGTTGACATCCTCTTAACCCATGACAAAGTTATATGCTAAGATTTGGTTAAACCCATGATATTTGAGATGGATCTTCCCTTTTATTATGTCGTGAAATGAGAACGATTTGCGTGGGGAACGATGGGGTTAATAAATATGTTAATAAAAGTATGATTGGGTATGATTAAGCATACCATAAAAATAAATTAACATAAGTGGGAATTTACCTATTGAGTTAGGTCTACCCCATGGGAATTTACCTATTGAGTTAGGTCTACCCATGTTATGAGAAACTTGATATTAATTAGGGATAATTAATATAAATTATGAGGGTAATTAATTAGATGTAATTAATCGACTAAGGCACGAGGTTGGACTCATTTGTAGTGTAAAACTGCCCGGACCCAACCGGCTTAACCAGTTGCTACAAATGTTAGCCCAATGTGAGAGGTCTTAGGCACAAACTAAATACGTGATTAATATAAAGACACGAGGTTAGACTCGGTTATGACATAAGGCTGCCCGGACCCAACCGGCTTAACCAGCAGTCATAAAAGATAGTCTAATGTGAGAGGTCTTTATGAGGATCACGGTCTTAATTAATTAAGAAACACTTAACCATATAAGCATGTTGTGGGGCATGAGGGTTAAGTGGGTGCCTTGGGTGGCATGAGGAAACTAGTGGGTTGCCTCGGGTGGCAATAGAAAATACGATTAGAATACTTAACCAAAGTGGAAACATGTAATTAAACATGATTAAAGGGTTAAGTAAGTGCCATGGGTGGCATGTGAAAATACGATTAGAATACTTAACCAAAGTGGGACATGTAAGTAAACATGATTAAAGGGTTAAGTAAGTGCCTTAGGTGGCATGTAGAAATCTAGTGGGTGCCTTAAGGGGCAATTGAAATATGATTAGATGACTTAACCAAAAACTTAACATGTAAGTGGGCATGATTATAAAGAGGGGTTAAGTGGGATGCACTAGATAAAATTTCAAGCTTAGGTGGTAGCTTGTGGGGGCCCATTTCAACCAATATCCCAAACGTATCTTTGTGGGCTCGACTCAAGTCGAGTGACGGGACACGCATATTGGGCTTGACTATAAGAGGCCAAACCGGGTTAACGGTGGCAACGCGGGACCAACGGGTTTCATATGCGTGTGTGGACCCGGGCTGGTTGGTAAGTCGTTGTTGCATCGTGTAGATATAAAGCCGTGCACCGTTGATATTATCAGGTGGCCACATTGGGGAATGATACACCCCAATTGTGGGACCAGCACGGGTATCTACAGTAGGGAGCCGATCGCTTGGGAGTAGTGAGTACACCTATGTAGTCAGATAGGGGTACACGAAACTACTAAATTACTAAGTACACTTAGTGGGATCAACCTTTAAGTAGGAATGACTGGTGTGGTGCAGTGTAGGAATTATCCTTGGGTGGATAGGTCTGGGGCGGTGTAATCTAGTAATTATCCTTGGGTGGCTAAATGCGTCTTTACGGTTATCTTAGTTTATCCTAAGTTTGCCAAGCTGCTTAGTGTAGCCATTCATCCCCAGGCGTTACCGTATATCAACTTATGTCTTCTCTGGTTACTTTAATGATTGTATTGTTAAAGTTATAGGACTCACTCAGACTTATGTCTGACCCCGTTGTTTTTATCTTTTCCCCCAACCCCAGGTTATCAGAGTGGGCCTAGTGCTAGTGGGCCTTGATCGGATTGCTGTATCTATCCTTTGGAGCTTGGACCGTTGAAGTAAAGCTCAGTTCATCTTTCCTTTTATGGCTATTGTTTACTTAGTGGGATTATGTACTTATTTTTATCAAGATGGATATTTTGTACTTGACTCTTGTATGGTTTTGTGATGTAACCAAACATGTTTTACTTTCCGCTGCATTGAAATGATGATTTAAATTTTCAAGTATTACTTATATTTGTCTTGTTGTAATTTTTCTGTTCTATATTCACTTAAAATACTCCACCAATGTTATGGCATTCCCTTAGTGAGTGACCGTAGCGGGTGTGGGGTGTTACACGTGGTATCAGAGCAAAGGTTACCAGAACAGATAAAATTTTTAGAAAAACTATTTTTCTAAGAAAATTTTTGGAAGGAGTATTTTCAAAAACATGTCTTTTAAGAGAAAAGTTTTGAAAGAAAAGCATAATCCCCGATAGCCATATCTTTATCTTTTTGAATCCTCCGTTTGAATCTTTCCTCTTTCGTTTCAGCATGGCTGAAGATCTTAATCTTCCGGACGGTGTAGCGGTACCAGTATGGTATAGGAGGTTGTTAGAGGCTAGGACCGCCACTGCAGGTCCAGCGAATGTTCCTCCACTACCAGTTGCACCCGTTCCTTCTCGCGTGGATACTTTTGCTAAGACTTGTAAGGAGTTCAAGGCTATGGGAGGGAAACCTTTTGTAGGAGCTAGGGATTGGCTCAAGGAGACGGAAGAATTGATGGAAATCCTTGAAGTGGAAGAAGGAAAGAAAGTCAAGTTAGCCGCTTGGTTGATGGAAGGGGAGGCCTCGCTTTGGTGGAAGGCCACTAATGGAGAACACCCTGTTGACTCTTGGGCAGATTTCAGGCAAAAGTTTGAGGCAAAGTTTCTTTCAAGAGCGGAAGAAAATCTGTACGTGGAAAGGTTCTTAAATTTAAAGCAAGGGAACTTGTCGGTGAAAGAATATGTTAACGAGTTTAACCAGTATCTTGGCCAGTGTGCCACACGGCTCCTCGTGAGAGGAGGGAACTCGATAAGCAAGTAGGTGGTTTGCTTAAGAAGGGGTTCATAAGACGAAGTATATCGGAGTGGGGTGCTCCAGTAGTTTTTGCTGCGAAGGCGGATGGGTCCCTCAGACTTTGTGTAGGCTAAAGAGAACTGAATAAACTCACAAAGAAGAATCGACACCCATTGCCGAGGATTTATGATCTCTTTGATCAGTTAGTTGGCGCCTCAGTATTTGCGCAGTTGGACTTAGCCACGGGGTTTCGTCAGTTGAGAGTGGCTGAGGATAGTATAGAGAAGACTGCCTTTAGGACTCCGGATAGATTTTATGAGTGGCTAGTGATGCCATTTGGTTTGACGAACGCCCCCGCATATTGGTTTGATGAGGAGGGTGTTCAGGGAGTACCTAAATAAGTTCGTAATGGTCTTTGTAAATGACACCTTGGTCTTTTCTGGGAACGAAATAAGTTTTTGTATGTGCTCAATAGGGTGAGCAAAGCCAGTTATGGGACAAACGGTGGTTTTGGAGCGAGACTGGCGAGGACATCCAAAGTTGGTCAAAGGCTTAATTGTTTAGCCATTTTTACTAGTATCATCTCACGTAGGTCGCCTGAACTCGAAGGAGATATCCCTTGGGTGTTTGTCTGATATTGGTTTAGGCCTTTGGGGCTTGCATTTGGGGGATGTCGAGTTCGACTAGGGTGGTCTGCGTGAGAGATGGACAATTGTGATGATTTTGGGATGGGATTCTTAGCATCCTATGAGTTTGAGATAGCGTATACCCATGGCAAGGGTAATGTGGTGGCGGACGCCTTAAGTAGAGAAAGGTTGTCCTTAAGTTCATTATTCGTTGAACGACGGAGCTTAGAGTTTATTTCTATGTTTGACTTTAGACCTTCCGTTGACTTTATACCCGGATTGCTAGCTTCCTTGGAGGTTAGACCTACTCTTTTGGGGCGGATTGGAGAAGCACAGAGGGACGACCCACAGTTGGTTGAGTTGGTGGGGAAGCTCATAAGGAGGGAGTCGTCCAGCCATTTGAGTAGGTACACCCTAGACGATAGGGGGTGCTTGCGTATAGACGGTAGACTTTGTGTACCGAAAGACGAGGGTTTGAGGAAGGTTATTCTTGATGATGCACACCGTTCTAGGATGACCATTCATCCCGGTGGGGACAAGATGTACCAAGACATGAAGATGGTTTTTTTCTGGACCGGTATGAAGAAAGATGTGGCCGAGTATGTCGCTCGATGCTTGGTGTGCTAACAAGTGGAAGCGAAGTAAAAGAAACCCGGAGGGTTGCTTCACCCGTTGGGAGTTCCGTAATAGGAAGTGGGATAGTGTCTCGATGGATTACCGAAATCAAGGAAGGGTAATACGGGGATTGGGCTTATGGTTGATAAACTTACTAAGTGTGCCCATTTCGTACCTGTGAAGAGCAAGAGGACTATTCCATGTCTAGCTTCAGTTTATATTCGAGAGATAGTTCGGTCGCAAAGGAAACATGACGTATTCCATGTGTCACATTTGAGGAAATGCCTACATGAGACCGCAGAGGCGGTAGAGACGGGCTCACTTAAAGAAGTAAAGGTAGAGTGTGATGTGATTATTCGACGAGCCCCTACCCGCATCCTTGGGTCAGAGATTAGGAAGTTGAGAAACAGAGAGGTTCGGCTAGTCAAAGTGAAAGGGGAGAAGGTGAGAGCAATGCTACTTGGGAGACAGAAGCAAAGATGCGTTCGTTATACCCGTTCCTTTTTGAGGGTATGTCCTTTAATTTCTCCTCTATTGTTTGTCTAGTACTTATCTTATCTTTAGTATGTCCTCTCGTTAGTACCTTTGACCTTTAGATAGGGTAAACCTATGGTTGAAACATGTGTTTGAGACATGTTATGATTGATGGATGCATGTGGATGCAAGTGGTTGCTAGTGGTTGCTCGTGGATGCATATACACACACTCTAGGCACTAGATCGGCTCAATCACTTCATATTGCATATTGCATAAAATTGTGTGTAGGAAGCTATATTTATGGATGTTTAATGATTGTGTTATCATATGAATGATGCATTTTGGTGAATGATTGTGCACTCATATAGATATTGTATGGGTCGATAGGGTTCTCTCGCATACATAATGGATGCATGGCACTATCATGGTTTGCATATGTTCATACCTTAGATAGGGAACATATACACACACTTTTTGCATATACGCATACATCATTAGAAATTGTTTTAAGGACAATGGATGCCCGTGTTTTATGGTTTGAGTAGATGGTTGTTTGGATGGTAGGATATGCATTCTCCTTAGCTTGGAGATTTCGGGGACGAAATCCTTTAAGGAGGGGAGAATGTAACACCCCGTATTTTGGGTTAATGCTAAAATTCACTAATAACAGAATAAATAATCTCAGATGTGAGAATTGGGGGAAACGGGCTGCGTCATTGCGTTCGTCTCGGAAAAATACGCGAAATAGAGTCCGAGTTTTCGAGAATCGGAGTCCGTATGGCCCAGTTATGGCCCGATGAAGTTTGCAGAAAATTCTAAGCTAAAAACAGATTTAAAAATTTAAATTCAAATTTTAAAATAGTTTTCAAAAGCTAGATCTGGAAGCAGTTGGGGCCAGGCGGGAAATTCCCCGCCAAGGCCATGTCGACAGGGCTGTCGACAGGCCTGTCGACTTGGGCCCAGACCAAGTCGACTGCCCTGTCGACTTGCCTGTCGACTGGGTGGCTGACTGGCTGGTTGAGCCAGTTTGGCTTGGGTGCACGAATTTGGGGTTTGGGCTGTGTTTTCTGGAAGCTTCCAAGATCTGACGAACCTAAACTAATTTAGGGTTAATCTAAGGGTCTAAAATGCAACCTAATCCTATAAATAAGACCCTAACCCTACCCTAATTCATTCATAATTAGATCTTGTAACTAAACTATGGCAAAATGAAACTTGATCATGGCCTCCACAAATCAATGAAGAGGAAAGCAAGCCAATCAACCTCTCTAATCAACCTCTAATCCATTCTAAGCATCTTAATCTTCTTCATTTGGAGTGCAAATTGCTAGTTGTGAGTTTCTATCACTTTAACATCAATTGTTAAAGCAAGTAGATTAGGTGTAATGAGACTTATGGTCTTGAATGCGGATTAGTGAGTTTGAATCATTTGTAATGATATGTTACTCTATGTTTTTCTATGTTTATGCATATTGAATAAGTTGGTTTATGCATATTTAATAAGTTGGTTTATGCATATTTAATAAGTTGATTTATGCATATTTGATAAGTGGATTTATGCATGATTAATAAGTTGGTTTATGCATGTTTAACAAGTGGGTTTATGCATGTTGAGTATGTAAGTTTATGCAAGTTTAGTATGATGTATGTTATGTTTACATGATGCTAAATATGCAAGTTGTGGGCTATGTGATCATATGCATGTTATGCAAGTTCATGATGATATGCTATGCAAGTTACATGTATGTTAATATGCAAGATATGCTATGCAAGTTACATGTATGTTAATATGCAAGATATGCTATGCAAGTTACATGTATGTTAATATGCAAGATATGCTATGCAAGTTACATGTTTGTTAATATGCAAGTTCATGATGACACATTATGCAAGTTTATGAGTTAATATGCAAGTATGTGAATGCTTATGCAAGAATGTGAATGCTTATGCAAGTTATGTGTATGCTTAAATGCACGTTTAACATATTATGCAAGTTGTGAGAATGCTTATATGCAAATTTAACATGTTATGCAAGTTATGTGAATGCTTATATGCAAGTTCAACATGTTATGCAAGATATGTGTATGATAATATGCAAGTTCATATGCAATATGTTATGCAAGTCATGTGTGATAATATGCAAGTTTGGGTTAAATGTAGTTGGGTTAATATATGCTCATATATGCAAGTTGACATCCTCTTAACCCATGACAAAGTTATATGCTAAGATTTGGTTAAACCCATGATATTTGAGATGGATCTTCCCTTTTATTATGTCGTGAAATGAGAACGATTTGCGTGGGGAACGATGGGGTTAATAAATATGTTAATAAAAGTATGATTGGGTATGATTAAGCATACCATAAAAATAAATTAACATAAGTGGGAATTTACCTATTGAGTTAGGTCTACCCCATGGGAATTTACCTATTGAGTTAGGTCTACCCATGTTATGAGAAACTTGATATTAATTAGGGATAATTAATATAAATTATGAGGGTAATTAATTAGATGTAATTAATCGACTAAGGCACGAGGTTGGACTCATTTGTAGTGTAAAACTGCCCGGACCCAACCGGCTTAACCAGTTGCTACAAATGTTAGCCCAATGTGAGAGGTCTTAGGCACAAACTAAATACGTGATTAATATAAAGACACGAGGTTAGACTCGGTTATGACATAAGGCTGCCCGGACCCAACCGGCTTAACCAGCAGTCATAAAAGATAGTCTAATGTGAGAGGTCTTTATGAGGATCACGGTCTTAATTAATTAAGAAACACTTAACCATATAAGCATGTTGTGGGGCATGAGGGTTAAGTGGGTGCCTTGGGTGGCATAAGGAAACTAGTGGGTTGCCTCGGGTGGCAATAGAAAATACGATTAGAATACTTAACCAAAGTGGAAACATGTAATTAAACATGATTAAAGGGTTAAGTAAGTGCCATGGGTGGCATGTGAAAATACGATTAGAATACTTAACCAAAGTGGGACATGTAAGTAAACATGATTAAAGGGTTAAGTAAGTGCCTTAGGTGGCATGTAGAAATCTAGTGGGTGCCTTAAGGGGCAATTGAAATATGATTAGATGACTTAACCAAAAACTTAACATGTAAGTGGGCATGATTATAAAGAGGGGTTAAGTGGGATGCACTAGATAAAATTTCAAGCTTAGGTGGTAGCTTGTGGGGGCCCATTTCAACCAATATCCCAAACGTATCTTTGTGGGCTCGACTCAAGTCGAGTGACGGGACACGCATATTGGGCTTGACTATAAGAGGCCAAACCGGGTTAACGGTGGCAACGCGGGACCAACGGGTTTCATATGCGTGTGTGGACCCGGGCTGGTTGGTAAGTCGTTGTTGCATCGTGTAGATATAAAGCCGTGCACCGTTGATATTATCAGGTGGCCACATTGGGGAATGATACACCCCAATTGTGGGACCAGCACGGGTATCTACAGTAGGGAGCCGATCGCTTGGGAGTAGTGAGTACACCTATGTAGTCAGATAGGGGTACACGAAACTACTAAATTACTAAGTACACTTAGTGGGATCAACCTTTAAGTAGGAATGACTGGTGTGGTGCAGTGTAGGAATTATCCTTGGGTGGATAGGTCTGGGGCGGTGTAATCTAGTAATTATCCTTGGGTGGCTAAATGCGTCTTTACAGTTATCTTAGTTTATCCTAAGTTTGCCAAGCTGCTTAGTGTAGCCATTCATCCCCAGGCGTTACCGTATATCAACTTATGTCTTCTCTGGTTACTTTAATGATTGTATTGTTAAAGTTATAGGACTCACTCAGACTTATGTCTGACCCCGTTGTTTTTATCTTTTTCCCCCAACCCCAGGTTATCAGAGTGGGCCTAGTGCTAGTGGGCCTTGATCGGATTGCTGTATCTATCCTTTGGAGCTTGGACCGTTGAAGTAAAGCTCAGTTCATCTTTCCTTTTATGGCTATTGTTTACTTAGTGGGATTATGTACTTATTTTTATCAAGATGGATATTTTGTACTTGACTCTTGTATGGTTTTGTGATGTAACCAAACATGTTTTACTTTCTGCTGCATTGAAATGATGATTTAAATTTTCAAGTATTACTTATATCTGTCTTGTTGTAATTTTTCTGTTCTATATTCACTTAAAATACTCCACCAATGTTATGGCATTCCCTTAGTGAGTGACCGTAGCGGGTGTGGGGTGTTACACTAAGTCCACATTAGCCCTAATCCTTCACGGCAAAGTAACCACTGCAAACTGATTTCAAATCAATCTATCAATGTAAATTGGAAGTTATACCCTAAGTTGAAAACATTGAAGCAAAGTATAATAAAACAAATGTCATCCCTGAACTTCTTAGAACAGCATGCAAGCAGATCTAAGTAAACCCTATTAATTCATACAAAAGAAATAACTTATAAAAGAAATATCCAAGTCCTTTTGCTACAGCTGATTTGTACAAACACGGAATCACTCTCCTCTCAAAACAGAGTAGCTTCCATTTGAATGAAAAGGAAATAGGACCCTATACAAACACGTTTCACCTATAAACCTAGGCTACCACATAAAAGTACGATCAAATCTGGATACTTCATCCCCAAGGAAACATAAATACTGCATATCATTTTACTTTCGTACATGCTACTCATTGAAAATATAAACTATCCTATAACACTTTGCCATCCCTTATGTACTGATGCTTCGTTGCAAAGGAATACATCTACTCTATGTTTACACCAGTCCTACCCGAGTTACTCCTTGATGGCCAAGGAATCGATCCTATAAATAAGTACGCTGTTATTTTTTATCTCGTTCCAGAAATTTAACACGAAGCGCTGCTTTCTCTTTCTGTTGCTTCCGAAAAAAAAGAAAAAAAATCATGATAGAAGAGTGAGCGAGAGGGTAAACTGATGATGCCAGGGGTATTAAACTCGGAAGGAAGAAGAAATAACACTGTAGTGGAGGAGATATGCTTTGTAAAGAGAAAGGAATGGTTACATGAATGTTTGGTGGCGATGAGGAGTTTTGACAAAGGAGCTTGGGATAATTTTATTCGAATTTTAATGGGATTGAGAAGGAGCAGTGGGGGTGGTTTCGTGATCCAAGGTGGCGACTGGGTCAGTTCAGCGTGAAGGAAATCAGTCGACAAGGGGAGGAAAGTTTGAAAGCACGGAAATGGTAGTGGCGTGCTTTGTATTACTTTACTAGAACATGAATGGGATTGAAAGGGCACATGCATGGAAGTAATGAGGGTGTTCATGCGTTTGTATTACTGGAGGCAGGGGTTTACATGCGGTGTTAAGGGTATGGCGTGGAAGCATTTTCGCAACTATTGGAGGGTGCGGATGCAGGAGGTGAGGAGCTCAAGTAGGGGAGTACTCATCAGCAATGGCATTTAAATAGAAGCAGGGTAGGGGAGTTAACTCATGGCAATGTCCGCAGAGACTGGAGAATAAGGAGTTGCGTGTTGATAGGGATTGAGGTGCGGAGTTTGGAGCAGGTGTTGTGTCTTGAACTGGGAAGATGGAAAGAAGGAGTGCGACATCATTTGTTTCAGCAAGGAAGAAATATGATGAGCGAGATTTTAAATAGTTTAGTATGATTTGTATTAATGAAGTTGTGGGTTAGTAGGGGTTAACAGAGCAGCAAAAGTCATGATGGTGGATGCGGATTTCAGAAAGTACAGAGAAAGAAAGATGACGTGAATAAAATATTGGGAAGGAAGAAAACGTAGCCGCTATAAACAACAATTAGCAAAGTGATTTATGAACGGACTGTTTCGCTGGAACCGTACAAACGCAGGCTACACAACGAATCTGATTTGAAGTCATCCGAAGCTCGTTTGAATTTCAGAGAATTGAACACCTGGTTTAATCGGCAGACGCAAATCGTTATTTAACGGTTAACGTGCCTAGGTGAGTAAATTTACTAACTCTGTTCTATTTTAAAATATTACAATATTTGATTGAATGCCGTGTGCGATGTTTGCTTGGATGGTTAACTAAATTATTTGGCTGAAATAATATATACTGTAATATATATACAAACTGTCGATTGAATACTGATGTCGTTACCGATATGAAAGGACGTTATATATGTGATCAACATCTGTGGATGTAGGAAAACAGGTTGGAGGGATCCAACTGGATTCCTCAACAATTATATTGTTATTTTATTTCATATATTGCATTGTTTGATATAACCGATAATATGTGATTGATTATCGTGTGCTTGAAATGTTTGAATAACATGGCCCTGAAATAACATATATTTAAATACGGTAGATATATTGGAAAGGAATTCAAGTTTAAAAGGGATCTATTATTTATTATATTTAAATAATAGAAATTTAATATTTATTGAGCTAGAAGAATAACTTGTTTTAATTATGTAAAACAAGCAGTTTGATTTAAAAACGATAAAATAATCATCATTGGGAAATTTGAAAAAATATGAATTCAAGCATACATTTTAAAGGGGAACGGTGAAATTTATTTCAACGTTCAGGATGTGATTAGGGATTAAAATAAATCCATTTGATTTATAATTGGATATTCGGCTGTGTCGAGTATTATGAAAGTATTTATGGTTAGGATTATATTATAGAATCTTATAAGGTAGTTAATATTGATTTTAAAACCAATAGATTTAAAATAGGATATGTAATCAAGGTCAAGTTATAAACTAAGTTTATAATTGAGGAGGGGTTGACTTGAAAGCGTAGTTATGAAACAAAGTTGGATTATAAATTTAGGAATTAACTTGGGTGGATGGGATTTTACCAGTAATGGTATTTGATTTTAGATTTAACGAAATCAGATTTCCGTAAGAAATAATATTCACATTTCAAATAATGTTAGAAAAGGAAACGTTGCAGATAAAATAGTTATAACGAAAACTAGGAATATTTTCCAAGAAGTATGAAAGACTAAACAAGTATTGAGTTGTAATGTGATGTGTACTTGAACCAAGTAAAGCAATTCTAATAAAGAGAAAAATGTCAAAGGACGAAGAAAGTAAATGATTTTTGATAAAAGAAGTTATAAATGAAATTATGTAAGGGAGATGAAGCAAAGAATTAATGTTTATATAAATAATAACCGAGTTTCCAAAGTAAGGATATGGTGTTATAAAACCATAAAGCAAGAAATATGGTTTGATGAATATTATAAGTAAAAGGGAGTTTAGAGTTACAGACGTACATCTATTCTAAGATAAGAACGTTGTCGATCAAGGTCTGAGATGTAAGTAAAATACCCCAACTTGAACGATTTCACTACTATGAAGGGATGGTATTAGTTTGTAATGGACAGATCCATCGAGAGTAGTTATAAAGGGAAATATGGCAGCGTATTGCAGTAGTTATAAAGGGAAATATTGCAGCGTATTGCATTAGTTATTAAGGGAAATATAGAAGCGTATTGCATTAGTTATTAAGGGAAATATAGCAGCGTATTGCATTAGTTATTAAGGGAAATATGGCAGCGTATTGCATTAGTTATAAAGGGAAATATGGCAGCGTATTGCAGTAGAAATAAAGACGAATAATTGAGATATAATATATTTCCCGTATTAAATGGAAATCTTCAAGTTTGGAAATTGATAAAAACATTAATGATAAAATATGTCATTCGACATTGGTTTAGGTCATATAAGAAATGATAATCGAATATCGAATAGATTATATATATATATATATCGTTATTTCCGAAGTAAAGGAAGGCTAAAGGAGTTTTTGAAGTATGAAATAATACTTCCGAGGAAGGGAAATAAAGAAGAGTTTATAATAATATGGGAAACTAGAAAGTTAGTATTAAATGAAAGGGCCAGTGTTTGTGTGATGTTTGGTAGTACATTTGAATGGATGTTTGTTTTTTACTTCGATAGTTAAATAACCGACTATCGAAGTGTTTTGACCACCGTTGTCAACACGGAGAGACCGGTTGGATATATTATCCGAAAACCACTCCATATAGGCATAGGCGCTGCGAATTAGATTATGCTGAAGATAATTGAAGGCGAAGTGAAATGCAAGGGTCGTTCTGTTCCAGAATGGTGCTTTCTGTTTGTCCAGTCCCAGGACAACTTGTATGGACGAGTGTCTGACAGAGTATACCTAACAAATCATGTACGATTGATCTCTTAAAGGTATTACGTCTGGTGGCTGAGGAATTCGTTCCTTTTAGCTTTTTATACCCGTGATATTTTTGGAAATCGCTTAGTGAATTGACGGGTTTGACGATGTGACATTCAAAGTGAATGGTGATCAAATGTTCTGGGGCGATTATAACCTTAAGCCTCACAACCAGGAAATGACAAAAAATCGGCCAGACAGCATGGTTATGTGGGTCATTCCCATTAGGGTGTATTGTCACAATCTAGAGAAAATTTGTATTTGTTCTTCTTTCATTTCTGTATCTTTGGATAACGGTTATGTGGGCCCAACCGTAGGTGGCAATATATTCGATACACTCAAGAGAAATGAGTGGTCGGTCATGTGTGGGCCGGGTTGCAAGATGTTCTTGTTGAACTCCAGTGTATCCCCTCTAGAGTACACTGATCGGGAGGTGGTCCCATACCTTGTCATAATTGGAATCCAATATCCAATAAGCGCCATGCGGCTTTTAATTTTATACTACGTATGTGGAGCGTGAGATGCAAGCGTTCTCTATTTGGTTATTTATTTGATTAGACATTACTATAATATCACAGGATTTTGATATCAAAAATGGTTTGATTATAGTAAGGTAAAAACCGTCCGTGTTTATGTGTGGGCTGATCTTACTATTACCTTTTCTTTTAAAGGATTTTTTTAAAGTTAAACAATATTGTAAGGACCCGTAACTTCCCCGTAAAGGAAAGCACGAATTGCTTTGAGAACAACACACATCGGAACACAAACAGAAGAACATTTCATTGTTTATTACAACAATTCCATCAGAATACAAGAATAAACAGAGTATGAATAAATATTACACATTTGATAAATATCAGAGATTTAAATTACATTTAAATACATAGCAGCGGAAAAATAATATAACACACAACTGAAAGGAGATATACAGATACAGAGCTTTCCGAATATCATTCCAGCTGTAAACCAGGATCTTGTAAATATAAATCGGCAAAACCAAAACTACTAGCTGCTCGTGTAGAAAATAGGGGCACCCAGAGTTTAGGTTAAATCAATAAACTCTAGGTCAGTCATGTGACTGGTGTGAGAACTAAAAACAATTATTAATCTTTATTTTAAAGTTAGGTAAATCAAGGGACCACGCCGTATAACACGGAACGGGTTTCCTCCCAAGAATACCGGTGCATAAAACAAACAGCGCAATGCTAAATAAAGAAAAATGAAGCTATTATAAGACCCAGGTCCCATCACACAATGCAACGCAAGCCGGAGGATAGGGTTTTAACCTTACAATAGCCAAAGAATGCTTGATACGTTAAATTTCATCTTTTATTATTACTATAAGTGAAGAAAACAACTTCAATCATAAGTATCAATCATAGACGGCATAAGTGCCCCATACCACTATGTCGCCATACTAGGCTCTACAATCAAAACCGCAAAGTCACGTATTGGAAATTGGATTTCCGTCATAAGTCGAGGCAAGGCGGAAGCTCCTCTCCGTTCGAGACACTCTAGCAAATGTCTCAGAACCACTCACAGCGATCCTTGGATCCTCCAAGGCTGGTCCTCTCTTACTTTTGAGGATTGGCAATTCCTGAACACACGTTTCCCAGTCCTATAGGACCTATATCCGAGGCGCCTCGCATCAAACAACCACACAGGTAAAAATAATATAATGTCAGGGATGGTAGGTCAATGACATCACCCATAGCTAGAAAGGAACGTCGTGCACTCCTTGGGTCCTTATCCCGTTTTTGACTCATACCGAGGTGTGAGGCTCGCGAATTAACGCCATACACAAAGCTATGCCACACAGGCCGTGCTTTGATCATCAACCACAAGAATTTGCTTTTCAACAGAAGCCTTGATCGTTTTCCACATAGGCATGCCACACAGGCAATTCATGCCATGCCATTGATATCCATCAATATATAACCTCTGAGCTGGTACGTCTCAGAGAAGGGCGTTAAGCAAGAGAATAAATTCTTCGCTGCCAAACAGATATATATTTAATAGAAATCAATCACACATAATTAAATCCAATGTCAGACACACAATCCATTTACAAGTTCGTTCTGGGTCTGAACGAAACCGGAGGAACCTTATTCCTCGCATATCCATCGATCTCCAAGTACGTCTGGACGATCACCAACTGATTCCCTCCTCTTGGGTGTATAGCCCAATCAAGATCATCAATAATCAACCAAATGATGTGAAGACCTCCGGTCTTCAACCACCGTCTTCATCTTGGACTTATCATCGAATTGGTTATTCAGAATGGGTATAAACCCGGCCTTTCCGAATAACTCGCGTATATAATAAACAAGTGTTACACAAACACAACATACGCCTCATTCCAATTCGGAATTTCCTTTAATTCAAATATTCACATTCTTAGGGAAAGGTTCCCATTAATTTTATCAAAGATAAATTCTTCTAAATTTATTCCTTAATCTTCCTTTGGATATCATTTCAAACCATGTTAAGGTTTTCCAAACTAGTCGGGATTAGCGAACCACACCGAAGTAATTATTTATTTTATTTCCCAATCCCAATCTATTCATCCCATGGAGAAAAACTGGTAATACTCCATATCTAACACCACGGTGTTATCGGTAAATATTAATTACCATTTCACGTTCAAATCTAATTAAAGATTTAATTATCTCTTTGGAGCAAAACTGGTGATACTCCATTCTTGATCATGTTAATCTAACTAAAGATTCATCAAAACTCTACTTAGTTTTAATCTTCCAAAAAATCAATATCCTGTCTTTAACTGGGTTAAAGAACCAATGTCATCTAAATCATGGTTCACGATAAACCCAAAATCACTTTCCATTGTTAATCGGGTTAAAGAACAGGTGTTATTCAAAAGACCGCTCACGATAAACCCCAAAAACCAATTTAAATTCAACTCCAATTAAATACTAATTAATTGGACAATTTCACTAAATCTTAATTAAAAGATTTATTCTTTTCTAAACTGGGTTCAAGAATAGTGTTATTTAAGACACCATTCACGTCGAGCCCAAAATCACATTTGATATTAAATACAAGGCTCTGAATAGAAAATATATCGGCTTATATTCAATATCAAATTCTAAAACCAACAAATATCGTATTGTAAATAACGATATAAATATATCTTTCAAATTTCCACAACCATATCTGTATAATCACAAAATCCAACATCGAAATATTTCGAAGATAATTTCGACTCAAATCCATTCCAATTCATATATTGGAAATTCTGATTGTTTTCAAAACCATTTCAAATCTAGTTCAAAACTAGTTCATTTCGATAAAAATATATTTTTATCCTTTTTAAATATGGGAATTTTCACCCCAATTCTTTCCAAATCATTTATTATGATTTTACACAAATTATTAGTATTTTTAATAATTTTATCAAGGCTCGTTCAGCCGATTTACAATAACGGTCGTCGAACTGCACTTACAACGACCTTTTCCAAATTTGATTTGGACATAATTCCAAATCCAACCATTAGATTTCAAATTTCTAATATTCATTGGAAAGCTCTTTTCGATACGAACCCAACGGTTCCGGTTTCAGGAGAATCCGACGGTCGGACCTCCCGCAACGTCAATTCGAAGTCAATAGTCGAAATTCGCGAACTGCCGCGGCGCGACGCGTTCTATTCAGGCCATTAATTTACATATTATATATATTTCGTCGATTTCAATTCAAAACGTATTTTATAAATCGTTTTAAATTCATTTTCAAAACAATTCAACTTCATATTCAATTTCAAATCAAAATTGAATATTTCATATCGTTAAATGATAATATTTTCAAAACATTATATTTTGAAATCACTTCCTTTTCTATATTCATTATAAAAACGAATATAATCGATATAAATATCGTTCGCGTCAAAATGGTGCAAATCTAATCAACACGGCTTTATATATTTCAATAACTTCGTTATTCTATTCAACACATGAATATATATTTTATTCAACACATGATTTTTCTCAACACATGAGTATTGTCAACACATGACTATTTTTGTTATTTAATATATTTTATAAAATTATGATTTCTATCGTTTAATTCTTAATCAGACTCCAACCGTAAATTAGTAAGAGAACGATTCCCTAAGTATTAACCCCGAAGGCCGAAACCAACATCAGATCAATACCCAGGAAACCACTCATCTTATCTAGTTTCTAGTTAGTTTCTAATTTTGTATATGATAAAGATGTAAATTTTATTTTTAAAATATTTCGTTCAACACATGAATATTCTCGACACATGAGTATTGTCAACACATGACTATTTATTCTATTCAACACATGAATCTTTATTTTATAATATTATTTATTTTCCAAATTGGAATGAGGCCCAATCAATTACCATATAATGTCAATTATATGGATTCCATACAACACATGTATATAATAGCAATGACAAATAATCAACCATCATCCAAAGTGCACTACACAACTGCATAAGCATTAAATATAAATAATTAACGCTTACACAGTCTGTCAACCTATCTATTGACATACAACTAAACAAATGGGATTAGTGTACGCCAAATATCATCCCAACACCCCTGTGGGGTTTCAAATCAACAAACACAGATTTTTATTTGTGCAGTTGGGCAATGTGTAAAATTTATCGTCCCAATCCATATCAGTAAAATGGGTGTACATAAACAAATCGTCTGATTTGTAAATGAATATTTATTTATTCATATTCACGTTAAATTTATATTTTTAACGATAAATAATTTATTTCAACACATGAATATTTTTCCTATTCAACACATGAATATATTTCCATCTATTCCACATCACAATCAATTTTCACCACACAACAAAATCAAACAATTCGTCCATGGTCTGTGGACAACGGGTGTCGGGTGCTCTTAAGCACCGTCTGCATCCTAGTATATATCTTTAACTAGAAAAGAAAATTTAAAGTGAGAAGTTCTCACCGAGAAGCTAAACCAAACGACGCGACTCTTCATATGTAGGAAATCTTCGTCGTGTTTCCTTTTGTCACTTTCGTCACCCGTATTCGCTACATATATAAAAAATCACATTTTTATATTCTCTAGTATATAAAAATTCTCTTTTCAATCCGCTACTCATATAAAAATCGAATTTTTATTTCGCTACAACATATATAAAAATCGTATTTTTATATTCTCTATCGTATAAAAATCATATTTTTATAATCTCTACTATATAAAAATCATATTTTTATAATCTCTACTATATAAAAAATCATATTTTTATAATCATTAAAAATCACGCCTTTATATTTTTAAAAATCTAGTCCTTTTATTTCTAAAAAATCTAGTCCTTTTATTTTCTTCATGTATATAAAATTGATTTTTGTAAAACTAAAAATCGTATATTTTCACAACTAAAAATCATATATTTTCCATACATTAAAAATCAGGATTTTTATTGTTTTAATTTACATAACTAAAACTGAATTAGAATAAAAATAACACACACAATGTTATTTAAAATAGAAAATAGAAGGAACTTACTGTTTTTCGGTTTTCCCGGAGGATGGGGGTCCAGGCGCGCAGATTCAGGGGGTGGTAGCGGTTAGAGGAGGCGCGGAGGGGTCTGAAAGCCAGGAGGAGGTCGCGGTTGGTCGGAGGGTGGCTGATGCGGCGGGTCCAGGCGGTTTCCAGCTAGGGTTTGAAATAGGAAGGGGGAGAGAGGAGGGGCTGTCGAGGTGAGGGGGAGAGGCTGTCGAGGTGGCGACGAGTTTGGGGTTGAAGCGCCTGCTCCGGCGGTGGCAGCCACGATGGGCGACGGGGGGTTTAAGGCGCGATGGTTTTGTTTGTTTTTTTTCTTTTAAATTAAAATCGATCGTTGACTGAAATGAAGAGGGAGGGGGTGAAAGAAAGGAAGTTTAATTATATATATATATATATATATTTATATTTAATTATATAAATTTTCCATAAAAAGTAACCTTTTTATTTGAACCCCAAATCAAACCCACCGACTGTCGTTCCTAACGTAATACCCCCATTCCGAACACAATAGGATATGTCGGATAAGCCAATTCTATCATTTCGATTAGTTTCCATTGAAATTAAAATATAAATCTATGTATATTCAATTGAAACTCAAGTTTCAATTTACCGGGGCCACATACAATCTCTAAAAATTCTCGAAAAATTATTTCCAGCTTCGTACTGACGATACGGTCCGAACAAAACTAATTTCGTCAAATTCCGAGACCATTTGAAAAATGGCCATTTTTTGGTCGATTGAAATTGACTGAAACTGTTAAAGCACGTTTTACTTCGCCACGCTCACATATTGATTCAGAAAATTATGCAAATTGGAATCTAGCAATAATTTGACGTCCCGGATCCAATGAAAGTGGTTTCGTCGAAAACCGAGGTCGTTTGCAAAATTTCCATTTTTAAGGGCCAAAAATTCGATAGCGACTATTCTGAATTTTCAACTGGACATAACTTTTGATTCCCGCTATGAAATTTTGATTTTTCGGATTCGTTAGAAAGATATTTTCAAATAGATTCTAATATTTTTGGTTTCACCAAAATCTGGTTTATTTTGAATCCTGTATAGTCATTTGAAATCGAATTTTCAAACTACCGCGCCATTTTCAATTCCTTTTATAATTAAAAATAAATATTTATATTCCAATGACGATTCAAATAAATATATACATTCTAATTCTATTCAAAATAAATTTCTCGTAATTATTATTTAAAATAATCCATTTTAAATATTCAAAATTCATCAAAATTGCCAAAATAAAAATTTTAAATTGGCTCAGAATTTCCGGGTTGTTACAAATATGGTTGAAGTTTACTCACACCAGTCCCACGACTGACCCTGAGTTTATTTTTTTAATTTTTTCCCTAAACACTTAGGTGCCCAAATTTGTGCGGGCAGTCAAGTGTTTCAGGCTTTTACAGATATTCTTGGAGGAGCTGAAGCAGGAGGCCTCACCATTAGTTATTTAGAGTTATTTCCACTGTGATGTATATATGTTGATCTCTGATAGTGGTATGTATATATGATACAGAATTTTGCATTTAAAAAGTTATGTTATATAATATATGTTATTCGTTCCGCTGTGAGATTCGTGTTTACTCTGATTCTGATGTTCTTCTTCTTCTATTCTATTAGTTCTATCTTTTCTATCTCATCCTCTAACTTCTTTGTATTAATGACCCGGTATTTTCGATGCTTGATTAGTCGACATGGGATTTATGTTGATTTTCTAGGTCGAAAATCCCGCGGTCGTTACAGTGGTATCAGAGCATAAGGTTAAGTGATTACCTTGGCTCTGTGGCATAACTCAATAGAGATGGAGTTAATAATACTCTAGATTTGAGTTTGAGTGTATATGTATGAGTGCATATTTGTACATCAATATAAAAACTGTTTAATATTATGTTGGTTGATCTATTGAGTGGTATATAAATTCGAGATCGACGCGTTTAACTGACGTGGTTGATAGGGATTTATAAACGTTTGGATAGAGAAATTCGACACAATATTGTTTAAAAAGATGGGTAAACAAAATAATTTTACCCGAAATATATTTTGATATAAAAAGAAGTATATAACTTGATATTGTTATAATATAATTGGATGTGTGATCATTATCATGATCGAATAAGATTTATAATTGAGACGGTTATATAAATAACAGATCGAAATATTATATAAGTATAATATGAAAAATCAGATGCACTAAACCTGAATTTAAAACCAGAATTGAAATAAAACTCTAGAAACTTGGAAAGGTATTGTAAATAAATTTTGAATTAAATTTATGGAAATTTAAAATCCTGGGAGATTTGAAATTGTTTTCCAAGAATTCTGAAGGATATTTTGAAGTAATTTCAAAAATAAAAGTGTTTGAAAATGAGTTTTGAAAATGATATAGTATTGAACTCACTTTGATGGCTGGAAAATAATTCCAATGATGAACCGCTGCATTATCAGTGTTCATTTTGGAGTTGCTAAGTGACGGACTACTAC
Source organism: Allium sativum (assembly GCA_030737875.1). NCBI lineage: Eukaryota > Viridiplantae > Streptophyta > Magnoliopsida > Asparagales > Amaryllidaceae > Allium > Allium sativum. The sequence goes on from CM060919.1 coordinate 236,886,063, forward strand.
CAAATATTTTATTTTGGATTGTTTTGAGGAACAAGTTGTTTAAAAATTCAAATGTTTTGAATTGCTATTTTGATATGTAATATATATGATTTCAAATTGATTTGAAAAAAAAAACCAGGAATTTGAATTCTAGAATTTATATTTTTCTTATGAAGTAAATAAATAAAAAAAATTAACTGAGTCAAATAAAATTGGTTTGGATTAGAGATAATCTGGAATGGAATTGAATTGATAACTTAAGAATTGGAATTGAGTTTGGAATTGGAGTTTGAATGAAGTTATATGTGGATGGTGTGGTTTGAGGATAATTTTAATGGAAATCAAGTGGAAATGAAATGGTATATGCGGATTGGACATCAAATGGAAAAGATAGAGTGGAATGCCAGACAAAAAGGTACACATTCATATTTTATGTTGGATATGAGATTTCTATGAGTATATTGGGAAAGCCACTTGGCTGTTGGAATTTCTTTTGGATTGGAGAAGGCCCAGAGAGGCAAGTTGTAGTAGTACTGAATGGGTCGTGCAGAGTAGATGCTGGCGAAATTCTCCGAAAATTTAAGCTGTTAGGAAATTTTCAGAATTTCTGAAAGTATTTGTTAATAAGAAGGAATTAATATTTTAATTAGAATTAATTGGTTCTTTTGAAATTGAATTTAAGAAATTAAATAAAAGATTTTAACCTGGGTATAATATGAATCGTAGCATTTTCCCTACCTAAGAAATTTCGGGGACGAAATTCTTTTAAGGGGGAAGGAATGTAACGTCCCGCATTTTTATCGGTTTGTATTTGAATATTTAAATTAGTTTAAATATTGAATTAGTAGTATAAGTGGATTTACATATTGATTAAAACGAAGTTGAATATTTAAAAATATATTAAATAAAATCGAGCCCGTAATATCGCGATAGTTCGTAATTTAACGTTTTGAACTTCAACTGAGTATACATGACCCGTTATTAATCGGATTTCTTCAAAACAAGAAACGTTCGAATCCATTAAACTGTATTTTTGTAATGGAAGTGAAAAATCAAGATTTTGTGTTTTAGATTGCAAGATATGTTCAATCAAATATTGTCACTATGAAATCGTATATCGACCGTAACGGTTTATTTGATATAACTAGATAACAGTTTCGAATTTAGATAAGGTTCTTTTGAGACATAGTGATAAATTAAATTTTAGAATTTTACTGTAATTTTTAATTAATTAAATACGCAACTTTTTATTTGGAGTATTTTGCACCCTGTATCCATATTTTGGGGTTTCACAATATGAGTTAACCTACCGATATTATTATATTTTTGGGATCGTGGCTCATCGCTGGATACGATTGTACTTTTATTTCTGTCCATAAGCGATTCGTATGTAAGCAAAATTTTATCTGGCCATGGAGTAACGCCTGTATCAATAGGAGACATGACAATACATAGAGTTACAGACCTAGACCTATAAAAAACACATGCAAGCCTAAAACTAACATGCAGTTATGGCCTAAATAAGAAAAGGCTACCACCCTAAAATTTACACCTACCAGTATTGTCTAATCACCATTGAATACGCAGACCTTTTTGAGGGAAACTTCATGGTGAAGTAAGTATGGCGTGAGGAGAAAACTCAGAACAGAAATTTCAGACTGTAACTTAAGGACTAAGGATAGTAACATACCCTATACACTAGGGAATGAAAGCTCATCGCAGAACTAGGAATTTAAAATGCATCGCAGCTACTCTAAGTCCACATAGGCCTTAATCCTTCACGGCAAAGTAACCACTGCAAAGTGATTTCAAATCAATCTATCAATGTAAATTGAAAGTTATACCCTAAGTTGAAAACGTTAAAGCAAAGTATAATAAAACAAATGTCATCTCTAAACTGCTTAGAACATCATGCAAGCAGATCTAAGTAAACCCTATTACTTCGTACAAAAGAAATAACTTATAAAAGAAATATCCAAGTCCTTTTGTTATAGTTGATTAGTACAAACACAGAATCACCCTCCTCTCAAAACAGAGTAGCTTCCATTTGAATGAAAAGGAAATAGGACCCTATACTAACACGTTTCACCTATAAACCCAGGCTAGCACATCAAAGTACGATCAAATCTCGATACTTCATCCCCAAGGAAACATAAATATTGCATATCATTTTACTTTCGTACATGCTACTCGTTGAAAATATAAACTATCCTATAACCATTTTCCATCCCTTACGTACTGATGCTTCATTGCAAAGGAATACAGCTACTCTATATTTACACCAGTCCTACCCGAGCTACTCCTTGATGGCCAAGGAATCGATCCTATAAATAAGTACGCTGCTGTTTTTTATCTCGTTCCAGAAATTTAACACGAAGCGCAGCTTTCTCTTTGTGTTGCTTCCAAAAAAAAAAGAAAAAAAATCATGATAGAAGAGTGAGCGAGAGAGTAAACTGATGATGCCAGGGGTATTAAACTCAGAAGGAAGAAGAAATAACACTATATTGGAGGAGATATGCTTTGTAAAGAGAAAGGAATGGTTACAGGAATGTTTGTTGGCGATGAGGAGTTTTGACAAAGGAGCTTGGGATGATTTTATTTGAGTTTTAATGGGATTGAGAAGGAGTAGTGGGGGTGGTTTCGTGATCCAAGGTGGCGACTGGGTCAGTTCAGCGTGAAGGAAATCAGTCGGCAAGGGGAGGAAAGTTTGAAAGCATGGAAATGGTAGTTGCATGCGTTGTATTACTTTACTGGAGCGTAATTGGGCTTGAAAGAGCACATGCATGTAAGTAATGAGGGTGTTCATGCGTTTGTATTACTGGAGGCAGGGGTTTACATGCGGTGTTAAGGGTATGGCGTGGAAGCATTTTCGCAACTATTGGAGGGTGCGGATGCAGGAGGTGAAGTAGATGAGGTGAGGAGCTTACGTAGGGGAGCACTCATCAGAAATGGCATTTAAATAGAAGCAGGGTAGGGGAGCTAACTCACGGCAATTTGTGTAGGGACTGGAGAATAAGGAGTTGCGTGTTGACAGGGATTGAGGTGCTGAGTTTGGAGCAGGTGTTGTGTCTTGAACTAGGAAGATGGTAAGAAGGAGTGCGACCTCATTTGTTTCAACAAGGAAAAAATATGATGAGCGAGATTTTAAATAGTTAAGTATGATTTATATTAATGAAGTTGTGGGTTAGTAGGAGTTAACGGAGCAGCAAAAGTCATGATGGTGGACGCAGATTTCAGAAAGTAAGAGAAAGGAAGATGACATAAATAAAATATTGGGAAGGATGAAAACGTAGCCGCTATAAACAACAATTAGCGAAGTGATTTACGAACGGACTGTTCCATTGGAACCGTACAAACACAGGCTACACGACGAATCTGATTTGAAGTCATCTGAAGCTCGTTTGAATTTCAGAGAATTGAACACCTGGTTTAATCGGCAGATGCAAATCGTTATTTAACAGTTAATGCACCAAGGTGAGTAAATTCACTAACTCTGTTCTATTTTAAAATATTACAATATTTGATTGAATGCCATGTGCGATGTTTGCTTGGATGGTTTACTAAACTATTTAGCTGAAATAATATATATAGTAATATATATACAAACTGTCAATTGAATACTGATGTTGTTACCGATATAAAAAGATGTTATATATGTGACTAACATCTGTGGATGCAAGAAAACAGGTTGGAGGGATCCAACTGGATTCCTCAACAATTATATTGTTATTTTATTTCATATATTGCATTGTTTGATATAACCGATAATATGTGACTGATTATCATGTGCTTGAAATGTTTGAATAACATGGCCCTGAAATAACAAATATTTAAATACCGTAGATATATTGGAAAGGAATTCAAGTTTAAAAGGGATCTATTATTTATAATTTTTAAATAATAGAAATTTAACATTTATTGGGCTAGAAGAATAACTTGTTTTAATTATGTAAAACAAGGAGTTTGATTTGAAAACGATAAAATAGTCATCATTGGAAAATTTGGAAAAATATGAATTCAAGCATACATTTTAAAGGGGAACGGTGAAATTTATTTCAATGTTCAGGATGTGATTAGGGATTTTAAATAAATCCATTTGATTTATAATTGGATATTCGGCTGTATCGAGTATTATAAAAGTATTTATGGTCAGGATTATATTATAGAATCTACTAAGATAGTTGATATTGATTTTAAAACCAATATATTTAAAATAGGATATGTAATCAAGATCAAGTTATAAACTAAGTTTATAATTGAGGAGGGGTTGACTTTAAAGCGTAGTTATGAAAAAAAGTTGGATTATAAATTCAGGAATTAACTTGGGTGGATGGGATTTTACCAGTAATGGTATTTGATTTTAGATTTAACGAAATCAGTTTTCTATAAGAAATAATATTCACATTTCAAATAATGTTCAAAAAGGAAACGTTGCAGATAAAATAGTTATAACGGAAACTAGGAATATTTTCCAATAAGTTTGAAAGAATAAACGGGTATTGACTTATAGTGAGATGTTTAAATAAATAATAACCGAGTTTCCAAAGTAAGGATATGGTGTTATAAAACCATAAAGCTAGAAATATGGTTTGATGAATATTATAAGTAAAAGGGAGTTTTGAGTTACAGACGTACATCTATTCTAAGATAAGAACGTTGTCGATCAAGGTCTGAGAGGTAAGTAAAATACCCCAACTTGAACGATTTCACTACTATCAAGGGATGGTATTGGTTTATAACGGACAGATACGTCGAGAGTAGTTATAAAGGGAAATATGGCAGTGTTTTGAAGTAGTTATTAAGGGAAATATAGCAGTGTATTGCATTAGTTATTAAGGGAAATATGGCAGCGAATTGCATTAGTTATTAAGGGAAATATGGCAGCGTATTGCATTAGTTATTAAGGGAAATGTGGCAGCATATTGCATAAGTTATAAAGGGAAATATAGCAGCGTATTGCAGTAGAAATAAAGATGAATAATTGAGATACAATACATTTCCTATATTAAATGGAAATTTTCAAGTTTGGAAATTGATAAAAACATTAATGATAAAATATGTCGTTCGACATTGGTCAAATAAGAAATGATATTCGAATATTGAATAGATTATATATATATATATAAATATGTATATATATATATATCGCTATTTCCGAAGTAAAGGAAGGCTAAAGGAATTTTTGAGGTATGATATAATACTTCCGAGGAAGGGAAATAAAGAAGAGTTTATAATAATATGGGAAACTAGAAAGTTAGTATTAAATAAAAGGGCCAGTGTTTGTGTGATGTTTGGTAGTACATTTGAATGGATGTTTGTTTTTACTTCAATAGTTAAATAACCGACTATCGAAGTGTTTTGACCACCATTGTTAATACGGAGAGACGGGTTGGATATATTATCCGAAAACCACTCCATATAGGCATAGGCACTGCGAATTAGATTATGCTAAAGATAATTGAAGGCGGAGTGAAATGCAAGGGTCGTTCTGTTCCAGAATGGTGCTTTCTGTTTGTCCAGTCCCAGGACAACTTGTATGGACGAGTGTTTGACAGAGTATACCTAACAAATCACGTACGATTGATCTGTTAAAGTTATTACGTCTGGTGGCGGAGGAATTCGTTCCTTTTAGCTTTTTATACCCGTGATATTTTTGGAAATCGATTAGTGAATTGATGGGTTTGACGATGTGACATTCAAAGTGAATGGTGATCAAATGTTCTGGAGCGATTATAACCTCAAGCCTCACAACCAGGAAATGACAAAAATCGGGCAGGCAGCATGGCTATGTGGGTCATTCCCATTATGGTGTATTGTCACCATCTAGAGAAAATTCGTATTTGTTCTTCTTTCGTTTCTGTATCTTCGGATAATGGTTATGTAGGCCCAACCGTAGGTGGCAATATATTCGATACACTCAAGAGAAATGAATGGTCGGTCATGTATGGGCAGGGTTGCAAGATGTTCTTGTTGAACTCCAATGTATCTCCTCTAGAGTACACTGATCAGGAGGTGGTCCCATACCTTGTCATGGTTGGAATCCAATCTCCAATAAGCGCCCTGCGGTTATTGATTATATACTACGTATGTGGAGCATGAGATGCAAGTGTTCTACTATTTGGTTATTTATTTGATTAGACATTACTATAATATCACTGGATTTTGATATCAAAAATGGTCTGATTATAGTAAGGTAAAAACCGTCCGTGTTTATGTATGGGTTGGTCTTACTATTACCTTTTCTTTTAAAGGATTTTTTTTAAATTTAAACAATATGGTTTAAGTTTACTCACACCAGTCCCATTACTGACCCAGAGTTTATTTTTTTATTTTGTCCCTAAACTCTTGGGTGCCCAAATTTGTTTGGGCAGTCAAGTGTTTCAGGCTTTTACAGATACTCTTAGAGGAGCTGAAGCAGGAGGCCTCACCATTAGTTATTTAGAGTTATTTACACTGTGATGTATATATGTTGATATCTGATAGTGGTATGTATATATGATGTAACGATACGGATTTTGCCCGGACTTAATCGATCGCAAAATCGACCAAGACCGTTTAATTCCTGCATACGTTAACTTTGGGAATACAATACATTAGAACAAATAACAACAGACTTTTATAAACATTATAATAATGTTACATTAGAGTACAAAATGTAAGAGTACATCGAATAAAGAAATAACACAATGGAAGATAAATTGCAATGATTTTAATACATTGCAGCGGAAGACTATGAATGCTCTGGACACAGCTTTAAGCTTCAATCCAGAATCCTGCTCAAGAGATAAATATCTGCAAAAAGCTACTCGACTGCCCGTGTGGAAAATATGGGCACCCGAGTTTTCCAGTGAAACCAACTATAGGTCAGTCATGGGACTGGTATGAGAAATCTTAACTTAACTTATCTAATAATAAGGCTAATCACAGGACCACGCCGCTAACGCGGAACGGGTTTACTCCATTGGATTGCCAGTGCATAAATAAAGTAAATCGTCAAACAACACAATGCTTTTTATAAAAATGAAACCATTAAAAGACTCTAGTCCCATCACACAATGCAACGCAAACCGAAGGATAGAGTTTTACCTTATAATGGTCAAAAATGCTTGATACGATAAAACGAATTTGAAATTATTATTAGTGTGTATATGTTTTAAAAACATTTCAATAATAATATCAATCATAGACGACATAGCTACCATATACTATGTCGTCGTACTAGTAATACAATCAAAACCGCATGGGTCGTATTGGAAGTTGGATTTCCATCATGAACCAAGGCAAAAGATAGTCCTTACCGAATTCGAGACAATCTAGCCTACCATGTCTGAGGATACAACAGCAACTGCACCTTGGATCTTCAGGGCCGGTCCACAAATATGTTAGTGGATTAGTTATGCCAGAACAATACGTTTCCCCGCCCTACGGCGCGTAAATAGAGCCACTAGAGACTGAAATAACCGAGGCGTCTCATTCCATCATCCACATAAGTAAAAGTGTCAGGGTTGGTAAGTCGCTGACACCACTTCTAGCTAGAAAGAAACGTATGTCCTCCCTGCAGTCCTTACTCCCGTTTCTGGTTCATACCGGGGTGTGAGGCTCACGAAGTAACGCTATACACAAAGCTGTGCCTAGATAGGCTGTGCTTTGATCATCAACCACAAGGCTCTGCTTTTCAACAATAAGCCTTGATCATTTGCATCTTGGCATGCTACATTGTCAATCCATACCGTACCATTGATTTCTGCCAATATATAACCTCTAAGCTCGTACGTCTTAGAGAAGGGTGTTAAACACCAAACATATATATATATATATAGCCGAGATCTACGAATACAATATAAAGGAATACAACGTCAGACATACAATCCATTTACAAGTCCGTTCTGGGTCTGAACGAAACCGGAGGCACCTTATACCTCGCATATCCGAACAATCAACAATACGTCCGGACGGTTACCACTGTAGCCTCTTCAAGGTAGCTACTCCAACCATGGGCACCAGTAGCCACACATCCATTTGATGTGAAGATCGTCGGTCTTCAACCACCGTCTTCAAATCTTCGACTTCCAATCGTCGTATAATTATTTGAAATGAGATTTAACTCGGTCTTTTCAAATAATTCTCGAATATATATAGTTCAAAATCATTTCTTTTCATTCCATATCGTTTATAATATTTTATAATGATTTATCGCTATTTTTATTTGTTTTAAAATAGCCATTTTTAATTAAACGACGCTTCGGGTCATTAAAAGGCCCTGGCGCAATTTTTATCAAAATTTGATTTACACATTTCTCCAAATCTAACCGTTGGATCTTAGCAAATTTTATATCGTTAGGAAGATCTTTCCAAAAACGGTCCTAATGGTTCCAGTTTTGGGAAAATCCGACGGTCGGATCTTTCGGTATAATCATTTAAAGTCACGATTGCCGAAACACGAACTACCGCACGCGTTTCGTTTTAATTTTAATTTATATATATATATATATATATAATTCATTCGCTCGACTATTTCAAATTATTTATTCCTTAAATAATTTCCTACACTTCGTATTTAAGTTATTTTTAATGAACAGAAGTCTATTTCAAAACATGTACGTTTTCTTCATTCCTTCTATGACAACAAAAATATAAATTTTCATTGTTTATCATTTCTGTTTCAAACGATGAATATTTTCTATTCTCTTTCTTTACATTAAAAATATAATTTTTAATGTAAACATGTTTTATTTTTTAAAACATGAACTATTTTCTAATTTCATTTCTACATTAGAAATGAGGTTTTTAAGGCAAACAAGTTTTTATAATTTAAACATGACATTTTTATATTTCATTCATTACATTAATAATGAGATTTATATTACATAAAAATGTGAACTTTTTATATTACATAAAAATGTAAACCTTTTTATATTACATCAAAATGTAAACCTTTTTCTATTCTTTTATTACACAATTGAAAAATGTAATATTTTTATTTAATCTTTTATTACATTGAAAACTGTAATCCTCTATTCAATCTTTTATTACACTCAAAGATGTAATCCTTTATTCAATCTTTTACTTATATTGAAAAATGTAATTTTTCCTTTTATAAGAACCCGTAACTTCCCCGTGAAGGAAAGCACGGATTGCTTTGAGAACAAGCCACATCAGGACACAAACAGAAGAACATTTCATTGTTAATTACATAAATTTCATCAGAATATAGGAATATACAGAGTATGAATAAATATTACACATCATAAATTATCAGATATTTAAATACATTACTGCAGCGGAAATTAATACAAAACACAACTGAAAGTAATACGCGGATACAGAGCTTTCCGAGTATCGTTCCAGCTGTAAACCAGGATCCTGTGAATATAAATCTGCAAAGCCAAAACTACTAGCTGCCCATGTGGAAATAGGGGCACCCAGAGTTTAGGTTAAAACAATAAACTCCTTGTCAGTCATGTGACTGGTGTGAGAACTAAAATAGTTATTAATCTTTATTTTAAAGTTAGGTAAATCAAGGGACCACGCCGTATAACACGGAACGGGTTTCCTCCCAAGAATACGAGTGCATAAAACAACAGAGCAATGCTAAATAAAGAACAATGAAGCTATTATAAGACCCAGGTCCCATCACACAATGCAACACAATTCGGAGGATAGGGTTTTCCCTTATAATAGACAAACATGCTTGGTACGTTAAAAACAAATCATTTGATACTATTATAAGTGCATAGTGTATAAAACAACTTCAAATATAAATGTATCAATCCTAGACGGCATGGGTACCATATATCATGTCGCCACACTAGGCTGTACAATCAAAACCGCAAAGTCACGTATTGGAAGTTGGGTTTCCATCTATGAACCGAGGCAAAAGAAAGTCCTCACCAATTTGAGACTCTCTAGCCCGAGCCTTAGGACCCAGACACAGGTGGGCCCTTGGATCGTTAGCGCCGGTCCACCGATGTGGATTAAAATGCCTGAACACTGCGTTTCCCCGCCCTTTGGGGGCGTAAATGAGCCAAATGACTCCATCGGCTCCACATAGTCACCGATATATCTGAGGCGCCTCGCAATCCAACAACCACACAGGTGAAAATAATATAAATGTCAGGGCTGGTAGGTCACTGACACCACCCTAGCTAGAAGGAAACACATGCCCTCCCTGAGGTTCTTCTCCCGTTTCTGGTTCATACCGGGGTGTGAGGCTCGCGAATTAACGCTACACAAAGCTGTGCCACACAGGCGGTGCTTTGATCATCAACCACAAGACTCTGCTTTTCAACAGAAGCCTTGATCATTAGCATCTTAGCATGCCACACAGACAAACCACTCCATGCAACCGATATCCATCAATCACATAGAATGATATCCAATGTCAGACACACAGTCCATTTACAAGTTCGTTCTGGGTCTGAACGAAACCGGAGGCACCTTGTACCTCGCATATCCATCGATCTCCAAGTACGTATGGACGATCACCAACTGATTCCCTCCTCTTGGGTGTACAGCCCAATCAAGATCATTAGTAATTATCCAAACGATGTGAAGACCTCCGGTCTACGACCACCGTCTTCATCCTCGACACATCGCCGAATCAGTTATTCAGAATAGGATAAACTCGGTCTTTCTGAATAACTCGCGTATATAATAAACAAGTGTTACACAAACACAACATACGCCTCATTCCAATTCAGAATATTCTTTTATTCAAATATTCTTATACTTTGGGAAAGGTTCCCATTAATTTTATCAAAGATAAATTCATTAAATTTATTCTTTAATCTTCCTTTGAATATCAATTCAAACCAAATTATGGTTTATCCAAACTAGTCGGGATTAACGAACCTTACCGAAGTAATCATTTCTTTTAATTTCCCAATCCCAACCTATTCATCCCATGAAGTAAAACTGGTAATACTTCATATCTAATACCTCGGTGTTATCGGTTAATTCAATTACCATTTCACGTTCAAATCTAATTAAAGATTTAACTATCGCCTGGAGCAAAACTGGTGATACTCCATACTTGATCATTTCAATCTAGTTAAAGATTCATTAAAACTCCACTTGGTTTTAATCTTCCCAAAAATCAATATTAATGATTGTTTAACTTGGGAAATCATATAGTGTCTTTAACTGGGTTAAAGAACCAATGTCCTTTAAAACACGGTTCACTATAAACCCAAAATCACATTCCATTCTATCAGCCTTTAACCGTAAATTAGCAAGTGAACAATTCCCTAAGTATTAACCCCGAAGGCCGAAACCAGCATCAGATCAATACCCAAGAAACCATTCAACTTAACTAATCTTCAGTTAACTTCTGATTTTCTTAACTCCATTGGGTCTAAGAACAGTATTATTAAAGATACCGTTCACGACAACCAAAATCACATTCCATTTACAATGGAATTTTCATGGAAAACAAATCGATATATATAATCGATATAAACTTCCATATCCGACTAATAATATAAATGGAATAACGGCAAAGCCTTTTAAATTCCAGATATATTAGTTGCCTTTTTCCACAGAAATTCACTTCGATTATTACCAAATTGAATTCCATTCCATTCCAATTTATTTTATTAAACTGGAAAACTTTACTTTGGAAAATTTCCTTCAAATCTTAACAAAAGATTTATAAATTCCAAATCATATTTCACTGTAAATCGGGTTAAAGAACAAATGTCGTTAAAACACAGTTCACGATAAACCCAATTCGCATTCCATTAATTATCGGGTTAAAGAACAAGTGTTATTCAAAACACCATTCACGATAAACCCAAAAATCAATTCAAATTCAATTCTAATTAAATACATTTAATTGGTGTACTTCATTAAATCTAAACAAAAAGATTTAATCTTTTTCTCAACTGGGGTTTAAGAACAGTGTTAATAAAGACACCATTCACGACAAACCCAAATCCCATTTGATATTAAATACAAGGCTCTGAATAGAAAATATATCGGCTTATATTCAATATCAAATTCTATGACCAACAAATATCGTATTGGAAATAACGATATAAATATATCTTTCAAATTTCCATAACAATATCTGTATAATCACGAAATCCAACATCGAAATATTCCAAAGACAATTTCGATTCAAATCCATTCCAATTCAATTATTGGAAATTCTGTTCACTTTTAAAACCCTTTCAAATCCAAATTTTTTATTTCAAAAATAAATGGATTACAATCCTAGTTCAAAACTAGGTCATTTCGATGAAAATCTATTCTTATCTTTTCAAATATGGAGTTTTTCATCCCAATTATTTTCAAATCATTTCTTATGATCTTACACAAATTATTACTATTTTTAACAATTTTATCAAGGCCCGTACAGTCGATTTCCATCAACGGCCATCGAACTGCACTTACATCGACCTTTTCCAAATTTGATTTGGACAATTCCAAATCCAATCGTTAGATTTTTAATTTCTTGTATTCGTTAGAAAGCCCTTTTCGATACGAACCCAACGGTTCCGGTTTTAGGAGAATCCGACGGTCGGATCTCCTGTAAATTCCATTCGAAGTCATTGGTCGAAATTCGCGAACAGCCGCAACACGGCGCGTTCTATTCAGGCCATTATATATAATATATATATATATATATATTATCGTCGATTTCCTTTCAAAACGTATTTTATAAATCGTTTTAAATTCGTTTTCAAAACGATTTCAAATTCATATTCAATTTCAAATCAAAATTGAATATTCCATATCATCGATATATAAATGATAGTATTTTCAAAATATTATATTTTGAAATCAATTCCTTTTCGATATTCATTATAAAAATGAATAAAATCGATATAGATATCGTTCACGTCGAAATGGCGCATATCTAATCAACACGGCTTTATATATTTCAATAACTTCGTTATTCTATTCAACAAATGAATATTTTCTTCAACACATGAATTTTCTTTTATTCAACACATGAATTTTCTTTTATTCAACACATAAATATTCTTTTTATTCAACACATGAATATATATTTTATTCAACACATGAATATATATTTTATTTTCTAAATTGGTATGAGACCCACTCAATTACCATATAATGTTATTTATATGGATTCTATACAGCACATGTATATAATAGCAATGATAAATAACCAACCATCATCCAAAGTGCACCACACAACTGCATAAGCATTAAATATAAATAATTAACACTTACACAGTCTGTCAACCAATCGGTCGACATACTACTAAACAATTGGGATTAGTGTATGTCAATATCATCCCAACACTCGTGTGGGGTTTCAATCAATCAAACACATATTTTATTAGTGCAGTTGGGCGATATGTAAAATTTATCGTCCCAATCTATGTCAGTCAAATAGGTGTACATAAACAAATCGTTCTGATTTGTAAATGAATATCTATTTTATTCACATCAATGTTAAAAATTATATTTTTAACTATAAAATATTTTATTCCATTCCACATCACACAATCAACTTTCACAACACATCAATCAAATAAACAAGTCATCCATGGTCTGTGGACGACGGGTGTCGGATGTTGCTAAGCACCGTCTGCATCCTTGTATATATTTCAACTAGAAAATAAATTAAAAGTGAGAAGTTCTCACAGATTAGCTAAACCAACCACCGCGACTCTTCGTATGTAGAAAATCTTCGTCGTGCTCGCCTTTTGTCACTTTCGTCATCCATATTCGCTACATATATAAATATCACATTTTTATATTCTCTATTATATAAAAATCATATTTTTATCTCTTCATCCCAATAAATAAAAATCGTATATTTTTATTTCTACTTCATATATATAAATCGAATTTTTATCGCTACCTCACATATGTAAAAATCGAATTTTTATCGCTACTTCATATATGTAAAAATTATATTTTTATTTCAACTCTACATAGATAAAAATCACATTTTTATCGCTTCTTCACATAGATAAAAATCATAACTTTATCACTTCGTTTGCATTATAAAAATCACATCTTTTCAATAATAAAAATCTCGTCTTTCCTATCATAAAAATCTTATCTTTTCTTGACTAAAAATCTAATCTTTTCTATAAACAACAATCATATCATTTTTATTAACAAAATCATATCTTTACTAAGATAAAAATCACAACTTTTCTAACATAAAAATCATATTTTTAATATGCTACATGTATAAAAATCATATTTTTATAACTTAAAAAAATATTTTCATATAACTAAGGACTATATTTTTATATAACAAAAAAAAACTATATTTTTGTCTAAATAAAAAAAATCAGATTTATATAAACATATATATATATAAAGATCTATATAAAAAAAATAGAATCACTTACTGTATAATTGATTTTTTTTCTTTGAGGAGGGGGGCTGTTGTTGTAATCGACTGGAAGGGGAAGGGGGGTTGCGGATCGCCGCGGTGGAGCCATGGAGGGTTGGGCGGCGCGTTTCAGGCGATGGAGCATCAATCGGTGGCGCTATGGGGGCCCACGTCGCGGTGGAGCACGTGCTTAGGGTTTGCGAGGAGGCTGAGAGGTGGGGTCGTCGTTGAGGTGGAGGGGGGTGGTGATAGGCCGACGGTGGGGCGACGCTCCATGCTTGGGTGGAGGGGCGACGGGGGGTTTAGGGCGTAGTTTTTTTTTCTTTTTTTTTCTTTTCTGTTGAACGATTTTGAACATGGGGGGAGAGGAAATAGAGAAAAGGGGGGGTTGACTTTTATTTTTAATTTATTTATTATTTTCTTTCCATAAAAGTACCACTTTTATTTGAACCCCAAATCGAACCCACCGACTGTCATCCCTAGCGTAATACCCCCATTCTGAACACAATGGGATATGTCCTGATGGCCATTTCGACCGTTGCGATCAGTTTCTATTAAGTTTAAAATATAAATCATTATATTTTAAATTCAAACGCACATTTTAATTTACCGGGGTCACATAATGTCTCTAAAAATTCCCGAAAATTATTTCTAGCTTTGTATTGACGATACGGTCCTAACAAAACTAATTTCGTCAAATTATGAGATCATTTGAAAAATGGCCATTTTCCAGTCGATTAAATTCAACTGAAATTGGTCAAACGCGTTTAAGTGTGCCACGCTCACAATTTGATTCCAAAAATTATGAAAATTGGAATCTAGCTATAATTCGACATCCCGGATCCAACAAAAGTGGTTTCGTCGAAAACGAAGTCGTTTGCAAAATGGCTATTTTTAAGGGCTATTTATATATTAAAATATATAAATTCCACAACGACTATTCTGAATTTTAAACTGGGCATAACTTTTTATCCCCGCTATGAAATTTCAATTTTACGGATTCGTTGGGAAGATATTCTCAAATAGATTCTAATATTTTTGGTTTCGCTAAAATCCGGTTTATTTTGAATCCTGTACATTCATTTGAAATTCGAAATCGAATTTCAAACTACCGTGCTATTTTCAATTCCTTTCATAATTATAAATAATTAATTATATTCTAACGACGATCTATATAAATGTAATGACCCGCATTGGCAGAGGTATTATAATTAATTAATTTAATTATATAGATGGTGATATAGTGGATTAAATTATGGTTTAATTAAATAATGGTGAATATTTAATTAAAATAATAAATAAAATAATATATTTAATTCTGAAATAATCAGAATTGGCAGAAATGACGATACGGTGTGAACTGGATCATCTGTGATATCAAATTCAGCTTGGAATTGAATTAGAATAACGAATATATTATATAAACGACAGTTTGAACGTATAACTATATTATAATTAAAATCGAGCTTGAAATGGCGCTGTAGTTCGAAAATTGGCGATTCGAACTTCAACTGAATGTACAGGATTCGTTCCAAGCCGGATTTCTGTGAAACAAGAAACGTGTGGAGCTGGTGGAGTATATCTTTCTAGTGGAAGAGAAAAATCGGGATTTCGTCGGGTAGATTTTGATTTATGTCCAAATCAAATTTTAGAAAAGTCACTGTGGAATTCCTTTATAATTTATAAAGGAATTATTTATATTTTAAAAAGGAATTTCAATATAAATCGAATATCGGGTTGACCCGGATTTAAAATATCAAGTTAGAAATTCATATAGGGATATTCTAGAGCTGTATGATATTCCGCTGTGAATATATACGATAAATATAAATTTATTTATATTTAATTTAATTATATTTAAATATATTTATATATTTAAATGGGTCATCCAAAGCTTTAAAAATAGCCAGTTTTGCAAACGAAGTCGGAATTTGACGAAACTAATTTTGTTGGATCCGCAATGTCAAATAGTTGTTAGATTTCCAGTTTCGTGATTTTTGAAGTCAGTATGTGGCCGCACGGATTTTTAGAGTGAAAAACAGTCAGTATTTTGACAGTTAAAAATACGCTGTGTGAGCATACAGAGTCAGAATTCAACGAAACCAGTTTCGTTGGGACCGTAATGTCGAACTGAAGCTGCATGTCTAGTTTCGTCATTTTTGGGTATCGTGTGTGATCACACAGGTTTTTAAAAGGACAGAAACAATATAAATGAATATTATATTGAAAATATCTTAGGGAAAATATCTAAAAGAAAATCCCTATAAATACCCTCTTATCTAAACCTAATTTTTTCCATTCAAAGGTCAAACAAAATTTGGTCGTCACTCTTATCTCCTCAGCAAAACTTTTAAACGAGAAAATCCGATCTTCCAAAATTCAAAATAAATCCCATTAGATCCTAGAAATCACCCCATATACATAAATCGATTTGTGTATGGATCCTCTTTAGCCTGGTGTGAGTTTGACCTAGTTCGACGTCAGTTTGGTCCCTCCGATTTGGTTTTCAACAAGATTAGGGTTCGGATTTTTTTGGATAATGGAGTATCGATGTTCGATATGGGGTTGTAATGGAGTTTAGGAGGGTGAAGAGGTTGATTGTGGTTTGTTTTGGGTAAGTGCGTGATGGTTTTTGGGTTCGACGGTTTACTGTAACCGGTTGAAGCCCGGAATCGCACGTTGGAGTGATGGTGCGAGTTGCCTAAATGTGTGATGGAGAGGACGAGTAGTTGAAGAGAAGTGTAACAGTGGTGGTCTTGCAAAGTTCGGTGGAGGTTGGTGATTCAAGGAGGCAGAACGAGGTGGTTGAAGGTGGGAATGGTACTGTCGTGTGAAAGTCTGGAGCAGGGAAATCAATTGAGGAAGAAGAGGGGCGTGTTGGGCTTTTAAGAGGGAAATGGGCCAGTGCTTTAAAAAGGGGGTCACGTTGGAATCGTATCGAAAAGGACTACACATATGAACTGGTTTGAAGTGGATTGGAGCTAGTTTGAATTTACGACAAATTAAATTGGTTGATTCAAATCAAACGAACAGTTTATCGTTCTTTAACGATGAACTGCCAAAGTGAGTAAATCTCACTAACTCTGAACAGTTTATAATTTCATGTTGTATTTTTAGAACTGTTAAATATTGGCTGATTGACTGTGTGTTGACCGATTGATTGAACTGCTAGTCAGATAATGAAATTATATATATATATATATGTATAATATATAAACAGTTAGATAGTTATATATTGATTCTAATTATCAGAATAATTCATATTGAACTGAAAGTGATGACAATCATGTTGTGTAACATCTGTGGATGCAGGGAAACAGGTTGGAGGAATCCGACTGGATTCCTCAACAGTTATTTTATTGTTTTTCATATATTGTGATATATGATGAAGTTTATAATATGTGGTTGATTATACGTGTTTGGATGAGATTGGTCATCGTGATTTGATATGTTAAATACCGTAACATACCGGAATGTTGATAAGGGAATTTTCAAAGTGATAGTGAAAATAAAATATTTATAAACGGAATATTTATAAATAAGAAATATTTATAAATTGGAATACTTATAAATAGAAGATATTTAGAAAGGAAATAAATTTCAAACCATTTTCTTTTTGAATGGAAAGGACTGTGTGGTGGGTTTGGGGACTTTCCCGATGCTCCCGGTACAAAGGAGGTTATGGCGAATTTTCCCGAAAATATAAGAAGTTAGAATATTTTTGTAACGACCTGGATTTTTGGCCATTTTACTTTGGATATTTAATTTTGGTTAAATATTTTAATTGGAATATTTATGGATTTTTAATATTTAATTCGTTTATTAAAACGAAGTTTAAAACGTTATAATTTATATATATAATTAACCAATTTAAAAGCCAATACTACAACAGCACAGACCATATTTTCATTACAAATCTATGTATGTATTTATACGTATATTCATATGAAAACAAACCAAATATATACGTATGAAAGCGGGAAACATACATATATATGTATATATATATATATTCATCTCACTAGCTCAACAAATGAAAATGTTGCTACGAGAACATAAAAATTGAATATACTCAACAAGAACTGGAAGTGTTAATATACAGGACAACACATATATTCATGAGAAGATTGTACATACATAAGTACAGAGAAGTACAAAGAAAACAATACATAATGTTGACTGTACATTACAAAACAATTTTTTTTTCATAACAATTCATTTCAAAATATATTCCTTTGCGCCTTATTTTCTTTCCAGCAAACGAAATGTACGCCTTGATCTGGAGCTGCAAGAAAACAGTAAACCTATTAGTATATATGAAATATAATTGAACCACTAAAAATGTAACAAAACAAATATATACTTAAAGCTGAAAATTCCCAACGCATGATATATATTCATGTGCATATAGTAAATTATACACAAAATTTAAACCAGATTGAACCATACATCGGAAAATCCAATATATGTACATATTGGTACCATCGACTTTTCATAGAATATTAAACTAGTATAATATCAACTGATTATATCATGGCAAGTGATAAACTAGTATAATATCACTTTTAGTTGGAGGTGTGGTTGAACTGGTGTTACACTTTATCGTAACTCATGCCAATTAAACTAGTATAATAATGGTGACAAGTTATCACACGTCCAAGAGTTTATCACCAGTCATTTCCCAGTATTTGATGTTAGGTAAGTATATATTTTATAAAAAAAAAAAAAAATCCTCTATGGTATATGACTCTTACATGTGTGCAAGTTAAGTTGATTTTGTTGTAAGGATAATCTCTGAAATCAGTTGGATTGAGATTTCGAGAATTTGAGAGAAAAGAAAAAAAAAGAAAAAAAAATACATAGCTGATGAAAACAAATGTACGTACAGCTAAGTCTATAGGTAGTGAATTCATATACACATTCGAATAGTGAATAAACAGCAAAGATACTCTTGAAGATTTTGAAACAGCTAAAGAAATGAAATAAACAGCTAAGGCACATGGTATGAGCAGCTCAAACAGTAACATACACATGGGAACAGTACAAAAAAAACAGCTAAGTAAAATCAAATATATATGTATATGCTTATTCCATCATATCTGTACAAATGAATTGATGTGTGTACATATATATATATATTCATATACACAGTTGAATTCATACTGTAACTATGCTTAGGGGTGAGCATTATTCGGTTAAACCAAATAAACCAACCAAACCAATTTATTTTGGTCGGTTTGGTTCGGTTTCGAAATTAAATCGGTTTGTAATCGGACCAGAAAAAATATTAAGTTCGGTTATCGGTTTAACCAAATTAACCGAACTTTTACTACATTTTCAAAATTATCAATATTATAATAAATATTTTAGGTTAGTTTAGTTATTAAGTAAATTTTAATCATCATTTATGTGTCAAAATTAATACTAGAAAGCATAAAAATCATAAATAATAATACTCTAATCATATAAGTATAATTTATTTCAAATTTTAGTGAATATTCCAAACACAAAGTATAAAACATTTTTAGTTCGGTTTAATCGGATAACCAACCGAACCAACCAAACTTAATTTGGTTGGTTTGGTTTGGTTTTTACTTTTATTGGTTTTAGTTTGGTTCGACAAATTTCACCATCGGATAAACCGAACCAACCAAACGCTCACCCGTAACTATGCTTTACTTTTCCCAAAATCTGGACTCTCAATATAGAATACAGTTTCAAATCTACATTGGATAAACAAGTCATTGCGTAAATCTCCTCTAATCTATATTCACAGTTCGACCATGTGCAATGGGAACAGATCAACAGTACTGAAACCCTATATCAATTCAAAATCTCTGTAAAACCATCACGCAACATCAACCTCAAATCACCAGTACAAATCTGAACAAAGGTGGAAAACCCAATGGCCTAAGAAGGGTAGCCGAACCTACCTAAGAGGGGTTGATGGACATTGATCCTATCTAACCAAATCAACCAATATAAATATGGTATCCACGCACAAACCATCACCACAATCAAAAGGAAACAAATTTAGAACCACTTATAAAATCAAAAATAAAACAATACAGCAAAAAAAAAAAAAATCAGATAAAATACTTAGCTGAGTTTGTAAATGTGCCTTTCCATCTCAATATCCTTTTCAAACTGTTCGGGATCATTTTGATCGAACTAGGGCTCGGGTCTCTTCTTCACGAAGGAAGTCGTGGGTCCTCTGTGATAGCAGCATGGAGCTGGGATCGAATTGAAGGGGAGATGCGGCTACTTCGATCTTCGATGAAAGGAGGAAAGAGGATCGGATTTTACCAGGGAAGGGTTTTTGTTTTGAGGCGGCGGATTTCTTTTTCTTCAATCTGAACGAGATTAACTAAAATGATAAAGAGGCGGCTCTGTTCTTTTTGCATTGGATAAGGGTTTGGAGAAAATGAGAGATCGGGTGAGGGTTTTGAAGTGGGGATTGGGCTGGGGATATCGGGCCGAACGAAGAAGGTAAAGGCCCATTTTAATTCATGTTTTAATTACTTTGTAAACTCGTTTATACGATATCGTACACATACATTAACAGTTTTAAGCACGGATGGTCGCGTTGGAACCGTAGAGATAGGGCCTTCGAGATGGAGCGTGATCAGGCAGGACTGGAGTCAAAGAGAATTTTTAATTAAATTAAACAGCAGTTTAATTTAGTTAAAAACCAGCGGTTAATGGTCAAACGAAGTCAAAGGTGAGTTAAACTCACTCAGTATATTTTCCCCATTTATATTTTATAAATTGGGTTTTTATTTTGTGCGCTCTGCTTACCAATGATTGACTGTTTGCTAGTTATAATTCATTTGTTGATTTAACTGATGAAATTAAACCGTCGTTTAATTTCAGTAAAATACCAAATCGTTATTTTAACGATTGATTCCAATAAAGGTAATTTACCTTGGTTGGTCACGTTTATTTATAAACGTGTTTAAATGGTTGAATTGTTTGAATTGCTTGTGGTTGATGTTGAATGGTTGCTATTTAGTGTTATCAGTTAAACAAAACTGAACCGTCTGATTTGAGAAAACCATTTGAGTACAGGGAAGAACAGGTTGGAGGGATCCAACCGGATTCCTCAAATATATTATTTATTTTCATATTCTCACATATGAACTGCCATGTTTGTATTGTTGATTTGATTGTTGATTTTTGACTGAACATTCAACTTGGGTTGTGTTTAAACCAATGGGTGATATTGGTTGAGTATTTAGCAGTGTATGGCCTATAAAATCAATCGTGTTATAAATATCGAGTCACCGTCAGGTGAATCGATAAAGATGAAGTTATAAAATTTACTTTATAACTGGAGTTGGATTTTGAATATATTATTTTGAAATAAAGTTTATAAAAGAAAAGTAAATAAATAAATATTTTATTTATTTAAGACTTCGATTTGTTCTGATGTTAATCAGATCTACAATTATGAGCATAAGAAATGAGATGAATGGTTAAACTTTAATAAGTGTTTTGTAAACAGCGATTTTGGCGCTATAGTTATAATATATGTTTTGTAAATCTAAATAGCGATTTAGCGCTGTTGCTACAGTAAATGTTTTTGTGATCTAAACAGCGATTATAGCGCTGTTGTTTTGTAAATCTAAATAGTAATTATAACGCTATTGTTATAACATATGTGCTATAAATTTCTTGTTAAAACTAATGGATTTCCGAATCTAAAAGATGATTTGACGGAAGAATTAAGTGGGAAATTGAATATAGCTATTCGAGATAGAATTAGCCAAACATAGTTATTCGGGATGAGTGCCATTTCGTACGACTGCTAGCGTAATTCGCAGGGCTGCAGATAGCCTACGACGGTCGGATGTTTCCTGAGGGAATCAGGCGTAACCATTGTGATCGCTGTGATCTAGAGTCAAGCGAATGGATGTAAGTCGAGTATTAGTTAATCGATAGAAGTTAAACAAGTAGAGTTAATCAGTTAGAATTAACCAGTTAAAGTTAATCAATTAGAGTTAATCGATTGGAGTTTAATCGAATTAGAGTTATTCAGATATCATATTTTGAATGTTAAAAGAGCTAGAAGTTTTGGTTTAAAAAAAAAAAGTAAAGTAAATCAGTTGTTAAAGGCCAAGTGGTGCTGAATACTGAATCAGTGAACTCATTGGGTTGTCATGATTGAAACACTGTTTATTTTGATAGTTAAATCACCGACTATCAAATCTGGCCAATACGATTGTTGGTACGGAAAGACCGGGATCGAATTTATATTCGAAAACCATTCCGACCAACAAATACGTGAAGATATCAAAGGACGGTCGAGATGGAGCATTGAAGACCATGGATCTTCATAAGCGAAAGGATTACTAAAAATCTCTGGTTTAGCGGCCAGAGATAAACTGTGGTTCTGTCGTGGTTGGAATCTACGGGTTGCAAGGACTTCTCGCTACTGATCCATGGGGTGATTCCTATATGAGATGCAGTAGGAGAGTACCTTCGGTTCATCCTGTTCCTGGATGACTTGTATGGACGAGTGTCTGACAGAGTATTTCCAAAGGGATCGCGTACGTTGATTTCTTCAAATGTGCCATAGTTGGTTAGCTCCCAACTAGAGTATTTTTGTGGACGTCAATTAATGATATCTGGAGGATCTGACAATGTGGCATTCAAAGTGAATGGTGGCCAGGTGTCCAGAAGATAATGCTGACCTCAAGCCTCATCAACCAGGAAATGACAAAAATCGGGCAGGCAGCATGGCTATGTGGGTCGCTCCCATTAGGGTGTATAATCACCTATCTAGAGAAATTCCTTTTGTTTCTTAATCTATCGATTCTGCCCATTCGGGAACGGTGGTTTGAGTCCAACCGTTGGTGATATACATTCGATACACTCAAGTGAAATGAGTGGTCGGTCATGTGAGGGCCGGGTTGCAAGACGTTCTTGTTGAACCCAGTGTATTCGTCTCTAGAGATACACGATCGACAGGTGGTCCCATACCTTGTCAGAATTGGAATCCAATCTCCAATAAGCGCCCGCGGTTTTGTTTGTATACTATATATGTAGAACGTGAGATGCAAGCGTTCTACTAGATTTGATATTACTTGTATTTAGACATTATCATAATATCAGACAAGATATTGATTTCAAAACTGTTTTGGGTCATCGTAAGGTAAAAGCCGTCCGTATTTATGTGTGGATTTGGTCTTACGATTATCCTTTTCTTTGAAGGATTTTTGAACAAAAAAATCAGGTTGTGTGATACCCTAAATACTGTGCGAGTTTTTCTCACTCTGGTTCACCAGACTGACCCGGTGTTTTGTAAATGCTCGGGTTAGCCCGGGGTGTACAGGTTCAGGTTATCGAAAGCTGTGAAGAGACGAGCTGGAAGAGTCCAGACGTATGATACTATTCCGTTGTGTGTTGTATATGGGAACAGGTTATTATAACTGTTCCGTTTGTGATATACTCTGGTATTGTAAGTATTTTCAAAAGCTCTCAATAAAGAAGTATTTCTGTATTATATGTTGTTCCGCTGCGATGTGAGGCTCTGTGTTGGTTCTTCTTCTTCTTCTATTCTAATATTTCTTTCTTTCTTATCTCACCCTCTAATTTCTTTCCAATAACTATCCAGTGTTTTCGGTGCTTGGAGGATCGGCATGAGTTACGGTAAAGGTATTTATGTCGATTTTCAGGGCCGAAAATCGTTGGGTCGTTACAGTGGTATCAGAGCTATTGGTTTAGTAATAACCTTGGCTCTGTGGCGTGACTCGATAGAGATGGGGTTAGTAACACCCTAGATTGAGTTGAGTGTATATATGAGAGCGTATTTGTAGATCATATATATAAAAATGTTTTGTATTGTGTTGCTGATCGATTCAAGTGTTGAGAAGCATTGGACCAGGAATATACACAATATTGTTTTGTTAATAGGGTAAATGAAATATTTTTACCCAAATTATATTTTTGTAGAGAAAAGAAATCATTTTGTTAAATTAATAAATCTTGTGGTTTGATTGATTTGTTCAAAGTGGAATTCAAATGGGAATTCGAATTTGAATTCGAAGGGTTGATATAACCAAAAATTTCACATATATAGAAGTGAATGAGAATTCTAGTATGAGATTGAAATCTAAATTTAACTTAAGTTAAAACAGAATAAATTGGAGTGATGGTGTTTGAAATTTGGTAATTGAACGTAAAATAAGACTTTAATTGGTAAGGTAAACATTAACGTTGAATATTAATGGGATCTAATGTACATTGAATTATTGGTTAAATTGATTATGTATTGGCTGTTATTTGGATATCAGATTGGTTAGAGTAAATTCATCAATAACTTGATAAAAAGTTGGATGGATTTAAAATTAATTCCAGGGTAATTAAAATTTAAATGGAATTGGTTATGATTTAAAGTTGAGTGATTTAAACTTGGTTCGTATAAAACCAGTCTGAAAGAAGCCTTGGGAATTAGTGAAACTATACTGTTTGACGAAGGAAGTAATGTTTACAAATTTCATGTAATGGTTACTTACATGTTGGATTGAGTGGAATACAGGTGTTCGAAGGCTATGAGGATAAATTTGGGTTGAGCAGATCGCAATAAGTCAAGAAAATATACTCGATAGCGCTCGCATAAGGTACGCCTACGCGAAATAATAATTTTTGGGTTTTGATTTTTGTTTCCTGACCGTATGGGTCGATGTATTTGTTCCTGCGATATCGCAGATGTCACTCCGTACAGGGGAGACTCTGTTGAAATTTTTCTAGGAATTTAAAAGCATTTGAAATTTTTGAAAATTTTACTTACGATATCGAATTTGTTTTTGATTTAAAAAAAAAAAAAAAAAATTACGAGTTTATAACGTTCTTTCTTACCTTGGCAATTTCGAGGACGAAATTATTTTAAGTGGGGAAGAATGTAACGACCTGGATTTTTGGCCATTTTACTTTGGATATTTAATTTTGGTTAAATATTTTAATTGGAATATTTATGGATTTTTAATATTTAATTCGTTTATTAAAACGAAGTTTAAAACGTTATAATTTATATATATAATTAACCAATTTAAAAGCCAATACTACAACAGCACAGACCATATTTTCATTACAAATCTATGTATGTATTTATACGTATATTCATATGAAAACAAACCAAATATATACGTATGAAAGCGGGAAACATACATATATATGTATATATATATATATATTCATCTCACTAGCTCAACAAATGAAAATGTTGCTACGAGAACATAAAAATTGAATATACTCAACAAGAACTGGAAGTGTTAATATACAGGACAACACATATATTCATGAGAAGATTGTACATACATAAGTACAGAGAAGTACAAAGAAAACAATACATAATGTTGACTGTACATTACAAAACAATTTTTTTTTCATAACAATTCATTTCAAAATATATTCCTTTGCGCCTTATTTTCTTTCCAGCAAACGAAATGTACGCCTTGATCTGGAGCTGCAAGAAAACAGTAAACCTATTAGTATATATGAAATATAATTGAACCACTAAAAATGTAACAAAACAAATATATACTTAAAGCTGAAAATTCCCAACGCATGATATATATTCATGTGCATATAGTAAATTATACA
Source organism: Allium sativum (assembly GCA_030737875.1). Classification (NCBI taxonomy): domain Eukaryota; kingdom Viridiplantae; phylum Streptophyta; class Magnoliopsida; order Asparagales; family Amaryllidaceae; genus Allium; species Allium sativum. The sequence continues at coordinate 236,911,969 of CM060919.1, forward strand.
CAAAATTTAAACCAGATTGAACCATACATCGGAAAATCCAATATATGTACATATTGGTACCATCGACTTTTCATAGAATATTAAACTAGTATAATATCAACTGATTATATCATGGCAAGTGATAAACTAGTATAATATCACTTTTAGTTGGAGGTGTGGTTGAACTGGTGTTACACTTTATCGTAACTCATGCCAATTAAACTAGTATAATAATGGTGACAAGTTATCACACGTCCAAGAGTTTATCACCAGTCATTTCCCAGTATTTGATGTTAGGTAAGTATATATTTTATAAAAAAAAAAAAAAAAAAAAATCCTCTATGGTATATGACTCTTACATGTGTGCAAGTTAAGTTGATTTTGTTGTAAGGATAATCTCTGAAATCAGTTGGATTGAGATTTCGAGAATTTGAGAGAAAAGAAAAAAAAAGAAAAAAAAATACATAGCTGATGAAAACAAATGTACGTACAGCTAAGTCTATAGGTAGTGAATTCATATACACATTCGAATAGTGAATAAACAGCAAAGATACTCTTGAAGATTTTGAAACAGCTAAAGAAATGAAATAAACAGCTAAGGCACATGGTATGAGCAGCTCAAACAGTAACATACACATGGGAACAGTACAAAAAAAACAGCTAAGTAAAATCAAATATATATGTATATGCTTATTCCATCATATCTGTACAAATGAATTGATGTGTGTACATATATATATATTCATATACACAGTTGAATTCATACTGTAACTATGCTTAGGGGTGAGCATTATTCGGTTAAACCAAATAAACCAACCAAACCAATTTATTTTGGTCGGTTTGGTTCGGTTTCGAAATTAAATCGGTTTGTAATCGGACCAGAAAAAATATTAAGTTCGGTTATCGGTTTAACCAAATTAACCGAACTTTTACTACATTTTCAAAATTATCAATATTATAATAAATATTTTAGGTTAGTTTAGTTATTAAGTAAATTTTAATCATCATTTATGTGTCAAAATTAATACTAGAAAGCATAAAAATCATAAATAATAATACTCTAATCATATAAGTATAATTTATTTCAAATTTTAGTGAATATTCCAAACACAAAGTATAAAACATTTTTAGTTCGGTTTAATCGGATAACCAACCGAACCAACCAAACTTAATTTGGTTGGTTTGGTTTGGTTTTTACTTTTATTGGTTTTAGTTTGGTTCGACAAATTTCACCATCGGATAAACCGAACCAACCAAACGCTCACCCGTAACTATGCTTTACTTTTCCCAAAATCTGGACTCTCAATATAGAATACAGTTTCAAATCTACATTGGATAAACAAGTCATTGCGTAAATCTCCTCTAATCTATATTCACAGTTCGACCATGTGCAATGGGAACAGATCAACAGTACTGAAACCCTATATCAATTCAAAATCTCTGTAAAACCATCACGCAACATCAACCTCAAATCACCAGTACAAATCTGAACAAAGGTGGAAAACCCAATGGCCTAAGAAGGGTAGCCGAACCTACCTAAGAGGGGTTGATGGACATTGATCCTATCTAACCAAATCAACCAATATAAATATGGTATCCACGCACAAACCATCACCACAATCAAAAGGAAACAAATTTAGAACCACTTATAAAATCAAAAATAAAACAATACAGCAAAAAAAAAAAAAATCAGATAAAATACTTAGCTGAGTTTGTAAATGTGCCTTTCCATCTCAATATCCTTTTCAAACTGTTCGGGATCATTTTGATCGAACTAGGGCTCGGGTCTCTTCTTCACGAAGGAAGTCGTGGGTCCTCTGTGATAGCAGCATGGAGCTGGGATCGAATTGAAGGGGAGATGCGGCTACTTCGATCTTCGATGAAAGGAGGAAAGAGGATCGGATTTTACCAGGGAAGGGTTTTTGTTTTGAGGCGGCGGATTTCTTTTTCTTCAATCTGAACGAGATTAACTAAAATGATAAAGAGGCGGCTCTGTTCTTTTTGCATTGGATAAGGGTTTGGAGAAAATGAGAGATCGGGTGAGGGTTTTGAAGTGGGGATTGGGCTGGGGATATCGGGCCGAACGAAGAAGGTAAAGGCCCATTTTAATTCATGTTTTAATTACTTTGTAAACTCGTTTATACGATATCGTACACATACATTAACAGTTTTAAGCACGGATGGTCACGTTGGAACCGTAGAGATAGGGCCTTCGAGATGGAGCGTGATCAGGCAGGACTGGAGTCAAAGAGAATTTTTAATTAAATTAAACAGCAGTTTAATTTAGTTAAAAACCATCGGTTAATGGTCAAACGAAGTCAAAGGTGAGTTAAACTCACTCAGTATATTTTCCCCATTTATATTTTATAAATTGGGTTTTTATTTTGTGCGCTCTGCTTACCAATGATTGACTGTTTGCTAGTTATAATTCATTTGTTGATTTAACTGATGAAATTAAACCGTCGTTTAATTTCAGTAAAATACCAAATCGTTATTTTAACGATTGATTCCAATAAAGGTAATTTACCTTGGTTGGTCACGTTTATTTATAAACGTGTTTAAATGGTTGAATTGTTTGAATTGCTTGTGGTTGATGTTGAATGGTTGCTATTTAGTGTTATCAGTTAAACAAAACTGAACCGTCTGATTTGAGAAAACCATTTGAGTACAGGGAAGAACAGGTTGGAGGGATCCAACCGGATTCCTCAAATATATTATTTATTTTCATATTCTCACATATGAACTGCCATGTTTGTATTGTTGATTTGATTGTTGATTTTTGACTGAACATTCAACTTGGGTTGTGTTTAAACCAATGGGTGATATTGGTTGAGTATTTAGCAGTGTATGGCCTATAAAATCAATCGTGTTATAAATATCGAGTCACCGTCAGGTGAATCGATAAAGATGAAGTTATAAAATTTACTTTATAACTGGAGTTGGATTTTGAATATATTATTTTGAAATAAAGTTTATAAAAGAAAAGTAAATAAATAAATATTTTATTTATTTAAGACTTCGATTTGTTCTGATGTTAATCAGATCTACAATTATGAGCATAAGAAATGAGATGAATGGTTAAACTTTAATAAGTGTTTTGTAAACAGCGATTTTGGCGCTATAGTTATAATATATGTTTTGTAAATCTAAATAGCGATTTAGCGCTGTTGCTACAGTAAATGTTTTTGTGATCTAAACAGCGATTATAGCGCTGTTGTTTTGTAAATCTAAATAGTAATTATAACGCTATTGTTATAACATATGTGCTATAAATTTCTTGTTAAAACTAATGGATTTCCGAATCTAAAAGATGATTTGACGGAAGAATTAAGTGGGAAATTGAATATAGCTATTCGAGATAGAATTAGCCAAACATAGTTATTCGGGATGAGTGCCATTTCGTACGACTGCTAGCGTAATTCGCAGGGCTGCAGATAGCCTACGACGGTCGGATGTTTCCTGAGGGAATCAGGCGTAACCATTGTGATCGCTGTGATCTAGAGTCAAGCGAATGGATGTAAGTCGAGTATTAGTTAATCGATAGAAGTTAAACAAGTAGAGTTAATCAGTTAGAATTAACCAGTTAAAGTTAATCAATTAGAGTTAATCGATTGGAGTTTAATCGAATTAGAGTTATTCAGATATCATATTTTGAATGTTAAAAGAGCTAGAAGTTTTGGTTTAAAAAAAAAAAAGTAAAGTAAATCAGTTGTTAAAGGCCAAGTGGTGCTGAATACTGAATCAGTGAACTCATTGGGTTGTCATGATTGAAACACTGTTTATTTTGATAGTTAAATCACCGACTATCAAATCTGGCCAATACGATTGTTGGTACGGAAAGACCGGGATCGAATTTATATTCGAAAACCATTCCGACCAACAAATACGTGAAGATATCAAAGGACGGTCGAGATGGAGCATTGAAGACCATGGATCTTCATAAGCGAAAGGATTACTAAAAATCTCTGGTTTAGCGGCCAGAGATAAACTGTGGTTCTGTCGTGGTTGGAATCTACGGGTTGCAAGGACTTCTCGCTACTGATCCATGGGGTGATTCCTATATGAGATGCAGTAGGAGAGTACCTTCGGTTCATCCTGTTCCTGGATGACTTGTATGGACGAGTGTCTGACAGAGTATTTCCAAAGGGATCGCGTACGTTGATTTCTTCAAATGTGCCATAGTTGGTTAGCTCCCAACTAGAGTATTTTTGTGGACGTCAATTAATGATATCTGGAGGATCTGACAATGTGGCATTCAAAGTGAATGGTGGCCAGGTGTCCAGAAGATAATGCTGACCTCAAGCCTCATCAACCAGGAAATGACAAAAATCGGGCAGGCAGCATGGCTATGTGGGTCGCTCCCATTAGGGTGTATAATCACCTATCTAGAGAAATTCCTTTTGTTTCTTAATCTATCGATTCTGCCCATTCGGGAACGGTGGTTTGAGTCCAACCGTTGGTGATATACATTCGATACACTCAAGTGAAATGAGTGGTCGGTCATGTGAGGGCCGGGTTGCAAGACGTTCTTGTTGAACCCAGTGTATTCGTCTCTAGAGATACACGATCGACAGGTGGTCCCATACCTTGTCAGAATTGGAATCCAATCTCCAATAAGCGCCCGCGGTTTTGTTTGTATACTATATATGTAGAACGTGAGATGCAAGCGTTCTACTAGATTTGATATTACTTGTATTTAGACATTATCATAATATCAGACAAGATATTGATTTCAAAACTGTTTTGGGTCATCGTAAGGTAAAAGCCGTCCGTATTTATGTGTGGATTTGGTCTTACGATTATCCTTTTCTTTGAAGGATTTTTGAACAAAAAAATCAGGTTGTGTGATACCCTAAATACTGTGCGAGTTTTTCTCACTCTGGTTCACCAGACTGACCCGGTGTTTTGTAAATGCTCGGGTTAGCCCGGGGTGTACAGGTTCAGGTTATCGAAAGCTGTGAAGAGACGAGCTGGAAGAGTCCAGACGTATGATACTATTCCGTTGTGTGTTGTATATGGGAACAGGTTATTATAACTGTTCCGTTTGTGATATACTCTGGTATTGTAAGTATTTTCAAAAGCTCTCAATAAAGAAGTATTTCTGAATTATATGTTGTTCCGCTGCGATGTGAGGCTCTGTGTTGGTTCTTCTTCTTCTTCTATTCTAATATTTCTTTCTTTCTTATCTCACCCTCTAATTTCTTTCCAATAACTATCCAGTGTTTTCGGTGCTTGGAGGATCGGCATGAGTTACGGTAAAGGTATTTATGTCGATTTTCAGGGCCGAAAATCGTTGGGTCGTTACAATTTTTCAGAAATCAAATAGAAAGAGAAAGGTTTGTAAATCATTTACAAATCAAATCGAAAGAGAAATGTTTGTAAAAACCATTTACAAATCAAAATGAAATAGAAATGTTTGTAAAACCTTTACAAATGAAATTGAAAAGGATATATTTGTAAAACACTTACAAATAGAAATTGAAAAGGAAATCCTTTTTAAAGTGAAGAACCGTTACTAAAAGTAAATCTTTAAAAATGAATAAACGTTGTTAAAAGGAAATCTTTATAAAAGCAAATAAAGTTAGTTAAATCGAATATGGTATTTGAAAGGAGTTAAATCGAATATGGTATTCGAAAGGAGTTAAATCGAATATGGTATTCGAAAGTTAGTCAATCGAATATGGTATTCGAAAGTTAGTAAATCGAATATGTTATTTGAAAGGGGTTAGTTGAGTCGTGTTAGTTGAATAGAGTTAATCGAATATTTGTTATTCGAATAAGAGTTAACCAGTAGAGTTAACCAGTTAGAGTTAAACAGTTAGAGTTAAACAGTTGAGTTAAGTAAATCGAGTTAATCCAGTTGAGTGAAGTAAGTCGAGTTAATCAAGTCGAGTTAATCAGTTAGAGTTAATCGATAGAGTTAAATCAAACTAGAGTTATTCAAATGGAGTTTATCGAATTTAGTATATTCGAATAGAGTTGAAATGAGTTAATCGAATCAGAGATATTCGAAGTGAGATAATCGAATCAGAGATATTCGAAGTGAGATAATCGAATCAGAGATATTCGAAGTAAGATAATCGAATCAGAGATATTCGAAGTGAGATAATCGAATCAGATATATTCGAAGTGAGTTGATCGAATTTGTTATTCGAATAGAGTTAAATAAGTAAGGGTTATTCGAATTAGTTATTCGAATAGAGTTAAACACATAAGAGTTATTGAATTAGTTATTCGAATAGAGGTAAACACATAAGATTTATTGAATTAGTTATTCGAATGGAGTTATCGATTATAGTTTAATCGAAAGGAGTTATCGAATTAGTTATTCGAAAGGAGATATTGAATTAGTTATTCGAAAGGAGTTATCGATTATAGTTTAATCGAAAGGAGTTATCGAATTAGTTATTCGAAAGGAGTTATTGAATTAGTTATTCGAAAGGAGTTAAGTAAGGAGTTAAGTAAAAAGAGTAAATCGATAAGGTTAAATAAATTGAGTTAATCGAATTTAGTTTATTCGAAGAAAGGTTTTCGAACCTAGTTATTCATAAGAGAGATTTTCAAATATAGTTATTCGAAGGGAGGAGTTATCGAATAGAGATTTATTCGAACGAGAAGTGTTAAAGAGTTAAAGGATGAACTTAACCTATTTCGGGATTTGAAATGTTGTTCAGTTAAGGTCTGAGAGGTAGCTATACCCCAACTTGATTGACTGCGTTTTTTTAATTTAGAAATGGTTAAGGTTCGAGAGTGAAAGTGGTTAAGTGAATTTAGTAAATAGGTATAGTGGTTTGAGTTGTCGTCGCGATGTTGATTTAAACATCTGTTTAAATCCAAGTAAAGAAGATTTGGAAATGTTTTCCAAATAGAATCAGAAACGTAATCAAATATTGAAATTGGAAATATGGATTAGAAATGGAAATGTCTTCCAGTGTTGACGTATATTTTCTAAACATAGAAAATAATGAAATATGAATATATATATATATATATATAGATATATATATATATATATGATTGATGATTGATCGATATAATTTCCATTTGGAGATAATATCGTTGTTTGCACACCTGTTTTTCTTTGATGGTTAAATCACAGACTATCAAAGTTTTGACCATTTTAACGTTGTTAATATGGAGAGACCGGTTGGATTATTATCCAAAGAACCACTCTGTATTGGCATAAGCGTTGCGAATCATATATGCCAAAGATAATTGAAGACGGAGTAAAGTGCAAGGGCTATTGTATAAGTCTTAGATAACAGTGCCTAAGATGGATGCACTGAATAGTGCCTTCGGTTCATCCTGTTCCTGGGTGACTTGTATGGATGAATGTCTGACAGAGTAGTTCCAGAAAGGTCACGTACATTGATTTCTTCAACCGTACCAAGAGTGGAAGCGGAGAAGGAAACTTCTTTAGCTAACACGTAATGTACTGTTGTAGATGTCAATTAGTGATTTTCGATGGATCTGACAATTTGGCATTCGAAGTGAATCTGATGTGATGATAAAGCGTAGCTTCTAGCCTCATCATCTGATAAATGACAGAAATCGGGCAGGCAGCATGGCTAAGTCGGTCGCACCGAAGTAGGGTGTATAATCACCTATCTAGAGAATATTCATTTGCTTCTTTAATCTATCAATGCTGTCTCATATATATACGGTAAACGGTTGCTGATCCCAACCGTTGGTGATATACATTCGATACACTCAAGCAAAATGAGTGGTCGGTCATGTGTGGCTGAGTTGCAAGATGTTCTTGTTGAACTCCAGTGTATCGTTCCTAGAGTACACTGATCGGAAGGTGGTTCCATACCTTGTCATAGTTGGAAATCCATTACACAATACGTGCTTGCGGTTTTTATTGTATACTATATATGTAGAACATGAGATGAAAGCGTTTCTGCTAGATGATTATTATATTGTGGTTGATAGACATTATTATAATATCAAAAGGTTTTGATATAAAGATATTTTGGATTCTCTTAAGGGAAAAACCCGTTCCGTTATACGGCGTGGTCTTATGAGATGTCGTTTACTTGTTCGAACTGTTTTAAACTGTTTTACTCATACCAGTCCCATGACTGACCCGGAGTTTATTTTGTTGTTTCCCCTAAACTCTTGGGTGCCTAAATTTGTACGGGCAGTCAAGTAGTCGGGATTTACAGATATACTGGAAGAGCTCGGAGCAGGAGGCTTCAGGATCATATAGCTATAGTTATTTTCCGCTGTGTTGTAAGTGATGTACTTTGATAATGATATGTATATTCAAGTACATATTTGTATTTCAATGTTATGTTATGAAATATATGTTATTCGTTCCGCTGTGAGATTCGTGTTACTCTGATATTGTGTTCTTCTTCTTCTTCTATTCTACGTTTCTATCTTATCTTTCCTCACCCTCTAATTTCTTTCATTAATGACTGGTATTTTTCGATTTTTTGGTTATCGACATCGAGTTTATGTCGATAACCAAATTCGCTAAAAATACGGGTCATTACAATAAATATATACGTTCTAATTCAATTCAAAATAAATTTCTCGTCGTTATTATTTAAAATAATTCATTTTAAATATTCAAAATTGCCAAAATAAAAATTTTAAATTGGCTCGGATTTTCGGGTTATTACACCTTTCGTTCTTTAATTACATAGAAAATGTAATTTTAAAATCTATTTTTTTATCGCATTTAAAATGACGATAAAAACGTAACTTTAAAAATCTACTCTTTTTATCGCATCTAAAATGATGACAAATATAACATTAAAATATATTCTTTTTATTGAGTATAAAACATCAATAAAAATTTCACTTTTAAATCTACTCTTTTTATTGTCCCTAAAATGACAATAAAAATGCTTCTTTTAATTCTAATCTTTTTATGGAATATAAAATATCAATAAAAATGTCGCTATAAAATCTACTCTTTTATTGTCTCTAAAATGACAATAAAAAATGTTTCTTTTAATTCTAATCTTTTTTATTTAACCCTAAAATGTAAATAAAAATGTAATTTTTAGTCTAATCTTTTATTTACATCAAAAAATGTAAATAAAAATGAAACTTTTTACTCTATCCTTTTATTTACATCTAAAATGTAAATAAAGATGTAACTTCAAATTTATTCTTCTTATCTACATCTAAAAATGTAAATAAAGATGTCACTTTAAATCTATTCTTTTTATCCACATCTACAATGTAAATAAAGATGTCCCTTTAAATCTATTCTTTTTATTTACATCTGAAATGTAAATAAAGATGTCACTTTAATTTCTAAGTTTTTATTTACATCTAAAATATAAATAAAAATGTACTTTTTTATTTCAATGTTGTCATTTACATCTAAAATGTACATTTCTAATTCAACTATTCTAATTTTTCGAAATGTTCATTTTGGTCTCAACAATTTTAATTTGACATAATTGTTTTTAATTCTTTTATTTAACAAAAGTGTATTTTTTTTGTTTTTGACTCTTTTATTTTGACAAATTGTACACTTTGTTTTCAACTAATATAACACCTTTATTTCCAAACTCTTTTCTTATGTACTCTAATGACAAATAAAAGAAGATTTTATTTGTTTACCTTTTCTATTTGTTCTAATAACATATAAAAGAATATTTTATATGTTGACATTTTCTATGTTTTCTAATATCATATAAAAGAGTATTTTATATTTAAACATTTTTCTACGTTTTCCAATTTGTTAAACATGACAATTATAATTGTCAATTCTAATTGGTTAAACATGATTTTAACCAAAATGACATGTTTATTTACATCACATGATTTTAGCATAAATGGCAATTTTTAACATGACCTTATTCTAACATGATATTTTTAACATAACATGTTCAAACTAAAATGATAATTATGATTTCATACAAGTCTATTTTAAACAAAATGATACCTGTGTTATCATACAAATCTACTTTAACCAAAATGATGACTATGGTTTCATACAAATCTAATTTAACACAAATGACAAATATATTTTGTCAACTCTAATTTAACATAAATGACCTTTATAATTTTCCGTTTCTAATTAAACACATATAACATTTATGATTTGTCAATTCGAATCATACATGACATTTATGATTTATCAATCCAAATTAAACGTACATGACAATTTATACTAATATAACATGTATAACGTAATTGATGAATTTTATACTAATACAACATGTATAACATAAATGATAATTTTATGTTCTACCATAAAAGACAAAATTTAATTTACATGAACGTATTTTCCTTTTTCATATTTTATTCATAAAATAAAAAATAAAATGAATTTTTTATTTCACCAAACATTATCTAACGAAGATGGCACTTTTATTTCAAGATTATGTTTTTATCTTACACAAATAAAATCCAACCAATCATCACCACCACAAATCAAATCAACCAACCACAATTTTACACGATACAGATATGTGTTTTATATATAGCATAAATATTTAATATTACAATCAAGATTAATTTAAATATATAAATTTATTTTAAAACGAGAAATCTCACAGTGGGCTTTGAATTATTCAAAACTCTAGATTGCTCCGTTTCAGATCTGATCTGTTCCATGCTGTAGATCTCATCGCTACGAATTCAACGCTTTAGAAATCACTGCATTTCGTTTCTGTATGAAGAAGATACGTTAATTTAAACATTGTTACATTTTCAAGATAATTAATTAAAATTTAAACCTTAATTACTCTCACTAACCCATCTTCCCCTTTGTTACTTTCTGGAAACAAGTCGAACCCACCTGTCGACTTCAGAATCCCCTGCGCGCCCACCCTACGGTCCACCATTGGCCGATCAACCGTCGCCTCTTGGAGCGCCTGAGCCTGAGCTCCCCTCACCCACCACCGCTCGCACCTCGATGGTCCCCAGCAGCTCTAATAAACCCACGAAGTCGGCGCCTTTATGGCCTAATTTCCCTCCATCCACGCATTTAAATACGATCTTAACCATTGAAGTTGTAGAACCTGAGAAGCTCTTCGATTTGATGTTTAGATATTTGAATTTTGTTGTGTGGATTGGAAGAACAAGAGGAAAGAAATTCGGAGCTCCTAGGCCACCGATTTTAAGCATGGCGGCGGCTGTTCTTGGTAATAGGTTTAGGGTTTTCTTATGTATATTTATAATATTATTTTATTCAATTAATCACTAAAAGGCCCGTTTAGCCATTAACTCCAATTTAGGTCCAACGACAAACATTCCTAGCTAATAACCCCCGTTCCGGATCCAATGAACCATGTCCCGTTAGCCCAAACAAAAGTTTTCAGCCAGTTTTCTTTAATTTAAAATAAATATATTTATTTATTTAATTTAATCGTACATTTAAATTTATCGGGGCCACGTACTGCCTCTAAAAATTACAAAAAAAATATATATTTGGCTTTGTTACGACGATACGGTCATAAAAAAATTAATTTCATCGAATTCTGAGACTGTCTGAAAAATGGTTATTTTCCAGTCGATTAAATTTGACTGAAACTAGCAAAACACATTTTCTTTTGCCACGCTCACATATTAATTCTTAAAATTATGCAAATTGAAACTTATCAATAATTTGACATTCTGGTTCCAACAAAAGTGGTTTCGTCGATAACAGAGGTCGTTTGCAAAATGGCTATTTCTAAGGGCTATATATTATATTAAAATATATATAATTTCTACATCGACTTTTCTAAATTTTAAACTGGCCATAACTTTTGATTTTCAAAGTGAAATTTCAGTTTTCCAGATTCGTTAGAAAGATATAGTTAATCAGGTTTAAATATTTTTGGTTTCGCTCAATTCTGATCTATTTTGAATCCTGTACATCTAGTTAAAGTTCATATTCAAAATTTCAAACTACAGTGCTGTTTTAAACTTCTTTTATAATTAAATTAAATTTATTCGTTTTAACTTCGATTAAATTAAATTTTCCATTGTTATTATCATTTTAAATTCTTAAAATCCCTTAAAATTTCTAAAAAAAAAAATTTAAATTGGTTCCAAAATTCCGGGTTGTTACAATCTCCCCCACTTAAAATCTTTTCATCCTCGAAAAGGAACGAAGCTAAAAGTTGTTTAATTTACCAACTTAACTTTCATTTTTTATATATTAGCTGATTAACTTTTCAAATATATATACCTTTAAATATTCAAAATCATGTCTTCTAAGATCGTATTATATATATAATCACAAATATGCTAATTATAAACTTGTTACTCTCAACTCATTCTGGGGCATTACTAACCCCATCTCTAATGAGTTTTCTCATTCTAGGATACTACTGATCCTATCTCTAATGAGAATTCTTATTGGATATTACTTATCCAATCTCTGGTGAGTCTTTTGTTCAGATCTAACGAGTTGTACCCCAAAGATTTGAGCAAACCTGGCTTTGATACCAACTGTAATGATACGGATTTTGCCCGGACTTAATCGATCGCAAAATCGACCAAGACCATTCAATTCCCGCATATGCTAACTTTGGGAATACAATACATTAGGACAAATAACAGCAAACTTTTATAAACATTATAATAATGTTACATCAGAGTACAGAATATCAGAGTACATCGAACCGGAAGATAAATTACAATGAATTTAATACATTGCAGCGGAAGACTATGAATGCTCTGGACACAACTTTAAGCTTCAATCCAGAATTCTGCTCAAGAGATAAATATCTGCAAAAAGCTACTCGACTGCCTGTGTGGAAAATATGGGCACCCGAGTTTGCCAGTGAAACAAACTACAGGCCAGTCATGGCACTGGTATGAGAAATCTTAACTTAACTTATCTAATAATAGGCCTAATCACAGTACCATGCCGCTAACACGGAATAGGTTTACGCCATTGGATTGCCAGTGCATAAATAAAGTAAATCGTCAAACAATGCAATGCTTTTTATAGAAATGAAACCATTATAAGACCCAAGTCCCATCACACAATGCAACGCAAACTGGAGGATAGAGTTTTACCTTATAATGGTCAAAAATGCTTGATACAATAAAACGAATTTGATATTATTATTAGTGTGTATATGTTTTAAAAACATTTCAATCATAATATCAATCATAGATGGCATAGCTACCATATACTATGTCGCCGTACTAGTAATACAATCAAAACTGCATGGATCGTACTGGAAGTTGGATTTCCATCATGAACCAAGGCAAAAGATAATCCTTACCGAATTCGAGACAATCTAGCCTACCATGTCTTAGGATACATCCGCAACTGCATCTTGGATGTTCAGGGCTAGTCCACACAAATATGTTAGCGGATTAGTTATGCCTGAACAATACGTTCCCCCGCCCTACGGGGCGTAAATAGAGCCACTAGGGACTCAAATAACCGAGGCGCCTCATTCCATCATCCACACAAGTAAAAATGTCAGGGCTGGTAAGTTGCTGACACCAATTCTAGCTAGAAAGAAACGTTTGTCCTCCTTGCAGTCCTTACTCCCGTTTCTGGTTCATACCGGGATGTGAGGCTCGTGAAATAACGTTATACACAAAGTTGTTCCTTGATAGGCTGTGCTTTGATCATCAACCACAAGGCTCTGCTTTCAACAATAAGCCTTGATCATTTGCATCTTGGCATGCCACATTGTCAATCCATACCATACCATTGATTTCTGCCAATATATAACCTCTAAGCTCGTACGTCTTAGTGAAGGGTGTTAAACACCAAACAGATATATATTTAGCCGAGATCAACGAATACAATATAAAGGAATACAACGTCAGACATACAGTCCATTTACAAGTCCGTTCTAGGTCTGAACGAAACCGGAGGCACCTTATACCTCGCATATCCGAACAATCAATAATACGTCCGGACGGTTACCACTGTAGCCTCTTCAAGGTAGCTACTCCAATCATGGGCACCAGTAGCCACACATCCATTCGATGTGAAGATCGTCGGTCTTCAACCACCGTCTTCAAATCTTCGACTTCCAATCGTCATATAATTATTTGAAATGAGATTTAACTCGGTCTTTTCAAATAATTCTCGAATATATATAGTTCAAAATCATTTCTTTTCATTCCATATCGTTTATAATATTTTATAATGATTTATCGCTATTTTTATTTGTTTTAAAATAGCCATTTTTAATTAAACGACGCTTCGGGTCATTACAAGGCCCTGGCGCTGTTTTTATCAAAATTTGATTTACACATTTCTCCAAATCTAACCATTGGATCTTAGCAAATTTTATATCGTTAGAACGATCTTTCCAAAAACGGTCCTAACGGTTCCAGTTTTGGGAAAATCCGACGGTCGGATCTTTCGGTATAATCGTTTAAAGTCACGATTGCCGAAACGCGAACTACCGCGCGCATTTCGTTTTATTTTTAATTTATATATATATATATATATATACAAATATATATATATATATATATATATATAATTCGTTCGCTCGACTATTTCAAATTATTTATTCTTTAAATAATTTCCCACACTTCGTATTTAAGTTATTTTTAATGAACAGAAGTCTATTTCAAAACATGTACATTTTCTTCATTCCTTCTATGACAACAAAAATGTAAATTTTCATTGTTTATCATTTCTGTTTCAACTGATGAATATTTTCTATTCTCTTTCTTTACATTAAAAATATGATTTTTAATGTAACATATTTTTAATGTAAACATGTTTTATTTTTTAAAACATGAACTATTTTCTAATTTCATTTCTACATTAGAAATGAGGTTTTTAAGGCAAACAAGTTTTTATAATTTAAACATGACATTTTTATATTTCATTCATTACATTAATAATGAGATTTATATTACATAAAAATGTGAACTTTTTATATTACATAATAATGTAAACCATTTTATATTACATCAAAATGTAAACCTTTTTCTATTCTTTTATTACACTATTGAAAAATGTAATATTTTTAATTAATCTTTTATTACATTGGAAAATGTAATCCTCTATTCAATCTTTTATTACACTCAAAGATGTAATCCTTTATTCAATCTTTTACTTATATTGAAAAATGTAAATTTTCCTTTCATTCTTTAATTACATAGAAAATGTAATATTAAAATTTATTCTTTTTATCGCATCTAAAATGACGATAAAAACATAACTTTAAAAATCTATTCTTTTTATCGCATCTAAAATGACGATAAATATAACATTAAAACATATTCTTTTTATTGAGTATTAAACATCAATAAAAATGTCACTTTTAAATTTGCTCTTTTTATTGTCCCTAAAATGACAATAAAAATGCTTCTTTTAATTCTAATCTTTTTATGGAATATAAAATGTCAATAAAAATGCCGCTTTAAAATATACTCTTTTACTGTCTCTAAAATGACAAAAAAAATGTTTCTTTTAATTCTGATCTTTTTTTATTTAACCCTAAAATGTAAATAAAAATGTAATTTTTAGTCTAATCTTTTATTTACATCAAAAATGTAAATAAAAATGAAACTTTTTACTCTATCCTTTTATTTACGTCTAAGATGTAAATAAAGATGTAACTTCAAATTTATTGTTTTTATCTACATCTAAAAATGTAAATAAAGATGTCACTTTAAATCTATTCTTTTTATCCACATCTACAATGTAAATAAAGATGTCCCTTTAAATCTATTCTTTTTATTTACATCTGAAATGTAAATAAAGATGTTACTTTTATTTCTATGTTTTTATTTACATCTAAAATGTAAATAAAAATGTACTTTTTTATTTCTATGTTGTTATCTACATCTAAAATGTAAATAAAAATGTACATTTCTAATTCAACTATTCTAATTTGTCAAAATGTTCATTTTGGTCTCAACAATTCTAATTTGACATAATTGTTTTTAATTCTTTTATTTAACAAAAATGTAGTTTTTGTTTTTAACTCTTTTAGTTTGACAAATTGTACACTTTGTTTTCAACTAATATAACACCTTTATTTCCATACTCTTTTCTTATGTACTCTAATGACAAATAAAAGAAGATTTTATTTGTTTACCTTTTCTATGTGTTCTAATAACGTATAATAGTATATTTTATATGTTAACATTTTCTATGTTTTCTAATATCATATAAAAGAGTATTTTATATGTAAACATTTTTCTATGTTTTCCAATTTGTTAAACATGACAATTATAATTGTCAATTCTAATTGGTTAAACATGATTTTAACCTAAATGACATGTTTATTTACATTACATGATTTTAGCATAAATGGCAGTTTTTAACATGACCTTGTTCTAACATGATATTTTTAACATACACTACACCAAAACAGGTGATTCCCAACGAGTATAACTGTCGCAAATAATTTCCACAACGCTTATAAGCGTTGCTATGAGGGCGTGGCAATTTAGTACCAACGCTTATAAGCGTTAGTAGATTTTCTTTAGCAACGCATATAAGCGTTGGTAGATTTTCTTTAACAACGCTTATAAGCGTTGTAAGATTTTTGTGCGCAACGCTTATACATGTTGCAATATATTTGTTTGCAATGCCTATACATGTTACAAAATTTTAATTCACAAGAAATATAGATTTTAATAATAACAGAAATATGTATTCACAACTCGCATATTCTAACATTAATAGTCAATTAATAACCAACATGATGATAGTATAGACGATATTTAATATAAATCAAAAACTAATATTAAACTCAATGCATACTAATGGATAACATTCATAATCACATAACGACATAGAATATCAGTTAACAATAAACAAGCACAATACATAATTAAGATGTCAAATTCAATAAATAATTAGTTTGCTAAATTCAAGACATAAATGAGATTCTACAAATACCGAATACGAAACTCTGACCATATAACGAAGCCTCCATCTGAAAATTCACATAACTTGTACAGTCCATTTTGAGGACCATCATAAATTAGTGCATCCGGTTTTCCGCTGCCTCTGAAAATTCACATAACTTGTACTACACCATTAGAACTACCATCTAATTTTCCGCTGCCTCAAGAAGTGCCTGCATTTAATGAATATCACATTAAATTGAAAATTTCGATTTCTTGTTAAAAAGAGAAAAACATGAATTTACATCTCGCACAACAGAAAATTTCGGAGTGACTAAAAAATATCAAACGGCTACGACTCAGTTTTTCTGAGCCATACGACTTAGTTATCTGAGCCACAAGGCTCAGTTTTGCTGAGCCACAGGCTCAGAAAAACTGAGCCTTACGGCTCAGTTAACCTGAGCCATAGGCTCAGTTTTTCTGAGTCAATAAGCTCGGAAAAAATGAGCGCCATAGGCTCAGTTTTGCTGAGCCATATGGCTCAGCAAAGCTGAGCCTTATAGCTCAGTTAACCTGAGCCATAGGCTCGGTTTTTCTGAGCTTATGGCTCAGCAAAACTGAGCGCTATAGGCCCAGTTTTTGTGAGCCGATAAGCACGGAAAAACAGAGCACTAGGCTCAATTTTGCTGAGCCATAAGGCTCAGCAAAACTGAGCCTTACGGCTCAGTTAACCTGAGCCATAGGCTCAGTTTTTCTGAGCTTATGGCTCAGCAAAACTGAGCGCTATAGGCTCAGTTTTGCTGAGCCTTATGGCTCAGAAAAACTGAGCCATAGGCTCAGTTTTGCTGAGCCATAAGGCTCAGTTTTGCTGAGCCATAAGGCTCAGTTTTTCTTAGCTTATGGCTCAGCAAAACTGAGCGCTATAGGCTCAGTTTTTCTGAGCCGATAAGCTCGGAAAAACTGAGCGCTATAGGCTCAATTTTGCTGAGCCATAGGCTCAGTTTTTTTGAGCTTATGGCTCAGCAAAACTGAGCGCTATAGGCTCAGTTTTTCTGAGCTTATGGCTCAGCAAAACTGAGCGCTATAGGCTCAGTTTTTCTGAGCCGATAAGCTCGAAAAAACTGAGCGCTATAGGCACAGTTTTGCTGAGCCTTATGGCTCAGAAACCTGAGCCATAAGGCTCAACAAAACTGAGCCTTACGGCTTGGTTAACCTGAGCCATAGGCTCAGTTTTTCTGAGCTTATGGCTCAGCAAAACTGAGCGCTATAGGCTCAGTTTTTCCGAGCTGATAAGCTCGGAAAAACTGAGCCTTGCGGCTCGATTAACCTGGGCCATAGGCTCAGTTTTTCGGAGCTTATGGCTCAGGAAAACTGAGCGCTATAGGCTCAGTTTTTCTGAGCCGATAAGCTCGGAAAAACAGAGCGTTATAGGCTCAGTTTTGCTGAGCCTTACGGCTCACAAAAACTGAGCCATATGCTCAGTTTTTCTGAGCTTATGGCTCAGTGAAACCTCAAGGGTTGATCCACGTTAAACTATGATATTTATAAATGAAATGCTCATTTACGATTCATAAATACTGTAAATTTATCAAAGAACTTTCACGGAAAAAAGTAATTAACATATTCATTCACTGGCGAGTCATTTAGCTGAAACTGAGCCGTGAGGCTCAGTTTCGTTGAGCCCAAAAGCTCAGTTTCACTGAGCCTTTTGGCTCTTCGCTGAGCCTTAATTTACCCACTAAATCATTCCTTTTAGGTATATTCATTACTATTTCAAAAGGTACATAGTTATTTATGGATATGAACTTTATAATCGATTATAAATTTACATTGCAAAACCAAAATTCCAATGAGCTAAAATAATACTGGAATCCTTATAATTATATTTTTGATAACTTCTAACTTACATTTCACTTACATAATTCATTTAATCTATGAATCTGGAACTAGTACTTAATTTATTAAATGATGTGATGCATTTAGTAATTAACATATTTATTAAAAGGATCTCTACAACAAAATACTTAAATAATTTGTACAACAAAACAGTATGGTATTAGTTGATTACCATGACAGTAAAGTTCCATAGGCATGGGAAATGAAACAAGCCAAGCCTCATCTGCCATAAGCGTGTGTGATGCAACTATGCTAAAATGGCAAATTCAAGGAAACCAATGCATGTATGTCCTTCCTCTACTCAAATTCTACACTAATTATAATTATAATTATATATATATATATATATATAACTCCTGGAAAACACAGATGTTTTACCGATATAGGTTCAGTAAAATTTGCAGTGTTATGACCAGAATACATCGAGAATAAAAACATTAATGATCATATGTGTTATGACTAGCAACAACAGACAAGCTAAGCAGAATTTGACTAGCAGTGGAAGAAAATAAATGAATTTCAGAAGTACTTACATCGACAAACTTGTAACAAATTTCATCCTTTGTCCCCCCAGCAAATTGGCTCAGATAATATATGCTAGCATTGGTTACATCCTTCCAACACAAAATAAAACATTAAATCAACATTAGGCATATGTTGCATGTTATGCATCTGCTTCCAATTTTTGTTGATGAAGACATACCTGTTTGCCTTCAATAAGTTCGATTTTCCCTTCCTGATTAAAAATGTGATAACCACATTATGTTAAGTCATATGATCACCCATGATTTCATATTTGTTTAGATCACTGGAAGATTGTCCACCTGATTTTGTTGCTAGAAACAAAAGAAGCAACTTAAATTTAAATCTCATATATCGAATATGCAGCAAAAAGATCATTATTCTGTGTGATACTAGAATGCAGCAAGGAAACATCATTAGCAAGGAAACATCATCACGCACTTCAAACTATATACGTCACGTAGAATAAAACGTCAATGCAAAATCAATGTTTTGCATGTACATCCATCTTTGTCATTAAGTAAAAAATGTTGGACGGCTAAGAAAACGATGAACGCACAAATCAGTTAAACGAGCTTATAATAATGAAAGAAAAATTTGACCACATAAAATAAAACATACCGATTATGTGCCTCTTAGCCTTGGTTCTAACGGATTTCCCCGGCGAGTTAGGGCATACATCAATCTCCTACAAACACACAAAGCAATTAAAAGGTCAGATCTTAACCACAATTTACCAATCGAAGCCCAAACTTCTAAACTCAGTACGATTTTCACCTTACTAAAACCAGATAAGTTCATTTCAGGCGTTATATAATCAAGAGTACTGCAAAACAAATAAAAAAGGCTAAATTAAAAAGAAATCCATGAAAATAAACGGACAAAAAGGGTAAAATACCTAAAGAAATCTTGGCTAAGAATTAGAATTTCTTCAGATTTTGTGGCATCAGCCGCACTGTTGGCAGTTTCGTCGGGCTCTTTCACAAGCTTAACTTTCTGGAAATAGACAGTGAGGTCAGTCGTCGGTGAACTTTCTACAGCTGTCACCGATTTGGAGGTTCTTCGGCATCTAAATTTGGGATTCAGCGTTTTGCTGCTCTTTTTGTACCAATGATTATTTACTGCGGTTATTGCTTTTATACCTCTAAATTCAAACCTAACACCTTATACAACCTAACTCATTGTGAATCCTAAAAACTGGATAAATGAAATTTATAGCCGAAATCAACAAAGCACGAATCGAACAAAATTTATACCTGAAGCGATTGAATTCGAGTTAAATGCGAGTTGAATGCAGCACAAATCGAACAAAGATCCCAAAATCGAACGCGAGTTGTTCGCAGAAGCGACCCCAACACCCGATTAGAGAGGAACGAATTCGAATTTTTTAATATTAGACATGCTGGGATTCGAGGGATTTGGATGCGATTCTTTTTCCTTCTGAAATCATGAGATTTGGATTTGTGATTTAGGCGGCCGTTCTTGCTAAAAGCGTTGGCCAAAGGAAGGATAGATGAGAAATAGGGTTACGGATGATAGTTTACGTTTTTACCCTCAGAAAACACCCTTAACAACCCATATAAGTGTTGGGACTAAAAAAATTATTATTATCTATTTTTGGCAACACTTTTTTAATATAGCAACGCATATTATGGTGACTACCCTACAACACAAATAAATGTTGGCAATTGAAAAAAAAGGGTTACCAAATGGCCATTTTGGTGTAGTGATAACATGTTCTAACCAAAATGATAATTATGATTTCATACAAGTCTATTTTAAACAAAATGACACCTATGTTATCATACAAATCCACTTTAACCAAAATGATGACTATGGTTTCATACAAATCTAATTTAACACAAATGACAAAATATATTTTGTCAACTCTAATTTAATATAAATGACCTTTATAATTTGCCGTTTCTAATTAAACACATATAACATTTATGATTTGTCAATTCGAATCATACATGACATTTATGATTTATCAATCCAAATTAAACATACATGACAATTTATACTAATATAACATGTATAACGTAATTGATGAATTTTATACTAATACAACATGTATAACATAAATGATAATTTTATGTTCTACCAGAAAAGACAAAATTTAATTTACATGAACGTATTTTCCTTTTTCATATTTTATTCATAAAATAAAAAATAAAATGAATTTTTTATTTCACCCAACATTATCTAATGAAGATGGCACTTTTATTTCAAGATTATGTTTTTATCTTACACAAATAAAATCCAACCAGTCATCACCACCACAAATCAAATCAACCAACCTCAATTTTACACGATACAGATATGTGTTTTATATATAGCGTAAATATTTAATATTACAATCAAGATTAATTTAAATATATAAATTTATTTTAAAACGAGAAATCTCACAGTGGGCTTTGAATTATTCAAAATTCTAGACTTCTCCATTTCAAATCTGATCTGTTCCATGTTGTAGATCTCATCGCTACGAATCCAACGCTTTTGAAATCACTACATTTCGTTTCCGTATGAAGAAGATACGTTAATTTAAACATTGGTTACATTTTTAAGATAATTAATTAAAATTAAAACCTTAATTACTCTCATTAACCAATCTTCCCCTTCGTTACTTTCTGGAAACATGTTGAACCCACCTGTCGACTTTAGAACTCCCTGCGCGCCCACCCTACGGTCCACCATTGGTCGATCAACCATCACCTCTTGGAGCGCCTTCGCCTGAGCTCCTCACACCCACCACCGTTCGCACCTCGATGGTCCCCAGCAGCTCCAATAAACCCACGAAGTCGACGCCTTTATGGCCTAAATTCCCAACATCCACGCATTTAAATACGATCTTAACCGTTGAAGTTGTAGAACCTGAGAAGCTCTTCGATTTGATGTTTGGATATTTGAATTTTGTTGTGTGGATTGGAAGAACGTGAGGAAAGAAATTCGGAGCTCCTAGGCCACCGATTTTAAGCATGGCGGCGGCTGTTTTTGGTAATAGGTTTAGGGTTTTCTTATGTATATTTATAATGTCATTTTATTCAATTAATCACTAAAAGGCCCGTTTAGCCACTAACTCCAATTCAGGTCCAACGACAGATATTCCTAGCTAATAACCCCCGTTCCGGATCCAATGAACCATGTCCCGTCTGCCCAAACAAAAGTTTTCAGCCAGTTTTCTTTAATTTAAAATAAATACATTTATTTATTTAATTTAATCGTACATTTAAATTTACCGGGGCCACATATGGCCTCTAAAAATTATAGAAAAATATATATTTGGCTTTGTTATGACGATACAGTCCTAACAAAATTAATTTCATCGAATTCTGAGACTGTTTGAAAAATGGCTATTTTTCAGTCGATTAAATTTGACTGAAACTGGCAAAACACATTTTCTTTTTCCACGCTCACATATTAATTCTAAAAATTATGCAAATTAAAACTTAGCAATAATTTGACATTCCGATTCTAACAAAAGTGGTTTTGTCAAAAACAGAGGTCGTTTGCAAAATGGCTATTTCTAAGGGCTATATATTATATTAAAATATATAAAAATTCTACAGCGACTTTTCTAAATTTTAAACTAGCCCTAACTTTTGATTTTCAAAGTGAAATTTCAGTTTTCTAAATTCGTTCGAAAGATATAGTTAATCAGGTTTAAATATTTTTGGTTTCGCTCAATTCTGATTTATTTTGAATCCTGTACATCTAGTTAAAGTTCAAATTCAAAATTTCAAACTACAGTGCTGTTTTAAACTCCTTTTATAATTAAACTAAATTTATTCATTTTAACTTCGATTAAAATAAATTTTCCATTATTATTATCATTTTAAATTCTTAAAATCCCTTAAAATTTCTAAAATAAAAATTTTAAATTGGTTCCAAAATTCCAGGTTGTTACATATGATACATATTTTTGTGTTTCAAAAGTTATGTTATATAATATATGTTATTCGTTCCACTGTGAGATTCGTGTTTACTATGATTCTGATGTTCTTCTTCTTATTCTATTCTATTAGTTTTATCTTTTCTATCTCATCCTCTAACTTCTTTCTATTAATGACCCGGTATTTTCGATGCTTGATTAGTCGACATGGGATTTATGTTGATTTTCTAGGTCGAAAATCCCACGGTCGTTACATGACGGCTCCGAAGGACTGGAAGGGGAAGCAACGGTTTCCTGAGGTACGCAAGGTGCGCCTAGTAGTCCTTTGTGCGGCAGCAGATGTCTTAGGCTGTGCCCGTAGAGGTTGGGTGTGCGCGTAACTACTAGGTGGGTGGCCCTTGACTACAGATGTAGATATGCAGTCAGAATGCTGTAACGAGGTGACACCAGAGTGCTTCGGTGGTTTCCTCACGAGGGGGCAGAGGGTCACGACCAATAAGGATAATAGACCATTAGACAACCATCATTGGCAGCCAGTGGGATGCGGGAAGACTCGAACTAAACCCAAGATACCCTTTCCCCCTTCACTATTGGGGTAAGGGGTTGAGGGGAGACACCACATGGATTTTTAGATTGTTTGCGTAGGGCAGTCGCTTAGCTATGGTAGTCTTTACTAGTAGAGGGAGGGGCCAAGGTGGGGCCATAGCTACCATGAAAACAGACCCTAGGTATATCCGTATATAAAGGCTCTTTAAAGACGGGCCTGTACAGATATGGAAAAACTCCCGACCGAGTTCCGTGTTTCTTGTATCGCCCTGCAATGGAACTCGGTGCACATTAGAGGACGTGTGATTGATGCATCGAGGTCCAATTGAAGATACATATGGTGGACAGTCTAGATACATGCATGTCGGCTCTGGGTGATGTATTGTAGACTTGAGGGAATTACTCAGGTATGAATTCTGAATCAAATAAGGGTAGTAGTCTGTACGTTTACGTAGCATAGTAAGGACAGATATATGCGGAATGTAATATTGTTATTCGTGTGTCGCTATGGCATAGGATGAGGGACTGCGTATATTTCGATGGTGTTACGGTGGAGACCGTGCGAGTGGGGTACCATGGAGTGTACCTCAATATTAGGGGTAGCTACATATATACTGTATTAGGTTAATCCACTGGGAAGTAAATGGGTACGACTAGTGTGTAAGCCTTGAGTGTTGTTAACCTAAGTAACCTAGTAAATAAGAAAATATGATTGAATGGTATATGTAGGATTATCCAAAGTGTATAGTTTAAATCCAGTCACCAGAACTTGTGTTCTGACCCCCTCCTCATAACATACTAGCTGGTTAGATTTGTGGTAGAGACATAAGACATTATAGATTTGGATAATGGTTAGGCAGTATTATTAATACGGTAAGGCTATACTTTAATTTATATAATATTTTATCCATTCCGCTGTGATATATTTTCTGAGCTCTGACATATTTTATGTCTCTATCTTTTCTGCAGGATACCAGAGCAAACCAATCCGAGATTCGATAGATTGGAATTCTGGAAAAAAAATTGGTCTGTCGGAATTCGGGTTGTCACACATAGTCCGTGGAAGGCCGTGTAATGTCAAGCAAGATTAATAGCTCAACACCTCTCATAGAATGAAAGAAGCCTATAAGTAGAATAAAAGCTAAGCATCAACTTCAAAAGAGAAAACATAATCCCAATATGAAGATCAATACTCCAAGAGAAGTAATGTTATAAAGCACATCCACATATAAAAATCCAAGGGAAACCTCTCGAAGGATACCTTAAAAGACTCAAACGAACGATTCAATCTATTATTTCATTTCCTTAGTGAACATTCTCGAAAAGAATGGACGAAAAAGACTTGAGGGACAGAAACGAGGACAACACAACATTCGATTGACTGGTGGCTGATAAACTCAAATGGATTCTAACAACAAGGTCATCATGACTGAAACTTGAAATATTTATCATATTTATCATCGCTATCTCAATAAATAAGACCGCGAGCTCAAGGGCTGTGGAGCTACAAGCAACATTACTAAAATAAGAATACAAATCAAAAGGATTACGATATCAAATCATAGTACCTTATAGAACGACGAATTTGTTTTTAGCAATACTCAAACCACTCATCTCAACATGAATTTTTTTACAAAGGTTATAGATAGAAAGTTTCCAAGCTAATATGCATGAAAAGATAAATCATAAGAAATACATCCCTTGACTTCTAAAATCAAATCAAATATTGCGGATTATCTTATTCGAATTCACAATTCTCAAAGACACCTTAAGATAAAACGTCAAAGATCATCCATAACTTCTTGGATGTGGATAAGTGACAGGCTCGCTATAAAAATTCCATCGAATTATCCCTAAGATAAGACGTCACAACTTAATTTGGGATACTACGGAATAAATATATTCCTAGACATATTCCAAACTATCATTCCAACAAATCAAAGAAGGACATGAACCCAATGAGGAGGGATTAGTAATACCCATACTATATGTGGATGTATCGTTATATATGTTTTTGTTCTATATTTATCGTATTTTGTTCTGGATCTTTGCTCTAATACCATATTGTAATGCCCCACCCTGAGACCTACATTAACAAAGAGAATTACAAAGTAATTCCATCTGCTAATGCGAAGAATAAGGATTGTTGCGGCCGACCAACTACAACTTTATCTTAACTATCCACTGGACATGTCGGCAATTGCTATCTTTTTTTTCCAAATTAAGTGGATCGGCATATCCAATAAATAATTAAAACAAGCTATACATGGCTATGGATCTATCAGAACAAAATACCACATCTAAATGGATATCTATACAACCACTAAATAGTTACAAATATACTTACGTTTACATATACAATGATACATCACAATATAATACAAATACTACAATAAAGTGGTACGACGACCACTTATTATACAAGGGGAACATAAGAAAAAAACAAATCGATAACATCTCATAAGGAAGCTGTCAATCCTAAGAGAAAAACTCGATCCCATAAAGAAGCTTCATGAAACAGCTAAGAGCCAAAAGGGAGCTTGATACTTGAAAAAACTCGATCTGACCGAGTGAAAATTCATAGGTCAGGCTAGCTATATTCATCAGTTAAATAATACAATTGTTAATGAGAAGTAAGGGAAAGGTATGGTGTCCTTTTACTCGAAGGATAATGTTCCATAATAATGATTCACATCTTAAGAAGGAATAATATATGCTCTAGAGAAAAATAAGAAATATCTAGGATATAATCATACTCAAGTGACATGATCGACACTTAATAAAAGAGACTTCAACTAGCAGAATCTTAAAAGTAAGACTCAATCAAACTCGCTTTTTCCTTATGTCAACGGTGGTGTATACTTCAAAATAATTGAAATACTTCCTAGAAGAAAACATTAAGACATACATATTTCAAGGATACATATTCATTACACATAAATAAATGCAAATGAATATGCCTCATCTCATCAGCATATTCTCAAGTATCATCAAAGGAAATATAAAACACAATCATAAAAGAAGCATCATGTTAATCCATACCTCATCTCATCGATATGAACATAAACACGTCATAAATCCATCACTAAAACCCAACACAAAGAATCTTCGTAATCATTTATACCTCATCTCATCGATATAAATATAAATACTTCTTAAATCCACCTTTAATCTCAGGCTCATTTTAATATAAATATCATAGTAGAACTTGTATGGGGTCCAAAACTTCTAATTCGAAATTACCATAAAACCACCAATTTATTTAAGCCTTTGTCTTTCTATAGGCAGTATAAACATCAATATACAAAGGTGTAATCAAAACATTCAAATCTTCATGAGAAACTGCACATGCATTACATCTTGACTAGTAATATACTTTTTGGTACCGTACATCGTGATGACTAGGGACACAAACTTCATCATCATCGTGACGACTATAGCTGGGAACATCGTGATGCCCCTAAGTAAGAAAAGCCCGAGTAATAAACATCATGGCAATTTGAGTCACAAACATCGTGATCATCGTGATGGCTATGGTCGGAAACATCGTGATGACTCTAATCGAGTACTTAGTTATAGTACTAGTAATCATATTGAATGTGTATTAACCTGTCGGAAAGGAACCCCTAAGGCGTCAACGTATGTCCCATACCATACGTTCGCACCTAACGGTTTACTAGCTGTTAGTCATCGCCACATTATAAAACATCATAAAACATCATCAAATATACACTGCCTCATCTCATCGACGAGTGTAAATATACCAAACTCGTCTTATCTACCTCTCTTTCCAAAGAGTACTAAGTGTAAATCTAACCTGTCTCGTCTCATCGAAAAGTAAAAATCCATCATAAACGTAAAAACATCATAAATTCATAAACATCATGAATTCGTAAACATCAAAACATCATGAATTTATCATAGAATAGCTTGCCTCATCTTATTGGCAAGTTCAGATTGCATCGTGGTTGGTTCATCATCGAGCATACTTTAATTGATTAGTTCTAGAACCAATGGCCTTCGTCAAAGTTTGGCATCATCTCAAAACATTGCATCCAAAGGGTTTCGATCATACAAGTCCGATGTTAAGCGATAAAGTAAAAACACATGTTCCATACCATGTATTTTTACTAAATCGTTTAATTCTCATTCTTATATGCCGAAATTCGTGAAAATGAGCTTTTAGCACATGGACAACAACATACTTAAATTTTATATTATTTCGCTATAAATTAAGAAGATACACATTTTCAAAGATTGCTCTTTTCAGACACAAATGAATTATGCTAAAAATCTAGGTTTTAGCCAACTTTGAAGATATGTTTAGCATATCTAAACAACCCAAAAATTAATTAAATTTTGCAGTAATAAATTTTTGTACATGTACAAAATCATACAAAAATTTGACAACGTTTCGCTGTGAAACGAGGAAGATACACATTTTCAAAGATGACACTTTTTGGACACAAATGAATTTTGCTAAAAAACTAGTTTTTAGCTAACTTTGGAGATATGTTTAGCATATCAAAAGTATCCAAAAATTAGTGAAAATTTTCAAAAATAAACTTTAGTATATGTACAAAAACATATTAAAATTTGACAGCTTTGCACTGTGAAATGAAGGAGATACACATTTTCAAAGATTACTCTTTTCGAACACAAATGAATTATGCTAAAAATCTAGTTTTTAGCTACCTTTGGAGATATGTTTAGCATTACAAAACCATTCAAAAACTAATGAAAATTTTCAGCAATAAACTTTAGTATACTAACAAAAACATATTAAAATTTGATAGCAATTTGCTGTGACATGAAGAAGATGCACATTTTCAAAGACTGCTTTTTCGGACACAAATGAATTATGCTAAAAATCTAGTTTTCGGCTAACTTTGGAGACATGTTTAGCATATCAAAACTATCCAAAAATTAATGAAATTTTGTTGCAATAAACTTAACATATAGATTATAACATAATAAAAATTTGGATTAATTCATTGCAAACTGAAAGAGTTATGATTTTTCGAACATAACACTTTTCAACGAACAAAACAGAAAATGATTTTTGTCTAATTTCAACCAACGATTTGCTATATCAAAACAATCCAAAATTCAATGAAAATTTTCAAAAATATAATACAAAACAAATATTACAACATGTAAAAAAAATTTGGGAGTAATTCGCTATAAATCGAAGAAGTTGTGGAGGATCAAAGTTGAGCGTGCGCTGTGTTTACACAGCTGAAATAACAAGATAATAAAACTATGTATTTCTCAACATACTAACAAAACAAAGCACAAAACTATTAATAAGATTAGAAAGCGTGAGTTAAACTCACCTTGATTACCAGCAAGAATTACCATGAATTTGACAACAACTTGAAACTTTCATCCTCTCAAAATCTTGAAGCAACAAGGAAAAAGACATGCAACTCAATTCAATTTAAACAAGTCAGATTTTCGTATCTAGTACAATAAGACTTTAATATAGCAGGCCTGCATATTTTTGAATGAAATTTTAACTGAATATGGGGATATGAATTGAGAGAAACATATCCAAATTTCAGAATTTTATTATTTTCCATAATTATTTATGAATTTTCTACTAACCTGCATTTTTAGCCCAGATTTAACCCGAAAATTGCTTGAAAGAGGACATTTGATGCCTCAAACCTAAACCAATTGCCACGAAAATTGGAGAAGAGGTACTGGTATGTGTTAGCAACAACATACTTGAATTTGAGAATTTTTGGGATTATATTTGATTTTTTTTTGGATTTTCAGAATAGCTAGGGTGTTTTCCATTGTTTCGAAACTTCAGAGCTTTTCTCTCAAATGATTTCTCCTGGAAGAAGGTATGTATCCCTCTACTCAGAAGATTCTTGTGATGGGTTAATGGATTTTAACATAATTGAATAGCCCATTTCACATTCTTATCTAATTTTAGTTATTATGTAAGTATGTTTGCTCATTTTGTACATAACTCATTCGTTTTAACTCCTTTTTTAATGAAACAAATTGCATTATGTTTATTTTAGCCAAAAAAACACCTTAACAATAACAAAATTTTATTTTCAACATTTAAAAAAATAATTTTTAAATACTAAATCCCTTGTTTAGACAATTTTGTCATTTATGGCCAAAAATCACTAATTTGACATATTTTCATCATATAAAAATTATTTCCCACTTTCAAAACCTATAAAAAAGTGTATTAACACTTTTTAAAATACTAAACATCATTTTCACATAATATTACATCTTTGAAATTCAGTTACTTCTCATCTGTCCTTTTATTTTGCAATAGAAGGCCATTATTTGAATAAAATTCCAATATTTTCAATTTTACTTAAATTAATTATCATTTTTGTTTACTCCCATCCCAAATCACTAATAAAATATTTGAAACTTTATTTCTTTAAAAACTTATTAGATTTATTAATTATTCCTCAAACGAACATTTTAAAATCCCAATTTATTATCAATCACTATATCAAATTATAACCTTCGTTATAATTTAATACAACAGGAAATCACTAGAAATTAGGTTGTTACACAAATTACAGTTATTTAACACGTTAAGAATCATGGGGAACGTAAAGGTAAATATATCGTTTCCCAAAAGGTATAATTCCAAATCCACTCACCTGGATACTTTCCAATCCTTGAATCTGATTCAGATCTGTTATTTCGTGGCTTTTCTAGGTGAATTTAGCATTGAAGTAACCACGGATTTACAAATCTCATACTAAAAGAATAGTGAAAGAAATAAAGTAACCTAAATAATTCAGATTCACGGGACTTACCTCACATTGATCAGAAATCTAAATACCTATGTTGTAGATTTACATTCTTTGTCTTCAAATCTTGAAACAGAACTCTTAAAAGCTAATATTCTAATTTTTGAAAGATTTGGAGAATAAAGAAAATGGCAGAGCCTTGGCATTGTCTCAAAAAATATGAGTTGGAGGCTAGGCCCTGCTAGTATATTTGTAGGTGTACAGGAAATTCTGGTCCATCGGATTTAATAATATAAAATTCGAATCGTTTAACCAAGAAATACACATTATTCAAAATATAGATCTTTACCACGGTGGGTCGACCCATGTGTCATCCCACCTTAAAGGTGTGTTGACCCTATGGTCGATCCATGGGTCAACCCATGTATTCCCTGGGTCGACCTAGAGGCTGGGTCCTGAACGTGATTTCAGCCGAGATTAATTTTGGATTAACGTTACGATAAACGTTTGTTTTATTTCTTAATATAACTTATGTCGATTTTTTTTTCTTACAACACTTATCTAATTTCAAATTTCAAATTTGTGCCCGTATATACGCATACAACCGTTTAAATCTTTATTCATTAATAACTTTCCCATACGGACTCCGTTTGGGGCAAGTCATATATCAAAACGAATCAGAAAATTTCCACGAACACAATGATATATGTTTCGAGGCTAAATTCTAAAATCATAAATTATCGATATTTTTGTTTAATATTTATATAAAATACGGGGTGTTACATTCTCCCCTTCTTAGGAAATTTCTTCCTCGAAATTTGATAAGGATGGAGTAATGTTCTCCTACGTATGAATTGCGACCATTATGTGTACATCAAATTTTCAACCATCTGTTTACTTTTGCAAAGTGTAATACAGCATAATAATACATGTATATAATGAATGCCTAAGCGGTACCTTCAATATGAATGCAATTTTTCTTAATTCTTTTTTGAAAATATGATGCATACAACCTAAATATACTAGTAATTTCTATATGAATGCAATACGTTGAAAATCAAAAACACCGTTTTCATCCAATTTTCCCCACACTCTTACAAAGAAAGAGCTAGTTCATCCAATTTTTGCATCCAAACGCTACCAACCAGCTTCTAAAATTTCAAATTTCAAAAAAATTATTTTTCTGAGTTTTGTTCCTCACAATTTTTCGAGGAAATTTTGTTTTTGTCACTATCATGTAATGTTTTTTTTGTTTTCTATTGTTTTTCAATTTTTATCAATAATGATTTAGAAAGGACTTCATTGATTAGAGAAAAGTTTCTCACACAAAGGTAAAACGCTGCTATAATAGAAAATAACTTCTAAGTACAAGCTTTCACTACAGTATTCAAACTAACAAAGGTAGTCAAGTTCTAAAAGGAAGAGTCCTATATGAAGTAACACTGGTAACAATACACCCTCAGAACGGAGGCCTATGTCCCTTCCCAAAGATATCCTTGAGAAAAGAATCCAATCCACCTAGGCATTCCTCCTGGTGCCTAGAACAATCTCGAACCTCCAAGTGTGTATCACATATCTCCAGCTGCATCTGCTCGAATCTCTGCTAGGCCGCATATATCTTCTGTAGGGACTACTGCTAGGTCTAGGCAAAGTCAAGTTGTGTGCGGGCTATATCCTATTATCTAAGCAAGATCTCACGATGCTCTCTATCTAATTGATCTGGCCACTCAGAAATGGACCTAACCTCTCTCTCCTCAAATCCAATGGCTCCTCTACTGGCCATGAGCCCCACTGAGATGACTGGGAAGACCGGGAGCTTCCCCAATATGGCTTTGCACCCTGATAATCATATCCTGTTGGAGGGTCAAAATACTGGTACTGCTCCTTCCCCTCCTCCTGTTCAAACTGGTCCCCAAACTCTGCCTCCGGCTGATAACCAACTACTGCCTTAGGATGATAACCAACTGGGTCAAACTGCTGATCCTCTTGGCCTTGCTGACCTCCCTGGTCCTACTGGCCCTCATCATCGCCACCACCCTCCTCAAACTCCATAGGCTGGGCCTCTTGTAACTGGGCCAAGTCAATACACATCTAAGTCAAAGTGGATGCATCTATCAGAGGGTGGGTGTCTGTAACAGAACTCTCATTCCTTAAATGAACCTGAAAATGTCTAAACTTAACTGTCTAAAAGTGCCCGAAGGGGATCATAGACTGCCTAGTGTCAATGGTGGTCGCATAATGTTCCATAATTTCCCTTACCCGTGATCTCAAGTCCAGCAGAAATAGCATAAGCAGTACGGCTAACCATGCTAGTAATCCTGTCGAAAACTACTAGTCCAAGAAACTAGGTTACACTACAAGATGCGTATAACCACTCTAGCTAATGGGGACAAATGTCCCATATCCCAAGCCCTATGCTCAACATCCACAAAAATCCGGCCTAACACGGCCATATCAATCATCTCAACCTGCTCTAAAGTCAAACCCTCTCCTCTAATGCCAAGAATATCCCCAAACTGTCTCTTTGTAAAAACAATCTATATGCCTTTCGCCTCAATCTGAAATATTACCTCATTATTCTCTTCACTATAATTTAGATTAGCACTGAAAAGGCGAACTAACCTGGGGTAAGCAGTCTGCTCTACTGTAGCGTGGTCAAGTATAACATACAACCCAACATCAAGAAAAAGCCGCTCTAAGGGGGTACTCGAAAGTCTTAGAATCTAATGGGTCTCCCAAGTAAAACCCTGTATCCAACAGAATCCACATAGGCTTGCACTATGCCCCTAAGGTTCCGGCACCAAGTAATCTCGTACGGATTTAACTGGGTCTCGGAGGCGGCTAAAAAGGGTCTCGGAGGCATAGTGAAATATCTTCAAATCTTTGAAAAAGATGTATAATTATGAATAGAGGAGGTCACGAGCTTCGATTTAATATCAATTTTGCAAAAAATAGTGGAGTTTTGGAGCGGTGGTGGGTATTGGAAGTGGTGGAAGGGGATGGGTTTGTTGTCTCGGGTTAAGGGAGGAAGAAAATGAAATGACAAAGCTTCAGGCTTCGTCAGTTATGTTTTCTTATTTATTAGGTTATTTTGGGTTAACAACACTCAGGGCTCTATACTCACGTCGTACCCACCTACTTCCCAGTAGAGTAACCTAATATAATATATATGTAGCTATACCCTACATCTCAAGGTATTACTCATAATACCCTCCTTGTACGGTCTCCATCATCATTTCACAGAAGCGTATGCCACTTTTCATCCGATGCCTAACGATGTAGGTAAATCCAAATCATTACTCCATGTAATCGCACAGAACCATCATCGTTATGCCACGTAAGCGTATGGATCATCGTATCCAAACTCCTCGGTCGAATCAATCCTCAACACGGAGTAATGCCCTACTGTCCATTGTACACTACCCAATGCGTGTATCTAGGCCTGAAACGACCCAAAGTCACACAAACGCGTACTGTCTACCGTAACCCGAGTCCCGTAATAGGGCTGCATCCAATGCATGGAACTCAGTTGGGAGCTTTCCATATCTGTAAAGGTCCGCTTTATTAGGGCTACAATACAGATATCCAAGTATGGTCTACATTTTAACGGTGGCTATATCCCCACCCTATCCCCTCCCTCGACTAGTGAAAGACTACATCAAGAGCTAAGTGGCGTGCCCTTATCAAACAATCTAACATCCAATTTAGTGTGTCCGGCAACCAACATTTCAATAGTGAAATATCGATAGTTTCTAGGTTTAGATCTAGTCTTTCAGCATCACACTAACTACTGATGACAAGTATCCAATGATTATTGTCCTGTATTTGGTCCTGACCCACCTCTCGGAGGCAAACCGCCGAATCACCCAACAGAATCTGCCACAACATTCTGACTGCCAAACCGCATTTGCAATCAAGGTATACTCATCGGGTGGTACCTTACAGACCCAAACCTTGTGAGTGCAACCTGAGCATGTACTGCACAGAGGACCACCACGGACCTACCATGCCCCATAAAAGTCGGGCGCTTTCCTCCAGTCCTGCAGAATAATCAAACATAATAATCAAGCAGAATAATCAGATGAACGTGCTACTTTCGTGTCTCAAGACAACACGATGATCTACCCTATTGGGTTCTTCACCTTCGTACGTGCGTATTGGTCCAAGCACATCACATCAACATGTTATTAGTTCCAATGCCTAATCTTTTAATCGCATGCTTGCTTTATCTTATCGGATTGCTAATTAACTTGATTATCCACATTTCCACTTTTTATTCAAATTATAAGGTTCATTAGCTCACAATTGATCGCTTACTTTCTTTATCCAGCCCTACGCCGTCAGAGCAGTCTTCTGCTTATTATTTATTATGTTTATTAGACTCAACACTTTTAATTATAAGTCTACCAATAATAAGCCTACTTTCTTCTTTCTTATTTAGTCATAACTTTGTCTTACACTGTTATCACAACTTGTTGTTGTTTACTTATTTACTTAGTTCTCTTAACTAATGTTTATTAATAAGTTCTCGTTTTCATTTATTATAACCCATGTTATGATTCCACTTGTCCCTAGGAAAACCTACCTATTATATTACATTCTCATTCATATAATTAGTTATAATAGGTTGTATTCCACGTTCATCACATTTTCCCTTGGTTCCTCAACATTAACCAAACATTCACTGTTGTAACATCCATTTATTTATCGTCTTTTATATTCTCATTATTTCAGGATTTTTTTTTGCCCACTTCATTAGACTGATTAGTGGAAAGATGTAAAGATCCATTTACCTAATGCACATCAGTCAAGTTCTGCAGTTGCAAGCTATTTCTCTTATTTTTCATCGTGGATATACTTTATTTGAATAGTGTCCAATACAGTAAAGGAATCCCAATTTCATATTAATCCCTATTTCCCTTCCTTTTCTTTCAACCACGTTTACAATAGTTTTGGCGTTATGGAAATGTATCCATTTTTCCCAAAATCAAACTAACTCTGTCTACTACGAATTTTCCCCTTTTTATTTTCCGAGTTAGATGTTAATTCATGTTCTCATTTACCGTTTCTAAATTACTATAAATTTTCCATTCAGATTTGGCATATCAATTTTTTTCCATTATTCCTAATTTCACTGTAATTCTATTTACAACATATCCAATTTGTCATTAAATAACAATTTATGGAACATAATCATGTTTATTGTAAATTCCACAATTTCGGTATTACAGTAATTCTTAATCCAAATAGAAGATTAATGGAATAGGTTTGTATAACAACAATATTCTTAACATACTTGGAAATAAATTGTAACGCAATTACCAAAAATTACAGTTATTTAACATGTTAAGAATCACGGGGAACGTAAACGGTAAATATATCGTTATCCAGATGGTATAATTCTAAATCCACTCTCCTGAATGTTTTCCAATCCTTGAATCTGATTCAAATATATTATTTTGTGGCTTTTCTAGCTGAATATAGTATTATAATAATCACAGATTTTCAAAAATGGTACTGAAAGATGAGGGAAGAAAGAAACGTAATTAATTCAAATTCACAGGACTTACCTTACGTAGATCATAAATGGGCATATCTATGTTGTAGATTTACATTTTTTGTCTTCAAATCTTGAATCATAACTCCTAAAAGCTAATATTCTAGTTTCTGAAAGATTTGAAGAAGAAAGAAAATGGCAGAGCCTTGGCATCATCTTAGAAAATATGAGTTGGAGGCAAGGCGCTACTAGTCTATTTGTAGGTGTACAGGAAATTCTAGTTTGTCAGATTTAATAATATAAAATTCAAATCGTTTAACCAAGAAATACACATCACTCAAAATACAGATTTAGCCCTGGGTCGGTCGACCCATGTGTTGACCCACCTTAAATGTATGTCGGCCATATGGTCAACCCATATATGTCATGGATCAACCAGAGCCTGGGTCCTGAACATGATTTCAGGCAAGCTTAATTTTGGATTAATGTTATGATTACATTCATTTATTTCTTAATATTACTTATGTGGATTGTTATTTTCCACTTATAAAACTTATCTAATTTCAAATTTCAAATTTGTGCACGAATATACTTATACAACCTTTCAAATCTTTATTCATTAGTAACTTTCCCATATGGGCAAGTCATATATCAAAACAAATCAAAAAATTGCCATGAAGACAATGGTATTTGTTGCAGGGATAAATTTTGAAATCATAAATTATCGATATTTTCGTTTAATATTTATATAAATTATGGGATGTTACATGGCGGAAAGTTAAAAGAGGCCATCTAGAGCAGTGTGGTGATTTAACAAAACGAGGAATATGAGGTCAGATGTGAATACACCTTTGAACAATACGTCAAATAAATATACCTTGTAATTCAAGGCAAGAAAACGTATAAGATGCCTCTTAGGAGGGAAGTGACTGAGGAGTAGCAATGTCAAGGCAAGTACTTTCATTTCCACGAAACCGATGAACACAACATGAACAAGTGCCAAAATTTTAGAATATTTTTCGAGTTGATAAGAAAGAAAAAATGTAATAGTATGTGAGAACCATAGTATAGTGGTAAAAAACTAGTTAGGATACTTATTTTGATTGATATAGGCGATTCTACTTAGGCTCTAAAGACTCGATCTCAACTCAACACTAGATTAAGAAATGAATTGATTGATTTTATTTGAGAGGATTTGGATATATCTTCTTAGATGCACTTGAATGTGTATGGTATATCAATAGAGGTAGCATGTCATGCACTGAGTGTGGATCCAAGGTTTACACCAATGAATCTGAAAAGACATAGTTTGGGTCAACGACGATGTTTTGCATCAAAGGGGAAAGGGGATAAATCGATGGAAAACATCATCATTTGCATTGTTTTGTGCCTTAAATGGATATTAAAACCAGTGTTGGTGAAGACACTAAACAAAAAATGGCAGGCATGCATTAACTATACTGACTCAAATAAAGCATGCTCGAAGGATAACTTCTTATACCTAGGATTGACCAGCTAGTAAGTAGGACTGCATGACATTAGTTGCTCTCTTTTATGGATACTTATTCAGGTTATAACTATATATTGATGCATATACTAGATTAGGAGCACACGAGCTTTGTAAAGAATTTGAGATTGTACTATTATCAAGCAATGCCATTTGGTTTGAAAAATGTAGGATCTACATACTAAAGTTTAATAAATTCAACATTGAAGAATCATATCGGAAAGACGATGTAAGTATACAGGGATTATATGCATGTGATGTCTTGGCTAAAATAATACCACTTGGGTGGTCTTTCCGAGATTTAATGTATTATAGAAATGTGGAATGAAACTAAATATATTGAAATGTTCTCTTAGAGTTGCATCGAGGAAGTCTCTAGGATTTATTGTGAATGCAAGAGATATTGAGGAAAACCCACAATAGATTATCACTTTTAGAAGTGTAACTTTCTTAACCACAAAAACAGAGTTATAAATCCTAAATGGGAAGATTTCTACTTTTGAGTCGATTTTTCTTAAAGGCAGTAGACAAATATATACCATTTTTCGGTGCCCTAAAAACGATGAGCATAAATTTGAATGGAGTGAGGAATGTTAAAAAATGTTCAAATAATTAGTAAGGCACATAGAAAAACCACCATTTTTATCCAAACTATTCGTTGGAGAGGACTTGATTTTCTATTTAATAGTGTTTACTCATGCATTACGTGTAATGTTGGTATATGAGGGGCAAAATTCAAATGCTGGTTAATTATATCAACAAGAGCACTTCTAAGGATGAAAATAATTACTCAAAATTGGAGAATCTTCTTTATTGCTTGTCGATTGCATCGAGGAAGCTATGACCATATTTTTAAGGTTATTCGATTAAGGTGCTAACAAATTTGCCTTTGAAACAAGCACTATAATGAACCAAGACTTCAGAGAGGTTGTAGAAGCGAAATGTACATCTAAGTCGGTAGGTCGATACTTACTATTTGAGAGAATGATAAATAGACTGAAATTTGCGGACTTCACTGCTGAGTTTACCAAGAGAGATAATTAAGAGGAAGATAATATTAAGGGTGAGCAATATTCAGTTCAAACCAAATTAACCGACTAAACCGGTTCATCTCGGTCGGTTCAATTCGATTTTAAAACTAAATCGGTTTGAATTCAATTTGTAAAATAATTATTTTTAGTTATCGGTTTAAGCGAATTAACTGAACTTTTAATTTATTATTTTATTTTACGGTGTTGTAGTACTTTAAGTAGTTAATTTAGTGATAAAATACAAACCCATGTTTTACAAATATGTCAAATTTTATTATAAACATAAAATTTCTCCAAACACGAATTTATGTTTTACTTTGAATGAATTCATCATTTAAATAATAACATATCCTTCAAGTTTGGTTAAATCTATTACCGATCTAATTAACCAAATTTTATTTTATTTGGTTCGGTAAATTTTGGGTTCCAATTCGGTTTGAAATTTTTAACCACAAAATCAACCATACTGTGCATGCTCACTCCTAGATAATATGGTCACACACTATTTACCGATGGAGCTTCAAATGAATGTAGCTCAGGTTCTTGAATGGGCTTCTAAATCCAACAACTGATCGATTTGTCATGCATTGAATTTGGAATTTCTGTCGGCTAACATTGAGGCTAAGTACAAGATGTTAATAGTGGAGTTAAGGATAGTAGACCAACTAGGAATAAGGACGCTGTATATACTCACTGATTCTTGGTTTGTGGTTTGTCAATTAAGAAAAGTAAGGGATATAAAGTATTGCATGATCATGTACACTCCATTATGGGAAATAATGCGATTATGATTCATTAGCTAAGTTTGCTAGCTTTAGGGATACGTAATTGTTGTTATTAGTTCCAATCTGTTTCAAATCTCACAAATATCGCCCGAGATCTCCTCCGAGATCTCGTTTTAGGCTCCTTCCGAAACGAAACAACAAATATCACTCTAAATCTCCTTTCGAATATATCGCTCGAGATATTGCAATATCGAACAATATATCAACCGAGACGAAATACTGGAATATTGTCTGAGATCTTAGTTTTTTTGGTTAAAATTTAAATTTGTGCCTGAACTTGAACTATAATAAAAAAAAATCAAATCTAACCATATCAATCTTTTGTTATTTTACATTATGCATGTTAAATGACTATGTTGTATGTTCGTATATGTTTTACTATGCTTATGATTTTCATATTCGTCCTTTTACATACATGTTACTTATGAAATTATCTATTTTATGGTCTATTTATGCTGATTTTTGAATGTTTTGGATCCTTTTAATGTTTCCTGTCTAACAATATCCCTGTTTTAAGTATATTACGATTTAGAGTATGAATGATCTTTTGCAAAATAAAGAATAATAAAGTTGTTTTTCATTTCAAGTTTAAGTTACTATGGTTTTGGTAGCATTCATAAAAATCATTTTGTTGAAATATCATTTTTAACATATAATGTACCCCGAGTTTGTTCCGATATGACCTTTCAGACCTGAGATGAAAATCCGAGCGACCTCCCGAGTTAGACTCATCTCGTCCGAGATCTCCTCCGATATGAGACCAGTCTATAAAATACCCGAGATGAAACGCGACCGATATCCAAGATTTAAAACCTTGGTTCCAATAGAGTGTTTATTTCCTCCAAGTATCAATGAGATGGATGTTAGATGGATTCTGGAGACTATAGAGGTAGAGGAGTCGTAGGAAACTCTGACCAAGGATTATTTACCCAGTATAATTCTCCCGAGAGATAGGAATGAATTGGAAAAACTCCTTCATAAAGCACCATGGTTCATGATGCTTGGAGTAGTGCATCGAAGATGATTCTTAGTTTAATTGTTTACATGTATAAGCAATGATGAGCTAGGAAAATCCTCATCATAAGGCTAGCTATGATGACCACATCAACGGGTGGACACTGGCGAAGAAGTTACTTCACTATAGGCATTTCTGGTCAATGGTAAATTGAGATGCGGTTCATTACCTTAAGCGGTGCAACTATTTCTAAAGATTTGCAAAGGTTCTGAGAGCTCCACTAATAGAGCTTACTCAAACGATTTGCTGATAACCATATGCATTTTGTGGAATTAATCTAATTAGCTTTCTACCAAAGTAGAATGGGTGAGCTAAGTATGCAATAGTAGTGGTGATGGATCATTTCAAGAAGTAGGTCAAAGCGAAACCATTTTCCATGGTCACAACAAAAAAATGAACAATGACAAAGAACGTAATTTATATGTTCATAGCACCTCAGAAGATCATAATGGGTAATGGAATTCAGTTTGAAAATACTGAGTTTAAAAACTTTTCAGTGGTAGTACATCTAAAGGAAAACATACAAGTGGAGGCGATGAATAAAATCAGCATGTCCACCTTAAAGAAACAGTTAACGAAAGCGAAGGGCGGAAAGATCAATGAGCTTACACTAGAGTTGTAGGCTTATATGTTAACTCATAAGTCTATGACTGGGCATATGACATTCCCTTTGGCTAGGAATCAAAGGACACAATCCTAATAGAATCTATAGCCCCTTCCTATCGTAAAAGGTACCACAATCCAAAGTTAAACGAGGAACCCTTGCTTGAGCCCCTCGATTGATTAATGAGAAGAGAAGGAAGTGGAACAAATGATAACTTCTTACTAGAAAAGGGTAGCATAACACTATAACACCAAAGTACAAAACCATACTTTCGAGGTGCGAATCTTGTTTTAAAAAATGTTCTCTTAGGTAAGGGGCACTTATTCTAAATTGAGAAGGTCCTTATACGTTCGATCAAAATCTTGTAGATGTAAATTTTAATGTCGCTATTGTTGGCTGGATCTTGATTTCATGTGCATGGAACATAGACTTATTGTGATAGTATTTCACTTAGTTTTATTTTAGGCAAATAACGATTTTGAGGGGACTACAATAAGGCAAGAGGTGCAAAATTTATTGTTTATAAAAAAACTAGCTTCTTAAACTAATAGAACCACGTTCTTTTAAGAAAAATTATATATTACACGATTAACAATATATAGGTATTCGAAAATAATACCAAATCATTTTGCCGTGGAATAGGACCAAGGAGTATAATTACGTACACGGTACAATTCGATTATTCGACTCTATCCTTTAAGTATTGCATGTTTCCTAAAGATGGGAAACAACAAAAAGGAATGCCTAAAACAAGGTTGTTAAAGTGCTAGTTTTCAATGTAAAACTTTAAGGAAGATTGATTTTATTCTTTGAACTTGCTGATGAATTTTGTGTTGTAAAAAAACTGATGTAATGTACACGGATAGATACAGTATATATAATATATGAAAAACATAACTGTGCTGAAAACAAATACAAGCCCATATAGACAAGACTCATGCCTATACTATTAGTTCGGTTTGATATGTGGAACCAGATACTTTACACCCCGCCTCAAATCGAACTAGGGTTTCTCTCATTGTATCATTCAGTGCTGCCATGAACAACTTTAAGCTCCCCTCTCAATCTCTTGAAATTGTTTCCAGAGAGGGCTTTGGTTAAGATATCAGCTTTTTGATTGAAGGTTGGTATGTGTTTTATCATCAATTTCCCTGCATTAGTTCTTTCTCTGACGAAGTGAAGATCTATCTCTATGTATTTAGTTCTGGAGTGCTGAATTGAGTTAACGGAAAGTGATACGGTACTACAATTGTCACACTAGAGGGTTGATGTCTTTGTGAACTGAAGTCCCAATTCTTTGACTAGGGTTGTAACAACCCGGATTCCGATAGACCGATTTTTTTTTTCAAAAATCCAACCTATCAGAACCTGAGTTGGGTGCTTTGGTATCCTGCAGAAAAAGACAGAGATAAAGAAACATGTCAGAACTCGCAAAGCGTCTCACAGCGGAAGGAAATAAAGTATTATATATTCAAATATAGCCTTACCTTACTAACAATACTGCTAAACCAGTATCCAAAGCTATACTATCTCTGTCATGAACCTAACCTGGAAGTATGTAATGAGGAGGGGGTCAGAACATAAGTTCTGTGTGACTGGACTTAAAATAAACTTCTGTATAATCCTACATATACTGTTCAGTTACATTTTCTTGGTTGTTAGGTTGTTAACAATGTTAGCTCTTTAAGCTATACTTATCCATCCACTAGTAGATTAACCTAATACAATGTATATGTAGTTACCCCCTACTCGTGTCCTCTTTTCATGTGTACGCAGTCCCTTATCCAACTCGTGTCATCTTGTCATATGTACGCAGTTCCTTATCCAATGTCGTACGTCGTACGGGCTTTCATGTATATATATATATATATATATATTCTCACTATGTCTACGTAAAACCACCATTCCTTTGTTGCGTAAGTGTTTGGACTGCCAACCTAGGTCTTACTAGGTTCTGTTATCGAATACTACCTAGACCCAACTAGGGTTTACCATCGAGTGTTACCTAGGTCCAACTAGGGTTTACTTTATCGAACGCTTCCTAGGTCCAACCAGGGTTTACGCTACCTAGGTCCAACCAGGGTTTATGCTACATATCGAACAATGCCCTCTAGTCTATGACACACTACCCCGAGCGATATGCGCTCCCAGACTTTACGTCCCAACCGTATCATTAAACGTGCTAGATATCTAGTTGCACATGTCCTCTATATGTGCGACACGAGTCCTATGGCAGGGCAAATCAAGAAACACGAAACTCGGTCGGGAGCTTTAAGTTATCTGCCGATGCAGATGCTAAGGTCTGTTTTTACTGTGGCTATGGTCCCACTTGACCCATCCCTCAACTAATGAAAGGCACCCAAGAATATCAAGAATGAGAATTGTATGCAAGCCCTCTATGCCCCCACAAACCTATTGGCCAACCTCATTCATAACTAGATAGCAAGTATATGGTCTTTTGGAGTTCTTCGCCTTTTCGCTTTTCGTGCTCGACTGACTCAAGATGGAAGGTCGCCGACGACGTGCAATCACAAGGCCAACTGGTTATCGCCGACTCACGCTGGTCCATCCTAGTCTTTAGGTTTCCTTATTATAGCAACCAAGGCATACTCTTGGTTCTTCTTACGCAGACC
This sequence comes from Allium sativum, assembly GCA_030737875.1. NCBI lineage: Eukaryota > Viridiplantae > Streptophyta > Magnoliopsida > Asparagales > Amaryllidaceae > Allium > Allium sativum. The sequence goes on from CM060919.1 coordinate 236,955,365, forward strand.
TTAACCTTTGTGAGCCCAGGCGGATAATCTTCATTCTCACAGAGGGATACCAAGAGTATCCTCACGTCCCCTCGAAGCTGCGTGCTTCGTAACCCAGTCCGTTGGAGCCTTCTATATGATCAGATGGACGTACACTCCCCCTTGCGCCCTACGGCACCGTGATGATCTACTGAGTTTGGTTATTCATCCCCTATCGTATGGACTGGTCCAAGCGCCTTATCCTTTCGTACTATTAGACCTTATGTCTAAACTTCTGATTACGTGCTTGCTTTGTCTTATTAACTTGGTTTTCCTCGTTTATGTTGTCCTTCAATTCTAATTACCAAGTTTCTCTTTAACTAAAGTTTATTACTTTGTCCTCTTCAACTAAGGTTTACTTACTTAGTTATCTTTACCGTTGCTTACTCAGTTCTCTAACTAAGATTCGTTACTTCGGTTGCCATTTTACTTAGTTTTCTAACTAAGGTTCATTACCTAGTTGCCATCATCATTATTTACTTAGTTCTCTAACTAAGGTTCAACACTTGGTTGCCTTTAACGTTATTTACTTAGTTCACTAACTAAGGTTTACCAATGAACTCAAACATGACTTAAGTTTTCTTTATCAAACGATAGTGTCCGGGTGCTTTCCCACATTTTCAGCTTAGATTAACTTATTTCATAGTATAAGTCATCCCACCCTTCAAGTCTTGTATTACATCTTAAGTCATAATCTTCCCTTGTCCCTAGGACAAGATTACCTATTATTTAATTTTACATTACTGCAACTCTGGTTTATAATAGGTAGTTATCATTCCCCATTATTGTGTTGGTTAAGTTTGTCCATATGTCAAGTTTTACTTAACCCTACCTTCCCGCTCATGCATTACTCGTATATATATTCCACAAATTTGGTTAAGTGTTGTCTTTTAATTTATATTGACTTAGCCCACCCACGCATCATGTCAAATTGGTTAAGTGTTGTTAACCTAACCTTACCATACTAGCATGTGTCATTAGTATTAATTGATTATTAATGCACCAACCTCTCACATTTGACCTATTGTTGCGGTTGTTGGATGTGCCGAGCGGTTCCGGGCAGTCTTACACCACAACTCAATCAAACCTCGGGTTTAAGCGCGTTATGACTAACTTCTCACATTTGACTCTATTGTTTGCGGCCACTGGATATGCCGGGCGGTTCCGAGCAGAATTACTCCGCAACCTCATTCTAACCTCAAGTTAGTCATGTTTCATCTTTAGCCAATTAACAATTTTTTTATGAAAACGTTAAGCATTAATTTCAGGTTATGAGTTAGGTTTCATAATCACATAAGAGATCTCATAATCGCATAATCTAAGTTTTATACGTTCCTTTATCAACTTAGGATTCTTACTTTTAGATTCGTTTTTCCAAAACCCAAAATTTAAACTTATAGTTTAAAACCTCAATCCCGCAATATTAGATTTGAAATAAATCACTTTTTCCCAATCCATTCCATGTTCAATAATTCCAATTAAATTTAAACAATTTCAGGTTAACATTATAAATCAGAATTCATAGTTGCGCACTATTCAGCATAGATTCATGTTTCCAAAACATACCTAAAGATTCATTATTGAAATATGCTTCAAAATTCCCAATTCAACTTTATTTCATTGAGAAAACCCAATATACAATTCACCAATTGTCCCAATATTTGCAATAATAATTGTTATGCCGCAATCCCCAAATTACAGATTATATTCCTCAATTGCATAAAATAAATTATGCCCCAATATTCCCATATTTCAATCGTACGTATGTATAATAAGATTTCGTCTAGGTTCGAGATAACCTAGATCCAAAAATAAAAAGGGGAAGGAGAATAAAAGAACAATTATTATAACATGAATCTTGAATTGAATTTATAACTGGGGAATGATGAACGATAATATTACTATTATGCAACAAGTTTATTGTAATTCCACTCACCTTGCTTTTCATCTTCAATTCATGGATTTGATTTAATATTGATTGATTTTATGCCCCAATCCATAGATCTGATCTATCTTTGATTTCTTTGCGCAGCGTAAGTTGTGAATCTGAATCCCTTTTTCTCTTTAATTTTGAGGTTGTCTTGATTCTAAACTTTTAGTTTTAAGAATAGATGTTTTAAAGAGAAAAGGGGAAGAAAGTGGATCTAGAAATCTCTTGGAGAAGAAGAATTTGAGTTAGAACAGAGCCATGGCGTCGCCATATGTAACACCCCACGTCCATTAATGTCACTCACAAAGGGAATGCATTAACTTCTATGGAGGTTTTAGGTGAATATAGAACAGTAAAATTTCAACAGGACAGATATAAAATAGTACTTGGAAATTTAAAAACTTTATTTCAACTGCAGCAGAAGTCAAAACATGTTTGATTACATCATAACACCATAATCAAAGTCAAGTACAATATCTATCTTGATAAAACAAGTACATAATCCCATTACATAAATAGTCATTAAAAAGAAAGATAACAAGCTGGACTTTACTTCAGCAGTCCAAGCTTTACAAGAGATAAGCAATCCAATCAGACTCCACTGGAACTTGGCCCAACCTGAGGACCTGAAGGGAGAAAAAGATGAAAAAGAGGGGGGGTCAGACATAAAGTCTGGCGAGTATGATAATTCTACAATACTATTATCAAAATAACTAGACTAAGGCATAAGCTGGAAAACAAGGAAATGTCAATGAAAGAGCAGATTAAGGACATAGACAATCGCTAATGGAAACGTTATAGGCGCTCCTAAATACTAAAGGATAAACACTATACTTCACCACACCAGTCACCCTAAAGATTGATTCCACTTAGCTTCACTTAGAAACTTTCTTAATGGCTTTACGTACCCCTAGCTGACTACATAGGTGCCGCCTGCCCCTATCTCCACTAGGTGTACCCCACTTTCCATTTTTCGATCGGCTCCCTACTCGTAGATACCCGTGCTGACCCCACAGTGGGGTGTATCATTCCCCTAAAGTGGCAACCAGACATAACGGAGATGCACGGCTTATACCTACACGATGCAACAATGTCTTACCTACCAGCCCGGGTCCACACATGCATATGAAACCTGTTGGACTTGCGTTGCCACCGCTCCCTGTTTTGGCCTCTTATAGTCAAACCCAGTATGCGTGTCCCGTCCTCGAATTGGGTCGAGCCCACAAAGATACGTTTTGGGATACTGGTTGAAATGGGCCCCCATTATTTCCCACAAGCATTCCACCTAAGCTTGTCCCATTAGACCATCCACTTAACCCACTTAGTCATGTTCATTTACATGTGTATTTGGTTAAGTCTAATCGTATTTCAAATGCCTCTAAAGGCAACCACTAGATTCCTCATGCCACCCAAGGCACCTACTTAACCCCCATGTCCCACCTTACATGATTATCTGGCTAAGTATTTCTTAATTCATTAAGGCCATAACCTCATAAAGACCTCTCACATTAGACTGGCATTTATGGCAGCTGGATTTTCCGGGCGGGTCCGGGCAGTCTTACACCATAAAAGATTCTAACCTCGTGTCTTTACAACTGTTATGCTTTAGTTTGGGCCTAGGACCTCTCACATTGGGCCGACATTTGTGACTACTGGATTTGCCGGGCGGGTCCGGGTAGGTTTACGTCACAAACGGGTCCAACCTCGTGTCCTAAGCATTGATTATTATTAATAATCCACTTTCCCCAATTTTAATAATTCCCTACTTGGATTATTAATTAATTCCAAATTTAACAATGTCCATAATTGACTCAATTATGGACATCCATTTAAGGCATGCAAAATCATATCAATTGCACCCCAATTTATTAATTTCCTAATATTACCCCTACCCCACGTTTGAACGTTTATTCGCAAAATGTATGCTAGACCCGATTAGTCTAACTCATAGCATAAAAGAAAATATTCACAACAACAACATATATATGTGACTAAATAAATCATAACAAGGGGTAAAACTTGCATACATTACAACTTGCATAAGGTTATACATGTCATGGATCTAAGGGTGTCAACTTATTCATAATTCACATAATATGATTTTGATCAAATTTCATAAACTTGTATAGGACATGTGTGAATCAACATCATTAACAATATGGTTTTATATGGGTACACCTAACTCAATAGGCAAATTCCCAAAAATCAAAATTCATTTAATCATAGATTCATGTATATGGGTACACCTAACTTAATAGGCAAATTCCCATATTCAAGATCCAATTAATTTGTAGATTCATGTATATGGGTACACCTAACCCAATAGGCAAATTCCCATAATCAAGATCTATTATAAAAAACATATACTTTAAACATGATCCAATTCGCATAAATACTAACATCCTGATTTTACAACTTGTATGATTCAACACAACTTAACATGACATCATTATCATATAACATAAGTATTTCAACATATGTGATAATATGATATCTACAACATATATAAGATTTACAACATAGCATATCATAATTTGCAACATAGCATGATATGATTTACAACATAGCATAGCATGATTAATCACATACGACATAGCATAGGATTATTTACAACATAATCACTACAACATAACAACATATATATGATAACATAATAGCATAACAAGAGATCCACAACATAATTTACAAATACATAACAATTCATATCACTTTCTTGTGATCCATTCATAACTTGATCAAATTATTTTATAATAATATTGTGAGATTCATCATACTCACTATTTTAAAGAAGAGAAATAGAAAGAGAGAGAGCTTTTGATTTGATTTGAGTAGATTTAGTTTGTAGATTAGGCCTTCTTCTTCTTTAGTTTGTGACGGCTATGCTGAACTCCATGGCAACGGCATGTTGGTAGCTCTCCAATTTTTCAAGTGATTTAGGGTTAGAGTCTACCCACTTATTTATAGATGTTAGGATTCATTTAGGCCATTAGATTTAACCTAGAAATAACCGCAGCCATTCAGACCAGATGGGGTTTATCTTATTGACTCAGCAATGAGTCAGAAGTGACTCAGCAAACACTCAGCAAATTAATAAACTTCTATTCATGTTTACATTAACTGCCCATATATATATAAATATATATATATACACACGCACCTATTCATGAATTCAAATTAATCCATAATTAACTTATGACCATTTCTACACATTAATTTTCCAATTAATGTCTTAATTCCATTTTTCGCCTTTTAAGGCAATTCACATATCTCAAATTTGTTATATGCCTTTTTAAGGCTATTTCGTGCAAATTCTCAATATTAATTCTTTTAATTTGTGAATATTAGTATTAACAGAAATATGGGGTGTTACATTCTCCCCTCCTTAAGGGATTTCGACCCCGAAATCTTCAAGTTTATATCCTATCATCAACCATCTACTCAATCAACAAACACTGGCATCCATTGTCCTTATAGACTTCTAATGCTTTCATGTTTAAATGCACAGTGTGTGTCTATATCCGTATCTAATGAAAAATCAGGCGGTCCGCTGATTCAGTTGACCTCCTTGATGCAATTCATGATAGTGCCATGCATCCATTATGTATGCAAAAGATCCTAATTGCTTACAAACTACTTCTATATGCGTGCACATCCATTCAACCGAATGCAGCATCTATATGATGGTACAACCATTATACATCCATTATACTAAATACATTCATTTATGCAATATGCAATATGTAGTGACTGAGCCGATCTAGTGCCTAAAGTGTGTGTATATATGCATCCACGAACAACCACTAGCAACCACTTGCATCCATTTTGCATCCATCATACATAACATGTCTCAAACACATGTTTCAACCATAGGATTATCCTAACTAAAGGTCAAAGATACTAATGAGAGGACATACTAAAGATAAGATAAGATAAGCTAAGCGATAAAGGAGAAATTAAAAGACATACCCTCAAAAAGAAAAGGGTATAGCGAACGCATCTTCCCTTCTGTCTCCCAAGTAGCGTTGCTCTCATCATCTCCCCCATTGCACTTTAACTAGTCTGGCCTCTCGATTTCTCAACTTTTTGATCTCCGACCAAAGAATGCATGTAGGAGCTCGTCTAATTGTTGCATCACGCTCTATTTCCACCTCTTTAAGCAAGCTCTACTCTACCACCTCCGCGGTCTTGTGCAAACACTTCCTCAAATGTGATACATGGAATACGTCGTGTACTCCACTAAGTTTCTCAGGCAACTCCACCCTATACGCCATCTTCCCAATCCTGTCTTTTATAGGAAACGGCCCTACAAACCTTGGCGCTAATTTCCCAATGGACCCAAAGCGAACAACATTCCGTAACGGAGACACTTTGATAAAAACCATGTCCCCAATGTCAAACTCAAGATCTGTCCTCCTCTTATCAGCATACGATTTCTGCTTATCTTGTGCTGCTTTCATCCTCCTTCGAATCAAATCAATCTTCTCCGAGGTTTCCCTGACCATATCGGCCCAAGTAGGATTTTATCGGTAGATTCCCACCAACATGTAGGCGAACGACAAGGCCTTCCATAAAGAGCTTCGAAAGGTGCCATGCCAATACTAGACTGAAAGCTATTATTATATGCGAATTCTACCAACGGAAGGTGCTCTTCCCATGTACCCCCAAAGTCTAGGATACAAAGCCTTAAAAGATCCTCTAGAATACGATTCACCCTCTCGGTCTGGCCGTCCGTCTGAGGATGATATGCGGTGCTCAAACATAGCTGAGTCCCTACCGCCTCTTGTAAACTCTTCCAAAATTCGCTAGTGAAGATGGGATCACGGTCGCTTACTATACTAGAAGGAATACCGTGCAAACGAACTATCTCTTTAATGTATACAGAAGCCAACCACGGAGCAGTCCTCTTACTTTTCACGGGAATAAAATGGGCGCTCTTAGTAAGTCTATCTACTATAACCCAAATCCCCGTATTACCCTTCCTTGATCTTGGTAATCCATCCACAAAATCCATTGAGACGCTTTCCCATTTCCATAGTGGAACTTCCAATGGGCGAAGCAACCCACCGGGTTTCTTTTGTTCCGCTTTTACTCGTTGGCACACCAAGCATCTAGCGACGTACTCGGCCACATCCTTTTTCATACCGGCCCAAAAGAAAACCCGCTTCATATCTTTGTACATCTTGTCTCCGCCGGGATGAATGGTCATCTTTGAGCGATGAGCATCATCAAGAATGGCCTTCCTTAAGTCTTCGTCTTGTGGTACACAAAGTCTATTATCCCTTCGTAACCAACCCTTATCGTCTAGGGTATACCTACGAAGATGGCTAGACGACTCCCCTCCTTTGAGCTTTTCTACTATCTCAACCAACTGGGGGTCGTCTTGCTGTGCCTCACCAACTCGTCCTAGAAGTGTAGGTCTAACCTCCAAGGATGCTAACAAACCAGGTACTAGGTCAATGGAGGGTCTAAAGTCAAACATGGAGATGAATTCTAAGCTTCATCGTTCAACAAACAACGGACTCAAGGACAACCTTTTCCTACTTAAGGCGTCTGCTACCACGTTACCCTTGCCCGGGGTATATGTTATTTCAAAATCGTAGGAGGCTAGGAATTCCATCCACCGTTGCTGCCTTAAATTCAAATCCTTCTGAGAGAATAAGTATTTTAATGATTTGTGGTCAGTGAACAGTTCGAATTTCTCACCAAGAAGATAGTGACGCCAAGACTTAAGCGCGAAAACAATTGCGGCTAACTCAAGGTCATGCGTAGGGTAATTCTTTTCATGGACCCTCAACTGCCTTCCACCATAGGCTATTACTCTTCCCTCTTGCATGAGTAACGCGCTAAGTCCCGTCCCACAAGCATCAGTATAGACGGTAAACGGTTCATTCCCGTCTGGCAGCACTAAGACTGGGGCTGAAGTTAAGGCTCTCTTTAGACGTTGGAACGCATCATCACAATCTTCGTCCCACGTAAAAACCAGGTTCTTATTCGTTAACCGTGTTAATGGAGCTGATATTTTTGCGAAGTCTTTGATAAACTTCCTATAATAGCCAGCCAACCTTAAGAAACTTCTTACTTCGGTTACATTTTTAGGGACCTTCCAATCTTGGATGGCCACCACCTTTGCGGGATCCACTGCTATCCCTTCCTTGGAAACCACGTGCCCTAAGAACCGTACTTCTTTCCTCCAGAAGTGACACTTAGAAAATTTGGCCTTAAGGTTATGCGCTCGAAGGGTTTCCAACACTTCCCTAAGATGTAGGGCATGCTCTTCTTCATTCTTAGAAAAGACTAAGATGTCATCTACAAAGACTACCACGAATTTGTTAAAGTACTCCCTAAACACCCTACTCATCAAATCAACAAAATATGCGGGGGCGTTTGTCAAACCAAAGGGCATCACCAGCCATTCATAGAATCTGTCAGGAGTCCTAAAAGCAGTCTTATCTATACTATCCTCAGCCACTCTCAGTTGATGAAAGCCAGTGGCTAAGTCCAACTGCGAAAACACTGAGGCGCCAACTAACTGATCAAAGAGATCGTTAATCCTCGGCAGTGGGTGTCGGTTCTTTTTAGTAAGCTTGTTTAGTTCTCTATAGTCCACACAAAGTCTAAGGGACCCATCCGCCTTTGTAGCAAATACTACTGGAGCACCCCACTCTGATATACTACGTCTTATGAACCCCTTCTCAAGAAACTCCTTCACTTGCTTATTGAGTTCCCTCCTTTCACGAGGAGCCATGTGGCGCACTGGCAAAGATACGGGTTTAGCATTATCCACAAGATAAATTCGAAAGTCTATCTCCCGCTTTGGAGGTAAGCCCTTCACCTCCTCAAACACATCCAGATATTCCCGGACCACCTCTACCGTTCGCAGATTCTCTACAGACGCGTCAAGCGATTCAAGATAACTTAGCATAACGGAATTTATGGGACTACAAAAGATGTCGAGAGCATTACCAAGGCGAGTCACAAGCCTAACTACTCTCCTTTCACAATCAAGAATGGCCCCATTTCTAGATAACCAATCCATTCCTAAAATTAGCCCATAGCCCGTGAAGCCCAATACATAAGCATCACATCTATATTCAACGCTAAGTATAGAGATTTTCAAATCCAAACATATCATGGTCAAATGAGCCGAACCCCCAATTGGATTTGAAACAACCAAGGGATCCTCTACTAAACTGGTGTTCAAGTGCAGTAATTCAACTAATGATGCAGAGATAAACGAATGAGATGCGCCAGAATCGAATAAGGTACGGACAGGATGATCAAACAGAAAAACTAAGCTTTCAACAGAAATTGTTCTACCTCTTTCTTGCAGCGGTGGGGCCGCAATAGCCTGAACTTGCCCCCTTGCCTGCCCTGGTGCCATAAGAGCCTGCACCTGTCCTCCCGAGGTAGACCCTGCCCTCTGCCCCTTCTTTGGGAAGTCCTTCACCAAATGTCCCGCATCTCCACAATGAAAACAACCAGTCTTCTTTTTCTTTCTACAATCTTTGCTGAGATGGCCAGGCGTCCCACAATTGAAGCATCTCTTCTTCCCTTTGCCATTATTATTTTTACCACCCTTCTTATTTTGCTGTTGGGGTTTCTTCTGATCCCCTTTCTTTTCAACTGCCTTATCCTTATGCATAATGCCATTTCTACTAGCCTTTCAAAGGTTGCTCCCATAGGGATGTGGGTCATAGCCTACCCTTGCAATGGTTAATTCAAGCCTCTAACGAACCTCAAAGCTTTCTTCTCTGGCGTGTTCACCAACTCCAAGCCAAACCTTGCTAACTGATTAAATTTATTGACATACTCCTTCACTGATAAGCTCCCTTGCTTTAATGTCAGGAATTTTTCCATATTTAAATTCTCCTCTGCCTTTGAAAGAAACTTTGCCTCAAACCTTCGTCTGAAATCCGCCCATGAATCAACTGGACGTTCCCCGTTAGTGACCTCCCACCAAAACGAGGCCTCTCCCTTCATTAACCAAGCAGCTAAACGGACTTTCCTCCCATCTTCCACTTCAAAGATATCCAACAATTCCTCAGTCTCCTTAAGCCAGTCTCTGGCCTCCACAAACGTCTCAGTCCCTTGAAAAGTTTTTCCTCCCGTAGCCTTAAATTCCTTGCACGTCTTTGCAAAAGTGTCAACACGAGGAGGAGGAGGAGGAATGGGTGCAACTGGGGGTGGAGGAACATATGTTGGGCCTGTAGTGGTGGCCCTAGCCTCCAAATATCTCCTAAACCACCCTGGAACCGTCACACCTTCTGGGAGATTAAGATCTTCAGCCATGCTGAAACGAAAAAGGAAAGATTCAAAATGGAGAATTCGAAAGATAAAGATAAGGATATGGCTACTTGGGATTATGTTTTTCATAAAAACTTTCTCTAAATAACATGTTTTTGAAAGCACTTCTTCCAAAAATACTTTAAAAAAATATTTTTCTAAATTTTTTTTCTGTTCTGGTAACCTTATGCTCTGATACCACGTGTAACACCCCACGTCCATTAATGTCACTCACAAAGGGAATGCATTAACTTCTATGGAGGTTTTAGGTGAATATAGAACAGTAAAATTTCAACAGGAAAGATATAAAATAGTACTTGGAAATTTAAAAACTTTATTTCAATTGCAGCAGAAGTCAAAACATGTTTGATTACATCATAACACCATAATCAAAGTCAAGTACAATATCTATCTTGATAAAACAAGTACATAATCCCATTACATAAATAGCCATTAAAAAGAAAGATAACAAGCTGGAATTTACTTCAGCAGTCCAAGCTTTCCAAGAGATAAGCAATCCAATCAGACTCCACTGGAACTTGGCCCAACCTGAGGACCTGAAGGGAGAAAAAGATGAAAAAGAGGGGGGGTCAGACATAAAGTCTGGCGAGTATGATAACTCTACAATACTATTATCAAAATAACTGGACTAAGGCATAAGCTGGAAAACAAGGAAATGTCTATGAAAGAGCAAATTAAGGACATAGACAATCGCTAAAGGAAATGTTATAGGCGCTCCTAAATACTAAAGGATAAAAACTATACTGCACCACACCGGTCACCCTAAAGATTGATTCCACTTAGCTTCACTTAGAAACTTTCTTAATGGCTTTACGTACTCCTAGCTGACTACATAGGTGCCGCCTGCCCCTATCTCCACTAGGTGTACCCCACTTTCCATTTTTCGATTGGCTCCCTACTCGTAGATACCCGTGCTGGCCCCACAGTGGGGTGTACCATTCCCCTAAAGTGGCAACCCGAGATAACGGAGATGCACGGCTTATACCTACACGATGCAACAACGTCTTACCTACCAGCCCGGGTCCACACACGCATATGAAACCCGTTGGACTTGCGTTGCCACCGCTCCCTGTTTTGGCCTCTTATAGTCAAACCCAGTATGCGTGTCCCGTCCTCGACTTGGGTCGAGCCCACAAAGATACGTTTTGGGATACTGGTTGAAATGGGCTCCCATTATTTCCCACAAGCATTCCACCTAAGCTTGTCCCATTAGTCCATCCACTTAACCCACTTAGTCATGTTCATTTACATGTGTATTTGGTTAAGTCTAATCGTATTTCAAATGCCTCTAAAGGCAACCACTAGATTCCTCATGCCACCCAAGGCACCTACTTAACCCCCATGTCCCACCTTACATGATTATCTGGCTAAGTATTTCTTAATTCATTAAGGCCATAACCTCATAAAGACCTCTCACATTAGACTGGCATTTATGGCAGCTGGATTTGTCGGGCGGGTCCGGGCAGTCTTACACCATAAAAGAGTCTAACCTCGTGTCTTTACAACTGTTATGCTTTAGTTTGGGCCTAGGACCTCTCACATTGGGCCGACATTTGTGACTACTGGATTTGCCGGGCGGGTCCGGGCAGGTTTACATCACAAACGGGTCCAACCTCGTGTCCTAAGCATTGATTATTATTAATAATCCACTTTCCCCAATTTTAATAATTCCCTACTTGGATTATTAATTAATTCCAAATTTAACAATATCCATAATTGACTCAATTATGGACATCCATTTAAGGCATGCAAAATCATATCAATTGCACCCCAATTTATTAATTTCCTAATATTACCCCTACCCCACGTTTGAACGTTTATTCGCAAAATGTACGCTAGACCCAATTAGTCTAACTCATAGCATAAAAGAAAATATTCACAACAACAACATATATATGTGACTAAATAAATCATAACAAGGGGTAAAACTTGCATACATTACAACTTTCATAAGGTTATACATGTCATGGATCTAAGGGTGTCAACTTATTCATAATTCACATAATATGATTTTGATCAAATTTCATAAACTTGTATAGGACATGTGTGAATCAACATCATTAACAATATGGTTTTATATGGGTACACCTAACTCAATAGGCAAATTCCCAAAAATCAAAATTCATTTAATCATAGATTCATGTATATGGGTACACCTAACTTAATAGGCAAATTCCCATATTCAAGATCTAATTAATTTGTAGATTCATGTATATGGGTACACCTAACCCAATAGGCAAATTCCCATAATCAAGATCTATTATAAAAAACATATACTTTAAACATGATCCAATTCGCATAAATACTAACATCCTGATTTTACAACTTGTATGATTCAACACAACTTAACATGACATCATTATCATATAACATAAGTATTTCAACATATGTGATAATATGAGATCTACAACATATATAAGATTTACAACATAGCATATCATAATTTGCAACATAGCATGATATGATTTACAACATAGCATAGCATGATTAATCACATACGACATAGCATAGGATTATTTACAACATAATCACTACAACATAACAACATATATATGATAACATAATAGCATAACAAGAGATCCACAACATAATTTACAAATACATAACAATTCATATCACTTTCTTGTGATCCATTCATAACTTGATCAAATTATTTTATAATAATATTGTGAGATTCATCATACTCACTATTTTAAAGAAGAGAAATAGAAAGAGAGAGAGCTTTTGATTTGATTTGAGTAGATTTAGTTTGTAGATTAGGCCTTCTTCTTCTTTAGTTTGTGACGGCTATGCTGAACTCCATGGCAACGGCATGTTGGTAGCTCTCCAATTTTTCAAGTGATTTAGGGTTAGAGTCTACCCACTTATTTATAGATGTTAGGATTCATTTAGGCCATTAGATTTAACCTAGAAATAACCGCAGCCATTCAGACCAGATGGGGTTTATCTTATTGACTCAGCAATGAGTCAGAAGTGACTCAGCAAACACTCAGCAAATTAATAAACTTCTATTCATGTTTACATTAACTGCCCATATATATATAAATATATATATATACACACGCACCTATTCATGAATTCAAATTAATCCATAATTAACTTATGACCATTTCTACACATTAATTTTCCAATTAATGTCTTAATTCCATTTTTCGCCTTTTAAGGCAATTCACATATCTCAAATTTGTTATATGCCTTTTTAAGGCTATTTCGTGCAAATTCTCAATATTAATTCTTTTAATTTGTGAATATTAGTATTAACAGAAATACGGGGTGTTACACCATAGGCTTGGGTGAAGAAAAAGAATGGGTTAAGGGTCATTATATAGCTGTTTACTCAACGTATTAGGTCAGAAATCGCGTCCAGGTGCAGAAAATGAATTCTGCCCAAGGGGGAGGTCGACCCCCAGATCGACCTGTTTTAGGGGAGGTCGACCTGCCTAGGGTAGGTCGACCTCCAGGTCGACCTTCCTTGGTATTGGTCGACCTGTCTGGGTTATTTTACTATTTAATTTCCAAATTTCTGTTGAATCTTCCGAAGGCCATAATTATTTCACACGGAGTCCGATTTTCGAAAACTTGGACTCTATTCCAAGCAGAATTCTGAGATGAACGCAATGGTGATGTCCGTTTTACTTAATTTATGATATTTAAATTAAGTATCCTTATTTTATTATCTTTTTCGTTACGCACACTGTTATCAAATTAATTTTTCCTTCTCTTCCATATATTGATTAATTTTCATTATACATCACCATTATTTATCTATCCAAGCATATATACATATTTGTACATTTTTAATTATATTAAAAATGCGGGGTGTTACATTCTCCCACCCTTAAAGAATTTCGTCCCTGAAATTCGATAAGAGTAAAATAGATAATCCCTCGCAATATCCATGCATCAAGTGTGCATCCAATTGTTGCAAACATTGTGCACATGTGCAAAGTGAGATACATCATAGTAAAGTATGTATGCCTAATTTAGATCCACCTATATGTATACAAATTTTAAAAACTCCTTCAAAACATGATGCTCACATCCTACATATACTTGCAGTTCTATATGAATGTAATATTCTTGAAAAATCAAAATATTTTTCATCTAAGTTTTCCCATACTCTTATAGAATAAGAGCATAGTTCACCCAATTGACGTATCCAAAACCCTACCATCCATCATTAAATTCGAAATTTAGAAAAGTCTAACTTTCCAAATTCGATTTCTTATGTTACGAATAGGTATAAAACAGAAAAATTCACGTCCTCCGTTTTTCTTTTCTAATCGTACTTGGATTTTTATGTGACTATTCTATGAAGATTTCATATTTTCCTATCCAAGCACAACCACATAAGAAAATTTCTTCTCTTTTTCAACTTATCTTGGAAAAATTTCATATATATTCATCTTTTTCTTAAGATTTTCATTTTCTTTTCTCGTCACATTTGTTGCCTTACTGAATTTATTGTTTCTTGTTAGTTAGGCTTTTCTCTTTCTTAGCTTGTTTGACTTAATCCAATTACTTAAGTTTATTATTTTCTAATAAGCCTTTTCGTTTTCAACTCAAACAACATCCTATACAGCTACTACTATGGGCCAAAAATCTTAGGACTTTGTCATCTCAGACAATTGCGAGTCCACACAACAGGATCTACCCACTTACTTGCCCTTTACTACTTAGTAGTCACTACTAGTCCTTGTTGTGTATTACTAGCTTATCCTTTTTCTTTTTCTCAAGCAACTAACCTAGGTTTCTCAATGCTTATGCATTCTACGGTAAATTTTCCATTCGTTTAATATTAGCTAATCCTTGACTGTAAATTGGCAAGAGAGTAACTCCCTAAATATCAACCCCGAAGACCGAAATCAACATCAGATTGACACTCAGAGAATCATCAACTCAACCAATCTCTAGTTGGTTCCAATTGTTTAATTTATAGCCTTAACTTTCTCTCGTTCTTTTCTAGGCACTAATCCTTACCTACTCCATTCTTTTTAAAACGTGGTTTGGCCTCCTTTCTTTTCATTACATTTTTCTTTCAAAAATTAAAAGTGTTAAAACTTTTTTTTCTTCTCCAAAACTTGTTTTCGCCAAACCATAAAAACATGTTACAAAATAAAATGCAAAACATTTTTTTTTTCAAATCACAAAACTGGAGTAGACAAGGACAACTATCGGGCTTACATTATTTCTAATTACAATGTTAATTTAACTACTCGCTATAAGGTGCAGACATCTATTCTATTCCTACAACTTATTTTGTCCACCCAACAAAATTTCTTTATAAATCAATAATCAAAATTTATTGTTAACAGAATAGAGATTTTAAAACTTCTTTTACAAAACGCAACACTTTCTTTTCAATCCTTTCATATATTATAATATGAAAACTAGCAAGCTATATATGCTCTATATTATGCACCTTTTAATGAGAGAATTCCTTTTTTAAACAAATAATCATTGTTTTACAAAATAAACCCCACTTTACTTTTAAAACCCAACATGCACTAAACATCAAAATTACTTTTAAGACCAAAACTTGAAAATACTACAATATCTTTTTACCAAAACTTTTACAAATTCAAGTTCTTAAAAGTTAATCATTGGGCTAGACTCAAAGTGGGTATTTCAACTCAACTAGGCTTTCCTAGGCACTTTCCAAAGCAATTCTCTCAACTATATATGTTCCTAATCCATTTTCCACATTTTAACCTTGTTCTAATTTATAAGGTTTCACTTCTAAATCCACTACTCTAAAATAATAACATTTCAGTTTTAATTCTTATGGGATACTTCCTTTATCCAATACCAAATCATATTGTACACTCTCTAACCAAACCACCTAAGGGTCTTAAAATTTCTAGGTTCATTCCTTTAGTGTACAAAATAGCTATCCCGACTCTTTCCATACCTAGTGGGCTACTTTATGGATTAAGGTTTATATATATAATATATTTATATTTTAGAAAATACAAATACGTTCACTCATTATCTCCCTAGGAACACTAAACCGAAACTATGATACCAGATGTAACAACCCGGATTCCGACAGACCGAATTTTTTTCAAAAATCCAACCTATCGAAACCCGAGTTGGGTGCTATGGTATCCTGCAGAAAAAGACAGAGATAAAGAAACATGTCAGAACTCGCAAAGCATCTCACAACGGAAGGAAATAAAGTATAATATATTCAAATATAGCCTTACCTTATTAACAGTATTGCTAAACCAGTATCCAAAGCTATACCATCTCTGTCATGAACCTAACCTGGAAGTATATAATGAGGAGGGGGTCAAAACATAAGTTCTGTGTGATTGGACTTAGAATAAACTTCTGTATAATCCTACATATACCGTTTAGTTACATTTTCTCGGTTATTATGTTATTAACAATGTTAGCTCTTTAAGCTATACTTATCCATGCACTAGTAGATTAACCTAATACAATATATATGTAGTTACCCCTGCTCGTGTCCTCTTTTCATGTGTACGTAGTCCCTTATCCAACTCGTGTCATCTTGTCATATGTACGCAGTTCCTTATCCAATGTCGTACTTCGTACGGGCTTTCATGTGTATATATATATATATATATTCACTACGTCTGCGTAAAACCACCATTCCTTTGTTGCGTAAGCATTTGGACTGCCAACCTAGGTCTTACTAGGTTCTGTTATCGAATACTACCTAGATCCAACTAGTGTTTACCATGAGTGTTACTAGGTCCAACTAGGGTTTACTTTATCAAACGCTTCCTAGGTTCAACCAGGGTTTACGCTACCTAGGTCCAACTAGGGTTTATGCTACCTATCGAACAATGCCCTCTAGTCTAGGACACACCACCCCGAGCGATATGCGTTCCTAGACTTTACGTCCCAACCATATCGTTAAACGTGCTAGATATCTAGTTGGACATGTCCTCTATATGTGCGACCCAAGTCCGTGGCAGGGCAAATCAAGAAACATGGAACTCGGTCGGGAGCTTTAAGTTATTTGCCGATGCAGATGCTAAGGTCTGTTTTAACTGTGGCTATGGTCCCACTTGACCCTTCTCTCAACTAATGAAAGGCACCCAAGAATATCAAGAATAAGAACTGTATTTAGGCCCTCTATGCCCCCACAAACCTATTGGCCAACCTCACCCATAACTAGATAGCAAGTATATGGTCTTTTGGAGTTCTCCGCCTTTTCGTGTCGACTGACTTAAGATGGTAGGTAGCCGACAATGTGCTATCACAGGGCCAACTGGTTATCGCAGACTCACGCTGGTCCATCCTAGTCATTAGGTTGCCTTATTATTGCAACCAAGGCATACTCTTGGTTCTTCTTACGCAGACCTTAACCTCTGTGAGCCCAGGCAGATCATATGCATTCTCACAGAGGGATACCAAGAGTATCCTCACGTCCCCCTCGAAGCCGCGTGCTTCGTAACCCAGTCCGTTAGAGCCTTCTATATGATCAGATGGACGTACGCTCCCCCTCGCGCCCTACGGCACTGTGATGATCTACCGAGTTCGGTTATTCATCCCCTATTGTATGGACTGGTCCAAGCGCCTTATCCTTTTGTACTATTAGACCTTATGTCTAAACTTCTGATTACACGCTTGCTTTGTCTTATTAACTTGGTTTTCCTCGTTTATGTTGTCCTTCAATTCTAATTACCAAGTTTCTCTTTAACTAAGGTTTATTACTTAGTCCTCTTCAACTAAGGTTTACTTACTTAGTTATCTTTACCGTTGCTCACTTAGTTCTCTAACTAAGGTTCGTTACTTCGGTTGCCATTTTACTTAGATTTCTAACTAAGGTTCATTACCCAGTTGCCATCATCACTATTTACTTAGTTCTCTAACTAAGGTTCAACACTTGGTTGCCTTTATCATTATTTACTTAGTTCACTAACTAAGGTTTACCAATGAACTCAAACATGACTTAAGTTTTCTTTATCAAACGATAGTGTCCGGGTGCTTTCCCACATTTTCAGCTTAGATTAACTTATTTCATAGTATAAGTCGTCCCACCCTTCAAGTCTTGTATTACATCTTAAGTCATAATCTTCCCTTGTCCCTAGGACAAGATTACCTATTATTTAATTTTACATTACCGCAACTCTGGTTTATAATAGGTAGTTATCATTCCCCATTACTGTGTTGGTTAAGTTTGTCCATATGTCAAGTTTTACTTAAACCTACCTTCCCGCTCATGCATTACTCCTATATTCCACAAATTTGGTTAAGTGTTGTCTTTCAGTTCGTATTGACTTAACCCACCCACGCATCATGTCAAATTGGTTAAGTGTTGTTAACCTAACCTTACCATACTAGCATGTGTCATTAGCATTAATTGATTTTTAATGCACCAACCTCTCACATTAGACCTATTGTTGCGGTTGCTGGATGTGCTGGGCGGTTTCGGACAGTCGTACACCACAACTCAATCTAACCTCGGGTTTAAGCGTGTTATGACTAACTTCTCGCATTAGACCCTATTGTTTGCGGCCACTGGGTATGCCGGGCGGTTCCGGGCAGAATTACACCGCAACCTCATTCTAACCTCGAGTTAGTCATGTTTCATCTTTAGCCAATTAACATTTTTTATGAAAACGTTAAGCATCAATTTCAGGTTATGAGTTAGGCTTCATAATCACATAGGAGTCTCATAATCGCATAATCTAAGTTTTATACGTTCCTTTATCAACTTAGGATTCTTAATTTTATATTCGTTTTTCAAAACCCAAAATTTAAACTTATAGTTTAAAACCTCAATCCCACAATATTAGATTTGAAATAAATCACTTTTTTCCAATCCCATTCCATATTCAATAATTCCAATTAAATTTACATAATTTCAGGTTAACATTATAAATCGGAATTCATAGTTGCGCACTATTCAGCATAGATTCATGTTTCCAAAACATACCTAAAGATTCATTATTGAAATACATTCCGAAATTCTCAATTCGACTTTATTTCATTGAATAATCCCAATATACAATTCGCCAATTGTTCCAATATTTGCAATAATAATTGTTATGCCACAATCCCCAAATTACAGATTATATTACTCGATTGCATAAAATAAATTATGCCCCAATATTCCCATATTTCAATCGTACGTATGTGTAATAAGATTTCGTCTAGGTTCAAGATAACCTAGATCCAAAAATAAAAAGGGGAAGGAGAATAAAAGAACAATTATTATAACATGAATCTTGAATTGAATTTATAACTGGGGAATGATGAACGATAATATTACTATTATGCAACAAGTTTATTGTAATTCCGCTCACCTTGATTTTCATCTTCAATTCATGGATTTGATTTAACTTTGATTGATTTTATGCCCCAATCCATAGATCTGATCTATCTTTGATTTCTTTGCGCAGCGTAAGTTGTGAATCTGAATTCCTCCTCCTTGGGTAGTGTAAATTGTGGATCTGAATCCCTTTTTCTCTGTAATTTTGAGGTTGTCATGATTCTAAACTTTTAATTTTAAGAATAGATGTTTTAAAGAGAAAAGGGGAAGAAAGTGGATCTAGAAATCTCTTGGAGAAGAAGAATCTGAGTTAGAACAGAGCCATGGTATCGCCATAGGCTTGGGTGAAGAAAAATAATGGGTTAAGGGTAATTATATAGCCGTTTAGTCAATGTATTAGGTCAGAAATCGCGTCCAGGTGTAGAAAATGAATTCTGCCCAGGGGGAGGTCGACCCTCAGGTCGACCTGTTTTAGGGGCGGTCGACATGCCTTGGTATAGGTTGACTTGTTTGGGTTATTTTACTAATTAATTTCTGAATTTCTGTTGAATCTTCTGAAGGCCATAATTATTTCATATGGAGTCCGATTTTCGAAAACTTTTACTCTATTCCAAGCGGAATTCCGAGACGAACGCAATGGTGATGTCCGTTTTACTTAATTCCTGATATTTAAACTAAGTATCCTTATTTTATTATCTTTTTCGTTACGCACACTGTTATCGAATTAATTTTTCCTTCTCTTCCATATATTAATTAATTTTCACTATACATCACCATTATTTATCTATCTATGCATATATACATATTTGTACATTTTTAATTATATTAAAAATGCGAGGTGTTACAAGGGTTTCCACCCAAATCACTTCAGCTGTTGGTGAAGCTATGGATCTGTACTCGGCTTCTGTGCTGGAGTAAGAAACTGTGGATTGCTTCTTCATACACCAGGATATGGGATTTGGACCCATGAACACACAATATCCAGATGGGGATCTTCGATCATCTAGATCATTTGCCCAATCTACATCACTGTAAGTATTTAAGTTAATATCCTGGCTTGCTTTCATGATTAAACCATGCTCTTGTGTGCTCTGTAAGTAACGTAGAATGCGTTTTACTGCTCGCCAATGTTCTGATGATGGATTAGCCATAAATTGACAAACTTTATTTACGCTGAAAAAAATCTTTGGTCTAGTTATAGTTAAATACTGCAAAGCTCCCACGATGCTTCTGTTTTGTTTTACATTTTCTATACTGTCACCATCATGTTTGGGCAAGCGTAAATTGCTAGTCATAGAGTAGGGAGAGACTTTACTTTGTCCATGTTTGCTCTGGTTAAGATTTTAGATATGTACCTCTTTTGAGAAACGAAAATTTCGGACTTTGATCTTCTCTGAATTTGTATTCCAAGGAAATAGTTTACCTCCCCCATGTCTTTTATTCCAAAAGTCTTATTTAGCTCTGCAATAATCTCGTTGATCTCATTGTTGTCATTTCCAGTCATCAGAATATCATCCACATATACAAGTATATACGCAGCACTTTGGTTGTTGTTTTTCACATATAGAGAATTATCCGACCTTGTTGCCTTGTATCCAAAACTCTCCAGTGTATGTTTTAACTTGATGTACCAAGCTCTTGAGGCCTGCTTTAAACCATATATTGCCTTGTGAAGTTTACAAACATGATCTTCTTTCCCTTTGCATACATAGCCTTTTGGTTGTTGCATATATACTTCCTCACTTAAGTCCCCATTTGGGAATGCATTACACACATCTAGTTGCCTTATGTTCCATGTAACGACCCAAAAAATCAGAACCAATTTAAATTTTTTATTTTAGTAATTTTAATGGATTCTTAATGTTTAAAGTAATTTATTTTAAGCAATAACGACTGAAAATTTATTTTGAATCGAAAATAGAGTTTATAAATTTATAATATTTATAGTACGAGCCTGAAATGGCACGGTAATTTCAAAATTCGATTATAAACTTTGGAAAATTATATAAAATTAATTATAAGTCGGAATTGGACGAAATAAGAAACGCTAGGATCGTATTGACGATATCTTTTGAGTGAATTTTAGAAATTGAGATTTCAGTTTATAAATTGTAAGTTATGTCAAAATTAAAATTCAGAATAGTCGTTATGGAATATATATATATAATATATATGGCCCAAAAGGCTACTTTTTACATACGAATGAATTTAGACTCGAAATCACTTCCATTGAGTTCAAAATGACGTTTCTGAATTCAAAAAGTATAAGCACTGATATATTTCGAGATTCAGAATTTATTCATATAAAAATGTATTTTTAATATAAAATATATACGCCTTAAAAAGTGAAAATTTTCAAACGGTCTCCAAATTCAACGAAATTAATTTTGTTAGGACCGTATCGTCAAGCTAGAAACAATTGTTCTGTTATTTTTAGAATTAGTATGTGGTCGTAATTGATTTTACAATGTAAACTGTCCATTTTCAGACTTTAAAAATTCATTATTAATGCATACGGACTCGAAATTCGACGAGACTAGTTTCTTTGGATCTGTAATGTCAAAGAATAGTTGTGTTTTAATTTTCATTGAAAATGGAATCCGTAGGTGATCACACAGATTTTTAAACCATGAAAACGGACCGAATTTGAGTATATTATAATATAATTAAATATACAAGGGCAAAAATAAATTCATTCACCTCTATATATTATCCTAACTTTCTCATAACCCTAGAGGCAAACCCTAATCTACTTCTTCTTGTTTTCAATGGTGGCAGCTCTCCTCCTCTCTAAAATTCTTTTGCAAATAAGACCCTAGAAACAAAACAATTTTTATCTCACAATCCGTAAACAATTAAACCAAACAATTTCTGGTTTTTGAAGCTCATCATACCTCTATCTGCCACAAAAATTACATAGCATATCGTCGCACGGATTCACTGGAATCTTAGTTGAAAGGCAGAAAATAACTTTCGGATTTGGTGAATTACACGCAATCCGTGAAGAATTAGGTGATGGCCTAGTTGAAGAAATTGTAGAGGAGAGATATATGAACAACTTTGTCTTAGGTTGTTCAATCTGAAAGCGATCAGATTGGCGGCAAAATCGTGATGATCAGAGACGATGTATTTCAGCAAGCAACGATCAAAGATGACCAAATTCCGGCCGATCGAGGAGGTTTCAGGTGATGGTCCCTGAAGGGAAGTTCTTCGAGGTGGCAAGGCGGAGGATTCTGGTGGGGTCAGCGATCTCAGATCGTGGTGTGGAGTCCGGAATCTTGGCCAAGGCGGACGGTGGTCGAGCTCAATTTAGGGGCTGACGGCGTCGATCTAGGCATCGGTTCTGGCGGCGGATGGTCGCCTCGTGAAGGGGAAGCGACATGTGGTTGTGGTCGACGGTCTGGTGGTCCGACGTGGCGGCGGTGAGGAGAGAGAAGGGTGGAACGGCGGTTTCAGATAATAGGGGTTAATTCAAATTTAAATTAATTATTTAATTTAATTATACAATGTTTATCATACGATAACTTCCTCATATGAGGTCGAAATTTGACAATTTCAGATCCATTGCGATCATGAAGTCGAGAGCTTCGCAACGACACTAACTAGGTCCAATTTGGAGCAAGTTGGATTTTGGGGCAATTTCAAATCCAAACGGTACCAAAATCATCATTTAAAGACCGACGGAGTAGAAACGAAGGTGAGAACTCCTCACTAAAATTTCTGCACTATTTTTTATTTATTTTTCATAACTGAAAAATATATATAGAATTGACAAAGTAGATTTTTATCAGTTTAATCATTATAAACTGTATACTGTGCCTGTTAGATCACTTTTCTCGTCCACAAACCATGGACGATTTAAATTGACTGTATTGTGTGTTGTTTGTGTTGTTGAAATGTTAACACGTTAAAAATGTTAATATTAATGTGATAGTGAAATTAGATTATAAATATTCATTTATAATTTGAACAGTGAAAATTGGTTAAATCTCTTAACCAATAATTTATTTAAATAAACAGTTGTTGTTTGAAAACCCCACACGGGTATTGGGATGATATTTGACATACACTAATCCCAATATTTAATTATATGTCAATCGATGGATTGACAATCTGTGATGAGCATTATTTATTTTAATGCTCACACAATTGTAAATTTCACTATGGATGTGAACGGACTGTTTAATGAGTATTTATCATTATTGTTGTATACCTATGATGTATGAAATTCATATAACTAAAATTATATGGTAACTGATTGAGTCGCATTCCGATTCAGAAATAAACAATGCTTTTATAATAAACAATATTTTAGAATAAAACAATATTAAAATGTAAAAAGTACATTTTAGAATGAAAATTTACATTTTTGTTGAAATGAAATAGTTGAAACTAAAATTTACATTTTTGTTGAAATGAAATAGTTGAAACTAAAATTTACATTTTTGTTGAAATAAAATAGTTGAAACTAAAATTTACATTTTTGTTGAAATAAAGTAGTTGAAACCAAAATATCATTTTTGTGG
Organism: Allium sativum; assembly: GCA_030737875.1. Lineage (NCBI taxonomy): Eukaryota > Viridiplantae > Streptophyta > Magnoliopsida > Asparagales > Amaryllidaceae > Allium > Allium sativum. The sequence goes on from CM060919.1 coordinate 236,979,393, forward strand.
AAATGGAATAGTCAAAACAAAAGTAACATTTTTGTTAAATAGATTTGTATCAAAACTAAAACAACATTTTTGTTAAATAGATGTGTATTAAAACAAAAGTGTCAATTTTGTTGAATTAGACTATTGTAAATAAAATGAAGTTATCATTTTAATTCATTTTGTTAAAATGGTATTGTTAACAAAATTAAGTTGTCGCTTTTTAGTCATTTTTTTGAAATAGAATTGTCAACAAAATATAAGAATCATTTTAATGAAATCAAACTTTTTAATGTAAACAATGTAAAGAATCATTTTTAATGATTAAAAAACATTTTATATAAAAGAATCACTTTTAATTGTAAAGGAACATTTTCAATGGTAAAGAACATTTTTATGTAGAATAACATTTTGATGTAAAAGAATGTAAAAGAACATTTTTATGTAAAGAACATGTTAATGTAAGAGATTATTTTAAAATAAAGAATATTTCAAAGTAAATAATATTTTAAAATAAACAATATTTTAAAATAATATACGGTGAAGAATAAGATTACGATTTTGATGTCCACTTTTGAATGGACACACAAATATAAATATGAAGCCGAGTTATGTAGCAACGCCATTTTAACCCGAACGGGTTTGTCGATCGATTTTATTCATTTTATAATGAACATCGAAAAGAAATGACTTCAAATTATGATATTTTGGAAATATTATCATTTTAATATGATAAAGATATAGAATATTCAATTTTGATTTAAAATTGAAAATGTAATTGGAATCATTTTTAGTTTATAAACAAATTATCAATACGATTTAAATGGAAATCGACGATATATATAATATACGTTGTTTCAAATCTCGCAAATATCGCCCGAGATCTCCTCCGATATCTCGTTTTGGGCTCCTTCCGAAACGAAACAGCAAATATCACTCTAAATCTCCTTTCGAATATATCGCCCAAGATATTGCTATATCGAACGATATATCGACTGAGACGAAATACTGGAATATCGTCCGAGATCTTAGTTTTTTTGGTTAAAATTTAAATTTGTGCCTGAACTAGAACTATAATTAAAAAACTCAAATCTAGCCATATCAATCGTTTGTTATTTTACAATTTTCATGTTAAATGACTATATTGTATGCTCATATATGTTTTACAAGGCTTATGATTTTCATATTCGTCTTTTTACGTATATGTTATTTATGAAAATATGTATTTTATGATCTATTTATGCTGAATTTTTTAATATTTTCGATCCTTTTAATGTTTCCTGTCTAACAGTATTCTTGTTTTAAGCATATTACGATTTAGAATATGAATGATCTTTCGCAAAACAAAGAATAATAAAGTTATTTTGCATTTTAAGTTTAAGTTACTATGTTTTTGTTAGCATTCATAAAAACCATTTTGTTAAAATATCATTTTTACATATCATGTACCCCGAGATTGTTCCGATATGAAGTTTCAAACCCGTGATGAAAATCCGAGATGAACTCCCAAGTTAGACTCATCTCGTCCGAGATCTCCCCCGATACGAGACCGAGTCTATAAAATCCCCGAGACTAAACGCGACCGATATTCGAGATTTAAAACCTTGATAATATATATATTATATATTTAAATGGCTGGAATAGAACGCGCCGCGCTGCAACCATTCGCGAATTTCTACCATTAACTTCAAATTGATGTAACGGGAGATCCGACCGTCGGTTTCTCCTAAAACCGGAACTGTTGGGTTCGTATCGAAAAGAGCTTTCCAATGAATATAAGAAATTTGAAATCTAATGGTTGGATTTGGAATTATGTCCAAATCAAATTTGAAAAAGGTCGTTATGGATGCAGTTCGGTGGCCGTTATTGGAAACCGACTGTACGGGCGATAATAAAATTATTGAGAATATGGAAAAATTATGTAAAATCATAATAATTGATTTGGAAAGAATTTGGATGAAAATTCCAATTTTGTAAGATAAAATATATTTTTATCGAAATGAATTATTTAATGAACTAGTTATTAACTAGAATAATAATTTAATTATTTTTAAAAATAAATAAATTAGATTTGAAAATGGTTTTAAAATAACCAGAATTTTCCTATATATATTTTTATATATTGGGATGGATTTGAATGGGAATTATCCTTGGAATATTTCGATATTGGATTCCGTTATTATACGAATATTGTGAGGAATTTGGAAGATATATATATATCGTTATTCCCAATACAATATTTGTTGGTTTCAGAATTTGATATTGAATATAAGACGATATAATTTCTTTTCAGAACCTTATATTTAATGTCAAATTGGATTTTGGGTTGTCGTGAACGGTGTCTTTAATAACATTGTTCTTAAACCCCGATTAGAAAAGAACAAATCTTTTTAAATAAGATTTAATGAAGTTTTCCAATTAATATTCAATTGGAATTAAATAGAAATATAATTTTGGAAGTTATAAATCTTTTAATTAAGATTATTAGATTTTCCAATTATATTTTGTAATTGGAATAAAATGAAATGTGAATTGGGTTTCTTGTGAACTGTGTTTTTAACGACATTCGTTCTTTAACCCGATTAACAGTGAAATATACTTTGGGATTTATAAATCTTTTATTTAAGATTTATTTGGAATTTATAAATCTTTTATTTAAGATTTAAATGGAATTTATAAATCTTTTATTAAGATTTAAATGGAGTATAAATCTTTAATTAGATTTAAATGGAAATTTTTCCAAAGTAAAGTTTTCCAATTTAATTTAATATGTTAAATTGGAATTGAATGGAATTCAGTTTAATGATAATCGGGATAAGCTTCTGTGAATGAAGACCATTACCATATACGGAATTTAAAAGGCCTTGCCATTATTCCATTTATATTATTAGTCTGATACGGAAATTTATATCAATTATATATTGATTTGTATTCCGTGTAGATTCCATTTTTATGGAAGATTAGTTTGGGTTTATCGTGAACTATGTTTTAAATAACATTTGTTCTTTAACCCAGTTAAAGATAAGATTTGAATAATCATTAAGTAATGATTTTTGAGATTAAAACTGAATTAGAGTTTTAATGAATCTTAAACTAGATTAATAATGTGAATATTTTATTAAAAGAATATTCTGAATCGGAATGAGGCGTTTGATGTGTTTTTATAGCGCTTGTTTATAAAATACGTGAATTATTCGGAAAGACCGGGTTTAACCCATTCTGAATAATTTCTACGACGATTAAGAGTCGAAGATGAAGACGGTGGTTGAAGACCAGAGTTCTTCACATCGTTTGGGTGATTACTGATGGCTTGATTAGGCCGTACACCCAAGACAAGGTAATAATTGGTGATAATTCAAACGTACTTGGAGATCGACGGATATGCAAGGACATCTATCCTGTATTGGACATATAGGACGAGGAATAAGGTGCCTTCGGTTTCGTTCAGACCCAGAACGGACTTGTAAATGGATGGTATATCTGACGTTGTATTCCTTTATGCTGTATTCTTTGATCTCTACTAAATATATATCTGTTTGGTGGTGGAGAATTTATTCTCTTGCTTAACACCCTTCTCTGGGACGTACGAGCTCAGAGGTTATATATTAGCAGAAATCAATGGTATGGTATGGACTGACAATGTGGCATGCTAAGATGCAAATGATCAAGGCTTTTGTTGAAAAGGAGAGCCTTGTGGTTGATGATCAAAGCACAACTTATTTAGGCATAGATTTGTGTATAGCATTACTTCGCGAGCCTCACACCCCGGTATGAACCCGAAACGGGAGAAGGACCCCAGGGAAATGGACATTTGTTAGTTTCTAGCTAGGAGGGATGTCAGCGTTTTGCAAGCCCTGGCATTTTACTCATGTGGAAGTTGCTTATTACTTGATGGATAGAGAGGCGCCTCGGATATATATATATATATATATATATATTGATAGTGATCTGGTCGACATTACTGACCAGATTATTTTATGCCCCAAAGGGCAGGCTAACATATAGTTTATGGTATAACTAATCATCGACGGATGACCGGCCCTGGCGCTCCTAGGTGCAGTTGCAGGTGAGTCCTGAGGCACGGGCTAGAGTGTCTCGAATTCGGTAAGGACTATCTCTTGCCTTGGTTCATGATGGAAATCCAACTTCCAATACGACACCGTACGGTTTTGATTGTAGAACTAGTATGGCGACATGATATATGGTACCTATGCCGTCTATGATTGATACATTTACTTTCGAAATTGATTTCTACACTATGCACTTATAGTAATAATAAAAGAGAAATTTGACGTATCAAGCATTTTTGGCTATTATAAGGGAAAACTCTATCCTCCGGCTTGCGTTGCATTGTGTGATGGGACCTGAGTCTTATAATAGTTTCATTTTTCCAAAAAGCATTACGTTGTTTTCTTTTAAACTAGGGGTTATGTAGAGTAAACCCGTTCCGTGTTATACGGCGTGGTCCCGTGATTTACCCAACTTTAAAATCAAGCTAACAACCGTTTTAGTTCTCATACCAGTTCCATGACTGACCTGGAGTTTATTGATTTAACCTAAACTATGGGTGCCCATATTTTCCACACGGGCAGCTAGTAGTTTCTGTTTTGCAGATATTATATTCACAGGGTCCTGATTTACAGCTGAAGCGATATTCGGAAGGCTTTGTATCCGTGTATTTCTCTCAGTTGTATTTTGTATTATTTTTCCGCTGCTTTGTAATTTAAATCTCTGATATTGTATTTTCAATTTATATTATTTATTCCTACTCTGTTATATTCTTGTACTCTGATGTAAATTGTTGTCATAAGTAATGAAATGTTCTTCTGTTTGTGTCCTGATTTGCCTTGTTCTCACTTCAATCCAGGCTTTCCTTTATTGGGAGTTTGGGTCGTTTCATTTGGTATCAGAGCTTTGGTTTACAGAGCTCGAGAATAAGACACATTAGAATCGAACGAAAGAATTCATCAGAGATTGGATTAGATATATCCAATCAGAATGACTCGTTAGAGATAGGATCAGTAGTATCCTAGAACGAGTGTGAAGAGTATTAATTTTGAAAATAAAATGATAACAATTTAATTTTGAAAATTTTATCTTAAAATACGTATTTGAAATATTATTATATTTTAATTTGGACAATCGAGTATATAGAGATTTTAATATACGTCTGATCCATGTGTATACGAAGTCTCAAATATACTGGGTAGATATAGAATTACGCTGTAGTTGCCCGAACATGATTCTGATGATGAGCATGACATCATCATTATTTATGTTCGAGTTTCGAAAGTGGAATATCTATATATTTCCAATTTACTGGTGTGAGAACCAAAACTAAATAGGGTTTATTGTTGTGATTTACACTGAAAATATGATTTTGACTATATATAAAAGTTATAAATATTTAAAAAGTTAATCACCTAATCGATTGCTGGTTGTGATGTTTGATAATTGGTTTAACTAATTAAAATATTGGAATGATAACTAATTTAAACCAATGTATAAAAAGAATTATATATTTAGCTCAACCAAATTTAATATTGAACTGTATTGAAAGTTTATTAGAATTGAAAGTTGAGATGGTTAGTTAAACAACTTTTAGCTCCGTTCCTTTTCGAGGACGAAAAGATTTTAAGTGGGGGAGATTGTAACGACCCAAAAAATCAGAACCAATTAAAAATTTTAGTTTAGTAATTTTAATGGATCCTTAATATTTAAAGTAATTTATTTTAAGTAATAACGACTGAAAATATATTTTAAATCGAATTTAGAATGTATAAATTTATAATATTTATATTATAAGCCTGAAATGGCGCGGTAATTTCAAAATTCGATTTTAAACATTGGATTTTTTTTTTTTGAAAATGGGTAACCTTTGTTGCATATACCAATCTATTACAAACAGCAACACAAAACACTATGACAACACTATCATTTACTCTTTACAAGCAAATCATCATGCGAGAAAAGAAAAACAAAAACAACACATACTTTAAGATTAACCAGTATCAACAAGCTCAACTCCCCACTTCCTTAACATTTCAACCTTTTCATCACTTCTCTTCATTTTGGATCCATTAACATTTACTAAAAACTGAACTTCTCTTTCAATCATACTCAATCTAACTTCCTTAGACAAGCATTTGTTACTGAACAGACGGGAATTCCTTTCCAACCGAATCTGATAGACAGCAATTGTGAAAGCCTCACAAGCAACATCTAATAATTGATCCTTCCCCTTAAAACCATTCATAATCTTTATAGCTACATGCTCCAAACACTTGAATCCTCCACTGGAAAACCCAACATAGATGCAATAGCACTCCAAATGAATGCAGCGAATATACATTCAAAAAATAGATGATGAACAGACTCTTCAGATTGACCACACAAGCAACATACATTTTCCTCTATCATGCCAAACTGCACCATTCTGTCCTTAGTATACAATCTATCGTTAGCTGCCAAATATGTAATAAAAGACATTTTATTTGCATTTTTGGCATGCCAGATAATTCTATGAGAAGCAACAGTATGATCCCTTCTTCTAATCTTCTCCCAAGCCTTATGAAATGAAAACAAACCACCCTCACACCATTCAAAATAATCCTGCTGCCATGAACCATGAACATGAACTTGACTCACTTCATTCTGGATTTCTCTAGTTGCTGGATGTAGCAAACTATTTAAGTTACTATTCACTACAATAGAAGAAACCCTCTCATTAATATTTCCCAAAGCATTAAATCTGGAAAAACGAAGCATATCAATCAAACATTTGCAATTGATCCAAGGATCAAACCATAATAATGTAGAAGCTCCATTTACTATGACTTTATTGAAGAACTGCCTACCAGAAGACCTTAATCTCAGTAATGCCTTCCATTTACTCGAGGAATTATTATCTACGTCCATGCTCCAGAACTATTTACCATGGCAACACTTCGACTGCATCTAGGTACTCCATAATGAAGATGTAGATAAAAATCTCCACATCAGTTTGATACAGGAAGCTTTTTTCAATTCAGAAAAAAAGTTTCGATCCAATACCCCCTTCTTCTTTTGGCAAACAAAGTTTTTCCCATTTTACTTTGTGAGCAGTACCTCCCCAAAAAAATCAGAACACATAACATTAAACTTATCTAAAACATGTTCAGGCAACTGATATACAAACAACCAGTATAGAACAGTAGGAGTAATCACTGACTGAATCAATTCTGCTCTACCTGCGAAGCTGAGATACTTCACATTCCATGACTGAAATTTACTTTGAACTCTATGCAACAGGCTTTGGCAATCATTGTAGTGAATATAATTTGAAGAAATAGGGACTCCAAGATACTTAATAGGTAACTGATCCATTTGAAAACCAAGGATATTTAATATTTCACCAATGTTCTTTGCAAAAGTACTAAAATATACCTTAGTTTTCATTTCACTAACTGTTAAACCACTATACTGTCTTAACTTGCTAAAATTATCTTTTAAAGCATTAATACATATGGGATAATTCCTTCCAAAAACAATTAAATCATCTGCATAAAACAAATGGTAATAGCAGGCTCATTACTTTGTACAGGGAAAAATCTGTTTTGGACAGTCACTTCATTCATGCAATAACTAAAATACTCCATTGCAATTGAGAACAAATAAGGGGATAAAGGATCACCTTAACAAATACCCCTATTCTAAGATATAAAACCTCTCAGCACACCTTGAATAAGAATGGAAAAATGGGTGTAGAGATGCATTGATGTTTATGAATTGTACAGGAAAACCCATTTTTAACTTTGGAAAATTATATAAAATTAATTACAAGTCGGAATTGGACGAAACAAGAAACGCTAGGATCGTATTGACGATATCTTTCTAATGAATTTTAGAAATTGAAATTTCAGTTTATAAATTGTAAGTTATGACAAAATTAAAATTCAGAATAGTCGCTATGGAATTTATATATATAATATATATGGCCCAAAATGCTACTTTTCACATACGAGTGAATTTGGACTCGAAATCACTTCCATTGAGTTCAAAATGACGTTTCTGAATTCTGAAAGTATAAGCACCGATATATTTCGAGATTCGGAATTTGTTTATATAAAAATGTATTTTTAATATAAAATATATACGCCTTAAAAAGTGAAAATTTTCAAACGGTCTCCAAATTCAATGAAATTAATTCTATTAGGACCATATCAGTAGAACAAGGCTAGAAATAATTTTTCTGTAATTTTTAGAATCAGTATGTGGTCGTAATTGATTTTACAGTGTAAACTATCCATTTTCATACTTTAAAAATTCATTATTAATGCATACGGACTCGAAATTCGATGAGACTAGTTTTTTTGGATTCGTAATGTCAAAGAATAGTTGTGTTTAAATTTTCATCGAAAATGGAATCCGTAGGTGATCACACGGATTTTTAAACCATGAAAACGGACCGAATTTGAGTATATTATAATATAATTAAATATACAAGGGCTAAAATAAAATCATTCACCTCTATATATTATCCTAACTTTCTCATATCCTTAGAGGAAAACCCTACTCTACTTCTTCTTGTTTTCTATGGTGGCAGCTCTCCTCCTCTCTAAAATTCTTTTGCAAATAAGACCCTAGAAACAAAATAATTTTTATCTCACAATCCGTAAACAATTAGACCAAACCATTTCTGGGTTTTGAATATCATCATAGCCTCTATCTACCACAAAAATACCATAGCATATCGTCGCACGGATTCGCCGGATTCTGAGTTGAAAGGCAGAAAATAACTTTCGGATTTTGGCGAATTACACTCAATCCGTGAAGAATTAGGTGATGGCCCAGTTGAAGAAATTGTAGAGGAGAGATAGATGAACAACTTTGTCTTAGGTTTTTTGATCTGAAAGGGATTGGATTGGCGGCAAATCGTGATGATCGGAGACGATGTATTTCAGCAAGCAATGAACAAAGATGACCAAATTCCGGCCGATCGAGGAGGTTTCAGGTGATGGTCCATGAAGGGAAGTTCTTCGGGGTGGCGAGACGGAGGATTCTGGCAGGGTCTGCGATCTCAGATCGTGGTGTGGCGACCGGAATCTTGGCCGAAGCGAATAGTGGTCGAGCTTGATTTGGGGGCTGACGGCGTCGATCTGGGCATCGGTTCTGGCGGCGGAGGGGCGCCTCGTGAAGGGGAAGTGGCAGGTAGTGGTGGTCTGTAGTCTGGTGGTCCGACATTGCGGCGGTGAGGAGAGAGAAGAGTGGAATGGTGGTTAAGATAATAGGGGTAAATTCAAATTTAAATTAATTAATTACTTAATTTATTTGTACAATGTTTATCATATGATAACTTCCTCATATGAGGTCGAAATTTGACGATTTCAGATCCTTTGTGATCGTGAAGTCGAGAGCTTCGCAACGACACTAACTAGGTCCAATTTGGAGCAAGTTGGATTTTGGGGCAATTTCAAATCCAAACGGTACCAAAATCATCAGTTAAAGACCGACGGAGTGGAAACGAAGTGAGAACTCCTCACTAAATTTCTGCACTGTTATTTTTTTATTTTTCATAACTGAAAAATATATATAGAATTGCCAAAGTAGATTTTTATCAGTTTAATCATTATAAACTGTATACTGTGCCTATTAGATCACTTTTCTCGTCAACAAACCATGGACGATTTAAATTGACTGTATTGTGTGTTGTTTGTGTTGTTGAAATGTTAACACGTTAAAATGCTAATATTATTGTGATAATGAAATTATATTATAAATATTCATTTATAATTTGAACAGTGAAAATTGGTTAAATCTCTTAACCAATAATTTATTTAAATAAACTGTTGTTGTTTGAAAATCCCACACGGGTATTGGGATGATATTTGACTTACACTAATCCCAATATTTAATTATATGTCAATCGATGGATTAACATTCTGTGATGAGCGTTATTTATTTATTTTAATGCTCACACAGCTGTAAATTTCTCTATGGATGTGAACGGACTGTTTAATGAGTGTTTATCATTATTGTTGTGTACCTGCGGTGTATGAAATCCATATAACTGAAATTATATGGTAATTGATTGAGTCGCATTCCGATTCAGAAATAAACAATGTTTTTATAATAAACAATATTTTAGAATAAAATAATATTATAATGTAAAAAGTACATTTCAGAAAGAAAATTTACATTTTGTCGAAATGAAATAGTTGAAACTAAAATTTACATTTTTGTTGAAATGAAATAGTTGAAATTAAAATTTACATTTTTGTTGAAATAAAGTAGTGAAACTAAAATTTACAATTTTGTTGAAATAAAATAGTTGAAACCAAAATATCATTTTTGTTGAAATGGAATAGTCAAAACAAAAGTAACATTTTTGTTAAATAGATGTGTGTTAAAACAAAAGTGTCAATTTTGTTGAGTTAGACTATTGTAAATAAAATGGTTATCATTTTAATTCATTTTGTTAAAATGGTATTGTTAACAAAATTAAGTTGTCGCTTTTTAGTCATTTTGTTGAAATAGAATTGTCAACAAAATATAAGAATCATTTTTAATGATTAAAGAAACATTTTATATAAAAGAATCACTTTTAATTGTAAAGGAACATTTTCAATGGTAACGAACATTTTTATGTAGAATAACATTTTAATGTAAAAGAATGTAAAAGAACATTTTTATGTAAAAAAATGTTAATGTAAGAGAATATTTTAAAATAAAGAATATTTCAAAGTAAATAATATTTTAAAATAAACAATATTTTAAAATAATATATGGTGAAGAATAAGATTACGATTTGATGTCCGTTTTTGAATGGACACACAAATATAAATATGAAGCCGTGTTAAGTAGCAATGCCATTTTAACCCGAACGGGCTTATCGATTGATTTTATTCATTTTATAATGAACATCGAAAAGAAATGATTTCAAATTATGATATTTTGGAAATATTATCATTTTAATATGATAAAGATACAGAATATTCAATTTTGGTTTAAAATTGAAAATGAAATTGGAATCATTTTTAAAACGAGTTTATAAACAATGTATCAATACGATTTAAATGGAAATCAACGATATATAATATATATATTATATATATTTAAATAGCCTGAACAGAACGAGCTGTGCTACAACCGTTCGCGAATTTCGACCATTAACTTCAAATTGATATAACGGGAGTTCCGACTGTCGAATTCTCCTACAACCGGAATCGTTGGGTTCGTGTCGAAAAGAGCTTTCCAATGAATATAAGAAGTTTGAAATATAACGGTTGGATTTGAAATTATGTCCAAATCAAATTTAAAAAAGGTCGCCATGGATGTAGTTCGGTGGCCGTTATTGGAAACCGACTGTACGGGCGATAATAAAATTATTAAAAATATGGAAAAATTATGTAAAATCATAATAATTGATTTGAAAAGAATTTGGATGAAAAATTCCAATTTTGTAAGGTAAAATATATTTTTATCGAAATGAACTGTTTAACGAACTAGTTATTAACTAGAATAATAATTTAATTATTTTTAGAAATAAATAAATTAGATTTGAAAATGGTTTTAAAATAACCAGAATTTTCCTACATATATTTATATATATTGGGATGGATTTGAATAGGAATTAACCTCGGAATATTTCGATATTGGATTCCGTTATTATACGAATATTGTGAGGAATTTGGAAGATATATATATATATATATATATATATATCATTATTCCTAATACAATATTTGTTGGTTTCAGAATTTGATATTGAATATAATCCGATACAATTTCTTTTCAGAACCTTATATTTAATTTCAAATTGGATTTTGGGTTGTCGTGAACGGTGTCTTTAATAACATTGTTCTTAAACCCTGATTAGAAACGAATAAATCTTTTAAATAAGATTTAATGAAGTTTTCCAATTAATATTCAATTGGAATTGAATAGAAATATAATTTTGGAAGTTATAAATCTTTTAATTAAGATTATTAGATTTTCCAATTATATTTTGTAATTGGAATAAAATGAACTGTGAATTGGGTTTCTTGTGAACTGTGTTATTAACGACATTCGTTCTTTAACCCGATTAATAGTGAAATATAATTCGGGATTTATAAATCTTTTATTTAAGATTTAAATGGAATTTATAAATCTTTTATTAAGATTTAAATGGAATATAAATCTTTAATTAGATTTAAATGGAAATTTTTCCAAAGTAAAGTTTTCCAATTTAATTTAATATGTTAAATTGGAATTGAATGGAATTCAATTTAATGGTAGTCGAGATAATATATGGAATTTAAAATGCCTTGCCGTTATTCCATTTATATTATTAGTCTAATACGGAAATTTATATCGACTATATATTGATCTGTATTCCATGTAGATTCCATTTTTATGGAAGACGATTTTGGGTTTATCGTGAACTATTTTTTAAATAACATTTTTTTAACCCGGTTAAAGATAAGATTAATTTCTTATATTTGAATAATCATTAAGTAATGATTTTTGAGATTAAAACTGAATTAGAGTTCTAATGAATCTTAAACTAGATTAATAATGTGAGTATTTTATTAAAAGAATATTCTGAATTGGAATGAGGTGTTTGATGTGTTTTTATAGCACTTGTTTATAAAATACGCGAATTATTCGAAAAGACTGGGTTTATCCCATTTTGAATAGTTTCTACGACGTTTAAGAGTCGAAGATGAAGATGGTGGTTGAAGACCGGAGTTCCTCACATCGTTTGGGTGATTACTGATGTCTTGATTGGGTTGTACACCCAAGACAAGGTAATAAGTGGTGATCATCCAAACGTACTTGGAGATCGACGGATATGCGAGGACTTCTCTCTTGTATTGGACATATGGGACGAGGAATAAGGTGCCTTCGGTTTTGTTCAGACCCAGAACGGACTTGTAAATGGATGGTATGTCCGACGTTGTATTCTTTTACGCTGTATTCGTTGATCTTTGCTAAATATATTTCTGTTTGGTGGCTGAAACAACCCGAACTTCCCCGTGAAGGAAAGCCCGGATTGCTTTGAGGACAAGACGAATCAGAACACAAACATAAGAATATTTCATTTCTTATTACAACAATTTCATCAGAATAAAAGAATATATAGAATATGAATAAATATTTCAAATCATAAAATATCAGAGATTTACAAGTTACAATGCAGCAGAAAATAATACAAAACACAATTGAACAGAATATGCGGATACAAAGCTTTCCGAATATCATTTCAGCTGTAAACCCAGAGTTTAGGTTGAAACAATAAACTCCAAGTCAGTCATGCGACTGGTGTAAGAACTAAAACAGTTATTTAAAACTTTACTTTAAATTAGGTATATCAAGGGACCACGCCGTATAACATAGAACGGGTTTCTCCCCAAGAATACCAGTGCATATAACAAAACAATGCAATGCTTTTTGGAGAAATGAAGCTATTATAAGACCCAGGTCCCATCACATAATGCAACGCAAGCCGGAGGATAGGGTTTTCCCTTATAATAGCCAAACATGCTTGGTACATTTGAAACAAATCGTTTGATACTATTATAAGTGCATAGTGTATAAAACATAAATGTATCAATCCTATATGGCATGGGTACCATACATCATGTCGCCAATACTAGGCTCTACAATCAATACCGCAAAGTCACGTATTGGAAGGATTTCTGTCTGTGAACCAAGGCAAGGTATCGTCCTTACCTCTTCGAGACTCTCTAGCCCGAGCCTCAGGCAAGTACTCAGTCAAGCCTTTGGATCGTTGGGGCCGGTCCACGCGGAGTGGATTAAAATGCCTGAAGATGCGTTTCCCCGCCCTATGGGGCAGAAATTGGTCATATACCGACCAAACCATCGGCCCCGGAACGACCGATATAACCGAGGCGCCTCGCTATCCATCATCAACATAAGTAAAATGCCAGGGCTAGTAAAACGCTGACACCACTCCTAGCTAGAAAGAAACACATGTCCTCCTTGAGGTCCTTTCCCTTTTCCGGTTCACCTCGGGGTGTGAGGCTCGCGAATCAATGCTACACAAAGCTATGCTATATTAAACCCGTGCTTTGATCATCAACCACAAGACTCTGCTTATCAACAGAAGCCTTGATCATTTGCATCTCAGCATGCCACACAGGCAATTCACGCTATGCAACCGATGACTATCTATCACACAGAATGAAATCCGATGTCAAACACACATCCATTTACAAGTTCGCTCTGGGTCTGAACGAAACCGGAGGCACCTTATTCATCCCCCATATGTCCAATACAGGGGAGTGGCCCTCGCATATCCGGTCGATCTCCAAGTATGTCTGGACGATCACCACTTACTACCTTGCCTTGGGTGTACAACCCAATCAAGACATCAGTAATGATCCAAACGATGTGAAGACATCCGGTCTTCCACCACCGTCTTCATCCTCGACACATCGTCGAATCAGTTATTCAAAATGGGATAAACCCGGTCTTTCTGAATAACTCGCGTATATAATAAACAGTGTTATAAAAACACAACATACGCCTCATACCAATCCAGAATATTCCTTTATTCAAATATTCTTATACTTTGGGAAAGGTTCCCATTAATTTTATCAAAGATAAATTCTTTAAATTTATTCTTTAATCTTCCTTTGGATATCATTTCAATCTAATTAAAGATGCATTAAAACTCCACTTGGTTTTAATCTTCCCAAAAATCAATATTAACGATTGTTTAACTTGGGAAATCATATCCTGTCTTTAAATGCGTTAAAGAACCAATGTCATTTAAAACACGGTTCACGATAAACCCTATATCACATTCCATTCCATCAGCCTTTAACCGTAAATTAGAAAGTGAACAATTCCCTAAGTATTAACCCCGAAGGCCGAAACCTACATCAGATGAATACCCATGAAACCATTCAACTTAACTAATCACCAGTTAGTTTTTGATTTTCTTAACTCCATTGGGTCTAAGAACAGTATTATTAAAGATACCATTCATGACAACCTAAAATGTTATTCCTGTCTTTAACTGGGTTAAACAACTAATGTCCTTTAAAACACGGTTCACGATAAACCAAAAATGACATTCCATTCCAACAGCCTTTAACCGTAAATTAGCAAGTGAACAATTCCCTAAGGATTAACCCCGAAGGCCGAAACCAACATCAGATCAATACCCAGGAAACCATTCAACTTAATTAATCTCTAGTTAGTTTCTGATTTTCTTAACTCCATTGGGTCTAAGAACAGTATTAATAAAGATATCATTCACGACAACCCAAAATCTTATTTCATTGTTAATCGGGTTAAAGAACAAGTGTTATTTAAAACACCGTTCACGATAAACCCAAAGACCAATTTCAATTTCATTCCAATTAAATATCAATTAATTGGTATACTTCATTAAATCTAAATAAAAAGATTTAATCTTTTCTCAACTGGGTTCAAGAACAAAGTTAATGAAGACACCATTCACGACAAACCCAAAATCACATTTGATATTAAATACAAGGCTCTGATTAGAAAATATATCGGCTTATATTCAATATCAAATACTACAACCAACAAATATCGTATTGGAAATTACAATATAAATAAATCATTCAAATTTCCATAACAACGTATGTATAATCACGAAATCCAACATCGAAATATTCCGAAGATAATTTCGATTCAAATCCATTTCCAGTTTATATATTGGAAATTCTGGTTATTTTTAAAACCATTTCAAATCCAATTTATTTATTTTAAAAATATTTGGATTATAATTCTAGTTCATAACTAGTTCATTTCGATAAAAATCTATTTTTATCTTTTCAAATATGGGATTTTTAATCCTAATTCTTTCCAAATCATTTCTTATGATTTTATACAAATTATTGATATTTTTAATATTTTTATCAAGGCCCGTACAGTCGATTTCCATAAACGGCCATCGAACTGCACTTACAGCGACCTTTTCCAAATATTATTTGGGCAAAATTCCAAATCCAACCGTTAGATTTCAAATATCTAATATTCTTAGAATGCTCTTTTTGATACGAACCCAACGGTTCTAGTTTTAGGAGAATCCGACGGTTGGATCTCCCGTAATGTCCATTCGAAGTCAATGATTGAAATTCGCAAACTGCCACTGCGCGGCGCGTTTATTCAGGCCATTATATTATATATATAATATATATTTTGTCGATTTCCATTTAAAACGTATTTTATAAATCGTTTTAAATTCGTTTTCAAAACGATTTCAACTTCATATTCAATTTCAAATCAAAATTGAATATTCCATATCATCGATATATAAATAATAGTATTTTCAAAACATTATATTTTAAAATCAATCCCTTTTTGATATTCATTATAGAAATGTATAAAATCGATATAAATATCGTTCACGTCAAAATGGCGTCAATCTAATCAACATGGCTTTATATATTTAAATATATTCGTGTCCATCCCAAATCGGACATCAAAATCAAATTTTGTTCTTTTACTGAACATTGCTTTAAAATATTCGTTATTTTAAAATATTCATTCTTTCTGAACTGGAATCAGACACAGTCAATTACCATATAATTTGATTTATAAGTATTTCATACACATATGTATACAACAACAGTGATAAATAATCATCCATCATCCAGAGTGCATTATACACTGCATAAGCATCAAATATAAATATTTAACGCTTATTACAGTCTGTCAACCAATCGATTGACATACCTAACTATTGGGATTAGTGTATGTCCAATATCATCCCAATACCCGTGTGGGGTTTCAATCAACAAATAATGAATTTTATTTGTGCAGTTGGGCGATGTGTAAAATATATCGTCCCAATCCATATCAGTCAAATGGGTGTACATAAACAAATCGTCTGATTTTTAAATGAATATTTATTTTATTCATGTACACCTTAAAAATTATATTTTTAACTATAAAATATTTTACTCCATTCCACATCACACAATCAATTTTCACAACACAATCAAACAAACAAAAAAGTTGTCCATGGTCTGTAGACGACGGATGTCGGGTGCTGCTAAGCTCCGTCTGCATCCTAATATATATTTTAACTAGAAAATAAAATAAAAGTGAGGAGTTCTCACCGAGAGTTCTTCTCCTCCATTCTTTATTTTTGAACGGTTCAGATTTGTCCGGAATTCCAATGCGACCTTATCCCGCTGTTCACATTAAAAATCACATTTTTATTATGATGTTTATTTTAAAAATCACATTTTTATAATGGCACTTCATATATCAAAATCATATATTCTTACAACGCTTCTTTCTATATAAAAATTATATTTTTATATCTCTACTCCTTATATAAAGATCGAATTTTTATAACGCTACTTTCTATATAAAGATTATATTTTTCTAACGCTACTATCTATATAAATATTATATATTTATAACGCTATACATGTAAAAATCTAATTTTTACATAACTGAAAATCTATTTTTTCTTAAATAAAAATCATTCCTTTTTCTATGAACAAAATCAAATCTTTATACTCCATCCATATGAATACAAATCATATTTTTCCACAAATAGAAATCTCAAGTTTATAGAATTAAAAATCGCATCTTTTTGCTATTAAAAATCACATCTTTATGGTATTAAAAATCGCTATACATTTAATAAAAATTATATTTTTTTATAACAAAACCACATATGCAAAAATCATATTTTTTCTTTATTCTAATGCTGTATATATAAAAATCATATTTTTATATTTTTCAAACCATGCTATTTTTAATTTTAAAAAAACAAAGCTGTTTATACTTTAAAAACAAAGTTGATTTTATATTTATAGAACATTTGCTATTTTATTTTTATAATCTGTTTTTTAAACGATGTAACATAATTAATATTCACTAATATATTTAATAAATGAATTAATTCAAATCACCTCTCACTGTTGTTTTGCTAGAACCAGAAAAACCCTTCTTCAAAGACCATCGCCACCTAGGTCTTCATCCCACCACCGCCGCCACCGCCTTGGAGCAGATCGGAGCCTGCCTCGTGCAGCGACTACGTGAGGCGCACCACCACCTGTGAGGGTGTTGAACTTGGTGGTCAGAAAAGCCACGAAATGGCGCTCGAACGGAGCGACTTTGGAGCATGAATTTGCACATGATGCGAGATGATAATTCATCTCGTTGGTATCTATTTGAAGAGCATAGAAAGCTGTTTGATTTCACTTCAGAAGATTTTAATTTCATTTATCGGATTAGCCAATATTTGGGGAAGAATAATTGAAGCATTTTTCACTGTGAATGAGATCGAGGCACGGTTTATAGTTTGACTGCGGGGTTGACCTTTGACTTGGGTTTTGTGTCTGGATTATATATATATAATATTATTTAATTCGTTTAATTCTTGTTTAATATCACGAACTCCAATTTGAACCCAATGACTATCACCCCTAGCCAAATACCCCCATTACGAACACAATGGAATATGTTTCGTTAGCTAATTCGACCATTTCGATCAGTTTTTCTTCAAATTAAAATATAAATCAATATATTTGATTTGAGCGTACATTTCAATTTGTCGGGGCCACATACTGATCCCGAAAATTCCAGAAAAATAAATCTAGGTATTTTGGACGATACGGTTCTAACAAAACTAATTTCGTCAATCTTGAAGACCGTTGAAAAATCGTCATTTTCTGGTCGATCCAAATTGACTAGAACTGCCAAAACGCGTTTTCCTTCGCCACGCTGACATATTGATTCAGAAAACTATGAATTTTGGAATCTAGCAATAACTTGACATCCCGGATCCAACAAAAGTGGTTTCGTCAAAAACGGAGGTCATTTGCAAAATTTCCATTTTTAAGGGCTATATTTTCCATAGCGACTATTCTGAATTTTCAATTGGACATAACTTTTTATTCCCAGTATGAAATTTTGATTTTTCGGATTCATTGGAAAGATATTCTAAAATAAATTCTAATATTTTTGGTTTCTCTAAAATCCGGTTTATTTTGAATCCTGTACATTCATTTAAAATTTGAAATCGAATTTTCAAACTACTGCGCCATTTTCAATTCCTTTTATAATTAAAAATAATTATTTATATTCTAACGACGATTCAAATAAATATATACGTTCAAATTCTATTCAAAATAAATTTCTCATCGTAATTATTTAAAATAATTTATTTTAAATATTCAAAATTCACTAAAATTGCCAAAATAATTTTTTTTAAATTGGCTCAGATTTTCCGGGCTGTTACAATCTCCCCCACTTAAAATCTTTTCGTCCCCGAAAAGGAACGGAGCTGAATGTTATTTAACTAATCAACTCAGCTTTCATTATTTTCATTATGGCTTAAGTTCTTTAACTTTTCAGTTTCTAAGAACTTTTCAAATTTTCCAAAAATTTGGCTAATACCCGAAATTTTCGAAAAATTTCGTCATAACCTCCCCTGTACAGGAGCACCGGGAAAATCCCAAAATCGCCATACAGGCCTTCTCATCTCAAAAAGAAAAAGAAAAGGCCAAGCGGCTAACCAATCGGCTAATAAAATCATCCAAACCCAAGAAATTAGTAAACATGTACCTATTTTTCGGGGAAACAATTTTATTCTTCTGCTCTAGCCTCTTTGCAATGACCTGTTCAATGGATACACATGTATATGCATGCAATTCCCACAAATTTCAATTCAGTTCAAAATTTGATACAATTTGGCTAAATTTTACCTTTCGTTCACATAATGGTTTAAATAAATAATCACACAACACAACCATCAATCAATTAGTGGATTAACGTTTCAAACACATAACTTTACTATATATACAGAAAATCATGTTTTCGATGCCAATTCACAACAATAAACCCTATTTAGTTTTGGTTCTCACACCAGCCAATTGGAATCATATAGATATCCCACTTTCGATACTCGAACACAAATTCTAACGATGTCCGGACGATCATCAGAATCATCTCCGGGCGACTAGAGTGTGATTCTATATCTATCCAGTATATTAAAACTTCGAATACACATGGATCAGACGTATATGCAAAATCTTTATATACTTGATTGTCCAAATCAATATAAAAATAATATTCAAATCATTATAACAGATTTTAAATTTTCAAAACAAAAATTGTTTTCATCTTTATTTGAAGACAACTCTCTTTCGACTCATTCTAGGATACTACTGATCCCATCTCTAACGAGTCATTCTCATTGGATATTACTAATCCAATCTCTGATGAATTCTTTCGTTTGGTTCTAACGTGTCTTGTTCTCTGAGCTCTGTAGACCAAAGCTCTAATACCAAAATGAAACGACCCGGACTTCCCTGTGAAGGAAAGCCCGGATTGCTTTGAGGACAAGATGAATCAGAACAAAAATAGAAGAATATTTCATTGCTTATTACAACAATTTCATCAGAATATAAAAATATACATAATATGAATAAATATTTCACATCATAAAATATCGGAGATTTACAAGTTACAACGCAGCGGAAAATAATACAAAACACAACTGAACAGAATATGTGGATACAGAGCTTTCCGAATATCATTCCAGTTGTAAACCAGGATCCTGTGAATATAAATCTGCAAAACCAAAACTACTAGCTGCCCGTGTGAAAAATAGGGGCACCCAGAGTTTAGGTTGAAACAACAAACTCCAGGCCAGTCATGTGATTGGTGTGAGAATTAAAACAGTTATTTAAAACTTTACTTTAAATCAGATATATCAAGGGACCACGCCATATAACACAGAACGGGTTTCCCCCAAGAATACCAGTGCATATAACAAAACAACGCAATGTTTTTTGGAAAAATGAAGCTATTATAAGACCCAGGTCCCATCACACAATGCAACGCAAGCCGGAGGATAAGGTTTTCCCTTATAATAGCCAAACATGCTTGGTACGTTTGAAACAAATTGCTTGATACTATTATAAGTGCATATTGTATAAAAAAAACTTCAAATATAAATGTATCAATCCTAGACAGCATGGGCACCATATATCATGTCGCCAATACTAGGCTCTACAATCAAAACCGCAAAGTCACGTATTGGAAGTTGGATTTCCGTGTGTGAACCAAGGCAAGGGATCGTCCTTACCGCTTCGAGACCCTCTGGGCCGAGCCTCGGGCAAGTACTCAGTCAAGCCTTTGGATCGTTAGGGCCGGTCCACACGGAGTGGATTAAAATGCCTGAACATGCGTTTCCCCGCACTATGGGGCGTAACTGGTCATATACCGACCAAACCATCGGCCCTGGAACGACCGATATAACCGAGGCGCCTTGCTATACATTATCCACATAAGTAAAATGCCAGGCCTAGTAAAACGCTGACACCACTCCTAATTAGAAAGAAGCACATGTCCCCCCTGAGGTCCTCTCCCGTTTCTGGTTCACCCCGGGGTGTGAGGCTCGCGAATCAACGCTACACAAAGCTATGCTATATTAAAGCCGTGCTTTGATCATCAACCACAAGACTCTTCTTTTCAACAGAAGCCTTGATCATTTGCATCTCAGCATGCCACACAGGTAATTCACGCTATGCAACCAATGTCTATCAATCACACAGAGTGAAATCCGATGTCAGACACACATCCATTTTCAAGTTCGCTCTGGGTCTGAACGAAACCGGTGGCACCTTATTCCTCCCCTATATGTCTAATACAGGGGAGAGGCCCTCGCATATCCGGTCGATCTCCAAGTACGTCTGGACAATCACCACTTATTACCTTGCCTTGGGTGTACAGCCTAATCAAGACATCAGTAATCATCCAAACGATGTGAAGACCTCCGGTCTTCCACCACCGTCTTCATCCTCGACACATCGTCGAATCAGTTATTCAGAATGGGATAAACCCGGTCTTTCTGAATAACTCGTGTATATAATAAACAAGTGTTATAAAAACACAACATACGCCTCATCCCAATCCAGGATATTCCTTTATTCAAATATTCTTATACTTTGGGAAAGGTTCCCTTTAATTTTATCAAAGATAAATTCTTTAAATTTATTCTTTAATCCTCCTTTGGATATCATTTCAATCTAATTAAAGATGCATTAAAACTCCACTTGGTTTTAATCTTCCCAAAAATCAATATTAACGATTGTTTAACTGGGGAAATCATATCTTGTCTTTAACTGGGTTAAAGAACCAATGTCATTTAAAACATGGTTCACGATAAACCCTAAATCACATTCCATTCCGTCAGCCTTTAACCGTAAATTAGCAAGTGAACAATTCCCTAAGTATTAACCCCGAAGTCCGAAACAAACATCAGATCAATACCCAGGAAACCATTCAACTTAACTAATCTCCAGTTAGTTTCTGATTTTCTTAACTCTATTGGGTCTAAGAACAGTATTATTAAAGATACCATTCACGACAACCCAAAAACTTATTCCTGTCTTTAACTGGGTTAAAGAACCAATGTCCTTTAAAACACGATTCACGATAAACCCAAAATCACATTCCATTCCATCAGCCTTTAACCGTAAATTAGCAAGTGAACAAATCCCTAAATATTAACCCCGAAGGCCGAAACCAACATCAGATCAATACCTAGGAAACCATTCAACTTAACTAATCTCCGGTTAGTTTCTGATTTTCTTAACTCCAATGGGTCTAAGAACAGTATTAATAAAGATACCATTCACGACAACCCAAAATCTTATTTCATTGTTAATCGGGTTAAAGAACAAGTGTTATTTAAAACACCGTTCACGATAAACCCAAAGACCAATTTCAATTCCATTGCAATTAAATATCAATTAATTGGTATACTTCATTAAATCAAAATAAAAAGATTTAATCTTTTCTCAACTGGGCCCGAGAACAGTGTTAATGACGACACCATTCACGACAAACCCAAAATCACATTTGATATTAAATACAAGGCACTGAATAGAAAATATATCGGCTTATATTCAATATCAAATACTACAACCAACAAATACCATATCGGAAATAACGATATAAATATATCTTTCAAATTTTCATAACAATATATGTATAATCATGAAATCCAACATCGAAATATTCCGAAGACAATTTCGACTCAAATCCATTTCCAATTTATATATTGGAAGTTCTGATTATTTTTTAAAACCATTTTAAATCCAATTTATTTATTTTAAAAATATTTGGATTATAATTCTAGTTCATAACTAGTTCATTTCGATAAAAATCTATTTTTATCTTTTCAAATATGGGATTTTTCATCCCAATTCTTTCCAAATAATTTCTTATGATTTTACACAAATTATTGATATTTTTAATATTTTTATCAAGGCCCGTACAGTCGATTTCCATAAACGACCATCGAACTGCACTTACAGCGACCTTTTCCAAATTTGATTTGGACATAATTCCCAATCCAGCCGTTAGATTTAAAATCTCTAATATTCGTTAGAAATCTCTTTTCGATACGAACCCAACGGTTCCGGTTTTAGGAGAATCTGATGGTCGGGTCTCCCGTAATGTCCATTCGAAGTCAATGGTCGAAATTCGCGAACTGCCGCTGCGCGGGGCGTTCTATTCAGGCCATTATATTATATATATAATATATAATATATATTTCACCGACTTCCATTTAAAAAGTATTTTATAAATCGTTTTAAATTCGTTTTCAAAATGATTTCAACTTCATATTCAATTTCAAATCAAAATTGAATATTCCATATCATCGATATATAAATAATAGTATTTTCAAAACATTATATTTTGAATCCTTTTCGATATTCATTATAGAAATGAATAAAATTGATATAAATATCGTTCACGTCAAAATGGCGTCAATCTAATCAACACAGCTTTATATATTTAAATATATTCGTGTCCATCCCAAATCGGACATCAAAATCAAAATTTTGATCTTTTAATGAATATTGCTTTAAAATATTCGTTATTCTAAAATAATCGTTATTTTAAAATATTCATTTTTTCTGAACTGGAATCAAACACAGTCAATTACCATATAATTTGATTTATATGGATTTCATACACACATGTATACAACAACAGTGATAAATAATCAACCATCATCCAGAGTGCATTCTACACTTCATAAGCATCAAATATAAATATTTAACGCTTATAACAGTTTGTCAACCAATCAATTGACATACAACTAACTATTGGAATAATTGTATCTCCAACATCATCCCAATACCCGTGTGGGGTTTCAATCAATAAATAATGAATTTTATTTGTGCAGTTGGGCGATGTGTAAAATATATCGTCCCAATCCATATCAGTCAAATGGGTGTATATAAACAAATCGTCTAATTTGTAAATGAATATTTATTTTATTCATATACACGTTAAAAATTATATTTTTAGCTATAAAATATCCATTCCACATCACACAATCAATTTTCACAACACACTCAAACAAACAAACAATTCGTCCATGGTCTGTGGACGACGGGTGTCGGGTGCTGCTAAGCACCGTCAGCCTCCTAGTATATATTTTAACTAGAAAATAAAATAAAAGTGAGGAGTTCTCACTGAGGGTTCTACTCCTCCATTCTTTATTTTTGAACGGTTCAGATTTATCCGAAATTCCATTGCGACCTTTACCCGCTGTTCACATTAAAAATCACATTTTTAATATGATGTTTATTTTAAAAATCACATTTTTATAATGGCACTTCATATATAAAAATCATATATTCTTACAACGCTTCTTTCCATATAAAAATTATACTTTTAAATCTCTACTCCTTATATAAAGATCGAATTTTTATAACGCTACTTTCTATATAAAGATTATATTTTTCTAACGTTACTTTCTATATAAAGATTATATTTTTATAACGCTATACATGTAAAAATCTATTTTTTCTTAAATAAAAATCATTCCTTTTTCTGTGAACAAAATCAAATCTTTATACTCCATCCATATGAATACAAATCATATTTATCCACAAATAGAAATCTCAACTTTATAGAATTAAAAATCGCATCTTTATGGTATTAAAAATTGCATCTTTATTGTATTAAAAATCGCTACACATTTAATAAAAATTATATTTTTTTATAACAAAACCATATATGCAAAAATCATATTTTTTTCTTTATTCTAATGTTGTATATATAAAAATCATATTTTATATTTTTTTCAAACCATGCTATTTTTAATTTTAAAAAAACAAAGCTGTTTATACTTTAAAAACAATGTTGTTTATACTTTAAAAACAAAATCTTATTTTTATAAATTTTATTACATTATATAAATCACATTTTATTTTATGTTTATGTTTATAGAACATTTGCTATTTTATTTTTATAATCTGATTTTTAAACGATGTGATATAATTACTATTCACTAATATATTTAATAAATGAATTAATTTAAATCACCTCTCACTATTGTTTACTGGAACCAGAAAAACCCTTCTTCAAAGACCATCGTCACCTAGGTCTTCATCCCACCGCCGCCACCACCGCCTCGGAGCAGATCGGAGCCTGCCTCGTGCAGCGCCTACGTGACGCACACCACCACCTGTGAGGGTGTTGAACTTGGTGGTCAGAAAAGCCATGAAATGGCGCTCGAACGAAGCGACTTTGGAGTAGGAATTCGCACATGATGCGAGATGATAATTCATCTCGTTGGTATCTATTTGAAGAGCATAGAAAGTTGTTTGATTTCACTGCAGAAGATTTTAATTTCATTGGTCGGATTAGCCAAAATTTGGGGAAGAATAATCGAACCATTTTCCGCCGTGAACGAGATGGAGGCGCGGTTTATAGTTTGACTGCGGGGGTTGACCTTTGACTAGGGTTTAGTGTCTGGAGTATATATATAATATTATTTAATTCGTTTAATTCTTGTTTAATATCACGAACTCCAATTTGAACCCAACGACTATCACCCCTAGCCAAATACCCCCATTACGAACACAATGGAATATGTTTCGTTAGCTAATTCGACTATTTCGATCAGTTTTTCTT
Source organism: Allium sativum (assembly GCA_030737875.1). Taxonomy (NCBI): domain Eukaryota; kingdom Viridiplantae; phylum Streptophyta; class Magnoliopsida; order Asparagales; family Amaryllidaceae; genus Allium; species Allium sativum. Next base: position 237,005,295 of record CM060919.1, read on the forward strand.
CAAATTAAAATATAAATCAATATATTTGATTTGAGCGTACATTTCAATTTGCCGGGGCCACATACTGATCCCGAAAATTCTAGAAAAATAAATCCAGCTATGTTTGGACGATACGGTCATAACAAAATTAATTTCGTCAAATTTGAAGACCGTTTAAAAAATGGCCATTTTCTGGTCGATCCAAATCGACTAGAACTGTCAAAATGCATTTTCCTTCGCCACACTCACATATTGATTCAGAAAATTGTGAATTTTTGAATCTAGCAATAACTTGACATCCCGGATCCAACAAAAGTAGTTTCGTCGAAAACGGAGGTCGTTTGCAAAATTTCCATTTTTAAGGGCTATATTTTCCATAACGACTGTTCTGAATTTTCAATTGGACATAACTTTTTATTCCTGCTATGAAATTTTGATTTTTCAGATTTGTTGGAAAGATATTCTCAAATAGATTCTAATATTTTTGGTTTCGCTAAAATTGATTTATTTTGAATCCTGTACATTCATTTGAAATTTGAATTTTGAAATCAAATTTTCAAACTACCGCGCCATTTTCAATTCCTTTTATAATTAAAAATAATTATTTATATTCTAAAGATGATTCAAATAAATATATACTTTCTAATTCTATTCAAAATAAATTTCTCGTCGTAATTATTTAAAATAATTCATTTTAAATATTCAAAAAAAATTAAAATTGCCAAAATAATTTTTTTAAATTGCCTCAGATTTTCCGAGTTGTTAAAGTGGCGGAGAATTTATTCTCTTGCTTAACACCCTTCTCTGGGACGTACGAGCTCAGTGGTTGTATATTAACAGAAATCAATGGTATGGTATGGACTGACAATGTGGCATGCTAAGATGAAAATGATCAAGGCTTTTGTTGAAAAGTAGAGCCTTGTGGTTGATGATCAAAGCACAACTTATTTAGGCATAGCGTTGTGTATAGCGTTACTTCGCGAGCCTCACACCCCGGTATGAACTAGAAACGAGAGAAGTGCCCCAGGGAAATGGACATATGTTAGTTTCTAGCTACGAGGGATGTCAGCGTTTTGCAAGCTCTGCATTTTACTCATGTGGATGTTGCTTATTACTTGATGGATAGAGAGGCACCTCAGATATATATTGATAGTGATCTGGTTGACATTACTGACCAGATTAATTTATGCCCATAGGGCAGGCTAACATATAGTTTATGGTATAACTAATCATCGACGGATGACCGGCCCTGGCACTCCTAGGTGCAGTTGCGGCTGAGTCCTAAGGCACGGGCCAGAGTGTCTCGAATTTGGTAAGGACTATCTCTTGTCTTGGTTCATGATGGAAATCCAACTTCCAATACGACACCGTACGGTTTTGATTGTAGAAATAGAATGGCGACATGATATATGGTACCCATGCCATCTATGATTGATACATTTACTTTTTGGCTATTATAAGGGAAAAATCTATCCTCCGGCTTGTGTTGCATTATGTGATGGGACCTGAGTCTTATAATAGTTTTATTTTTCCAAAAAGCATTACGTCGTTTTCTTTTAAACTAGGGGTCATGTGGAGTAAACCCGTTCCGTGTTATACGGCGTGGTCCCGTGATTTACCCAACTTTAAAATCAAGCTAATAACCGTTTTAGTTCTCATACCAGTCCCATGACTGACCTGGAGTTTATTGTTTTAACATAAACTCTGGGTGCCTATATTTTCCACACGGGCAGCTAGTAGTTTTGGTTTTGCAGATATTATATTCATAGGGTCCTGATTTACAACTGAAGCGATATTCGGAAGGCTCTGTATCCGTGTATTTCTCTCAGTTGCATTTTGTATTATTTTTCTGCTGCTTTGTAATTTAAATCTCTGATATTGTATTTTCAATGTATACTATTTATTCCTACTCTGTTATATTCTTGTACTCTGATGTAAATTGTTGTCATAAGCAATGAAATGTTCTTCTGTTTATGTCCTGATTTGCCTTGTTCACAATTCAATACGGGCTTTCCTTTACGGGGAAGTTTGGGTCGTTTCATTCCAGTTATTGTGTAGTGCCATAGATAATATGATCCTAATAGTAGTAGGCTTTACCATTGGAGAGAATGTCTCATTGAAATCAAAACCATATTGCTGTGTAAAACCTCTTGCGACCAACGTTGCCTTGTACTTGATGATGTTGCTAGTAGCATCCTTCTTTAATTTATAAGTCCATTTGCAGGTCACCACATTTTTATTCTTAGGAAGAGATACCAAACTCCATGTCTGGTTTTTCATTAGTGCTTTATATTCTTCATCCATAGCCTTGCGCCATTGTTTATACTTAACTTCCTGATCATATGTGTCTGGTTCACTGATGGGTCTGTGATCTTCCTCAAATGCATTATAGATTTTAGGCTTGAAAATACCACTTTTTCCTCTAGTTGTCATGTGATGTCCTCTCTGTGGCTCCTGTGTTGGTATTTCATGACTGCTACTTTCTGGTGTGTGACTACCATTGCTGCCATTCTGATTGTCATTGTCATTCATACCATCAGTTTGGGGTTGATCATCCTCACTCATTGGTTCACTTGAACTATATCCTGATCTGGTGTTGGATATAGTTAGAGTGGTTGGTGTATCATGTGTATGTTCCTGCTCATTTATGTCTGCTTTTCATTCTGATAGCTTAGGGATAGGTCCCATTGTTGTTTTTCCATGATTAGGTTCTTGATTGTTTATATTTCCTTTTTCTGCAAAAGGAAACACAAGTTCATTAAAGACATTATGTCTAGAAATTATGCTTTTCCCTTTTTATCCATGCATATGTACCCTTTTTTATTGTTTACAAACCCTAAGAAGGTACATGGGCTAGATCTAAAAGAAAGTTTATGAGTGTTGTATGGTCTGAGACATGGATAACACATGCATCCAAAAGTTTTCAGAGTGTTATAGTCTGATTTATTTCCATATAACATCTCATGAGGACTTTTGTATTGTAAATTTTTTGTTGGCATTTTATTTATCAGATGCACTGCAGTGTTAAATGCCTCATACCAATAGTTCATAGGTAAGGATGCCTTAGATAGCAGTGTTAATCCTATTTCAACAATATGTCGATGTTTTCTTTCTACAATGCCATTCTGTTCAGAAGTGCAGGGGCAAATGGTCCTATGTATAATACCTTTACTAGTTAAAAGTCCTTTTAAAGGGAAAAACTCACTGCCCCCATCAGTCTGTATAATTTTAATGTTACAGTTATGTTGTCTTTCAATGAAATTAATGAACTATGCCATAATATTGTTAGTATTAGATTTGTCTTTGAGAAAGAAAATCCAAGTATATCTTGTGTAAGCATCAAATGGATAGATAATACCTGTAACCTTGTCTTGAGCATAAAGGTGCAGGACCCCATAGGTCTGCTGTCACTAATTAAAATGGCCTTGTGTAAACTGTTTCAGACCTGCCGAAAGGTAATTTTTGGCTTTTTCCAACATAACAATGTGTACATGTGCTAGAAACAGGTGAGTGATTATAAGGAATTCATTATCTTTCAATACTTTCATAACAATGTCATAGTTGGGGTGCCCTAGTTTACAATGCCAAAAGTTCAAATCATTTTTGATTTCATTACAATCATTACTACTATGCTCATCCTCATTAGGAACATCATTAAATTGTATTCTTGCATTATAGCACCAAGTTTTATCATTTCTCAATCTTGATTGAGTGTTGCTGAACTCGTATAAACCACTGTCCAAATTACCCTGTAATAATACATCTTTACTTCGCATATCTCTAATTAGACAGTGATTGGTGTGAAAATCAAAATATACCTTGTTATCTTTAGCAAATTGTGATACACTAATAAGATTTTTTTTAACATCTGGAACTCTGAGTAAATTGTTAAGGATGAGAATTCTCTTACCTTTAACAACACCTGTCCCGATATGAGAAATGTTCATTGTTTCACCATTGCATGTCTGAATAACTTGTGTACCTGAGAAGTTCCTATTTCCAAGATTGAGGTTTTGCAGATTGTTGGTGATGTGGTTGGTTGCTCCTGAATCTGGAAACTAATCCTCACTATTTGTGTCTTCAATCTTGCTGGAATCATCACTGATAGCTATAGAGGTGTGTAACACCCCACGTCCATTAATTTCACTCACAAAAGGGAATGCATTAACTTCTATGGAGCGTTTTAAGTAAGTATAGAACAGAAACTTAACAACAAGACAGATATAAACAGTACTTGAAAATTTAAAACTTTATTTCATTGCAGCGGAAAATACATATATTTGATTACATCATCAAAACGAGAGCCAAGTACACAATATCCATCTTGACTAAATCAAAGAACATAAATTGAAAGACATAATCCCCAATACAAAATAGCCATAAATAAAAGAGAGGCTGAACTTTACTTCAGTGATCCAAGCAATCTTCTAAAAGCAGAGAAACAGCAGTCCAAAATCAAGCTCCACTGGTGCTAGTTCCAACCTAAGCACCTTGGGGGGGGGGGAGGAAGAAAGAGGAGGAAACAAAGGGGGTCAGACATAAAGTCTGGCAAGTGCGATAACTTTAACATATAATTACCAAAGTAACTAGGCTAAGGCATAAGTTGGAAAATCAAGAAATGACCATGAACCATTGAGTATGGCAGAGTAAACAAGGAAACAAGATGAACAACGATATCGCTAAAGCGCACCTAACCCATTATAAGATAATTACTAAACTACACCAACACTATAAGATAATCGCTATACTGCACCACCACTAGTCACCCTAAGGTTGATCCCGCCTACAGACTTAAATAATGATAATGGTAGTTTCGTGCACCTCTAGCTTCCTTCATAGGTGTCGCCTGCCCCTATCTCCACTAGGTGTACCTACTACCCCCCATGCGATTGGCTCCCTAACTCGTAGATACCCGTGCTGGCCCCACAGTGGGGTGTATCACTCCCCAAAGTGGCAACCCGATACCACCAATGATGCACGGCTTATACCTACACGATGCAACAACGTCTTACCTACCAGCCCGGGCCCACACAAGCACATGAACCCGTTGGACTTGCGCTGCCACCGCTAACCCGTTTTGGCCTCTTGCAGTCAAGCCCAGTATGCGTGCCCCGTCCTCGACTTGGGTCGAGCCCACAAAGATACGTATGGGTTACTAGTTGAAACGGGCCCCCATTGCTTAACTCAATCTAATTAATTTGCCAATTATTTTATTAAAATTATCGAACTCACAACTCAAAGAAGGTCTTGAGTTCTGAATTCTGATTTCTGAAGTTGCTTTAGCTTTCCTTTGAAGAGGATTCGTTGTTAGGGTTGAATAGAACTGATTTGATTTGCTGTTCTTCCTCTCTAATTGGTGGCGGCTACTATAGGTTATAAGATGACAGCATGACGACCATAGTTTTAGTTTTAATTCTGATTTAGGGTTTGAGTCTATGGGTGTTTTTTATAGAGTTTTGAATTAATTTAAGCCGTCGAATGATCTTAGGGTTAATAAAAACCATTCAGTCGGAATAGGGTGACTCCTCAGCCCTAATGACTCAGCAAGGAGTCAGATAGGACTCAGCAACATGGGTCAGACTCAACCAGAAAGCTGTGCAGGCCTGCTGCCTCGGCCTGGGCGCACTTGGCAGGTGCGCCAGTGCAAATTTGTACTGGCGCACTTCCCAAGTGCGCCAGTACAATTTATTTTTTCTTCTTCTTGTTTTGCCACCTAACTTCGTTCGTCCATAACTCCTTCATCCCGTACCCGTTTCCTGCAAACTCGGACTCTATCTCAACCAGAATTCCGAGACGAACACAATGGCGCAACCCCATTCCTTTAATTCTCACGTCTGAGATTAATTATTCTTTAATTTAGTTAATTCGATTATTCAAAAATCCGGGGTGTTACATTCTACCCTCCTTAAAGGATTTCGCCCCCGAAATCTCCAAGTTAAGGAGAATGCATATCCTAACATCCAAACAGCCATCTACTCAACCATCAAACACGGGCATCCATTGTCCTTATAAATTTCTAATGCTGTATGAACATATGAAAGAAGTGTGTGTATATGTTCCTTATCTAATGCAAAATCAGACGGTCTACTGATTCAGTTGACCTCCTTAATGCAAAACATGATAGTGCCATGCGTCCATTATGTATGCGAAAGAACCCTATCGATACATATTATTTCTACATGTGTGCAGAACCATTCACCAAAATGCAGCATCCATATGATAGCACAACCATTATACATCCATTAACTTAAATATGCACACACATTTTTATGCAATATGTAATATGAAGTGACTAAGCCGATCTAGTGCCTAAATTGTGTGTATATGCATCCACGAGCATCCACTAGCAACCACTTGCATCCACATGCATCCATCATACATAACATGTCTCAAACACATGTTTCAACCATAGGACTTCCCTATCTAAAGGTCAAAGATACTAGTGAGAGGACATACTAAAGATAAGATAAGTACAAGGTAAGCGATAAAGGAGAAATTAAAAGACATACCCTCGAAAAGAAAAGGGTACAATGAACGCATCTTCGCTTCTGTCTCCTAAGTAGCGTTGCTCTCATCATCTCCGCATTGCACTTTGACTAGCTTGACCTCTCGATTCCTCAACTTCTTAATCTACGACCCAAGAATGCTCGTAGGAGCTCGTCGAATCGTCGCATCACGCTCGATCTCCACCTCTCCAAGCAAGCTCGGCTCTACCACTTCCACGGTCTCGTGCAAGCACTTCCTCAAATGTGATACATGGAATACGTCGTGTACACCACTAAGTCTCTCAGGAAACTCCACTTTATATGCCATCTGTCCAATCCTCTCCTTAATAGGAAACGGCCCTACGAACCTTGGTGCTAACTTCCCAACTGACCCAAAGCGAACGACGTTCTGTAATGGAGACACCTTGACAAAGACCATGTCCCCAATATCAAACTCAAGATCTGACCTCCTCTTGTCAGCATAAGATTTCTGCCTATCTTGCGCCGTCTTCATCCTCCTTCGAATCAAATCGATTTTTTCCGAAGTCTCTCTAATCATATCGGGTCCAAGCAAGATCTTATCTGTAGACTCCCACCAACACGTAGGCGAATGACACAGCCGTCCATAAAGAGCCTCGAACGGTGCCATGCCAATGCTAGACTGAAAGCTGTTATTATATGCGAACTCCACCAACGGAAGATGTTCCTCCCATGTACCTCCAAAGTCTAAGACACACAACCTTAAAAGGTCCTCTAGAATACGATTCACCCTCTCGGTCTGGCCATCCGTCTGAAGATGATATGCGGTGCTCAAACATAACTGAGTCCCTACCGCCTCTTGCAAGCTCTTCCAAAATTCGCTAGTAAAAATAGGATCGCGGTCGCTCACTATGCTAGAAGGAACACCGTGCAAACGAACTATCACTCGAATGTATACAGAGGCTAACCATGGAGCAGTCCTCTTACTCTTCACGGGAATGAAATGGGCGCTCTTAGTAAGTCTGTCTACCATGACCCAAATCCCTGTATTACCCTTCCTCGATCTCGGTAATCCGTCAACAAAGTCCATCGAGACACTTTCCCACTTCCATTGTGGGACTTCCAATGGATGAAGCAACCCACCGGGTTTCTTTTGCTCTGCCTTTACTTGTTGGCAAACCAAGCATCTAGCGACAAACTCGGCCACATCCCTCTTCATACCGGTCCAAAAGTAAACTCGTCTCATGTCCATGTACATCTTGTCCCCGCCTGGATGGATGGTCATCTTTGAACGATGTGCATCATCAAGAATGGTCTTCCTTAGGTCCTCGTCTTTTGGTACACAAAGTCTACCGTCCCTACGTAACCAACCCTTATTATCTAGGGTATACCTATGGAGATGGCTCGATGACTCCCCTCTTTTGAGCTTCTCTACCAACTCAACCAACTGTGGGTCATCTCACTGTGCCTCACCATTCCATCCCAAAAGCGTAGGTCTGACCTCTAAAGATGCTAGCAAACCGGGTACAAAGTCAATGGAAGGTTTAAAGTCAAACGTAGAGATGAACTCTAAGCTTCGTCGCTTAACAAACAACGGACTCAAGGACAACCTTTTCCTACTTAAGGCGTCTGCCACCACGTTACCCTTGCCAGGAGTATATGCTATCTCGAAATCGTAGGACGCTAAGAATTCCATCCACCTTTGCTTCCTTAAGTTCAAGTCCTTCTGAGAGAACAAGTATTTTAGCGATTTGTGGTCAGTGAACAATTCGAATTTCTCTCCAAGAAGATAATGACGCCAAGACTTAAGCGCGAAAACAATAGCGGCCAACTCTAGGTCATGTGTAGGGTAATTTCTCTCATGCACTCTCAACTGTCTTCCACCATAGGCTATTACCCTTCCCTCTTGCATTAAGACTGCGCCTAGTCCTGTCCCACAAGCGTCGGTATAAACGGTAAATGGCTTACTCCCATCTGGCAACACTAAGACTGGGGTTGTGGTCAAAGGTCTCTTTAAACGTTGGAATGCATCATCACAATCTACGTCCCATGTGAAAACTAAGTTCTTCTTCGTCAAGCGTGTTAATGGGGCTGATATTTTTGCGAAGTCTTTGATAAACTTCCTATAGTAGCCAGCTAACCCTAAGAAACTCCTCACCTCGGTAGCATTTTTAGGAACCTTCCAATCTTGGATGGCCACTACCTTCGCGGGATCCATAGCTATCCCTTCTTCGGAAACCACGTGCCCTAAGAATCGCACTTCCTTCCTCCAAAAGTGACACTTAGAAAATTTAGCTTTAAGGCTATGCGCTCGAAGAGTCTCCAACACTTCCCTAAGATGTAGGTCATGCTCTTCCTCGTTCTTAGAAAAGACCAAGATGTCATCCACAAAGACTACCACGAATTTATTAAGGTACTCCCTAAACACCCTACTCATCAAGTCAACAAAGTATGCAGGGGCGTTTGTCAAACCGAAGGGCATCACCAGCCACTCGAAGAAACCGTCTGGAGTCCTAAAGGCAGTCTTGTCTATGCTATCCTCAACCACTCTCAACTGATGGAAACCAGTGGCTAAGTCCAACTGCGAAAACACTGAGGCGCCAACTAACTGATTGAAGAGATCGTCAATCCTTGGCAGTGGGTGTCTATTCTTCTTAGTAAGCTTATTAATTTCTCTATAGCCCACACAAAATCTAAGGGACCCATCTGCCTTCGTGGCAAATACTATTGGAGCACCCCACTCCGATATACTACGTCTGATGAACCCCTTCTCAAGCAATTCCTTCACTTGCTTACTGAGTTTTCTTCTCTCTCTTGGAGCCATGTGGCGCACTGGTAATGCAACTGGCTTTGCATTATCCACTAGATATATTCGAAAGTCTATCTCACGTTTTGGGGGTAAACCCCTCACCTCATCGAAGACATCAACATATTCACAGACCATATGAACAGAATGTAAATCATTATCGGATGCGTCAAGGGATTCTAGGTAGCTATGCATTATTGGACCTCTAGGGTCACAAGAAATATCAAGGGTCCTTCCACAACGAGTCAACAATCTAACTACCCTTCTTTCACAATCTAGGATGGCCCTGTATCTAGTTAGCCAATCCATACCTAGAATTAAACCGTAGCCCATGAAGCCGAGAACAAAGGCGTTGCATTCAAACTCAACGCCCAAGATAAACACTCTCAAATCCCGACAGATCATAGAAAGATGAGCCGAACCACCGATAGGATTTGAGACTACTAAGGGATCAGTAACTAGACTAGTATCTAGGTGCAGTGTTTCAACTAATGATGTAGAGATAAACGAATGTGATGAGCGAAAATCGAATAAAGTACGGAAAGGATGATCAAACAGAAAAACTAAACTTTCAACGGAAATTGCTCTACCTCGTTCTTGCAGCGGTGGGACCACAAGAGCCTGAACTTGTCCTCTTGCCTGTCCTGGTGCCATAAGAGCCTGCACCTGTCCTCCCGAGGTAGACCCTGCCCTCTGCCCTTTCTTTGGGAAGTCCTTAATAAGATGTCCCGCTTCACCATAGTGGAAACAACCAGTCTTCTTTTTCTTCCTACAATCTTTGCTTAGATGGCCAGGTGTCCCACAGTTAAAGCACCTCTTCTTTCCCTTACCGTTGTTGCCTTTTTCACCTTTCTTGTTCTGTTGTTGTTGTTGTTGTTGCGGCTTCTTTTGATCCCCTTTCTTCTCGGGTGCCTTATTAGCATTGGCGCCCTTCTCCTCTTCGTGCATAAGTGCCATGTCAACTAGTCTTTCAAAGGTAGCCCCCATGGGGATGTGGGTTATAGCTAACCCATGAAGCGGCTCGTTCAAACCCTTAACAAATCTCAGGGCCTTCTTTTCTAGAGTATTCACCAAGTCCAAGCCAAATCTCGCCAACTGATTGAATTTGTTGACGTATTCTTTCACCGATAGATTCCCTTGCTTCAACGCCAAAAACCTTTCCATATATAAATTCTCTTCAGCCCGTGAGAGAAACTTCGCCTCAAACCTCTACCTAAAATCTGGCCATGTATCGACTAGACGTTCTCCATTAGTGACCTCCCACCAAAACGAGGCCTCATCCTTCATTAGCCAGGAAGCTAGCTAGACTTTTATTCCATCGTCCACTTCAAAGATTCCAAATAATTCTTCCACCTCCTTTAGCTAGTTTCGAGCTTCAACAAATGTCTACGTCCCATGAAAAGGTTTTCCACCCATTGCCCGAAAGTCCTTACATATCTTAGCAAAAGTATCGACGTGAGGAGGAGGAGGATGAGCATTTGGTGGACCTGCGGTGGCGGCCCTAGCCTCGAGATATTGACGAAACAAACCGGGTACATGAACACCCTCTGGTATCTCAAATGCTTCATACATGCTGAAACGAAAAAGGAAAGATCCAATACAAAAGAATCGAAGGAAAGATATATGGCCCTTGGGGTTATGCTTTCTAAAACAAACTTTTATCTTGAAAATACTTTCCTCAAAACATACTTTTGAAGGTACTTCTTTATAAAAATTTGTTTTGAAAAGTAGTTTTTCAAAATTCATATCTGTTCTGGTAACCTTCAGCTCTGATACCACGTGTAACACCCCACGTCCATTAATGTCACTCATAAAAGGGAATGCATTAACTTCTATGGAGCGTTTTAAGTAAGTATAGAACAGAAACTTAACAACAAGACAGATATAAACAGTACTTGAAAATTTAAAACTTTATTTCATTGCAGCGGAAAACACATATGTTTGATTACATCATCAAAACCAGAGCCAAGTACATAATATCCATCTTGACTAAATCAAAGTACATAAATTGAAAGACATAGTCCCCAATACAAAATAGCCATAAATAAAAGAGAGGCTGAACTTTACTTCAGCGATCCAAGCAATCGTCTAAAAGCAGAGAAACAACAGTCCAAAATCAAGCTCCACTGGTGCTAGTTCCAACCTGAGCACCTGGGGAGGGGGGGGGGAGGGAGGAAGAAAGAGGAGGAAACAAAGGGGGTCAGACATAAAGTCTGGCGAGTGCGATAACTTTAACATATAATTACCAAAGTAACTAGGCTAAGGCATAAGTTGGAATATCGGGAAATGACCATGAACCATTGAGTATGGCAGAGTAAACAAGGAAACAAGATGAACAACGATATCGCTAAAGCGCACCTAACCCGTTATAAGATAATTACTAAACTACACCAACACTATAAGATAATTGCTATACTACACCACCACTAGTCACCCTAAGGTTGATCCCGCCTACAGACTTAAATAATGATAATGGTAGTTTCGTGCACCCCTAACTGCCTTCATAGGTGCCGCCTGCCCCTATCTCCACTAGGTGTACCTACTACCCCCCATGCGATCAGCTCCCTAACTCGTAGATACCCATGCTGGCCCCACAGTGGGGTGTATCACTCCCCAAAGTGGCAACCCGATACCACCAATGATGCATGGCTTATACCTACACGATGCAACAACGTCTTACCTACCAGCCTGGGCCCACACACGCATACTAACCCGTTGGACTTGCGCTGCCACCGCTAACCCGTTTTGGCCTCTTAAAGTCAAGCCCAGTATGCGTGTCCCGTCCACGACTTTGGTCGAGCCCACAAAGATACGTATGGGTTACTAGTTGAAACGGGCCCCCATTACTTGACACAAGCTATCCACCTAAGCTTGGTCCCCTCTAGTACATCCCACTTAACCCACTTCTTATTCATGTTTCAATTTTGGTTAAGTGTTTCTAATCGTATTTCAAATGCCACCCAAGGAACCCACTAGATTCTACATGCCACCCAAGGCACCCACTTAACCCCCTTATGTCCCACTACATGCTTATTTGGTTAAGTGTTTCTTAATTCATTAAGACTGTAACCTCATAAAGATCTCTCACATTAGACTGGAATTTGTGGCAGCTGGATTTGCCGGGCGGGTCCGGGAAGTCTTACACCACAAAAGAGCCTAACCTCATGTCTTTACAATTGTTACGTATTTAATTTGTGCCTAATACCTCTCATATTAGACTGGCATTTGTGGCAGCTGGATTTGCCGGGCGGGTCCGGGCAGTCTTACACCACAAAAGAGCCTAACCTCGTGTCTTAGACGATTAATTACACCTAATTAATCATTCCTCAATTTGAATTACTTTCCCTATTCAAATTATCAATCAATTTCAAATTTAACGATGTCCATAATTGACTCAATTATGTCCATCCATTTATGATATGTAAAATCATACCAATTTTCATCACAACTTTATTTCATGCCTTTTAAGGCCTTTATGCCATTTAAATCTTTTTAATATTATCCCCTTACCCCACGTTGTACGTTTGTTCATTGACGTAAAATATATGTTAGACTCGAATAGTCTAACTCATGGAATAAAAAGAAAACATCACAACATACATATAGATAAAACTAGGTCTAAACATAGGGGTGAACTTGCATGTGTGGATGATGTTCTACATCTAAAACTTGCATAGGCCAAAGTTATAACTTGCATAAAACTACATATGTCATAGACCCAAATCTAAAGGTGTAAACTTGTTGAGATAATGGTCACAAACTTGCATAAATCATGTATGTCATAGATCTACATCGAAAGGTGTAAACTTGCATAGGCAATAACCCAAACTTGCATAACATGATTCATATTCCAAACTCATATATTTATATAAACTTGCATATGTGATTTATGCATCATAACAATGGTCTAAACTTACATTTAAACATGTAAACTAGCATGTAGAATTTAACATATAACTCACACATGTCATAGCCTAACTTTTAGATCCAATTCACATAAAATAGGTGTCATAAAACATGTAAGGTTATGCATAAAATCTACTAACTTGCATAAGATCCATGTTTAAATCAATATCTAAATTTGCATACATACTTGTGATCTATTATATGAATCAACATCACCAAACTAGCATATGAACAACATGATGATTTGATTATACATAAGCTAATCATAGAATTACAACATAGGTGATAGCATCATAACTTTACAACATATATGATCACAACATAACATCGTAGAACATGCATGATAACATCAATAATTCACATCATATCCAAATAATCCACATCACAACTCAATCCAATTAATTTGCCAATTATTTTATTAAAATTATCGAACTCACAACTCAAAGAAGGTCTTGAGTTCTGAATTCTGATTTCTGAAGTTGATTTAGCTTCCCTTTGAAGAGGATTTGTTGTTAGGGTTGAATAGAACTATTTTGATTTGCTGTTCTTCCTCTCTAATTGGTGGTGGCTACTCTAGGTTATAAGATGACAGCATGACAGCCATAGTTTTAGTTTTAATTATGATTTAGCGTTTGAGTCTATGGGTCTTTTTATAGAGTTTTGAATTAATTTAAGCCGTCGGATGATCTTAGGGTTAATCAAAACCATTCGGTCGGAATAGTGTGACACCTCAGCCCTAATGACTCAGCAAGGAGTCAGAAAGGACTCAGCAACATGGGTCAGACTGAACAAGAAAGCTGTGCAGGCCTGTTGCCTCGGTCTGGGCGCACTTGGCAGGTGCGCCAGTGCAAATTTGTACTGGCGCACTTCCCAAGTGCGCCAGTGCAATCTATTTTTTTTTCTTCTTGTTTTGCCACCTAACTTCGTTCGTCCATAACTCCTTCATCCGTTACCCGTTTCCCGCAAACTCGGACTCTATCTCAACCAAAATTTTGAGACGGACACAATGGCGCAACCCCATTCCCTTAATTCTCACGTTTAAGATTAATTATTCTTTAATTTAGTTAATTTGATTATTCAAAAATCCGGGGTGTTACAAGGTTTCTCCACTTGATTTGCTTTGTTGATTGGCCTGTGCCATATTGACATTAAGTCCCCTTGTGCCTGGTTGATTTTGTTGAGAATTATTAACGTTTATGTTGAATCTGAAGTAACATATGTTTGTTGTATGCCCAGGTTTGTCACAGATTTGACATTGAACACGATTTGCATTATTGGATCTTCCTTTACCTCTTCCTCTCTGGTTTGGGTTTCCTCTTTGACCTTTGTTGTTACCCCTTCCAAAGCCAGGTAAGTTTCTTGTCTGATTGTTGCTCATGTTTGTTGAATTTGATGCAAGATTCACACTGTATTCAATTTGAGATGCCTTCTTTTGCTCAACTCTACCCTCATGTGCCAATAGTGAAGAATAAAAGGTTTGAATGTCAGGTATAACAGGTTGTGTGTCAATAAACGTAACCAATGACTCATACTCTTCATCTAATCCATTTGTCAACGTAAGCACTTGTTCACTGTCTGAAATATAGTGTCCCACTGCTTTTAGTTTGTCACAAAGTGTCTTAACCTTTGAAATATACACTATCATGGTCATTTCTCCCTTTCTTGTCTTTTGAAACTCCCTTCTGTAATGCATGATGCAAGCAGATGACTGTGAATTGAAAATCTGTTGTATGGTGGCCCATATTTCATGAGATGAATTACATCCTATGACTTATGATAATAAGTTCGTGCTAATAGATGAGAGTAACCATGAAGATAGTAGATTGTCCTATTTTTGATGGTGCACATATGCTGGATTACTAATCATTTGTCCATCTTTATCCAGGATCATGGCTGGGGGGACAAATGTTGTTCCTTTGACATAATCTTGAAGGTCATATCCTTTCAAGGCTGTCTCAACTTGGAACTTCCATAGGAGGAAATTTTCTTCATCGAGAGGAGTGATTATCACTTGAGTCTTGGGCTTTACAAGCGCTTGAGTGTTACTAGGGAGATCAACAGTGCCTACTCTTGATGTGGCAGATGAGTTTTCATCACTTGGTCCAGCCATGGCGAGAAAACTAATGAGAAATAGCGTATGGTGAGGCCACCTACCCAAGGGGGTGGCAGCCTATGCAAAAACGTCGGAAAAG